>JAGFMF010011752.1:21783792-21895756 GCA_019455555.1 Galemys pyrenaicus | reverse complement strand
CCCTGGCCGGCAGCAGGGATCGAACTCGTGCTGCAGTGGCTGCGGTTTGCTTCATAGTGCGTTTCTTAACCCACTGCGCCACCAGGGAGGCCCTAAATTCTCTTTTCAAAGTACTGCTTTCCTGTTTCTCATAATTAGGAAAGACAAGAGACTGTTGATTATGAATTCCCAAGGGAAGGAAAATATTGCAGTATATCAGACTATTCCTCAGAACCCTGTGAATCGGGTGAGGAATAATTGGTATTTCCCTAATCAGAAAGTGAATTCTATGTATTTACTATTATTCCTAAACATGATAATGTCAGTAGACAGTGACATAACTGTTTGAGTAATTTTTAAACTGCTTGATTATTTTATAAGTATGTCTTCTAGGAATCAAATAAGGGGAGAAAAAGACAATTATCTTTTTGCATGGTATCTAGTGTTAATTTGTGTATTTCATCTATATATTTCCCAAAGAAGCATAGAGATATTTGAAGACACAGAAGAAAAGTTTGCACTTACCCTCCGATCAGATCTGTGATTTAATATAATTCAATCCATAGTTAACATAAACCTTCAATAAATAGGAACTAATTTACATATATAAATGATAGATTCAACAACATTCATCCTTTGCTACTGAGATGTACCAATTTTAACTCTGGAAATTTGTAGTTATTAATTAGGTATTAATACTCTTAAGTACATTGCAGAGAAATATGTATTAGTTACATAGGTCAATAGTATGGAAAGAATGCCTATAAGTTTATTATTTATATAAAGTCTAATATTTTAGGCACTACATTAGAGATTGTTCATCTAGAAATATTTTCCTACCCAGAATCAATTATTCACTACTTGGGCTACTCAGTACAATCTTCAAACAAACCTACTGTAAAGTCATTAGACAACGATCATGTGCAGAGATAGCTAAATTAGTAATCAAGTTAATATAAATCATGACTACAAGGAGATACCATTTTACCTCCATTTGATTGAAACAATCGAAAGTTTGGTAATACTAGCTGTTGAAGAGATAGAAAGGATAACATTGCATACATTGTTAACAAGGGAATAAAATGGTGTGACTGCCTTGGAAAACAATTGGTGTTGTCTTGTGAAACATTCACATATTCAAGATACTATCAGCTTATTTCTTAGAAAATAACTTCCCCAAGGAATGCAACCAATGTCATTTGCATTAAGTGACACTTCCTACATGCATCAGGAAACACGTATAAGAATCTTTATAGTAAAACTACTCATAATAACAGAAAGGAAATATGGTAAAAATGTATATATTAAATGCAAACAACCTTGAAGAGAAAAATAGATATAAGGACTCACTCATAAATGTGATGTTACACAGTAGTGAAAATGAAAGGATGAATTATGCCTATTATTAGGCAACAAGAAAATTCCAGCACTTATGTATAACAACATTTTTTTAAAGAGTAAAAGAAAACAGCTCAATATAAAAAACATTGCTTAAGCATGTGCCACATGTAATAAGACTATTAGTAAAGAACAAGAGACTAAAAATACAGGAGCAGTATGATGGATAGCTTGGGTTGGACTCAGGCAGGAAGACAGGCGAGGGAGGAGGAAGGAGTACAGAGACTCATGTTAACAGTTGACATCGTTCTAGTTATGATGTGGGTTTTGGATTCACAGATGTTTCTTAGTTACTAGAAGAGAATAAATTTAATCAAAGAGGACCATGCATGGGTCAGTGTTGGTGGTGTGTCATGGCCCATGAATGAATTTCTGTCTGTACCATAGAATCATTAAAGAATAAAACATAAAAGGAAAATTTGAAAAGTTACGATGGATTTGTTGTTTAAATTTTTATAGCTGAAGAAATTAAAGACAGAATATATCTTATTGTATATGCTTATAGTATATGAAAACATTCATTTGAATATGTGTGCTTGGAATCTTGGCAGTCTGGTGCCTGTGACAAAGACTCATCAACAGTCACAGCATGGATAGCCTCGTCTATGAGAGTCTATGAGACTTTTCTGAAATCAGATTTTCTCTGGGTTTTATTTTGGATAAGAAAGTGAGGATGGATGTTCTCTATGAGAGACAACATTTCATTAACATAACTTAGGGCTCATTCTCTGCAGGAATTGGATTCTACCATGTTGGTACCATTTGATTTTTGTCTTCTGATCATATTATTTCTTAAAAGCTTATGTCCGCTCCATGATAATTCTTCTTAATAAATCTTCTTTTAACTGTATTTTTTAAATTGAGGTAGTATTGGTTTACCACCCTGTATACAATGATTTGTATAGGATTACAATAAAATCTCTCATCCTAATAAAAGGTGATTGTCGTTTGTGTGAAAGGGACATTATAGACGCTAAATAATGATCCACAACTAACTGAATGACATGAAATAGATAAAACTGTCAGGCATTTACCTTTTATATCATCTTGATATAGATATTTTAAATTTCTACACTCTGAGCTTAGGAAATTACGTTCTTCATCAATATAATCCAGAAACCCTCACCCTCTGTAGACACCATTATTGAAGGATGGGAAAGTCCAGAGCAGTCAACTTATGATTGGAACAGACCTCAAATGAGAAGTCATTAAGAATTAGTCTTTTTGTGTTTGGCGGGGAGGGACACCCTAAATACAGATAAGAATAGGAATATCTTTATCCAAGCAAACAGAATTAACAAACTGAGAAAATCACTCTTCTGTTTCTTTCTGGGCCTTATATTGCAAATTACAGTGTTTGAGGATTTCTTTTAACATTTGTTCTTAGTTAGTGTCCTATAAAAAATACTGGAAACTCAGGGCAGGGGTAACCACTCACGAGCGTACGGCATGTTCTACAGCTACAGCTCCAAGGCCAGGCAGGAAATATTTGTTGAATGATTGACTAGGCCCCCATTAGGCAATGAGGCTACTTTAGCAATCAGTCTCCTTAAATGACATTATTTACTTATTGAAAATGTGCTTTCCACATCGGCTTAGGTCTTTCCTTCACAGAGGCCTGTTGTCCCTCTATTGTGGCAGTGAACACCTGAACACGAACTTTTCTGACTTTCCTCACTTAGAGGCCTATTGAAAATTATATCCATTTTCAGTCACCAGCACTGCCTTGCCCTACCCCTACCTCCAGATTGCAGTCCTTTGACTCTTTGCAATAGACCTAACAAGTCCCAGTCTGGTCTGTGATTCCATAAAGTCCTGAGCTTTAGATTACAAATAGGGTTGCAACTCAAGTGGAGTCTTGTCTGCCTATTTACTCGACTGCTTTTGAGATTGTTCAAAACCAAACAGCCAGAGGAGAGATGGAAACTTAATTCATTTCAGGCGTCAATGCCTGGAGGCCAGGCAGTCTCTCCATTTCCCATCAACAAGGAAATGTTTTCAACCATGGTGAGTAGCAGAGACTTTGTGTCCAGGCCATCCAGAGATTTTCCAACAAGCACAGCTCGCGCTCAAATGACGGAGTTACCTGTCAAATACTGAATGAGACCCATCTACCCAGGGAATTGAGCAATTCTTTGCTTGTTCAATACTTTAATCCTCAACTCAGTTAAATAGAGGCCCTGACACACATAACAGAAACTACAGCAAACACTCCAGGTGCCAAACACGATGGGACTTTGCCTGCTCTTCTCTGCCCTCACCTTCGCCAATGCCTACTGGAACAACATGTTTGAAACGTCTTTCCGCTGCCCTGGAATCTTATTGTTGAGAGAGAAAGCCTCAATCAGGATAAATTGAATTGTTATGCAGGACTGAAGTCAGTTGTTTGGAAGAATGAATCTCCAGCAAGAATTAAGTTTGAAATTTTAATGTATGAAGTGACATACTAAGAAATAATTACTGTCTTGTTAAGCATGTGGAAGGAATGTTGGTAAACTGAGTTTATTCTACACAATTAAATTTAATTCAGTTCAGAAATTATTTATGAATGCCAATTGTGAAGACTTGGATTGGATTATATGTTAGACATTGAAGGAAAGGGAATAAATTCCACTCCTTAAGAAGTCTATACTTTTGGAGCTGACTAATTCATGTAGGCCAATGAACTCAGAGACCAGCATGCAATAGGAATTTAATAAATCTTTTGATTGATGTTGTTTTATTATAGAGTTGTGTTATTATTATGTCATGAGTTTTACATAGTATGTGTCAAGTACCATAGAATTGCTTGAATATTTTTCCCATGCCTAATGGAGGATTATTAGTGAAAGCAATAGATGAGCTGATATTTGAATGGAGATTCTGCCACTAGGAAGTAGGGAAGGACACTTGGATGTAATGGTAGGCACAACACATCCATGGCATAAAAGAGTATTGTCAACCCCATGGTAAGAAATGACCAGATCCTTCTTGGCAAGCCATGCCACATTTGACAAGAGAACTCTACACATTAGTCCAATGCAGACATAGCAGTCCTTGACTAGTGTATACCAGACCAGGATAGCTTGAGACAGTGTAGCCAGAGGGAGGGTTTGAACCATCGTAAAAGAACACAGCTAAAATTGTCAGAAAATGATGCCAGTGGTTAGGTTTGAATAGCCAACTAGACCTGTGGTTGGAATAATAGGTAACACAGTAAAAAATCAATAGAGATTGGAAGCAGGTCCAAATGCAGGTCTAGAAGTAGGTCAGTGGGAGCATTTCACTTGGATCCTGCTTACTGGCACTACTGAAAATGGGTGAGAGACAAGCAGCAAAAGAAACAGGATATATTGCAAAATCCCAGTGGATGATAAGGACTTGATAAGGCAGTGGAAGTGGGGCCAAGACTGAGAGAAGGTGGGAAGGCAGAAAGAGGTGAATAATGGAATATGTACATGACAGATAGATGGGAGAGCACCTTGCAGAATATGGAGAATTCTGTACCTATGACTGATATATGTTGACATAATAGCTAGAAGACATTCTTAATGACCAGCCCACCTGTGGATTTTGTGTCTCCCATCACATCAACCTGAGATTCTACCTTATTAGAAACCCAAATTATCAATAGGGCAACTATTTCCATTAGTGGACATATAAGGGACCCACTAAATTTGAAGCTGCCACATCACTTTTTAGTCTTCAAACTAGTGGCCCTACAAGTAAAATTTCAGAGGGTAATGAGTAAAGGTAGAAGATGATTAGTTCCAAAAGAGAAAAGTATTAAAGAATACCATGGATATCTAGATGGAGAAATTTAGTAAGACTCAGAAATCAAATATGGAATGCCAAAAGATGGCAGTGAATAAAGGCTAATTAGGATAAATTCTAATATTTGGAGGATACATATTTTCTTAAATGGAAAAGTTTACAAATATCCACTTGAAAATGTTCTTGCTGGATAAAGGTGCATGTGTGTGTACAACCTAACATTTTTATTGGACTTGATAATGTCTAACAGCTTTTTAGAAGAGTGAAGGAAATTCAAGAATAGATAGTACTTCATCATAAAATTCTCACATCTTTTGTTTCCTAATGTCATTTGGGTAATATTTTTTTATATTTATACTTTATTATCTAGAATTCTAATGTCTCAGAAACTAAAAATATTTCTATGATTAAAGCATAGTAAATTAACTTCTGGAGAGTAAAGTTCAATTTCATTGCCTTGACCTTGGGCTATTATGGCCTTCACCCTTCATTTAGATTTAAAATCACATTTCCCGTTAGGTAAAAAGAACCCAAACTGATAGAAAACATTGGCATAATTTGACCTGCCCAACTTCTTTCCAAGTGGAAGGAAAAGTTTGGTTTATGTGGTGTTGCACTGATGGTCAGTGTCATTTTATGACCTAGAGAATATGTTCTGGAGTCAGTTGTAATTGGGCAATCAGATAACAGATAACAGCTTTGTTATCATGTGTAAGTGAATTACTCTCACTGATTCAGATTCTTCACTTGAGAAATAGTTAAAATTTTACTGCTCTCTTGGGACTGTTGGGAAGATGACATGAACTAATGCAAGTAAAGTATTAGCCCAACTTGAAGACTATACTGAACTTTTGATAACACAAAACCTGTCATTAATTGAGCAGTATTTATATTTGTGGTGGTATTAATATAGTAGTTGTTGTTAAAAGATAATTTTTTAAAGGTTGACAAATCGTAACTTTCACAGAAATATGAAAATTAGCATATGTTAAATATTTTATTTAACTCATTAATAAGGAACCAAGCAGATGTTACAATCAGTTCAAAGGAGAAATCAAAGAGTAGATACATTTATATATTAGGATTCTCAAAATGTGAAATGGAGTGATATGTGAAATGGAGTCACAACTGACCTCTTTCATAATAGAGAAGAAAGAACAATTGAAAGTTCCCTTGGTAGGACATACATCTGTAGACTGCTTTTACTTTTTTTTATTCCTACCAGTTATCTACGACTTACGGATTTATGAAATAAAGTCCATAGAATCAAAATTTAAAGACAGAGAGGCATGTGGTCTTTTTCCATTGAACTGCTGTTTCTACTTTTCTATTAAAGTGCACTTTTCCTAACACACTAGTGGTCGTGGTCATCTTTCTGGGTCATATATAATATGTGGTCATCACTAAAAACAGTCTAAACCCTGAAAAAGACCACAGTATGTAAATTATTCAAAAGAGTGGTGGTAAGAATACTGGTCCATTATCAAACAACTATCTCTTTACCTTTTATGAAATGCTTGACCTTGTTCTAGTCATTTAACCTCTTTGAGACTCATTTTCTTAATTTGTGAAATTTGCACCGGAGCAAATACTTTGTAAAACATCTGTCTCACGTCCAGAGTCAAGAAGCAATGACTGTTGATAGGAATTTTAATGCAATATCTCTTGTGGATAATCTGCCTGTGGATAATTGAGACTTGGCTACAAATGAGCTATGAGATCAGAGTTACTGACCTAAACAATTCTAGCAAATGACAAGTCATTAGGGCCTTTGAAATGTCACCCATTTTACTGTGTATATTTAATGAAATGCTAATGTAATTTTGCTAAACATGCAGTACTTATCATTACACATGATGGATTAGAGATATGAGTTTCCAATGGTAGTAAACTGTCATAGAAATAGTGATTAAGCACTATAATTATGGGAACACCTACCTTTTATATTAGAAAGTCAATTTTTTCCACAGCTGTGTCAGTTAAAGTGGTAAGAGACGGAACATGTGAGGCAAAGGATATGTATTGAAAGTATGGTTTAAAAATACTCAGCTCAGATTCTGTTTGCATGATGTTATGTGGCGATCCTTACTCTTAGGACCATGGACACTTCATGTGAGTGTTGCCTGGCATTTCTTCAAGACTGTGTGTAGGATTAACTGAGCTATTGTTAATTAAAAATATATAATTAATTAAAAATATATAATCACACATAAACAAATGTAGAACATAACATACAATGTATCTATCATTCAGATTAAGAAGCAGAGTTTTTATAGATATACAAGAAATGCTCCAGAATCTGGTCATATTTACAGCACCCTTTTTTGTGTTCATGTGTCTGTGTATGTGTGCAAATAAAATTTATTTTTTTTTCTTTATATATATTTTACATCAATTGTGGTCCCCATATCCCACCAGCATTTCACCAGTGCATGATCACCTCAGTTCCTTGTGTTCTTTCTGCCATATTTATAGCACTCCTGCTCCTTTTTAAAAGAAACCACTTTTCTGTGCTTGAATCATTTGTTCCTTCATAATTTTATCACCTGAGTGACTTCCTAAATGCTATTTTCAGTATTTCCTGCTTTTACCTAATTCTCTGTCTTAAATCTTTTTCATAACATTGTCACTCTTTTTGAAATATTTATTTAGCAATTTATTTGTGATTTGACCCATATAATTTCTCATCTTCTGGCTTTCTTGTAAATTGATAGTTGGATAGAGACTTGATTAGACTCAAGTTCTTGTGGGGCTGGAGTAGACAGATGCAGGTGTTTTATGTGTACTTGACACTGGGGATGTGCAGTGCCCTATTCTCTCTTTCTCTGTGATATTGGCAGTCATTGAAGTGCCATCCTTAGATTCATGCTTTTAGTAGGGGTGTTTTGGGGTTGATTATCTACATAAGGGATTATTTAGAGTGCATGATTTAATCACTAATGTATTGAAACAGTGCGTCTTTATTATTTTATGTTAGTATTACTGGTTTAGACACATCTATTTTATATCCTTAACATTAAGTACTTTAGTCTTGTTATTTCTAATCTACAGAACAGTTCTCTGGAGATACTATGTTATTTCAAAGACACAGGGAGAGTTCAATTTTAAACTGCTGAAAATTTGATTTTTGCATTGATCTTCCATGTTTACAAATGGTCATGGACATTCATAGCAAATCTTCCCAACAGAATATCTGTCAATTGTTTTAATTGAAAAAATAAATTTCAAGCCATATTTTGGAACAGGGGTCAAGTTTATTACTGTAATGAACACTGGATTAGAGTCAACAGATTTGCTGAGCACTTACTTTGTATAAAGGAGATGCCCAAAACTGACCACAATACTGTCCTTGAGTCGCACATCTTCTAGTTGAGATTCCAGATATAACAAAACATCTCAGAAGAAGTGTTTAATTATTTTCAACAGGATTTTTAAATTAATTAAATTTTTAAAATTTATTCCTGTCTAGTTCACTAGCAGGTAGTACTTGATTCTATACTTATTGAGGAAATAAACTGTTTCTAGCTCTTGGATCTCAAATACCAAGTTATTGTTTGGAACTAAGTCTTAACAGCTCTGAGATAACATGACGAAGAGATTTGTCACCTTTGGCACGACTGATAATTCTGTGTTGTGGGGGTTGTCCTGGACATTATAAGATGCAGTGCAGCGTCCCTGGCCTCCAGCCACTAGATGGCAGTAACAACTTCCTCCCAAGTTGTGACAAATTACATTGCCAAGCATAACCAAATACCTCCTGTAGGAGGAATCTACTATAGCTACTCTAAGAAGTCCTTAGGAAATATGTAACCATGGAGAAAAGGATTCTGATTGTTATTTGTATGAAAAACAACCCATCATTAAATTCCAGTAGTGACTTGACATGGGTACATTCTATACTATACCAGACAGAAATAGATGTAGTTATATATACATATATTGACCTTAATATAATTTTAAAGTCCCAAAATATTTTAATTTTTGAACTGTTTTTATAGTTTTTGATAATCTAATTCATGCATATTTGTTAAAATGCAGAAAGAACAGAGAGAAAAAAAATCACCTGTAATTTGTTCTACTAATCCAGCTATTATTTATAACTGAAATATATCATATCCACCCACCTATGTAATTTAAATATAGATTTATATTACATAAATAATATATAATATCCAAAATATTTCATGTTTTAGATTATTATATAATGCACATGACCATTTCTTTAATCTGTTTTCATATACACTTCTTTCTTGAAATATTTTGAAACAAATTCTGGACATTATCCCTGTTCCACCTATAGTTAAACTATATTTCTAAACACTAAGAATTTTAAAACAAATATGCATATTATCATTTATCTTGTCAAAACTGAACAGCTCCTTAAAATTATAAAATATCCAATCACTGTTGATGGAAAATGACAATTTGATGTCCGTCAAAATGAAATATATCAAGAGGTGCAAATTCTAGTTAGAAAGTAAATCAAGGAGAGATAATGTACAGCATGGGAAATAGAATCAATAATAGGGTACTGCAAATTTGAAAGTTGCTTAAGAAAGATGGAAATTAGATTCATTATTATAATGCAAATTTTGAATCATGTTGTATTCCTGAAACTAAAGTAATATTGTCAATTATATTTCAATTAAAACAAAACAACTGAATCTAAATTCTTAGAAAATGCTGTATTTTACAGACAGAATGACTTAAGCAGTTATTGTACCATCATTAAAATAAAAGTTCCAGTTTCTGCAGGGCAATATTTTTTTGCATCCTAGTAATCAACATAGTTGTTTCCTTGACAGAATAGGAGGAAAATTTTGGCATCAGTTTGCTTTTGGCTTGTCCATTTTAATGGTGGTTCCCTTTGTAAAGTCCATCTGACCACCTGATATAAGTGCATAACAGTGTAGGCATGTACATTTTGGAGTAGAAGAGGGAAGATACTTAAATGGAATAATGCTAATATTTTTTTTTCACCAAAGACAGAAATACTCTTAATGTCCACTGAAAGCTGTAAGATTAGCTGTTGTCTTGGTTGTAGTGAAGTTGATTAAACACAGTTGGGTAAAGAAACTAGCCGATTTGAGACCTGAGTCATCAACAGTCAATTCTTTAGGTTCAGTTTGGGTTTTAATTTTCTATTTAAAACTTATATATCATGATAAATGAATTGTTAGGTCTAGTATAGCCTTCCTTATAGAACATCCTTATAGTTCTATAAAATAGGAGCTTTCCCATAATAGTTCCTTCAGAAGGTCAATGTTTATATACATGTTCCATGTTTAAAACCTTTGAATTTGAAATTTTTGAAGAAGAAAAAATTCTGATCTCTATTGATGAATTACTTGCAATGCTTTTTTTTCCTTACTAAAATTTATAAATATTTGCTCATTCAAAAAATGTCCCTGAGAGTCTTCAATAGACAATCTGCTTTACTAGATATCGAGTGACAATAAGGACAGAAGAGGAAAAAAAGAACACATATAATTTGTTTTAAATGAATTCATAATTCGTAGATGAAAAGATTGAGAAGACCCACTTTGAAAATATTTGAACTTGAAAAATACATCACAAAGTAGTTATTTGAATCACAACAGAAATTTGAATTGTGCTTTTCATAGCAATAACCTGTATAAAACAAACCATTTACATTCACATATAGCCAGCCATTTACAATATGAGTTCTTTGTGGATGGTGATACAGATTAACAATAAGTTATATTGAGTGAGCTGAGTCTTTTAGATGTATTATCTCATTTAATTGCCATAATAATAATAATAATATGAAAGAAGCACTATTATTATTTTTCTTTTACATCTGAGTAAAGACAATGAAAGAGCAAGTAATTTGTTCAAAGAACAAAGATAAACTCTTAACTTTTTGGCTATATATACAAAATCTTAGTCACTTGACTATATATTATTTTCCTTTTGACCACACCTACCTCTGAGTTGACCTGTTGTCAACTTGACATTCATGTCAAGAACCACTGTTCTTATGGCTGTACATTGGCAAGTGCTGGCCAGGGAAAACCACTTTATGACATTTTTAGTCCTACAGTACTAAGGCACTAAAATAACTCCATTGCTTCAAGATACATTTTAAGAAGGTATCAAATGTAAGATTTAAGAGCAATCAGGGCCAATTGATAGATTATTAATATTTTTATTGTGGTATAAAACACAAAACTGCAGCATTATTTATAATAGCTTAGACATGGAAACAACATACATGCCTACTGATAGAGGGCTTCATTAAGAAGATGTGGTATATCCACACAGTGGAATATTAGTCATAAGGAAAGACAAAATGTTGATATTTAAAGCAAAAATGGACTGAGTTCCTTTTTGTTAGAACGACAAAGGCAAATGGTATTTATATAACAGATACAACAAAGAAAATACTTAGAAAAACTGACAGGCACTAGTAACAGAAGGCTTCTGAGGAGAAGGGGGGTGATGGGGAGAAAAAGGAATGACACGTACCATGCTGATTTTACCTGTCAAAGAAAATCACATGGTCACACCTGACAAAGGGGTATAAAAGTTCATAGCGCTGGGTTAGGAGAAAAAAAACATATAAACATGGGTTTTATATTAATTAACAAATTTTGAAACTACATTACAATAGTGCTAACTTTGCACACCTCTTGTATAAGAGGACTCTAGAACTTTTTCATCTTGCATGACTGATATGCTGCACCCATTGAATGCTCTTTAACCCATGACACACTCTCTTCCTCCTACCTGAAGCTCTCAGGTGTTCAGAAACTACTAATCTGCTTAATCAAACCAACCAGTTTGATTAATTTAGGTCTCTCAAATGGGATCATCATATTTGTTCTTTCTTCATTGGCTCATTTCACCTAGCATGTGTAGCATGTGACAAAATTTTGTTTTTTTTTTTTAAATTGAATACACACACACTACATTTTCTTTATCTGTGCATCTGCCAGTAGATATTTGGCTTGTCTCCATTTCTTGAATATTGTAAAGAATGCTGTAATGAGTAGGAAACTGTAAATAACTCTTGGAGATTTTGTTTCCAATTCTGTTGGATAAATACCCAGAAATAGGATTGCTGGATTGTTTGGTCATTCTATATTTAAATGTTGATCAATCTCCATACTGTCTTCCATAATGGGCTCACATTTTACATTCCCACAAATAGTGCCCGGGGTTCAGTTTATCCATATTATTGCCAACACTTGCTATTTTCTGTTCTCTTTTTTCATAACGGCATTCTTAACATATTTGAGGTGATATCTTATTGTGGCTTTGATTTGCATTTCACTGATTATTAGTGATGTTAAACATTTATATATATATATACTTACTGGCAATTTGTGTACTTTTTAAAACAAATGTCTATATTAATGATCATTTATTTTGCCTTTTGAAAAAAAGTTAATTTCTTCTTGTGTAAAAAATATGTCAGTTCTTGCAATGAGCATGTCTGAATTTATGCTGTGGAAAGTACACTGGGCCTATAGGGATGCATACGTCCCTGTCTTGAAAAGTACCATAATAGAGGAGCAAGTCATGTATACTCAAATGCTTCTATAAAGCAAGTTCTTCATTGTGTTAATATGATGAATTATAGGTTACATTGGAAGTGCGTGATGGGAAGAGAGTCAACATTAATCAAGTGCCATCTCATACAAATCAGATTAGGTGAGGATCACCATCAGATCTGTCTGAGGTTCAGAGGTTCAGAGAAGTTAAGAAAGATGCCCAAATCACCAAAAAGCAGACAAAATAATCAGATTTTAACTAGACCAAAATCCATAACCATCTGCATTATAGGATGCATGTTCTCTTTAGGTATTGAGGAAAACCAGAGAAATTGACTTTGGACAGGAATCTTAAAGAATGGATCAATGTCAGATTTAGAGTAGAAATAATTTTTCACTGATTATTCTCTTTATCTTTCTGTTATGCCTAGAAAATGAAATGATAAGCTTAATGATGATCTGGGACCTCAATGGGTTGGGTATCTGAAGTCTGAGTTAAAAGTTCCTTTCACCTCAAGGGCATTGTTTAGCTTATGTCTACTTATTTTATAAACTGAGATTTCTAATTAGTCAGTTAAGCATAACCCTTTGTCTGATTATTTTGACCTGTTCCCATTTCCTAGCAACCTCAGACCCTCACTTCCACCCAGAGTAATTGCCCTAAAGTGAGCTTCTCTTAACTATGATTTTTTTTCTTTTGAGTATCAGCTACTTCTTAATTGTCAAATGCAAATGATAATGTGTTGATTCAGAGGGCAATTTATGGGGTTTCACAGTTATTAGGCAAATCAAAATTATGATCTCTGGTTCAAAGACACATTTTTTAACATCACCAATGACTCAATAACTATGAATATGTTATAATCAAGATTTGGGAGTTGTGCAAATAAACTGTCCTTGTCTTGGGGAATCTGCCTTGGGTGGTGAAGAGTCTCTGTGGACTCCTGTGGGATCCCAATTGTTTATTTCCATCTGGAGTTGTTAACTAAGGTGTGTTTCTCATTAGAGTCAACTGTGGGAATTCAGGAATTTTATGATGTCCCCATTTATTCATTTTTAGCAAACAGATTGGTCTTAATGCCAGCAAATAACTCTATTCCATTTAATTGGAAAGGAAGCAAAATTTTAAAATTTACCAGTATATTCATTCAGACACTGTTCTTGGAATTATCACTACTTTATTAACTGCACTAAATTGTAAACTTGGTGGTGAGGATGAATAATACAAGATGATGATTGGGGTAATATAACATTACTGAAGAGACATGCAAACAAAATAAGATTGGAGGTTTTATGGAAGAAGAGATAGTAGAATCAAGGAGGACTTCTTGAAAGACAAAACAGCTTCTCAATTGGACATCAAAATACAAATTGAACTTCAGAGGATAGAAATTAGGGATAAGGTATTTCAAGGAGAGCCTGAAGCAAGTGGGAGGATGCCAGGTAGATGCTGGTGTGACTGGAAACCAGATCAGGTGCTATGGACAGCGCCTGGTGTACATCCACAGGACCCCACACATGGCTTATTGCTCAGTTGCTCTGGTCTTGAAATTCTTAACTATTTTTGAATGAGGGCTCCTATATTTTCATTTTTTACCAGGCCTTGGAAATTATATAGATGGTCCTGTGTAGAGAAAGTGATTAAAATAAAAATCTGAAATCCTGAAGAATCTTAAATGCCCAGGTAAAGAACCTAAATTTTTATGATGTCAGGAAATTTTATGATGTCAGGAAATGAGGAAAGCTTTGAGCAAGGTTGTCACATGACCAGAGGTAAGAGCCACACAAATTGCATGTGTATTGGGTAGGAAGAGAGAGAGAGGCCAGAGGCAGGGAAGTAAGTGGTTTTTGCTAGGATCAGCATTCCTCCCTGTTGACTTAGGGCTGCCCTGGTTTAGGGAAGTTATCCCAGTGCAATTATTAATAGTACCCTCTTTCACTCTCAAAAGGATCCTAGTTTGAATAATGAATTATATGATCAACCAAGTTAGGGTAATTTAATCCCTGAACTTGGATCAGGGCAGGAGGTGATAGTGAATAGATTATAAAGAATCAAGATGAAGCATAAATGGAAGGGATTATCAAACTTTGGGTCTGAATTTCCTTTTTCACATCAGTAAATACTGCAAATGACTATGTAGTATTTGTTAAATGTTTTAGATATGTTGTATTATGGAGAAATTGCATATCATAAAATTACTCTGAATTTAGTGTCATTTAGGTAAATAGATATTTTATGAATCATAAGACATTTGAGCATTTGATTTACTTTGAATGAGATATTACTTATCCTGTTCAAAGTCACTACTTGCAGTGCTTGTAGATTGGTGGATCTCTTGCATAATCCCTGTTCATCCCCCATAACAAAGAGTCCATGGCTCCAAAGCACAGAATCACTGATTTGTCTGACCTTTATACACTCAATTTTTTTTTGTTGACATTCAAGGCATTTACACGTCTGGACAGAATCTAAAGTAGAGTCTGAATATTATAGTTTGAAGAATTTGCCAACAGATGGTTGAATGTTCATGGTGGCAATAGATGACAATGTATGTATATGGTGTGTGTGTGTGGTTGGGGTGGGTGAGGGGTGGAGCAGATGAATGTGACTTTAGGAAAGTTACCTCCCATATAACTTGTTATCAATGCAAAAAGTGATTTTTATGTAATCTTATATATACATTGGACATCCACATGAAAATTCCTTGGAGATGTTCCTGAAATCCATGACTATGGTAGAGGGAACATTATGAAATTAGAGATTTAGATTCTGGCCCCATGGTTTAATGATTGTGTGAATTTAAATAAGTTCTTGAGGCTTTCTGAACCTCCCTTTCTTCATTTATAAAATGGGGTTAACGATGCCACATTGTAGGGTATCATGAGGAATAAAGTAGATGGAGCATGTGAAATGCTTAAAAACTCTAAATCAGTGGTTCTACAACTTTAGTATGTATCAGAATTACTTGGATTTTTAAAACACAGATTGGTGTGCTCCTCATGCAGCATTTCTGATTTGGTAAACTTTGCATTTAGGCAAGACCTTGCATTGTGTGCTGAATGTTTGTGCCCCCTTATAATTCTTATGTTGAAATCTTTAAAACCCATAGTGAGAGTACTGGGAAGTAGAGCAGAGGGAGGTAATTTGGTCAGAAGGGTGGAGCCTTCATGAATGGGATTAGTGCCCCTATAAGGAGTCCATTGTGATCTTTTTTGCTTTTTTTCTGCTAGTGAGACTCAGCAGAAAGTTAGCATTCTGCAATCTGGAAGCGAACTCTCACCACCTGACCTTTCTGGCATTCTGATCTCAGATTTCCAGTTCCCAGAACTGTGAGACATAAATTTGTTTTTTCGTTTTTGTTAAATATGTTACTCCGCCTATGGGATTTTGTTATAGTAGTCTGAATTGACTTAAACCCCATGTGAGTTTACAGTTGTCCTTCTGGGGACCACACTGTAAGAATCCCTGCTCTTAGCAAATGTAAATCTTAGCAAAGTTAAAAGAATAACTTTCCTCTGCTTAGAGCCTGGGCTTTTTGAGAAAGGTCCCATGTTATAAAATAAGAGACATTGACAAAAAAACGAACATGACTAAATATTTTACTAGAGAAGGAAAATACTGTCTATGTGAAGAAAATAAGAAAGATTTCTATGAATCATCTTTTGGCTTCATGCAAACTAAAGACAAGGATTATACTTCCAGCTTAATTTCAACTTTATAATGATTTCCTTTAATTACTGTATAAGACCAAACATGAAGATGCAGCAGTGTGAAATTAATACTGACAGCACTGGGCTTGCCTGAGCTCTGCAGATTAACCAGCATTTTACTGCATCAATAAAGGAATGAGGAAATAAAATTAAAAACTGATATTGAATGGAATTACTTATTTGAAGCTAGTGATTATGTCAAGCTGTCACTCCCACAGATGGATTAAGCACAGAAAGACAACCAGATAAATTATAAACCACTCTACGAAACCCATATTCATCTCGTCCACCAGCTTGGTAACAATGGAGATCTGAAATCGACTTGGTCATGGCCGATTTGGGTTTCATGTTTAGCATTTCATAGACTCCTTGCATCTTGAAGAGTAGAGATCAAAAAGACCTTAGAGGTCATGTGAGATTAGATTTCACTTTTTGAGACAGTACACTGCATTATTTCATCTAAAATGAAATATTTCTCTCCTTTTAATTACTAAAACACAAGTTAGAGAAAAAGCATTTGTGTGAAATAGTATATCTAAAATGTGTTAAAAGAGAAATTGCCTTCAAATATAGTAATGTTATTTTCTGTACTTTTGAGTAAGCTGTGTTGACTCTGGGCATAGATTTATTTTTTTGTTTCTTTTGCCTTTTCCTTAATTCTTTTCTTCTCCTTTCTTTGTTCTTTCTTCATCATGTAGACCCAAAAATATCCTTAAAATTAATTGGAGCACTGATCTCACACTTGTCAACTGATTTCTGGGCACAGGCTGCATTTTTGTGTGTAGGTGAAAGAAATTATTGAATTGTGGAATATTGGGGTCAAAAAAAATCTTTGAGTTCTCCTTATAATTCTCTATCAAACTGTGCCAGGACATGGTTCTCTCTTGCTTTTGTTCCTTGCAACCTCACTGTTTTGATGGAGATTGGTTTTTTTATATTACTATTTTTCAATTTTACATATTAGCAATTATATTGTTGTGTGTTACCTGATTCTTGCTGAAAGTGTAAAAATCTAGCCTAATTCTTTTAGGTGAGACTTGGATCACAAAAGTAAACGGGGTGGATATATGGACTCTTGAAAAAAAAAAAAAAAGTAGAGAAGGAAAAAGAGTAGGAGTTTATGGGACTGGGGACTCCAGGCATTCAATTAAATATTGATTTTCTGAGGTCTGTGAATGAACTTCATGATCCTGTTGTGGATCATGATTGATTTCTTTCAGGTGATGGGCAGAATCCTATCACTCTTTCAGTCATTAGGGCCACAATGACGAGGTTTTAACAAATATGGTAGCACTCGAACTCTTACTAGATATATTTCTAAACTTGCTGTACAGAACCAACCCTTTCTGCTGGCTAGTTTTTCCAGTGGAGAAAGGATGATAATAACTGGAGTTCTTCTTTTAAGATTTGTAAATGATAATTGCCCCTATCTGCTACTTTATCCTAATTGTCATCTGACTCCTCCCAATAACTTCAAAATTTGGGGGAAATCATTACATCTCTCACTTAGAAGTGTTTCCTGACCAACTAGAAAATAGCTGAGCTGGTTTTAAGTCTCTCTCCTTTATTACCCATGACAAAGTTCTTCACAGCCTTCGCTGAAAACTTTTGGTGATGGAGTTTTAATATACTCTGCCTTTTGCAGTTTTGTTATTGGAGCACTCATTCAATGAAATACTTCCTCTATTTTGGAGAAAGTAGAGTTAACTTCCTAATGGATTGAGTCTGACTTTTCTAAATGTTGCATATACTTAACCTCTGTCTAAACTAACATTCCTCAGTACTTACTATTCAAGAACTCTGCAATAAACTCTTACACTAATATTAGGTCCTATTATTATAATAATTTTATAAATAAGGAAACTGAGGCATATTTATATTAAGTATACTGCTCAAGATGACATGGGATTTAAATGAAAGAGTTGGCGACCAAGTGGTCTTATTGCCAGTGTTTATGGTCTTAATCACTAGGCAAATGACCTTTGATCAGTTGATGGAAATGCTTTTCTCTGTCTTCTCTAGCCTCTGGATATTTTAGTTCTTCTAATAAAAAGCACCATGAGCTCTCTATTTAGATAAAGGAACTCTGATACGCACCTAAAGATAATATTTGGCATATTTAAGTCATTCTATAAATTCATTTTAACATTTTTTAATTGAGCTCTAATTGATATGTAACATTTCATCAGCTTCAGGTGTGCAGCGTAGTAATTTGATATCATATATGGTGAATGATCATCATAATATGTCTGCTTGCTATCTTTGACCATACAAAGTTAATCTGTAGGGTATACTTTCTTCTGTGAACATCATCACCATGCTGTATATATTACATCTAGTTATTTTTTGTATTTCAGAAAGTTTTGTATAATTCATAAATTTTAATACAAGTAAAAACACTTCCTAATGGGGTAAAGCATAACTGAAAGTTACTGCTTATGGAAATCTTGTCTCATCGATACCAAGCATATATTTTCCACCATTGTCTCAGGCTTGCTTTCTACTTACTGTCAGGGCAGTGAAAAAAAATGCAAATGGAGAAATGTAAGTTCTTTAAAAAGCATTCAAACTCAAATGAAGGAGACAGATTATTTTAAAGCTTTTAACCAGCACTTTTTGGGTGATTTGATGATAAACTAGCCTGCTTTTTGTGGAGATCTCTCCATCCCTCTGTACCCCCTCCCTCCTCCTCCTCTTGTGCTCCTGACCTCTCCCTCTTTCTGAAATAAGCCATTATTACCATCCATTCCTATTTCTAAGTTCCTAAAATAAATTTAAAAGAAGCAATTGCTGCAATAAATTAAAAAATATAAGGAAAATGAAAATAGAGATGGTAACTGATGAAACAAATCAAGTAGTAAAAATAAAAATTAATTTTTATTAAAAGATAAAGGACTCACAAAGATAAAGGTAAAATCAGAATCTTTAAGGTGTTTCTTCAAGCACAATTATTGTTTTGAGACTGTATTGTAAATGCATGTATATCGTACACTCAAGACTTTGTTAAGAAAAAAGAAAAACAATAGAAATACAGTTTTCCTTTCTTAGGTAGTCATCATAAGTACATTGTGAATGAAAGACAAAAATATATACAGTGTTGAGTAGGTATAGGATTTCCTTTGTAAAGAGTTATCAGTTTAGGTAGTACGGACAAACTTTGCTATCCTGGGAATATTACTGGAGATGGTAGAGGTAGTTACGTTCAGTGTTGTAGTATCTCTAAGACAATACCTAAGACATGCACATAAAAATCTAAGACAAAATCTCAATATTGAAAGACAAAGCAATATCTTTAAATGTTTAACTGAAGCAGGGATTATTACAAATATTAAAAACAAAAGTATACCTAAGAGCTGAATTGTGCATCATGTAGTTATCTTTGCCATAAACTCTATTGGGGACAGAGTATGATGAGTCAGTGCTGGTATGTTTAGTTCATTTTGGTTAATTAACTATCTATTTGAAGTTCAGGATTAATAATTAATGTCACCATTCAATGTAAGCATCACATCAGATACTAATGTATCTGATCTACTAATGGTAGATTTTTATATAAGTATTTTCCAGAGGGAGGGGAGAATAACTGAGAGCCCACAACATGAAATTGAGAAGACATCTGTCACAGTGGCCAAACCTCTGGTAGGCTGGATAATGATTATGAATCTATTACTGTTGATATATTGCGTAAAGCTATGGGAATAGAAAGCTTTTCAAATTATACAGAGAGTAATCAACAGCCAACAGCAATAGCCCCGAGCTCTCACACCTGCTGCGTGCCTCCCCTGGGAATATGTGCATCTCTAAGCCTGGAATTATTGGCAAGACAGAAGGAGCATTCTCTCACCTTTAGTTTGCCCTTCAAATTATAAAATAAGCCACTGGTTAGTCAATCACATGATAAGGGTGATAGGAACCACATAGTTAAAGCACTGTGAAGAGAGAGAAATCTCCTGCCTCCTCAGTATTTCAAACTGAAAGGGTAAAGTTTGTTCCTTGTGATCTTTTATAGACTGTCTACCACACAAATCATCTATGTTAATAAAAATTCAAAGACATTGTGCAAACTTATAGAAAGTGAAATTTACCTCAAGGAAAAGAGAGAGGGAGTGTGTGTGAGAGAGAGAGAGAGAGAGAGGAAGAGAGAGCGAGAGAGAGAGAGAAAAGAGAGGAAAGTGAAGGAAGAGAAGAGAGAAGAGGAAGATAGAATTATTTCTTAGAATCATCTGAACAGGTTTTTATTCTTGAATTTATTTTGGCAATTTTTAAATTATTTTTATGAGGTAACAGTAGTTTGTAGCATTGCATATGATTTGGGAGTATAGGTTCACGCCTCTTCATCTGTGTTACAACACTGCACCTACCACCAAAGTATCCATAATTCTCCTTCATATTCCACTGGGGACTGGCCCCTTCCATTGCAGTACCTTTAATTCTACAACCAGGTTTCTAGAATTTGCTTTGGTTTCGTTTTATGTATTTTTTTAAATTTCCTTATAGTCTACATACAAGTGAAATAGTCCTGTATCTCTATCCTTCTGACTTATTTCACTTAACATAACCCCCTCCATTTCCATGCATGTTGTCACAGATAGCAAAATAGTTCATCTTTTGTTACAGCTGAGTTCTATTCCATTGTGTCTATATACACATCTTCCCAATCCACTCATCTGTTCTTAGGCATGTAAGTTGTTTCTCTAACTTGGCTGTTGTAAACAGTGCAGAAGTGAATTAGGTATGCTATATCCCTTTGACTTAGTGTTTTTCCATTGTTACAATAAGTTATTGGGTATGGGCTTGCTGGGTTATGAGGTAGACCTATTTTTATTATTTTAAGAAACCTCCATACTGTTTTTCACATGGCCTGGATGGGTCTACACTCCCAGCAACAGTGCACAAGGGTTCTTTCCTCTCCACATCCTTGCCATAGAGTCTTGATAGTAATCAAAGTATATTTTGTATGTCATAAACACACATAATATATGTGGAGGTTTACTCTGATGAAAAACTAGTAAAACTCATAGAAGATGAGATGATTTTGCTGGTAAGTTATGTATGTCAAGGGACATTTTCAAATATTTTACTGAGGTAGCCTAGGAAATATCCTAATAGAATCCCAGTGGCTGTCTCAGGTCTGATACGTAACTAAAGCAGTTGTTGCTTAGAGAATATAGACTGCATAAAAAGAGAGGGAAAGAATTTTCAGTGCTTATCCTGTATTACCTAGTGGAGACAGACTTCTTTGTCCTATTTATTGAGAGTAACCTGCCAATGGTTATCTGATGTGATTATACCTGTTTATCAAGAAGTTGATCAATGACTTGTTCTCCTGAGAGAACAAGTTATGATTCTTGATTCAACTTTATTTTTTCACTGTATTACATTGGGGCTAAATTTTAGTTTTTAAAAAAAGCTGTCCTCTATATGTTCATTTAATGTTAATGTCCTAGAACCTGAACTGCTATCTATAGATAAGTTGATCAAGTACAGTTTCTGAAAACCTAGATAAACAGATGATACTACACACTATAAACTAACATGTAGGCATCTGTCTCGAGTCATTAGCGAGAATCTTGAGTATTTGTCATTTTAAGTGCATCGCTTCTAGTATGAATATCAAATTAAGGTATCTGAGTTCTGGAAACTATCACTCCACTTGGTCACAAAGAGGGTTCCCAGCAGCCATTGTGGTTCTCAATGGCTCACGACCACCGAGGGGACAGAGAACACTGCAGGGAGCAGGCAGGCGGAAGCAGCTGCACACAGTCTGTTGGAACAGGACTTACCACCGGACTCAATCTGGACAAATAAAAGTCTTTCACCAGGATTTGAAATTTGAACTGAGAACATTTTCATTGATCCTCGTGATTGGAATTGTGACAAACTGGGTTGAAAGCCAAGGACAGTCCTGTGAAGTGGGGAGCGGTGGTAGAAAAAGGAATGCCATAGAGCAGTGGAGAGGGGCAGATAGTGAAAATGAAAATTCCTGTGAGACCCCTGAGAGGTTTCCTAGTCTTGCTTGGTTCTGGCCCTTCTATAGATTCAGCCAATATCCTACTCTCCAGGTCTGTGAGAGAGTCTGAGAGATATGTCTTCACTGTTACATGTCTGTATGTCTGAATTTTCTTTTTTTCCCCCACAACTCTTGCCATTCATTTTTATATTGTTCCAGTAAAGTATTTAATCATTTACTTACTTGGTTTTAAATTGAAGTAAAATATACATAACTGTAGTGTACCATTTTGGCCATTTTAAGAAAATGGTTTATTAGCATCGAGTACATTCACATTGGAGAGCAACCATCACCTTCATAACCATGAGCTCTTTCATTTACACAGTTCAACTCTACACCCATTAAACACTAGGGTGGAATATCCTTTAAGCCATTTGTGACCACCTGGTTGGGGTTCCATGGAATTGCATAACCTGGTCCCTTTAAATTATGCATGAACATAGCGCCTTAGTACAGAACTGGTAAAGTGGATTTCCAGGGTGGTTTCTCTGTTCGTAAATCTCTTTTCAGAGAGGTTTAGTGGCTCTTCTAGTGATGTGTGATAGGACTAAAGTTACAAGACATCATGAGAGAAGAGCATAGACCAAATAATCTTGTCCAATAGGCAAAACTATCTCTGATATCTTATGGTAAAAGAACTCACGATCCAAGATTTTATCACGGAGAGTGTTGGCTTCTTGATTTCTAATCCTATGTTTCACGTAGCTACTTGGAAAATGTGTATCACTTGTAAAACCTGTTCCTGCAAACTAATTATTCAAAACAAGACTCAGCTCAGATAGACAGGTTCATATAGATCCACAAGATAAAAGATGAGTACCTTGAGATTTCAGATAAATTAGAGCAGGTAGCTCTTTATCTCTGACTACCTTTATAAGTGAATTTTGTGATTTTATTTAGAACAATTAGTTATTTATCAGTGGTCATGGAATTAGAGAAGTCAATATAAAAATATGTAGCAAAAATATTTTATGCATCCAGAGCATTGAAGACTGCACTGCATACGGTAGCTTTGCCTGACATCAAAGACGCTAGACATCAAAACAAAATCAACTTCTGAGGAAGCAATTCTCTTATTTTCCTTCTTAATATGTGTGGGGTTGTTTTTTGTTGTTTTATTTTTCTTTTCTTTGGGGTGAGGGTCAATTTAAGTAAATATCAAAATCTGTGAACTTTATAGATATTCGAATGATTCCATCTTAACCTCAGATAATAAAATCTTTGAAAAATCTGACATCTGAGCTAGAGTTTGCAGCTGGAATCTGAAAACCCGAAGCTGTGTGGAGAAGGAAGGATCTTTGTACTGCTCCAGCTTGCCACTGTCAGAAAAGCGCAGTTCCTAACACAGAATTGGTTTTGTGTTGAGACATTTTCGCTTTTCCATTCAGCTTTTTTTTTTTTTGTATGGAATCAACATGAAGATCATTGATTGCCCTTGTTCTGTCTCCCCAAACCAAAAGATAGTGACTTTTACATCTTCTGTCATCTGTTGGGTGGGCTTGTCTCCGTATTCTTGCTTTGTCTTCATAGGAAAGGAAAATCCAGAGCCAATCAAACTGCAAGATCCTCACTGAGTTAAAACCAGACTAGTGCTAACATTTTCATAGATCATTCTTGTGACAAAGATTGAAAGGCATATAGAAAATAGCACAACGGAATTCAATTCACGTGACAAAAGGAAATTGTGCAAAATTTAATCCATTCCCATTACGGTCTCAAGATTGTAATCTCCTTGGATGCTGAGCCTAGGAAGGATTTTTTTTCTCCTACAATATGCATCATCAAGTTGCTTTAGAAGTGGTGCTGTGGGCTGGAGGGAGGCAGCACAAGTTATATAACATGCAATTTAAGATAATGGCCTTTGAAAAGAAGAAATTAATATAAACAGACGAGGCCAACAAAGCTTCAGTCATCTAGAAGGTAGTTTCAATCACCAGTGACATTAAACAATATCACCCCCACTGAGTCTACACTATGTTTATTATCATTTAATTTCTTGCCCAAATCGGTGCTTTCTTATCATGATGTCGCAGGGATTGCAAGCTGTTATGACTACAATTGGTAGAAAAAAATGCATTCATCTAAGTAAGTAACAAGATACAGAAATTGAGTTCTCTGTCTTAACCTTTTGTGGCTTTAAATATTCTATGAAAAACATTAGCAAAAATGGAAGCTATAGCGTTTCCATAATTGTTATAGCACTGTCTTTGTTCTTATAATGATAGAATCCATACTTTCAATTTGGAGTGCTTAATAATAGCAGCTGTCTTGTCTGTTCAACTGTGGGGTTTTAGGGCTCCCATAATTATTCATTTTCACTCACTTGACAGTGGGTGTTTCCTTGAAATATTTCAGGCCACATCAGAAGATAGAATTTTAAAATCCTTTTAAGTGTTCTGCTATACACAACAATATTGAATTATGCATTAATAAACCAAATTTAATTGACTTGGAGGTGCATAAGCCCTAATTAACACTATACCTCAATACGAAAGACTGATTGCTCCGAATCATCAGACGCACACAAATGCGACATAATGATTATGCTGTTAATGTTTGGAAGTCTCTGTCTCTGAGGCCCTAAAAGCACATACTTTGCTTTTTCTTCACCTTCTCCCTGGCTCTTTACTTTGCTTGTCTTTACTTCTAGTTTTTTTTTTTTTCCTCTTCCTATTATGTCTAAAAACAATTTCTTTGTGAAGTATTTTAGATTTACAGAAGAGTTGCAAGGATAGTACAGAGATTCTGCCTTTCACCCAGCCTTCCCATTATTTTTTGCTAAGATGTGTTTTATTAATGGGTAGCTGAAAGAATAGCAAAGGAAAAACGCAGAAGCGACCCATAGAAAAAGCAAAAGGCAGTCCATCTTTCTGATATGCATCAAGCTAATTGAAATAATAAATAAAATATGAATATGTGGGAATAAACTGGGTAAGTCATTTCCATTATTACTTAGTCTAAATCAATGGGTTGTTTCAGACAGAGATTGTAACATGTATACATATGTATATGGCCTCCCAAAACTGTGCTTTATTATGATAGGTGAAATGGTATGTTTCTGATGTGCTTATGTGTGCTGAGAGTGGTCCAGAAGATGAGGAAGATAGTTTTATGGGCAAGGCTGTGGAGAAGCTAAAGATGATAATTGAGGGAGGAAGATTAGATAGAGGGAGGGTGTGTGTGTTTGCACTTGCACGCACGCATGGTGGAATAGGGAGAGAGTGAGTGGGAATGGATGGGCAAGTCATTATAGACTGCCCCAGAACATTTATACTGGAATTTATAGTGTCTTCAATGCTCATTGACGCAAAAGAACATGCTTCAGGGATAGGGCAAAGATAAGGCCTCAGATTGCACATGCCACTCTGAGTGTAGTCTAAGTTATTGTCCTAATTTTTTTTAATAAATTAAATATTATATACTTTGTGTAATGATAAAGTTAATGTACATTTTAATTTTAGTAGTAAAATGATAAACTGTATTAAACTTTGTCCACCCTTGACACTGTAAACTTTTGAAAATTCGTAGTAGCAATACAATAAAATGGCTATCATAGCCATTCTGAACAACTGAATATGTTTATTTTTAGTTTATTTATGTATTCTAAGTCATTCTATATGACTGCTATAAACTTTGTTTTGTTCTTGTTGTTTGCTTTTTTTGAGGTCAATTTGGTTTTCACCCCCACTTCTGACATTGGAGCTCCAGATATCCCACACATAACATTGCATCTTTCTTTAAACTGCATGAAAATGTCTAGAAAGTGTCTTTGGCTATGCAGAGGCAAGCTTGTAGAGATAACCACTGAGAAGCATTAAAGAGACAGTATTAGAAACTTTCTACTGTCTTCCATGTTCTGCTTTGCTCATTACCAACAGACAGGTACTGTCTTATGATTGCACTCTTAGACTCTTGATGCCAAGTGTAAGTTCGTCTTACCCATGCCATTTTTGCTTATAGAAAGAACATTTTTCACAATATTTATATTTATACTTTTAAGAGATTACCAATATTTACATTGTAGGTGGAGTATCTAATACAATGATTAATCAAAATCCTTAGTGAATAAGATTATCGATAAGGATTATGTGTTACAAATGGGTTCTGAGAGAAAACACAACCAATAGAAGATCGATAGATAGATAGGTAGAGAGAGAGAGAGAGAGAGAGAGAGAGAGAGAGAGAGAGAGAGAGACGATAGCTAGATAGCAAAAGTGGGCAGAAAGAGCACAAGGGACTTGATATAACATGAGAGATTGTTCCAGGGTGCCGGGGTTACCAAACTACCCCAAGAAAAAAGACTGGTCAGGACATTAGCTGCAGTCCGTAGCAGTGCCATTGAAGCTTTGATGCAACCTAAGCTAGTCTAGTTATGCTACGTGCATCTCATGTCTATGTCTTCTGAGAGTCACCTAGGATGTCACCAAATCTCCTTTACTCTTAGAAGTAGAATCAGAAGCAGGTATCTGGCTCATATCCAGCAGGTGCTTGGATGCGTTCCAGTGGATAGCTGAGTAGTTTGTATATAGCAATAGTGAATAAATACATCTATGTAAGCTCATTTAAATGTAAAGGTGAAATAAACATCCTTGGCATTTTTAGGGAGACATCAACATTGTGAAATCCTACCAAGTGGAACAAGGTGTTGTGACTCCCAAGATCTGGAAACCTCTGTCTTATGCCGGTGAATTACGCTGTGACATCAAGCTAGGCATAGAATATCCTACAACAAAATTTAAAAAGCAAATGAAACAATTTACACAATGTAGTAAGACTCATGTCAAAAGCACAATATACTGAGGATCTACGGTTTTCTTAATCTAAGAGCTCTAAAAATCTCCAAACTAGAAGTTTAGGATATTCTTAAATTTAATAATTATCCACTTACTGCTTATGATGTGGCCAAGAACCATAGGAGATGCTAAAGCAAACATACTGAATAACAGAGAAGGAAGGTCTCTGCAGCTTACCTTCCTACAGGTGGGTAAAATTGTTATACGGTTATAATGAAAGGTGGCTGTGGCTGTGGCTGTGGCTGTCGCTGTGGCTGTGGCAGAAGGACTGGATTAAGTGGAGGAACACAGCATAGGTGTATTAAGAAAAACCAGGGTAAGTGACAGCAAAGCTGTGACCTAGATATCCATGTGTCCCATCACAGTTGGAATAGCACTATAAGTGAGTGGACAAACCCAGTGAATCGAAGTAAAAAATCAATATCTAAAAACCCAGTGAATCCAAGTAAAGAGATCAATATCTAAAAACTGGTAGATGTGTGTGTTTGACTTATATAATAAGGTGCTGAGTGCTAAGATATGAGCCTGTAAAGCTAATAAAGCTTGATGTTCCTTGTATTTTGTGGGATGTTAACAAGTAGGATAGGAAATAGTTGGCTAAATTAGGAAATGCGGTCATTCGTACAGGTCTTCGCGGAGCCTTTGTTAGTTAACATGTACCACAAACCTCCAATATTATAGTTCTGGAAAAACATTAATGTCTGACTATTGTGTCTTTTTTAGCTGACTGTAGGAAGTGGAGCTGTGACCACTTCCCTCCTTGTATTTAATCTGGAGGAGAAAAAAAATGACATAAGAATGGGGAGATGAGAGATCAAGTGGGATTCTGGTAGCAGTGTACAATTTCTTGTTATATTTCCACTGGATGGTACTTGATAATGCATCTTGTCTGCTATAGAATTATAACCAGTTCTAAAACCAAGTGTTTTTAAGTATGTGTATTCACCTCCATGCAAAATTCACAGTAGAAAGGTACCATCCACTCTCCCATCCCCCAGTAATTTTGATCTCCTTCCTATAGGAGAGTTTTCCCATACTGGGTGCACATTTTAAAGGTTTGATATATTCTACAACTCCTGAAGCTTTTATTTGCCAGCCACAGTTACCCCAGCACAAAATGAATGAATGAGTAAATAAATATATAAATAAATAAGAATATAGGCAGCATGCTCCAAGAGCTGTATATCTTCTTGACAGAAAATCAATATACAGTGGGTCTGGAAATCCAGACCATTGCACAGAATTTTTGTTTACCTTCCAGATAATTCCAGTTTGTGCTGTCATCAGGATGCTAAAGGGCTTTGCTGCTATCCCTTCTCATAAAATCCTTTATGGGTCATGACAAGCTATTTGTAGTTATGTTCATTCAAATTTTAAATTCTGCCCAAATGCAGTTGACAGATGGCCAACAGCTAAGCGATGGGAATGGTACAAATAAATTCCGTATATGATAATTATTTATTGATCTTCAAAGTGCATTCTATTTGTATAAGTACTAGAAAAAGGCATGTATGTGTTGAAAGCTCATAATAATAATCATATTGAGAGCAAGATGGACCACATGACTCCCCAGCATTTGTTAGAATTTCTGCGTTCTTGCTAGGAGAATGGGATTTCCTTTCATTTCAACTTATTTTACTACATGGGCATTTAAAAACTAATGATTCCTGTTCCCATACCCAAATCCATATTTATGAACGCTCTTTAAAAATATTCATTGCCACTTTAACCGCCATATTGCAACCCTATCATGTCAAATATTTAGATTAGAAATATATTTTTTAAAATGATTTTTAATGTATTTTAAAAAATTAAACCATGAATATATCCCTGACAATGACATCAATTCTTCTGTTCATTTTGCAAATGGATATTGGACTTTTGTTTTAAGCAGAATTATCTCCTGTGGTCATTGAGGAAATCCTGTCAGGACAAAGGATAAATCATACCAGAATAGGCCAGATGTTAAACAGAGCTCCAGTGGTGTCTCATAGTTGTCATAAGGCAGGTATAGTGTCCTACCTTTATATCTACAAGACTAAATAAATATAACCTATCTGTTCTTTCTCACCAGTACTTTAGTCCCAAACATGAAGGTGCCCAACACTTATCTAACAAACTTGCTCTAGGTCCCTGTAGACAGATAATCTCTTCCAATTCATTAGAAATATGTTCCAGGAATTGCTATTTTTAGCAGCATTTCAAGTAGTTCTAATGCAAGTGCTCTTTCAGCTGAGAGCATGTTTGTCTTTGTATTCTAGTACCTAACACAGTGCCTAATACATTTCAAGCTATTAAGAGCATATTTTAAACAAAATTAAACTGAAATTTGATTGGACATTGGTATAATTGTGTTAGTCAAAACAGGTTGAATTATATAGCAGGAAGAAAAACCACTGAAGTTTTTAGGGGTTAAAAACTGCTGAAGTTTCACCTGTTGATAGAAACAGATCTGTTTCTCATGTGTATGGTCCAGATCACTCTCTAAGTCACTCAGGAATCCAGGCTCACAAAGGGGATCCCATTATGCAATTTCATGTCATAGTTGCATGCTCTTAGCTGTAGCAAATCTTGCAAACTCACCACAGAAAGGAAAAGGCAACACCTATCAATGAAAGATTTTAGCATAAAACTAGTGCACGTTCTTTAAACCCACTTCACTGACTTAGTGCCTATCAAATTTTGCTAATTAATCGATAATCTAATGAACAAAGGATTCTTAAATTAGCAATACATCTTAAACATGTATGTTCATGTGAGTGTTATTTTTATTGGCAGTATAGGATTCCATAAAACAAATGTAATGTGATATTGTAAACTATTTTCTATTGAGGGATATTTAAGTTCATTCTGTTCTTTTTCCACTATAAACAATTCATAAATAAACATTCTTGCACATCAACTTTTTTCACTAGAATGAATATTTACATACAGCAGATCTTTAGAAATAGATGGTTAGCTCAATCTTTACAATCTTAAATTGTGATAGAAATAAGCAAAATAGTTCTTCACCTTTTTTGGGAGAATCACAGAGCCATTTAACAATTTGATAAGAGTTAATGTTCCTTCCCCAGTAAATTATATGAATGTCCTTTCTAATTTCAGAAGCATCTAGCATAGCTCCTATGTTATGAATCCCTGCTTCAAAGTGTTACATTAACTGCTAAAGATAATTTTGTCATAAATGATCTCAGCTTTTAGTTGCAACATGGTCTGCCAGCTCTCTTTCAGAAAGCAGATGTTCTCTGAAAAGAAAATTATGAGATCTGAGATATTACATTGAATTAATCTCATGCAAATATTAAGCTCCACTTACCCAGTTTCAAAGACAAGTACTTCAGGGTCAGTGCAGAAGTGTAGCCATAGGCACTCCTACACTCTGTCACAGTAAATCCCAAGTTGAGCCATGATTTTCTTATTTTCTGCTTTAGTTTCCCTAACTCCCGCAGTCACAGTGACATTACTAAATTTCTTAAAGAAAATAGGGGAACATAATCTGCTTCCAGTTAGATTGCATCAGTTTGAATTAAGTAAGAAACTTTAACTTGCCCAACCCAAACACAAGAGTTACACCAAATCATAAAAGCGAACTCCAAGTGAAGACTTACTAATATCAATAGCCTGGAGAAGGTTCGGTCAATATGCTTGCAGACCCTGCTCTCCCAATGACTGATGGGGAATGCATACCCATACTCTGTAGTTGGCTCAAAGCAATTACTGTTGTATAATTCTTAAGTCAGAACAAAAAATTGGAAGTGCCTGAGAGACCAACATCACTCCTCCATGTACCAACATTCTCCATGTACACACCACCAATTCTTTATTTTCTAAACTACTTAATTTTTTTCATAAAGGAACTATGAATTTAATTAGTCCTCCCTCCTGCCCAGTTTTAGAGAAAACAAAGCCTAGGTCAGAATAAGAGCTGTTACGCATCAGCTGCCTTTGAGAAGAAGCATGCTTTTATTTAAGGGGCTGTACATAACTGATTTACATGAGAAAAAAAATGCTTTTGGTTTACTCAGCTATAAATGATAGAAGCCTTTCCTCATTTCACTTTTAATAGAGGAACATTTGGATATTGCACAGAATAGACTTTGACATCTTTAGAGAGTGGAATCACTTGGCTGGACTCATCTCCTGGCTCCTGTGTTTTCACAGCACAGAGTTTCAAAGACAGTGTAAAACAAACACACACTTAAAATTCGTGGTCTCTATCAAAACAAACCTGCCATTTCCTGCTTCATTTGTTCAGTGGGGCATATTACAATCCTAAGCTTGAACCTCATTAGAGAAAAAAAATTCTCACCTGTCTTTGGATCATTCCTAAAAACTAACAACTCCTCTTTTAGACTGCTATTGTATGCAAATTTGAAATCTATGATTAATATTGTTCAGTAAAATGTTACCAGACTTGAATTAACTGTGTCCGAAAAAAGCATCTAAGTTCTTGCTTCACTGTCTTAAGAAATCAATTTGAAGTTCAACTCTGGAGGAAATAGGTTATTGCCATTAAAAAAAATTAACATCGACCCTTCATATATATAAAGGGTGTTTTTGCATCGATAGCCTCAGCTTCACCTAGGGCCTGATTTGGAATGCAGAATCTAAGCCCTACTTCTTCATCTGTCTATTCCTGGCATGTGTTTTATACTGGGTATGCACTTTAAAATTTAAGGAACCCTTATATATACCAGTCATTTGAAACTATCTACAGACACAAAATCTTAAAATACATCATCGTGTGACTAATGACCAGCTATCATAGGTATTTATAGTCATCCAGTTTATACTGCTTCAAGTTCATTCTCTCAGCAGGATAGGAATGGAAGATTGAATCCTTGGAAAACTTATGGGAGAAGAAAGTCAAAAAATACCCAAATTCTTCATAATGGTTAACATTCATGTATTAGCACTGAATGACCAAAGATCAGAGTTTGTTTTCATTAAAATCATTAGTGATAAAAAATAAAATAAAATTAATGGCTCAAAGGAATGAATAAAAACCTTCACTTTGTTTTACTTCAGTGTATTTCTACCACTAGTTTAATATTCTTAATTAGAATTAGTCTTTAATAACTTTTCTACATTGACTTCCCAAATTAATAGTACTAATTCTTTCATTCTGTTTTGGCTTTCTAGATATCTGCAATATTAAAACTTTATTCATATGTTCAGTAAATATTATTCTATGACCATTACAGAGCTAGGTATTTGCATTACATCAGTGAAAAAAAAAGTCTAGGTCTGTGGTATTTACATTTTTGAGAGGAAGCAAAGCATAAATACCCTAATCAAGTAAATTATATAATAGTTTTGAAGGGATAAGTGGCATAGAGGGCAGGTTGGAAGTGATTAGATGGTTGCAATTTGAAATAGTATAGTTATGAAAGTACCATTTGGACAAAACTTAAAAGATATAAGAAAAGCAGGAGAAAGTAAAGGAAGACCCAGTAGTTATGACTGGATGATGAATGTTAATCTCTTCTATGTATTTACTATTTCTCTGCACTTGAGGAAGAGCAGGGGAGGGAAGTGTTCTTCTAACTTGTAATGTGATCAGTGATTCATTGCTTCAACAAGAGTGGAGAAACCCACTCTATAATTATTTATATCATTCTTCTGGTGAAGTCACACACTCAGCCAGTAGGGAAGTCAGGTTTTATTTTTCAGGTGCATCTGAATGCATTCACCGCAGTGAGGTTCTTATTTTAAACTCAATTACATCTCAAAAGTAGATAACAATCGCTTTATTATGTGCTATGTACAAAATTTATTATGTGCTTACTATGTACAAAATGTTTTTTTCTAATCCTGGAAGGAGGTATTATTATCTTCTTCAAAGATAAGAAAACACAGGGTCTGAGGTGATGAGTTAAGGCTTGAGGTTAGAGATGCTAGTGAGTCAGGCCAGACTTCAACTTGGTTCTTTCTGAAGGCAAAATCACACTCTTTTCACTAAGTCACCCCCACAGTTTGTACTTGAAGGTTACGTCAGACACCTGCAATCTCTAATTCCATCACAAGATTACTTACAAAACCGACTACACTCATTTCTTACTACAGACTTCACACTGTACCAATAAACACAAAAAGATGCCATACAGATAGTTAACAAGCATGTTTATGGCAGTTCCATTCTGAGACCAAAAGAGAACCTCAAGATCCTAAAAATCTTTACAGTAGAACTTTTAGTTAATTTCATCTACAACTGTTATTGGGTTCTATACATACAGCTGATTTCATTTCTTTAGTTCTTCCTATGAGTTAGACAGGACTCTCTATTCCAAATGCACAATTGCATTTCATCTTAATCACATTATTTTAGAGATGAAAAAACAGCTCTAGAGTGATTGAGCAAGAATTGTGCCCTTAAACTCTATAATGAACATCAAGTCCTAGTCCCTGACACAGGACCCTAGAAACATCTCTGGAAGGAACTAAATAAGGCACTTGGTGCAGGGAAGTTAAGGAATTAGCATATCAGAACATGGTAGATTTAAGGGATGAATGAGAGCTGGAATGTAGTAGAACATATCAGTTCTGTCTTAAAGGAAGGACTCAGGAACCAACCATATCATGTGCAAGTGCAGACCTGCCTTTTTTTTTTTTTTTTTTTTTTCTTCTGGCTCCTAAGTACCCAGCAAATGACCCAGAGTATCCAGGTGGTGACCAACCTCTCTCCTCATTCTCTCTCTCTCTCCCTCCCTCCCTCCGTTCCTCCCTCCTTCCCTCTCTCCCTCCCTCCCTCTCTCCTCCCCTATATATAAAGTTCTCCTTGCTGGAGGTGACTGGAGAAAACTTAATCTCTCTCAGGTTCCAAAGTGACTTTCTGTCTCCTTGGTCATCATGAGCAGCAGGCAAACTGAGATGAAAAAGGAGACTAAAAATCAAAGAGTGCTGTGTGTAGCCCCAAATACAAGAAGCTATTGATAGCAGAGATCCTGAGTCATCATGAACACATTTAAGGAAACAGAGATGTGTGCAGCATAGGAGAGAAAGCTTTTCTTTTAAAATTGCTAAACTGTTAGTCTAGGCACTTGATCTGGCAAGTTTTATGAGTCCTCCTCGAGAATACACTTTATGTGGAATTCTCATTTCCTGACAACCCTGGGTAGATCAGGCATAGCTGTGATAATGTTCATCTCTGTGCATTATAATGAAGCTGCCATGGTAACTCTAGAAGTCACTTTAAAAATGTGCAATTTCAAAAGTTCATTTCTTAGAAAAAGATTAGCACAGCTGTAACACTCATAATAATCTAATGAGACTTGAAAAGAACACTTGGGCAAAAAAATTACATAGATTGCTCAGATTTCACAGTTGCAAAGTCCTTCTGATAATGACGTGGTCCACCATGACTTCCCTACTCCAAGAAACAAGGGGAACATTAGGTCAGGAACGTAATTAAATTTTGATGTGTATAAGCCAGCAGTGGAATTCATTCAGCTCTTACTTATCTCAGGATGCTTGCTAAGTAAATCACAGAAGCACTTGCACAGAAAATTTTATGTACTTGTCATTTTTATAATTTAAGGAGCTAGGTATAATAAATGTTCCAAACATTAATTACTTAAAACTACCTTCTATGAATGGTCACAGAAAGTCAGACTAAGAAAGAAGCAAATGTGAGAACTGGGAATTGGGTATATACTCAAAGTGAGAGCTTCTGTCATCTGCCCCACCCACTCCCAAGTTTTTGAGAGGAAACTGGCTTTGATTTATGCCAGTTCTTGTTATGAAAACCGTTTTCAGTTTATCTAAAGGGAACTGAATTTTTTTTAAGCTAATTTTATTTTTTTTGAGATTGACTCATGAGAGATGGGTAGAGATTCAACTCAAGAAGCTCTTGTCATCTCTCAGACCTCATGAGCACCTGTCACGTGTATTTTTGGAGGCGCGATATGATGAATTCTAGAAGTGGCATGTGTAATTGCAATGTCTTTTCTGAAGTTTTCCTTGAAGGCTTGCACTTTAGGAAAGGAACTCTGGCTACAAATTCAAATAAGTCGAATTTAATAAATCTCTATTAGCAGAAGACTTTTATGGCCATCTGCTAAGAAAAGAACCTAATTTATACATGCATGCTACATTGCTCAGAAAACTGTTCTATGAGGTTTGTAGTTATTAACCTCATGCTTGCCTTTTCAAGAAACTGGGCTAGATGATCGAAAGTCACAGAATTCCATTTTCCCACTTAGGCTTGCTTTCTATAACAGCCAACTGTGATTTGATCATAAATACTTAGCTCAAGAAAAGGACAATGAAACTGTTTGAATTGTTACCACTCCCCCTTCAATTACTGCTATAGTCAGTTGAATTGGTTGTTTCATATTGTGTGCACAAAACAATAGAAATATTTTAAGTTCCTGTTTTGACGTCAAGTCAGACCACTTTTGACGTCAAAACGTGATTTGGGCCCTCTCAGAATTTCTGGACATGGTGGTGGCAATTGAATCAGATAGAGGTGGGCATGTTTTCTAAAAACTGATTATATTACTCACAGTGGGAAAGAAGTGGAAAATCAAATTAGACCATCAGCCTGTTTAGTAAACTTATTTATATTTGGTTGGTAAAGGACAAAGATTGCTACTTAGCCCTCTACTCTCAGAATAGGAACTTATTCTACCTCATACATGTTTGAATGGAGTGTTTTTGCCAGCCTCATGCCTATATCAGGCATTTAGGACAAGGGAGGATATACCTAAAGAAAAAATAATGGCCAACTATATACAAGAAATACTTGCCAGAGCTGATGAAGCATGGGTAGCGGTATGGGGAAGTGGGGAATTGACAAGAAATACCCAGAGGGGCAAAAGGCAGTCCCTACCCTGACTTAAAAAATCTTTGTTTTTGCTTCTGCTTAATAACTTTGCCTTTGCTTCTGATAAAGACATGGATTTTCCATTTTATTTCTCCTCTGTCATTAATAGAATCTTTTTGAAAACCATCTTTGATCATGATTTGTCATTTCCCCTCACTGGAAATTTCCCATTAGCTTCAGGAAAAAGCCCAGACTTTAGACTGTGATTTATAAAGTCATCCCAATCTCTCTCCTTTATCAAAGTAGTGCTATAGTTTCATTAAATTTCCTACAAATTCTTAAAATTCTACCTATGTTTGTATCTTCATATCTTTGTTCTTCAAATTTCTCCTCCTGGTGGAGGAGAAATTTCTCCTCCTCCTTCTCATTGGGGTTCAAGTGTCACCTCCTCTTTGAGCTTCTGCTTAAGCATGAGGTGTGCATAAGGACATACTTTATTCTTTTTCCTATCTTCCTGCTGAATTTTGCTTCAATATTTTCATTAAATTTTAGAACAATAGAGCATAATTCATTGTATATACTTCTGTTTCTCTCTTCTTGATCTTTCCCCACTTAGACTATAAAAATGTTGAAACTTGGATCCTTTTTTGTAGTCCCAGTATCCAGCACACAGTTTTTCAGAGTGGGTGTATAGTTGTGTGGTTTCAGAGTTGTCTTACTCTTTAACCATAGTAAGGAGTTTGGTGATTAGTTTTCAGCCATAGCATACAAAATATAAATCATGTACATGTGTGTAGTGGTGAGAGTAGATTTTATGTGTCACCTTGGTCAGTTCATATTACCTGTATATTTGATCATACGTTATTCTAAATGTTAAGGTATTTTTAGATGAAATTAATCTTTAAATCAACTAGTCTTGAGATAAAGCATATGATCCTTCATAATGTAGATGAGCCTCATCCAATTAATAGAAGTTCTTAACAGAACAAAGAAATAAAAAAAGAGCATAAGAGATGCTAAGAGATGACCTTTGGACAGAATGCAACTCTTCTCTGGATCTTTAGCCAATTGGCTGACTGGAAAATTTGAACTTGGAAGCCTTCATAATCCCTGAGCCAATTCCTTAAAATAAAACTCTCTATGCACAACCTATTGATTTGATTTCTCTAAAGGATCCTGATGAATAAGACAGTCAACACATATCTCTTCCTGTCTGAAATACTTCATTCTTTCTCTGTACAAAATTTTCTAAAACAGTAACCCCAAGTAAATCATAAAATCTGTGGACTTGATTTGGAAATGTTTGTGAAGATGTCTTTGTGAGCCAGGCACCCTGGAATCACCCTCAGCCTGAGTTTCATCAGGACTTTAGCAGTAGCTATGGTCAAGGTCCTTAGCCATTTGGCATTCTGTGACTTCATTTAGAACAAGGTTAACCTTTGTACCTTATATTATTACTTTTGTGACGGTCAAGTGATGTATAATGGGAGTGTGTAAAGTGCATAGCACATGGTGTTCAGTGAACAGTAGTAATAGTGCTAATGAAGGCTCCTCTGTTTGCCAGTTGTTCCAATTCATTCACTTCTCCTTGATAATTTGTTTCTGAGAAAAACAAGGATTGTGTTTATTTTTAGCTCCTGCAATCTGAACAGTGGCACACAATAATGTCATTACTAAAATAATTCAACGATCAAAAAATTTTTGAATGACTTATGTTGCTTGATTTAGTGATATGTGTATTCCCACAGCAATATTTTCTAGTTGCTTGTTGTTTAAACAAAACTGTCTACTTTGATTTTAAGATATAAGAAATGTGAAAAGTTCAAATATACTGGTAAAAGTGAAGGATATTTTCATTTACTAAAGCTATAATCAAGACAGAAGGCATTAATTAAGTAATTACTTAAGGGAATAAAAATGTTGTTTTTGAGTTTGCTGACTATTCTTTTCTGCCAAGGGGTTGCTGAAGTTCTGCTTTAACTATAACATATGCAAATACATACATAATCACAGCCAATTCTGGGTTTTCTTACTTATGAAAGAAAACAGTGGTTCAAAAAATATAAATCTCAAAATAAGTTTTGTTTGGAGTTGTACCACATGATTTAAATGGAATTGATGAATTTATATATGTGTATGCAGGTATTAATTCTTAACCTAAAACAAGACTGAAATCTTAGCATACTCATGCCAATTATCTAGAAGGTCTTTTCTTTCAGAATGGCATTTATAAGATAAAGAGTCAACCAGAAAGAGGGAAATTGTGTGTGTGTGACACAAATTCCCTAAGACATTGCTTTTCCTTCATTACTTTCTGTTTTTTTTATGAATGGTATTGAATTCCTCTTGCCCTTTCTTGATAAAGTATTATGTCCCAAAGCATACATTAATGATGAAAGAAAATACTACTTCTTCCCCCTTTGCGTATGTGGAAGATTGACGATGGAGCTACTTTCTATCTTCTCTCATGCAGTAATTCCTTTAGATCATTTCTAATAATTTGGCAATCAAATACTTGAAAGATGTAATAATCATCATTCTATCAGAGGCAAAAGAACTTTTTAATTTTTTTTTTTTGCATAAAAGAACTGGGGTGTAGGCCAAAGGTGTGGGGGATGAGAGGATTCACCAGAGACAGAATGGGGAGCAGAACAGGTAGATATGCTGAAATACACTGCTGAGGGGAGCACCAGGAGAGACAGGAGAGGTCTGCTGTGCCATTTGGGTTAGCTCCCTGGCAGGGGGATTGAACACAGGTTTTAGTGGTGATAGCACTGACACTTTAACTCCTAGGCCACCAGGGAGCCCAGAATTTCTGATTTAAAACTGGATCAAGAAATATACACACATCTCACTGAAATGTGAACCTAAAAGACTTATAAGTATATAAGTGATAAACTGAACATAAATGATAAACTGAAGTATAAATGATAAAGCAATATAAACTGAAAGAGCCCATGTTCCTGAAGTCTTTAAGCCATCTCCTATCTTCCAATCAAGCTTCATTAAATCAATACAGATTGATGAGTGTTTATCTCTTTCTTGTAAATTTCCAGGAAGGAAGATGGCTCATTTAAGGGATAATCATTACCTATATATGCACATAAATATATATGTGTTAATGTATGTATAATATACTATTTAAGAAAATTCAAATTCAGTTTTGACTTGATTTGACCTTGCAATAGTTTTTTCTTTGCAATAGTTTTTTAACTTTTCATAGGACAATCTCATCAAAGTGAAATCAGTTTTATTATCTGCATTTTATAGAAAGAAAAAGAGACATCCTGCCTACCTTTCCACAGAGTTAACCAAAAATGATTTTACTTTCTGTTTTATTTCATTGCCAGTGTTCTTTCCATTCATACTCACAAAAGTGAGAATAAAATCTGAATTGTTCCTTACACATGTTTATCAACCAAGAGAAATTTTCAGGTGGCATAATTTTTTCTATCAAACTTTATCTTTTCCATCAAAAGTTTCTTTAATGTTTTAATAAGAGCTGCTTATAATCACACTTCAGTGATAAAGTATGATAAGCACAAATTAGCTTCTAACTTCATTGACAATATTTCCATATGTAAAAATAAGTTTGTTTTGAAATCTTTGTGCCTGAGAAATTTTAGGCTTGCTGACTAATGTAGATGCATCTGGTGAATCTTTGCAGCTTTCCAAATGACTTGAGAAACAAAACCAGAAACTCCTTGAAAGTTGAGTCCAATAGGTTCTCAGCAGGTTTTTGTTTTTTTTTTTTAATAACCATGGTCAACTTAGGTGGACTACTTTCCAGGACCTTGAATGAGAAACTATTTTTTTTTAAAGATTTATTTATTTATGCACAAAAGAGCTGGGTGGTACAGGCCAGAGGTGTGGGCAGTGAGAGGATTCACCAGAGACAGAGCGGGGAGCAGAACAGGCAGATCCATGGAAATACACTGCTGAGGGGAGCATCTGGTGAGGCAGGAGAGGTCTGCTGTGCCATGTGGGTTCCTTGTCTGGCCTGAAGCAGGGATCGAACTCGTGCTGCAGTGGCTGTGGTTTGCCTCATAGTGCGTTGCTTAACCCACTAAGTCACCAGGGAGGCTGGAGAAATGATTTCTAATTGTTCCATCAAGCCCTTTTTTTAAGTGACCCTCATCTTATCTTTATTGGACTCTTCATCCTTCAGGTCTCTGCTTTTTCACCCCCTGCACTCCCCTCTCCACCCCCCACCCCCCCATCCCTGGTCCTCACCACTTCTGCTTCTTTACTCTTGCTTCTTCCCACCTAACAGTTATACCTTGGGGGACTACAGTGGCGCACCTTCATCAGACCTGCTTCCCTTTGCCTGATAAACAGAACTTCACTCCTATGTCTCTAAATACATGCTTTTAAATTAGACTTTTCCTCTAATGTCTCTTAGGCACTGGTTCCTCCTTCAGTGCAAAAGGATTCTCCTTAATGTGTTCAACAGATGCTCATTCTCAATGCCATCTTTTCAGAGTCCTAAAAAGCGCTCTATTGTGGAGCCTAGCATAGATGCTTGAATATACAAACACAGCAATACTTCTTCTCTTTATTGACTTGCACTGAAATCTGTCCCTCTCCTAAAGAAAACACTTCGACATTCCAGTATCAGCCCGCCCATGTGTTGAGACATTTGTGTCTCCTTTAAATACATCGGAGCTTCCCAGGTTTGCCTCCAACAATATTTTAGCAGATAACTTGCTGCCAAAACCCAATCAAACACTTTCCAAATCTTCTCGACGGCATTATTGATGACAGATGGTTAGCCTCCACATTTCACCGAACTGTAGGATAGTATTAGAAATCACCCTGCCTCTATGTGATTATGTAGGAGGACAGCATATGTAATTCCTGTTCAACTTTTGACCTTTGCAGGAACGTAAACATTTGGAAGAGTTCCAAAATACCAGAAGAGCTATAGTTGCACATGACTTTATGGGAACGTTACACTCATTGGTCTCCTTAGTTGAAGGGGAATTATTTATTTGTTTTTCTTTTCGTAGGAATCCTAAGTGTCATTTTAGTATATTTATAGTGTCTGTTCTCAGAGGTTACTAAAGAAAAGCAGCTAATTTTCCATGAGTAAAAAAGCTCTGAAAATAGATGTACTCAGGACTTGAAAATGCTATTTCTCAGAAGTCTGTTGTTTCCAGTTAGAAAAATTTTAACCAGACACAAAATGATATATTGTTTTTTCCCCAATTATTGTTTTGTTCTTTGTGAATGTTAATCCTTGCTCCATAGGCATCAAAAAGGCCACTAATATTGCACAAAATATGTCATTAATGTTGCTTTCTTAAAAGATCTAAAACTTGTAGGGCAGTAATAATTAGAATAAATATCCTGGACACCAAAAATAAGCAGTTTACTCTGGATGCATGGAATGGTTGTCATGTTCCCAGCTTCCTAAGTATTCCCAAATATTACCTTTCTATATTATAAAGTCTTTGAATGCAAGGACTATGTTTGTCCTGTTCATTGGATATTCCCGGTGACAAGCATAGAATCTGTTGCTATAGTGGGTGCTCAACAAATACGCAGTGATTACCTGGATGAATGAATACATGAATAGATGAATGAAGATGGATAGACTGATCTAATGCTAAGCCATATTATAGTGTTCATCTTTTCTAAAAAATAGCAAAATGAGTTAGTGGACATTATAGATACATACCATGTTTTAACCCTGGTTATATTTATGAGCTCTATAAAACTGGGAGAATTTTAAAATCTTGTGCCTTAATGTCCTCATCTTTAAAATGGGAGTAGTAACACTTTTACAACAAAAATATAGAGGCATAATTTTGATGGTGATAAGCACATAGGCTGTGGGGATAGATTTCCTGTACTTGAGTCCATGTTCAATCCGTGTTCCACACATAGTAGCCACATGGCCTTGCTCAAGGTTTTTGTGAAAATTTGCTTAATACTTATAAAGCTATAGCACCTAAGAATTAGTAAGTCCACAAAACAAATGTTATTTTTATTGTACAATACTTCTTTTTTTAAAAAAAGATTTTATTTAGTTCTGTATACAAGAGCTGGGGTACAGGCCAGAGGTGTGGGAGGTAAGAGGATTCACCAGAGACAGAGCGGGGAGCAGAACAGGCAGGTTGACTGAAAAACACTGCTGAGGGGAGCATCTGGTGAGGCAGGAGAGGTCTGCTGTGCCATGTGGGTTCCTTGTCTGGCCTGAAGCAGGGATCGAACTCATGCTGCAGTGGCTGCGGTTTGCTCTATAGTGCGTTGCTTAACCCACTGCGCCACCAGGGAGGCCCCTGTACAATACTTTTTTTCCTTTATTTAGTTTAGCCAAATGAGGTGGGTCTTTTTTTGTTTTTTGTTTTTTTTTTTCCTCACTATGGTTAGTTAAAAAAATAGAAATTGCAGTTTAAGAGATATATAATATGAATTCATCAGTTGAGTTGCAATGGGAAATAAAAGCATTTAAGGGCTAGAAGTAGTGATGACAAATAGCTCTTTGATGTAATAATACTTTACATAAAAAAGATTGTTTCCTCTATATATCTGTTTCATTCATTCATTCACTCATTCATCCCACATATATTGTTTTTAGAACAGCTTTATTGACAGGATGTGGAATAAATTGCACATTTTTAAAGTATGCAGTTTGACAAGCTTTCACATATGCAGATGCAAGCACATAAACCCATCACTATAACCATTATAATGTGCCTCTTTTTTTCTTTCTTTCATTTAATTAAGCTTTTTGTTCTTCCTATCTGATCTAATATTTAGATCACCAACCCTGATTTTCTTTCATTACTTATAATTTCTACATGTAGATTTTCTAGAACATGTTGCCCCACTGTCTTGTGGCATTAAAGGATACGGTAGAAAAAGTCTGATGCTGTTTTCACCCAGTAAGACTGCTATAAAAAATACCACAAACTGGATAGCTTATGAACAACAGAAATTCAGTTCTTACTGTTCTAGGGACTAGAAGTCAGCATGGTCAGTTAAGGGTTCTTGTCAGGGTCACAGAATTTCTTGGGCATTCCTCATGTGGGGAAGGGGCTAGAGATCTCTCAGGAACTGGGAACTTTTTTAAGAACACTAAACCTTTCCATTAGGATTTGCCTTCATGGCCTAATGCCCCTGTAAAGATCCCTCTAGCTCTTGCTAACATCATATGCAGATAGGACATCACATGTGAATCAGACCATAGCAGATACTAACCTTACTTTTGTTTCTTATAAGAGTATTTATGCCATACATTATCCAATTAATTTGTCTTTACCTTTAACCTTCAGTTATTTTATTAGAATATGTCTTGGGGTTTATGGGGGCCAATTTTTCTTGGGACACATTTAATATATATCTTACATCTTAAATTATTTGCCTTAAAATTTTTTTACATGATATTTTTAAATATTCTCTTCCACTGTTTTTCTTCCTTGGAACTTTCAATTATGCATGTGCTCAATTCCCTGTACCTATCTTCTAGATCCATCATTTAGTTTTTATTTGATTCTATATCCACATTTCTTACTTTTACTTATTTCTATTCCTTAGGCTCTTTAGTTTCCAAATCATTTTTTTTATTTTATTTTTTAAAATTTATTTATTTATGCTTACAAGAGCTGGGGTACAGGCCAGAGTCACGGGAGGTAAGAGGATTCACCAGACAGAGTGGGGAGCAGAACAGGCAGACTGACTGAAACACACTGCTGAGGGCAGCAGCAGGCGAGGCAGGAGAGGTCTGCTGCACCATGTGGGTCCCCTCCCTGGCCGGCGGCAGGGATCGAATTCGTGCTGAAGTGGCTGCAGTTTGCTTCATAGTGCGTTGCTTAACCCACTGCGCCACCAGGGAGGCCCCAAATCATTTTTTTTTTAAATAATTCTGTCAGAAATGATTTTATTTTCCTAAGTTCTGCTAATTTCTTTTTTATTCATTACCTTTTCTGGCCTCTATAGTAAGCTATCTCTAGTAATTGCTCCATTTTATTGGCAAATATAAATTTTCACATTTTTCTTACACTATTTTCATGCTATTGTCTTTGCCTTTCCCCCTTTTTCTTTTCTGGTTTGCGTAAATAAGTGATAGCAAAATGTCATTGGGTGTAAGTAAGAACTGGGGTGAAGTGGATCTGGGTATCTCTTCTGATGCACACCTCAGATTGATTAGGTATTGTATGGAAACTGACCAGCTTCAAACAAACATCTCAGCCCACTGGTACATATTTTGGAAAAAAAAAAAATAATAGAAGGTAACTTTTCCTCCTAAGTCAGCCATGCTCAACAGTTTTTCTTTACTGTATGATTCTTCCATCTCTGTAGACTTCCTTCCTTCGCCTCCCAGAATCAGACTTGGTTCAAGGACCTTTTCTAACTGTGTATGTCTGCTTACCATCTTGGATGCCTCTACCGAAGGACATAGTCTTGCTTCCCAATGTGATCCACTTCAGAAAGTGTATCTTTATTTACATTTTCTAAATACCTCTCCTCTGTTCACCAGTGGGCCTTTTATAAATCGTCCTTGTGCCACCAATACTCAAATGTGATTGTCTTTCAATGTTATTTGAAGTCGCTCCCCTCAATTTGGAACCCTCACCTTTGCACAGTAGCCACTGGCTGTCAGCTTCTGGGCTTTACATCTGCAGCGTCAGCACATCCCAGCCTCCTCTCTTCTGTATCATGGTTGCCGCAGGCGCTCCTAGCGAGCTCCGCTGGTTTCAGTTGCTTTTGACAGAATGTGCATGTATACTTTGAAATTTGTGGGCTTTCTTTGTCTCTGATTTTAATTGAAAATGGAGAAGTTGTGGGTTTTGGGCCTTTTTCTTTTCATTGTTGAAAAGAATATCCTTGTTTTTCCTATTTCTAGGAGAACCAGAAAGCTTCGTGTTCTTCCCAAATCATAATTATGTAATTGTTTTCGTGAGTGAAAATAGAAAGTATATTTGCACTTAGGCAGAAAAATAAAGAATGAACTGTTCATTTGAAAATATGAGACTCCCCAAAATGGATCCCTGAGCAAAATTATTCCTCACTGGTGAATTTTCAAGATGTATTCTGGATGTAATTGAGAGAGAGTAGCTCAATAAACTTGTTAGATAAGCAAATCTATGCAGAGAGTCTGTCACTCCCTGAGAAATAAAACTGGGTAGAGGAAAAGAATCAGATTTACATGTTACAAAAATGCTCTTCTTTATTTTAATCGGCAGAATTGGATTAGACTCCAGCATCAGCATGCATTTCCCATTGTTTTCTTTTTATATTAACTACAGGAGACTCATTAGAATTTCATGGATGTAATTGTTTCTGGGTTACATCCTCAATTAATGACTATAATTGAAAGATCGGATAGGACTGGGATGACGTGACTGTAATTTAAGTGTAAGATGTCTGGGCCTCTATTTACAATGCATTTCTGATTTTTTTTCTCCTACTGTGGAGGAGTATTTACGGGAAGTGGAAATAAATGCATTTCAAATGGCAATGTCTCAATCAAAATAATGTGTATATCTTGTGGTAGTGGTTGTTTTCCTGGGCTATTCTGTGCTTCTGCAGCCCTCAGCATGATACTTGTGCATAAAAAAGAAGTTGTGGGAGATCTTGGGAAAACTTGGGGGAGGAGAACATGATTGAGCAGAGGGGAGGTGGCAGAGAAGGCTTTCTCTGTCTTTCTTGATGTTCTGTTGTTATAACAACTGTTCAAAATCCAACATATCAGCCTGTACTTTCCAAGGATTTCCTAATCAGTTTTGGATTGTGTAATGGGGAAAGTCAAGAGGTCCCTACACCCCCTAATATGATTCTTTTTTTTGTTCAGTGTATCTGTCACTCATTACCTATACATTGGTTTTGAGAGCAGCTGTGATGGACGTCGGAGTGATTTAAGTGGGGTTAACCAGATTGGCTCCAGACTCTGGAAGTACAGAATTATGTAGACTGAAGCTTGTGGGGTTTGGGGTATTTCTACATTCAAGATTAGATGTCTACTGCCTGACTCATTGTGTCTTCAATAGTGATGGCCTTTCTTTATCTTGTGGATCTGTTGATCCAGAGGGAATGACAAAGACAGCCTGAGAATGAAGATTGAGAGATGAGCTGGAGAATTCAAGATGTGTAGTAGGGAGACACCACCCTGGAAAGAAAAATGAAAGTGAGGGGGAAAAAAAAGGTAAGAATAGAGAGTTAGAAATCTAAGAGGATGGGAAGGAAAGTGTTCCTGAATCAGGTGACTTGATAACAATAATAACTTGCCTACTATATGTCTTTTTAGGTAGCCTTCCTACTAATAGTGTGCATAGAGGAGTATTTCCTAAGATTTCATCCCTGTTTCAGAAACAAGGGTGCTTGCTGCAATGTAGATGATCAGACTCTAGCACAGACTTACAGAGATCAAAATTTTTGGTATAGTCCTGGGAAGCTGAACTTAAGGTGATTCTGACAAATGTTGGATTTTAAAACAACTGGGGAGGAGAGAGTAGAAATTAGCAGTGGGAAGGCAACAATAGGCCAGAGAAGGTGGGAGGAGCAAGTGGACTGAGGTTGAATTCAACTCAGTACTGACAGAAAAAGGGATGGGGAAGGGGGTTAAAAGTATGTTCCTGTAAGTTATGCACCTTAAGCACATGCTTAAGTCAATATGTATAAGAACATGCTGGAATTTGGATGGCAAGTTATAGAAATAAAAAAACATGGCTGTCATTCAAACCTTGTATTTTTTATATGTTGAGAGATACCTTTCAGGAAAGTGGTATGAAAAGCAAAATATATTCTGTGTTCTTTAACCTCATATCCTAAACTCATCTTTTATTTGCCTCCTTCATAAATACTTTTGTACCTGGTTGCATGTTAACTGTGAAATCAGACACTTTAGCATTTATTTTGTTAAATTGATGTTTTTTTTTTAAATTTAGCATGGTTCATGAAACCATCATCTTGATATGTTAAAGTTATTGGAGCCCACATTAGCAAATCAACTAATAGCTTTTGGGGACTATATCTGAATTCTATATCTACTATATCTACTTAAAATCACCTTGCCAATGGTATACATACTCATTTTGGATATAGCAGTTTTAACACTCTTATTTTCTGTTCCAAAAAGAAACTCCCTATGCATCTTTCCATTGCCTCCCTGGGCCATGCGTCTACGATGGGTCTGCATGTTCAGAAACCATCATGTTTCCTGGATGGCCTCAGTCAGCATTGCTTTCCTAGTCAAACAATCTGGGCCACTTACTTTCTTCATTTTGCTGCTGAGCTTTTTCTCTTGTTTGCATTTCTAGTTGAGCTTTGCCTACAGAATTTTCATTTCTCTCCCTTCACCTGTCCTAACAAGCTCCTCTCGCTCTTCAGTCTCTAAGAGGGTGCTGTGTCAGAATACATATTACTAAAGTTGTGACAATAAAATATTTAACTGGCAAATAAACTATTTATTTGAATTGTATATTTTAGGAGGCTTTTAAGTGCTCAGTACAAAGGGATTAAAAGTGAACAAATACATCAAATATTGAAGCTAATTCCTAATATGGTGAAAATAAAGCAGAATAAGTTACAGCAAGCGTGACCAAAGGTTCTTATTTTATGTAGGATGGATATGGAAGATCTTTTTGAAAGAAGATGTCTTGGAACCAAGAATGAGATGATTTTATTTCAGTGGTTTAAAAGTACCCAAGGCAGAGGTATAAAGACCCAAGATAGGGTGAGCTTGAAGTCTTGGGGGGAGGGGGACAGAAGAGGAGGAAAGAAGGAGTGGTTAGCGAATTGGACAAAGAGCTTATCCGATCTGAGAGAACCACAGTAAGAAGTATGAAAAAATTGTACTGTCAGTACAGTGAAGTCCCTGGTGGGTGTTGTACAGGGAAGAACCTAGCCAGGCCTCCCTGTCCAGATTCTGGGGAGATGGCACTGGTTGCAGTTCCTTACTTGATAATTCTAGTTTGCTTCTGTGTGTGACAGTCTCCTGGCTGAATTTTTTTCCTTATTTCTCCTTTTTTCCTAGAAAATCTCATTCATTTTTGACTCTGAACTCTGACTGTTGAGAAAATGAGTAATTTTATTTAGCTCCATATATTTCAAACTCATTTGATCACAAAGTTTTAACATGAAATATCTACTACCTTTTTTGGGAAAATATTCTAGATTTTTAAACTATCTTGGTCCTTCTTTCTGTAGTTGTAACATAGATGTCATTCTATATTAATAAAGACAGTCTTTATTGATTTTCTTTTGAATAAGATTCTTCAGAGAAACCAAAAGGAGATTATCTATAACTAAGAGATTACCTAGATCTATATCTGTATCTATCTTTATGAAATTAACTCAGGATAGTATGGAGACTTACATATTCAAAATCTGTAGGATGAGCTAAGAGGTTGGATGCCTGAGGAAGAGTTAATGCTGCAGTTAAGTGCAAAGGTCATTTGCTGTAGTATTCTCTCTTGCTCAGGGGGGCATCATTATTTTGTTCTATTCAAGACTTCAACTGGTGTGATGAGATCCACTCATATTGGAGAGGGAAATCGGTATTATTCTAGTTCACAGATTTAAATATTAATGTCATCCCAAAACATTCTCTAGAAACATGGTGACTCAGCCAAGAGGATACATTAAGTTTATCATCACAAAGTATGAAAACCAATTTGTCACTTAGGAAATGGTTCTACATTTCAATACAGTGGAATTTGGATATATGCATTCTTGGTACATCCAGTAAATCAGCAACCATGAAATCAATAATGTCCTTCTAAAAATGCTCATATTTATTAAAAGCATTCTGAAGCAAATAGTAAGTGTGTAGTAATCAGATTGGAAGAATAAAGGGGAAGAATAGACCAAAAACAGTAACACAAGTAGTTCAAGAGTAAAAAGTACAGAAAGGAAAAGATTGGTAAGAACTTACTGATAAAAATCCATGAAAGAGTAGAGACAGTACTAACCTAAGCTTTGCTAATGCAAATGGGATGATGCTTTTTTTTTTTTTTGTTTAAAGAGAAGCTTTAATTGATCAACACTTCATGCAAATGAATAATGTAGGTGAATCTTATCAGCATGCTGGGAGCTGACAATTATTCAAATTATGCAAAGCCATCAAATATGTGGAAATCAAAACAACAGAAAGAGCCATTAATTCCCATTCTGTCCCCCTGCATTCTAGGGTTTTACCCACGTTTGTGATGGGAAGACACTTCAACCTTGAAATTAAATAGAGAACACGGTGTGATAATTTAGTTGTACATTCACCATTTAATTGTTTTAAAGGTGATCTAGGCAAATGTACAACATTGAAGTATGCACATTTTAGTGTGTGGTCCAATTCTATTCGTGTCTTGTATGATGGATTTGGAATTTAGATCATTTTGGTTAATAGAAAATGTGTTAATTAAGATCAGTTTAATAGTGGTATTTTCAGAGGATTAAGAAAATGTTTAATCTGACCACCACATTTCCATCTGTAAACTAGAGTACTTGGAGAGTGACTATATTGGACGTGAAATATCTCCTGAACAAATCTTTGTTCACAAACTGAATTTGGTATTTCCTGAGTTTCAAAACATCTGTCAATCCACAAAGGACCCTTCCTTTCCTCTCTCCTAGCTTTCCGCTACTTCTGTTTCCACCTATGACATTAGTATATTAAGACTGCGGTCTTTAGTCCTAGCATTGGGGAGCATCATTAGAAAGAGAGACCATAGAGAATGTTGGCTCTTCACTGAATTGGAGGAGAAATACTCAGCAGATGCATCCATTGACTTCTCTCTGAGCCAAGTCCCAATTATAATGTAGCCATAGGGACCACTTCTCATGTGTTCCAACAATATCTCTTTTAAAGATGTCAGGAAAATACCCTTATGGTAAATTCTGTTATAAAAGAAATATTGGATTAAGAGGATCTCATAGTCTAGAAAAGCCATTGCCACTTGCAAGCAGTATGATTTAGGGTAAGTTAATCAGTCTTCCTCTATCCGTACTGTTTCCTTTGGAAAATGGATACAACTATTGTTGATTTAGGTTGTGTTATATGCAAATTCCCTTTTCATACCTTACCTCTCTTAATCTCCACAATAACATTATGAACTAGGCATAATGATACACCTGTTCCTTTATTTGTAGGTAAGAGAACTGATTTTGATACAGAATTTGATAAGACATGTCAAATATTGTCCAGGGTCACATGATTCTTGGAGGCAGGATTTAAAAGCCAGGCAGCCATGAAGCTTGACCTTAATTATGGCACTGATCCCTCTATGCTAACCAACCTACCTTATGAGGTTGTTCTTGGCATGGATTTATACAATACAAGTAATACAAATATGGGTTTTCCCCACCATCCAAAATTTTATTATTCTATGGAAACCTTCCTAAGCTGAAATGGTATAAAGCAAAGAAGCAATTACCATTAATTTATGTGGAAAAAATTTGTATGTTTCCAGATCCCCCAAATAACTATCCAATTGTACCGAATAAGACATAAAACGTAGAATAATGCTAAAATATAGCTAGGGCAGGAATAAAGTGATACATACAGAGTCTGTAGAAAGTCAGTCCCGTGGATGGAGGTTGCCTGTGCTGCTCTACATGTCCTGGGTGCCTGCTGCCTCCCTGGCGGCTACAGCAAAACAAAGGCAGAAGCTAACTTATTTTTCTGTCTTGAGAGTTTTTAAAATAATTTCTTTAGGTCAGCAAAACAAAACTAATGTAGATCTTCTATGAAAGACAAGTGGCATAACATGAACTTTCAAAAAAGTGGGGCAACTGTACCTGAAAATTTATACTGGCTTGAGCACGTGGGTATAGCAACACCAACAGAGGCAACCTTTGTGTTATTCCCCTTCCAAAATTACCCTCGCCTGCCTCATGCAGTGCTAATGAATTCAGTCAGTAAGGTTTAATGGGTATCTGTCCGTATAATGGAAACCTTTCAATTGTTCTCTAATTACTACTTGAATAAATATCTTGTCTTTGCAGTTTATGTGGTATGGAAGAGGTAAGGAGAGTTAAGATCTTGGCTAGAAGAATCAACATGGATTCTTAGCTCTTCCACTGGACTTTGAGGAAAAAAAAAAAACACAAAAATTCAGGTTTTTCTTTTTTGAAAAAGGAATAATGATACACACTCATCACCTCTGTCAACCATATAATAAAATTCAAATGAGAGCTGGCATATGAAAGGCTTTATAAATGCCAGCATGCCACAGAAATGTAAAGATGGTATTAGCAAGGGTTATGACATATTCTGCTTCTGTTCCATTCATCCATTTTTATGTGTCTATCAACATAACAGGCAATAATTTTTGACTTGCAAATTTTACTGTTTAGACTCAACTGTTGAATGATACAATGAAAGGAGAATGCATTCACATTTTATTTTTATGTGAATAAATTATGGACAACTGCTTTCTCCTTTTATTCCCTCTGTAGCAAATGCATTCATGTTATCCATATTTAGACTAAAACTTCAAATTCCTGTCTGGTAAGAATTTAGGCTTTAGAAGTCCATATGAGTGAATTAATTTGTATGAGGTTAGCTGGTTGGTTTATTGTTTGCGATTAGGTGGTGGTATAGGTTGGGCTCCTGGAAGAAAACTTTGAGAGCAAGGTTTGGATATAAGGAGTTTACTAGTAAGTACTCTTGGGTTCAGCACCTGTAGAGGAAGAGATGGAAGTAGAATTGAGCAAAGGAAAAAGATGACCTTAATCTGACTCAGGAAAAGCTCAGTAGACCCCCTGAGACAATCTTAAAAGGGATGAATTTTCAGAGTTGCCCTTAGTTGGGGAGAAGGGACTGAGACTAAGATTATAGGCAAGGTACTAGAAGAGTTCATGGCTTTGAGTGAGCTGATTCTCTTCAGACAAGAACAATTTCCAGGATGGACTGAGAGCCAGAAGCACATTCTGTTACAGCAGAATTACATCCCTTGTTTCTGAAGGAGCCCTAGAGAGAGTATTCTCTGAAGATAGTGATATACCTGCTTAGCCAGTTCTATTTGTAAATCTCAAATATGTATTTCTATAAATATGAAATTTCTAAATAAAGCACTTAGTATAAATATCAATTAACCTAAGCAGTAAAGAAAATATATAAGAAATAAGATAAAGTGGAGCAAAATTGAAGCAATTACACTCAATAGACACATAGTATATTTATTCTACTCTCAACTACACATAAACATGCCTATGTATATAGAATCAGGTTCGTGGCATTCTCTAAGAATTAATTTTATAAACTTCCTTCTACTCTTTAAGTCCCTAAATCATTTGTTGCTCAAGACCTGGTGGTATCTGAAAGTTTGATGCATATCTACTATGTATATACCTGAATATAGATATGCAGCCTTAATTGAGTAAAAATTTTTACCATCTCAGTTCTTTCATTAAGCCTTTCAACCAACTAATAAGGTTACCCTGTTTTTATTTGATAGAAGGGAACAAAAAGATACCCATTTGAATCATTTCTTAAAAGGGACGAGAAAAGAAAATTAATATGTATCAATTCCCCTTTCATTTCATAGAACTGATTTAAGGAGATTCTGTGAGTTCCAGTTACTTGCCCATTTTACTAACTTCTGTTTTTACTCTCTAATTCTATAAAAAGGTCATCGACATTTCTAAAACATGTTTAAACATGGCCACTTAATTTTAGAGATATTGAACTCTTCTGGCAGGAGACTTAATGTATCTTGGGCAAATCATACAGTAAATATTTTAAGTGAAACCAGAAAATGACTTGCCTCCAAATAATAACTAGTTTTCCCAGTGGATATAATTATTCTTTTTTGTACATTCCAGAACAAATATCAGGATGATCAATTTAGAACATAAATTGAAATATACTCTAGTGTGTCATGTCTTGGTGCGTGCAAGGAGGAAAAACACATGCTCAGTCAGATGAGAAGAAATTTAAAGTAATGTTATTCTTCTAAAGTGATAAGAAGCATAAGACCCACTGTAGACTCTTGAAAGTGACAGTGACCCATCAGAATAATCAGATTTTCCGAGGCTATCATATTCTAACATTTATACATAGTCAAAAGCAAATGCCCACACTTCTGAAAAGATAAAGATGTGAGCTCTAGTAGCGCAGGGAGGTCATCCAAAGAAATCATAACTGATTATGCAATCACTGTTAAAAATAAATCATTATTGTTTGGCTATTGTGTACTTTCCTGTTAAACTAGCTAAATTAACCTCCAGGTGTCATTTCTAGTTTTGTGTTGCAGGCCTTGCTACTTGATGCTTTTTTGATAGTAAATGAAAAAAAATAAGAAAAAATATTCATTGTGCATTAAGTCATCCAGTAAGTCTTCAAGTATTCTATTTGAGAAATCTTGATTTCTGTATTGCTATTCCTGGTGAACTATTATGTATTAACTGGTGAGTAGTATGTAAAACAAAACATCATTATTCTGAGTGTATGTTTCATCATTATTCTAAGTATACGTTTCATCATGGCAATTAATTAGGACTAAGGTAGTAGTTTTATGTATGTTTTGGAAACTAGTTCTATATATATTGTGAGTGTATAAGGGCATTCAGATAATCATTTAATATTAATTAAAGTATTTTTCTGAAGGAGTTATCTTTAATGGAATTCAGTGTTCCTCAGTTATGGGTGACATATTTTTAATAATAATTAGATAAAATATAATCACTGTGATTATATCATGGAAAAATTTATTGTAGTTTGCATATAGAATTGACTCCCTCCCTCTGTGACAAATTTTTATCTTTCCTTTGGAATTACTCTAAGCTTAATCATTAAAATTATTGAGGATCATAATTAAAGTTGTGCTGTCTTATGACTTTTGGGGGGTATTAATTATCACTGTTTATGCGATGGTTTGGTAATTGGCATTCATTTCAGTACTTTGGTAGTTTAGTATATTTTTATGACTATGTAACAGTGTCTTTTACGTTACAGGACACAGACAGGAAAAGGGAGAAGTGTAGGGATGTGTTTCTTCTCAGTGGAAAAGTTGGCTTATCATGTTGATACCCAACTAAGAAGTTTTAGACAAAATGTGGAATAACTGGGGAAAGAAATATATCTTCTTTCAGCAAGATGTTTTTTAAAAATAGCTTTAACAATATAAAAGAGAAGTTTTAAACAGCTCCTTTACCTCTTATGTTGACCTGTATGCATAAGTATATGTATGCATTTATTGGGCTGCATATGAACTTTTATAAATCAAGGGAGTAGGAGTACTGTTGTTGGAGTAGAGAAGGCAGTGACTGAAGGGGACTGGCATAGCTTTTGTTACCCCAAGTTCTGCTTTTACTGTTACTTTTGGTCATTTAGTGTTAGAGAACATATTCGGATGAGAGACTTTGGAAATCCGCAGGTAGTATATTTTGTTTGTGGTCCATTTAATAAAGCTTAAAAAATTGCAAAAATCTCACTACCTAATTGCTAAAAATTTAACAATTTGGCTTTGATAACATTAAGAGGTGAACTTCTTGGTGCAGATGTTATTAGTATCAGTGGTAGCCACAGAAGACAGGCTATTCAAGTAACTTGCATCTTGCTTTAAAAGGGAAAGTCACAGTAGTCATAGAACATAATGGGTACTACGTGTGTGCTACAGCTGATAGGGTTCCAAGTGTTCCTGAAAAACTCCTAGAGGAATTTCTGGAAAATACGTGGGGATCATATGGTTCTGCATACACAAGAGCAGGTAATGGAACATTGGTTTGTTGATTTAATTGAAGTTTCTTTTGTTCATATCAGAGGAGATGATTCCATAGATGGAGGTTGTATATGGCTTTGGACAGAACAAAATCTTTATTCAAACATATTATGTTAGAATACTTGGTATTATCTCTCTCAGTGACATGACATTAAAGGTTTGTTTCTCACTCAAGTCACATGCAGTGAGTTGTTTTCCATTTCGAGCTACTCTATTTGGAATTCTCAACTTCCAAATTCACTGTGGCAGAGGAAGGGAGGGATGTAGAAGATACCTCATGTCCAGTCCCAAACTTTGTATTCTACAGGGTTCTTTAGAGAAACAGAATCAATAGTAGACAGATAAACGATGATGATGATAGATAAATAAATAGATATAGTTAGGTATGGATCATCTATTTACCTATTACCTGTTTTCTATCTAAAGAGTTATAAGAAATTTATTCAAATTACTATGGAGACAGGTAAGTTCCAAAATCAGAATCAGATAGATAGAGACCAAGGGTACTATTTTTTAGTTTCAGTCCAAAGACTGGTAAACAGTCAATGTCCCAGTATGAAGTAATCAGACAGGGGGAATTCTCTGTTGCTCAGGAGAGTCAGTCTCAGTATATTTCAGGCCTTTAATGGGTTGAAGTCTAACAGAAGCTGTGAGATTCTGCTGCTAATCCCCTTAAAAATGTAATTCTACTTTTAGAAAGATATTAAAGCTTCCAGGATACAAACAACAGATCCTTCACCCCGAGAAGCAGGTTTATTAGTATTTCATTATTAAATGGTGCTGCTGAAAAGACAGAGAAGGGATTGCTTGAGTACTATGGCTGGTGATGTTGTCCTTCTGCCTACCATTGATGCCAACTGGTAGTACTATTAGTGCTGCTATTTTTCTCATTTGCTCTCCAGTCTCCCTGACATGCCCAAGCTAAAGAAGCAAAAGTAAAATCTAAGAATGAACTAACCAGGGTGGAGATTCTAAGTCTCTCAACACACCAGGTGGCATGCTAAATCCCATTCCAGCTGCTGTGTCATGTGACTGGGGTGCATGGGGTGGGTGTGGTGTAGTAACATACTCCTGAAGGGTGTAATCTCATGCCTTTAAATCATATTTGGTGTTACCTCAATTTAAAAAAAGGGTTTTGTGGGAGTAGGATCTACCTTTGTGTAGATGAAATGGATGGAGTGAAGAAAGGATTGTTATTGACTGATGGGGTAGTAACCCTACTTGCATAGAAGCCGATACCAATGCATCAGATTTGAGTGATGAAAAAGTTAATTGCAAATACATCAGGAAGAAGACAAGATAAAAACTAGGTCTAGTATGGAGAGGACTTATATTGGCTTGGTGATTGGATGAGCAAAGGAAGGTGGCCTTGGTTGATTTTCATTGGATAGTTAGAGGGAAGTTGAGACACAGAGAGGTGAAGAGGCTCTTCTTCCCATAACTGGAGCTCTAAATTTCTGTTGGTGGGCCCTTCACTTCTCAGTAGCCAGTCTCCTCTGCATCAAACTGTAGGGTTCAGCTGATGGTGACTAATAGCTCCAGGTTAGTCATATGTGTGCATGTTTACGCCGAGTTATTTGTGCTACACTTTATAAACTCAACCCTTTCAAAGAAAAATGTAGATTTTTTTTCTACTTTTCTGCTACAAAACACACAAGGATCTGAGAACAATTTAACCCTTTAACCTCAGTTTTAAGATTACTTTCTACATGCTTTAGGGACTGACATGGGGGATCCTACTAACATTCTTGGAAACAAAATAACCTAAGATGACAACCTTTATTATCAGGGAATTGTAAGGCTCCTTTCTTTGCAGTTGATACAGTAAGTGGGCGACATCAGGTCATAGCGGACACACGTTTTCATGGTGCATCAATATTCCTTTGGTTTTGCTCTTACTGACAGGAGATATATAATTGACCTTTTCTCATTCACGGAGTCTTATAATTTGCATGATTTCAGAGTTCAAGAATAAGCTGTTTGACTGATAGAGGAAAACTAAACTGTGAAGGAACCACATAATGGGGCATCTAGAGGATGGGATCTTAGAATATATTCTAGCAAAATATGGTGGCGTCCTGAATAAATTCAAAGTGGGAAGGAACAATATTCAGTAATATTAAATACTACACTGGAGTTTGGAACACTAAGGTTGATTGCGCTATTTGTTTTGTGATGTTCCCCAGGGTTATTTTGTTGAGAGTTTACCATTAAGTGGTCTAATTGTGTCAGTGGATGGGGGCCTTTTCAATTTGCATAATTCCCTCAAGGGACTGCAGCTGCTAATTTGGTGATTAATTATCCATATTACACATTGTTTATTTGACCATGCCTAGATTAATTTCTTTTTCCCAGCAAATCACATTTAGATAGGAATTTGCATATCTTGATTACATTTTAATGCCTTGGCTATCATTGTCTCTTCCCTGGACACCTCATCAGATTACAGAAGAGTGCTCAAGCAGAGAATGATGGAATGTCTTAAATGACATTGCACATCAGTGGACAGATAATGCACATGACTTATTTTTAATGAAGAATATGTTCTTTCATAATCAAGTGAGTTATGACATCTAATGTAGAATATATTTTGCTTTTACCATTTTTATTCACCATTCCTAACCATTTCAAAAAAAGTCTGTCAACATTTTGAATGTTGCTATACCTATGTTTATCTCTTTATATGTCAAAATATTTTATTTCTATTAATCTGTAATCATGTATTTTTTGGCCAAATGCTTGGAAGCTGAGTTTGCTAATTAATCTCACATTCAAATTTTTCTAGCCTTGAGAAGTGGTAGGATTCTCGTGGCACATTGCCACATATTCCTTATAGTCAGGGACTGTGACTCAACTTACCTTTATTTAGTTTATCTAATAGAGTGTCTTTACTGCTGCTATTATCATTGCAATGTAGATAATAATTAATATTCACATCCACATTTCCGTGACCAGTATCTAGGTTCCAGATAGTGTTAAGAGACTCGTCTTTAGCTGTTAAACCTTCTTAGGATGAAAGTAGTATTTTTCCAAATTAAAAAGTGTCTAATGGTAAATCTTGTGTTTTTAAGCAACTGTATGGATGCTGAATACTAAGTGATAAATGCTCATAGCCAAAATGAATAAATGTTCTTAATCAACAATAAGTGAATGTTTTTAATCAACCAAATGGGCACAAAATTATGAGTGAATTAATGTTCTCAATCAGCAAGAAATGAATGCTCTTCAAATTTATGGACATGGAATACTAAGTGAGCAAATGAATGAATGAATGGTGAAATGTTGGCCTCCTATACCAGAGATAAATCCTATAAAGAAATTCAATTTCAACCCTCCATCCATGTGTCAAAATAGGAACGAACAGGGTCAGGTCGAAGGTCTCCTAGTGGCATATGGAAGTAAGGTATAGACTGTTGTAGGGATCACAGTGGAACACAGGTATTATTTACCTCTCCAGGATTGCAGTCCCCCTGAAAACCCCTAAGGGGAATACAGAAAATGGGTACTCAAGAGATTAGCATCAAATGTAGCCTCTAGCCAGCATTTTAGTTTTGAAGACTACAAGAGTAGCAGCTAAGAAAATACTTTGCTGTTCTTTAGATGAAAAGGAGTGGAGTCCTCTTGAGACACTGTACTGGTGCTTTCTTTTCTGAAGCAAAGGTGTGCACCTGAAGCCTCCTTCCCACAAGCTCTTCCCAGGTAGGACAGTGTGAGGCCTGCAGGAGTGAGCCTTAGAGCCTGTAGACTTAACCACTGTATCAGGGCAGCTTGCACCTACTAGGCTCTTCAGGCAAATGTTTCCCCATTTAGGGCCTCTTTGGTGGCACAGGGGTTAAATTCTCAGTGCTATCAACCTATCACCAGCCACAATGGCATGAGTTCGAGCCCTACCAGGGAGGTGACCCACATGGCGCAGCAGACCTCTTTTATCTCACCTGCTGCTCCCCTCAGCAGTGTATTTCAGCCCATCTGCCTGTTTTGCTCCCCACTCTGTTTCTGGTGAATCCTCTCATCTCCCTCCCACCTCTGGCCTACATCCCAGTTCTTGAATGCATAAATAATGTTTCCGTATAAAAATGAGAATATCATTAATATATTTTATATTATATAGTTAATGCATTATTTATACAGTAAATATCATGTAAATTAACATGTCATCAATTTGTATATCTTGACAAATAATAAAATATCGAAATATTGCATTAACAATAATAGTATCAGAGATCTTCTAATAAGTAAATACTACTCCTTATCAATGATTTAGACCTGAATAAGTTAAGGGTTGTTGTCACTGAAGCTTTTATATTTTTGTTCTGTGCCTGTGCTAACCCAAAGCTCTCTCAATATGTAGCTTTTTTTGAAAATTAAGTTTTGCCACCTCTACAATCTGTTCTTTCAGTAATTTCCCCTTTTCACCATATGTAAAGGATTATGCCATTCATTAAATACACATTCATAAATACTCTGTATGTGAAAGGACTTTAACCCTCACCTGAAGATATTTGTGATCTAAATGGGAAATTGATCAATAATTAAATAAGGGGCCTCCCTGATGGTGCAAGGGGTTAAGCACAGCACTATGAAGCTATCCACAGCCACTGCAGTGTGAGTTCAATCCCCAGCAAGGGAGGTGACCCACATGGCACAGCAGACCTCTCCTGTCTTGCCTAATGTTCCCCTCAGTGCATTTCAGTCTATCTACCTGTTCCGCTCCCCACTCTGTCTCTAGTGAATCCTCTCATACCTCTGGTCTATACCCCAGTTCTTGTATGCATAAATAAGTAAATCTTTAAAAAATTAAGTATAGTCTGTAGACTATACTTTGACAGTTATGATACTAGAAAATCTAAAGTTTTTTAATGAGAAAATTAAAAAAAACTTATGAGAAATTTCAGTGAGACTTCAGTAAATGTTAATTTTGTTTGTGTTTGTAGAAAAATCTTATCTTCTGTAGTTACAAAATACAACTACTTTGCTTTTAACTTTTAAAAGCAAATTGTTGAATTTCATTTTGAACTCTATAGGTCTAAGAGCCTTTTTTTTTCAATTAAGAGTGTTCTTGTAAGTAAAGAATCTCATAAACTTTCTGCTTCCTTCTTGTGTTTCCTGAATATCTGTCAGGCAGCAGATGAGGGAAAAAGAAGCCAAGGAATTATAAGCAGAGTCATCTAATGAGTTAGTGAAAGACCTGGGTTTACTACTATTTTAAAGAAACTCCCCACATTTTGTGATTTGTGGAATGTACCTAAAAGATGATTATGACTCTACCATAATCTACCTCTATCTTTTATCTCTCTCTTTAAATTTCAAAACTGATTCTGTAGTTTACTATTTGTATGTTTTTAATAGAAAAGTTGAAGGAAGATCTGTGCTAGTTGTGTCACCTATGACAAGCAGCACATTGGTTTCTATTTGAGTTTTTTGAGTGGTGAAAATGAAGAAAGTCCTGGTAGGATACCTGGCACTTGATGGGTGTGGATGTGCAAAAAACTGAGCAGGAATTTTACTACTATTGTGGTGGAAGGGACCACTGACTGAGAACTACAAGTCATGGGTTTGATTCCCATTCTGTCATTTACCCCATGGGCCTTTGACAAATTGATCATCATTTTTATTCAGCTGCTAAATAGGGCATACTATTATTATAAAGACAGGGTTATTATAAAGACAGAATAAGATGATTATTTGAAAACACTTCATGATCCCTGAAACCTAAATTTAAAAGTATAAAATTTTTGGAAGTAACTCTATAAAATAGATTGAAAGTGTATGTAGTGAAATGGCTTGGGAGCTGATGGACTCACATTAAATTGTCTTCACTCTAAGGATATCTGGAAGAATGACTTAACTCCTTTGAACATTAATTTTCTTACTTATAAAAATAAGATATTTTAAATGAGAAGATTGTTCTGAGGTTCAAGTAGAAATGTGTGGGATCATTACGTATATGGTTCTGGGTGAGGTAGAGTTTGTGTCCACCATATTGTTCCTTTCTCCTTATTCTTCCTCCCCACTCAATCCCTCTTTCTCTCATACCCTTTCTTTTTTCTTTCTTACTTCCTTCACTTTTTTCTTTTCTCCATCCCTCTCATCCTCCCTACTTCTTTCTTTCCTTCCCACTCACCTTCCCTCCTCCTCACTCTTCCCTTCTTTACACCATCTCTGTAACTGTATATCACAATCAATCTCTTAATCTCAGTAGTCTTTTACTTAATGTCTATAGTTTTTCTGCTATAACTCAGGAAAAAAGTTGGTTTACAAAGGGACCATGGAGGGGGAGGGGGAGGAGGGGAGGGCTAAGATGGGGATGAGGGCAGAAAGAACAAAAGGGACGGAGGTGATGGTGCACGGGTGGAATGGTGGTGGGTATTCTCTGGGGAATACAAATGGTGTCAAATATTATTAATGAAAGAAAAAAAAGTTGGTTTATTTCTCCGACATTGTTTAACCATTATCAGACTACACCTGCTTAGCTTCCAAATACTCTCAAGATTTATCATGACTTCACAGTCCAGAGTGATCTTCCCTACATCAGCTCTCCCTAGTCCCACCTTCCTATGCCAGAGCTGGTTGTTATAGCTGGAGTAGATCACAAAATTCTAATGTATTCACTGGTGTTTATAACTTTATCAAAACTTCAAAATTTTTACACACGTCCTATTACAAGGGTCACAGTGAATGATTTAATGATCTTAATAATGTGTGCCATTGGTGGGGCCATTTATTATATTTTATCTTATGTGTTATATGTGTGTGTATGGTAGTTCTTGATGAACATTTTACAGGTAATTCTAAGTTTCAATAAATTTTCAGAGCCTAATAATACCTAGTAGACCATTTTATTTAGTTATCAAGTGTTTATTAAATGACTTCTATTATTAGACATCTCTAAGCATAGGGAATTCCACAGTATCCTGAAATAACTTGCTTCCTACTCTCATGAAACTTTTGTTTCATCAAGGTTGAAACAATCAAATGAAAGTTCTAGATAATCAGGGTTATGATAGAAACTTACTACTACCTTCATGACTGTGGTTTCTGCTATAAGAAGTGAAATTAGATCTTTTCTGTTTGCCTTTTGGAACTGTTTTAAGGATGATACACCTATACTTGGCAATGCTCTATGCCCTACAAAATTATTACTATTAATGACAATAAAGGGGGAAGGAATCCTTGATTAACTGTCAGGGGACCTCAGTTCTGGCCACAACTTTAGGCATGAATTAGATTGCATCAATTATTTTCTCACAGTCTCAGTAGCCTTACCTACAGAATGAAGGAGTCAGACTAGATGATTATAAAGCTCCTTTCATCTTAGCACAGTATGTTTCTAAGACGTACGATGTTTCCATTCATATCTAGGGGCCCCAATTGATCCTTCAAAGTGTGTAGAGCATCTTTGCAAAGATACTGTAAATGTCTTCTGGGAAGAGTTTCATTTTAATAACTATTAGGACAACAAGAACACTGTGTCTTTTATTAAATTTGTCTGTTCCCTGGTGCTGATAGTATCTTCGGAATATAAATTGCGCAATATAATGTAATAAAGCACAGTTAGAATTGTTTTCATAATAGTGCATGCCATAGTACTCGGCCATAAAATAAGAACTGAAAATAAGAACATCTTGTTCTGTAAACTCATAATTTTCAGCTGTCTAAAACCTGGATGTAAAAAGGAAATTAATAAGAGAAAACATTTCACAGCAGGTATGCACAGCTTTAAAAAAAAAAAAAAGATTTTGTTGTTTGTAGAAAAAAAAAGTCCATGAGCCTCATTCTTCTGAAGTTTGATAACCTAGAAAAATATTTGTATTTTTAAAAATCTTTATTTTTGTTAATGATTATCCTTGTCAGTTATTCATTTAAACTTTAATTCTGTTCACAAGCCTTTGTTTACAGTCACTGCATTGAGCTCTACTTTAAGATCTGCAGATGTATGGATTCATTAGAAAATTAAAAAAGGGATGGTCTCTGAAGCTTGGAGGACATGAACTTCTTACATTGGGGATGACACCAACTAGCTGAAGTTAGATTCTTTAATTTGTGATTGACCAACCTGGAATATTAGCTTAAAAGTGATGAGAAATGATTTAAAAGTGATGTAGCAGCACCTCCCTGGTGGCACAACGGGTTGAGTGCCTCACTGTGGAGCTTCTGCGGCCACTGTACTGTGTGTTCGATCCCTGGCCAGGGAGGGGAGACCCACATGGCACAGCAGACCTCTCCTGCCTCGTCCGCTGCTCTCCTCAGAAGCATATTTCAGCCAATCTGCCTTTTCTGCTCCCCTCTACAGAGAGGGGAAATCTAGTGAATCCTCTCACCCTCTGCCTCTGGCCTAGACCCCATTCTTGTATGCATAATAAATAAAATCTTTAAAAAGTGATCTGGCAACCTTGCTTAGTTATCCTTGAGAGGCCATTAATTAACATGCTATATAAAAGGTTCAAAATAGTTGCAAAATGCTATTGAAGTAACTGATTTGTGTTAATCATCTTTCTTATCAATGGCACCAAAATTTGATTTTTATATAACATAATAATTTATATTATATAATAATGGCATCACTAATTCACTTATTATGGAGAACATATGCCATAAGTTTCATTCCTTCATTGGATAACCATCACTTTTCTATATTCTTGGGAAGAAATTGCAGTTATTTATTTTCAAAATGCTCATGGGGAAGCCTGGGTTAACTTTGGGTGTGATGCACCTGAGCTGTAGCGAGGAAGTAAGTACGTGCTGTTGGTAACCAACCTGGTCTTGAAGTGCTAAATGATCAAATTTGCACTTGAGGGGGGGTCCCCTGGTGGTGCAAGGGGTTGAGCACAGTGCTATGAAGTAGCTGCAACCACTATAGCACGAGTTTGATCTCTGGCCAGGGAGGTGACCCACGTGGTGCAATAGACCTCTCCTGTTTTTGCCCGCTGCTCCCCTCAGCAGTGTATTTCAATAGATCTGCCCATTCTGTTCCCCACTCTCTCTGGTGAATCCTCTCAGCCCCAACACCTCTGACCTGTACCCCAGGTTTCATATGCATAAATAAATAAATCTTTAAAAAGCATTTGCACTTTGGGTGTTTTGACTGTTTAAAATCTGTCAAAGTAGATTTGACAATCTGCATCGTACCTCTAGATAAATTGAAGCCAGAAATGATCAGTTTCTTATCATTTGGTCTGACTGGTCTGATTCAGACCAAGGTCATTTCTTTTGCCTCTGCCAGGGCCTGTTGTATCGGCACCCTCTGGCAGGCCTGCTCCCCTGGTCGCTGTGGCCTGCTGGGGCTGGGCTGCTTTTAGGTGCCACTTCTGGGCTGGTGAGATCTTCCAGGGCCTGCAGCAGTGGGGCTGCTTCCACATTCCATTTCTGGGCTGGGGGCCTGCCAGGGCCTGTCACCACGGGTTGCTTCTAGCTCAGCTCTGTTGCCTGTGGGCTTCTCCCTGCTGCAGGCTCATGTTGCCTGTGCAGGGGGCCCGCTGCTCACTGCTCCTTCCTCTTCCCCAGACACCACTCCTGGTGTCTGCTGTAACTATCCCTGTTCCTGCATGAGTGACTGGCGCTTTTAGCTGCAGTCAGTGGTGAGGATGGTGGTGTTGTGCCCAAAGTCTTTTTACTCTGCCCCATCTTGCTGCTTGCTCTCTCTACATTTTATTCATTTGAACCATGGACTTACCCTTATGGAAAAGCCACATGGTATACAAAAGAAAAAAATGGTCTTTTGGTCCCAATGATGGGGTTTAAATCCCATTTCTAATTTAGGCAAAAAAGAAACTGGTTATTGCACGCTTTAGACTCACTTTCCTCTTCTATAAAATGATGATTATAATGAAAAAAATTCACTATTCTTATATGTTGAATATTAAACATTCAATAATACCCCTTGTAAACCATTGTGGATATTAAACATTCTACAAATTATCAGAAGTTAGTTTTAAAGATGGTGACTTGCATGAAATTGTCAGGTACCAATGATTATGTAGCGTCTACATGATGAAAATTTGAGGAGGCAGTAGACATACACACAAAATAAGTGATGTGTTACTTTTCTGTTCTTGTATTTTGGAGACTCATTTTTAGTACATGAGCTTTGAAATATATGACATTTTTTATGCTGAAGACAGGTTCTATATTGAGAGATTCAATGGCCATTTATCAGGTCTCCTTAACTATCAGAATTTTAAAACCATGATCACTTTCTGCTAAGAACATATTTACCACATTTTCCTACCATCCTTTGATACTCCTTTTCAGATGGCTTTTAGTGATTACCCATCCTCTCCCACGCTCCTGAAGGCTACAGTGCCCCTAGGGTTGTTGCCAGTAACAGCTGCTTCATGGGCTCAGTGTACAGCAGAATATCAAATACTGATGCCAAGTGGTTGAAACAGAAAGAGAATCTAATATCTGGAAGTCAAGGACCAGGATAGTGTGAGGGAATTTGCAAATCCACTACTCCATCAAGGAACTGTACGATTTTTATAGGGAAGGTTATATGCAAAAAAGCAGGGAAGCTATGGAAGTCATTTGGGGAGTGCTGGTTTTGTTTCTGGGGAATGGGATCAGAGCTTATCTTTTATTGTAGATTTATAGACACCCAGGAGGCATGAACAGCGCTAAGGAGCCTGGGTTTCCTCATCTGTGTAAAGGCTGCTGCAGTGGCATGTTGGTTTTCTTAGCAACAAATTATTCTTATATCTTTTTTTAAAGATTTATTTATTTGTGCATACAAGAGCTGGGGTACAGGCCAGAGACATGGGCGGTATGGGCGTGGAGAGAGAGGATTCACCAGCGACAGAGTGGGGAGCAGAACAGGCAGATCAACTGAAGCACACTGCTGAGGGGAGCAGCAGGCAAGGCAGGAGAGGTCTGCTGCACCATGTGGGTCCCCTTCCTGGCCGGGGAGTCAACTCACGCAGCAGTGGCTGAGGAAGTCCCACAGTGTGGTGCCCAACCCCTTGCACCACCAGGGAGGCACATCTTGCAGCTGTGCATTCTTTGGTCTGCAGATAGAAGGGCCTGTTAATGTATGTTCAGAGGATCACTAGTTGAGTTGTTGAATTGTATAGATTAATCCAGTGTATGTTGGGTTAATGTTGAGCCTGGCTTCAGCATTAAGCCTGAACCTCTTCTTTGTGCAACCTACATTTACCCCTTGGTGATCTCATCATTGATGACTTTCAATGTGATTTAGGTCTTGAACATTTATTTCTCCAGCACAGACTACTCCTCAGCTCCAAACTCATATATTGTACAGCTTATTTGACATCTCCACTCGGCTGTCAAAAAGCATCTCAAATTTAACCTGACCCTAATTGAACTAAAGATAATATTATTACTCACTCATACTTGCACTTCTATTTTCCTTCTGTTAAATTAATGGAATGTCATTTATTTGGTTATTCAGACCAGTAGTTTTCATGGAACCCTTGACTCATTTCTTTCACATTATGGTCCATTACCATAGTCATTGGACTCATATTTGTTTCATAATTTGTCCAGTTCTCAATTCCAATTCTGCCATGAACTATCTTTCCATTGTTTCTGGATTACAGAAGAGCCTCCTTCCTGCTGACCTTCTTGCTACTGTTGCCCTATTCTGCGTTCTAGTCCCAACATCACCACCAAAGTAATTCTTATAAAATGTAAGTCAGAGCACTTCACTTGTTTGCCAAAACATTCCAATGAGTTTCCATTTCATGTAGAGTAAGTCATAGTCCTAACCACACCCTCCATGATCCTCATCGTTTTCAGCACACCTCCCCCTGCCATCCATTTGGCTTCTTTGATTTTCATTTTCTCCGGACTCTCTAACCCCTTGCTGCTCCTAGAAGCCCACACACACTCCTTTGGGACCTTTGCACTTCCTGTTTCCTCTGCCATGACTGATTTCCCACAGACATATGAATACGCAGAACCCTTCATTTGTTTGTATGTTCACCAATATACCCCTTCTCTGCAATGCTTTCTCTGTTCTTTCTCCCTAAATTTGCACTAAATCTGTATCTCATATGCTACTTTCCTGTTCTACAACTTCTTCTTGACTGTTATAACCATCGAGTAGACTTTAATTTTTACTCATCTTGTGTCTTATTTACCTCCCCCACTTATATAAAAGAAATTCTAAGAGTATTTGTTTATTGTCCCCCCCCCAAACTTAAGCTTATAATGCTGAATAACAGACTACTATAGATATTGGTATTTTTATTTTATTTTTAAAAAAATTTTTGTATTCCTGTAGTATACAATGTCAATATAAAACTGATATTGATGATATTGGTATTTTTAAATTGATGATTTATTTCTCCAAATAGATTTTACTACACACACAAAATATTTTGTTTGATGAGAATCAACTCAAGTGTCCTAAACTTCAATTAGTTAGATACAGTCTTTTCACATTATTCTATTAAATTATATAGGTAGAGTCTGAAGATAATTTGCATTAGAAGAAGGCTTATACTCATTTCCATATCAGAGAGGAATTAGGAGAATCTGAAGGTAAAATTACCAGTTGGGTAAGTTTGCAGGTATCATAGTTCATCATAGACACATTTAGCTTTAAAATGTCTTCCCAAGACTGTCCTACTCAATTGGTGAGCAAAACAAAACATCATAAAATTTTATTGCTGCCATAATATAAAGTAGAATTTCAACATAGATTACTCAGTTGCAGCTTCAAGTACAATTTGCTCAGTAGTCAAGAAATGCAGCAGTTATGACAAAAACCTGGCATATTCTTTATGTAGCAATTAAGGTCTGTATTTTCATTTTGAACTTAATAATAAGAGTTGAGCTGTTTTTTCACCCAGAAGTTAGTACCAGCACACATTTGCTATTCCCTCAAAAGGAAAACAAGAAATATTAAGTTGCTCTAGAAATGTCTTCAAGGCAATTGAATAATAAACTCACCAGAATAAGTGGAAAGTGATAAAAAAAAAAAAGCCATGTAACATATTTTGGTGGTACTTAACATTTTTTATCTAATTCTGCAATACCATGATAATAGCCACTGAATGTTTTCCTTGCCTTTCTTTATACATTACAAGCTTCTAGAGAGTGAACACCACAAGAACAGGAAATCTGGTAATTTTTTTCATCACCAGTAGTGCCCATGCATTGTAGTAAGTTGGGAATAAAGAACAGGCCAGAATTAGAATCACATTCCAGTTGTATGGGCTTCTCAACATTACATGGAGACCTGAGGATTTTCCCAGGGAACTTCATTTTAGTTGATATTTAGGTGATCTGATAATCCTAGGATTATTAGCAGACTTAAGGTATATTTCTGAACCAATTGGACAGACATTTTCTGTATTCTTAGTATGTTTCTGACATTATACTAGATGTTGGGAGTAGTAAGGTGACCAACTAAACAAAACCTCCTCCCTTGAAACTTAGAGTGACAGGAAGTCCATTGATGGGGAGACATATAACAATTCATCAATCAGGGGAATATTATTATAGGATTAGTTAGAAAACAATAATGCAGAAATGTGCAAAGTGGGAGAGTGCTTCAATTTTTTTTTTTTATGTTGTGGAAATTAATGATCTTTCTGTAGAGCAGGCTAGGGGGATGGCATGGTTGATTTGTTCTTGAGCTATCCTGGGAGAAAAACTTCCAGGTAGTGGAGAGAGAACACCAAGATTCTGGGAGTAATGACAGACTGAGATCATGTTTTTTGGGGGTGAAGAATTCCAGGAAACTTATATGGTACTAAAAGCCACGTAGAGCTCATTAGGTCATAATCAAGTCTTGGAACTGAGTTCTGAATAATATAGAAAGCCACTAGGGCCACGATTAACAACAGAGTATCTTCATGTGGTTGATTTTTTAAAATGATTCTGGCTATTGTGTGACAAATACCCTCTAAAAGATGTAAAATGGAATTAAGAAACCATCAGGAGGCTATTCAGTGGTGCAGATGAGACAGGATGTTAGCTTGTACCCTGTGTCATAGAGAATTGGGAAGATTTTTAATACAAATGGAAGGAAGAGCCTATGCAATTTAATGGTAGATTGATTATGGAATGTGAGAGAAAATTATTAAAAAATATCACCTAGGTTTATGCTATTTACTGAGGTGGGAAGCACAAGGGGAAGTACTGGGGATGTTGAAGCTTAGTTCATTTTGGACGTGTTAACATTACATACCTAAGGAGAAATGTATAAAGAAGAGAGAAGTTCAGAGAAATGGACAATAGATAAAAAACAATGTGAAACTGTAAGCATTTGGAGAGGCGAGAAATGCTAGATGAACCTATCAGGCAACAAGTCTATCAGTGGAGTGCAGTGAAAGCAAGAACAAATCTGTCAGGCATGGTGGATTTGACATTGGACAGAACTAAATCAGCTTGGAATCTGTTGTAAGGTCCTTATCAGCACATGCTTGGGCACAAAGCAACAGGCAGTTTCCAGGTGTTACACTCAGTGCATCACAAGACCTGAGAGTCTTGGCTCAGGACTATTGGTTTTTGCTGGCCACACAACAGGGTTGGAGCAAGTGGGGTTTTACACAGCACAGTGCACATGTATTTCTCATGGACTAAATCAATTATTTAAGACTTTACCCCCACAGAACTGGCATTCAATATTTTCATGTCCTCTAAGAATTTGAAAATATTAAGTCAGATAAGAAGGTTTGGGACTCATGACAAATAGTTCCTGGAAATGGGTGAGAGTCCAACTTAAATACCTGAGGGTGTTACCTCTTTTGGTGCTTGTAGCGTGCATAAAAATCTTATGTCAGCCTACTTCCTGTCTTAAGGAAACCAACATTTTTGTCCTGAAAATAAGTTCCTTTGATTTCCCTTTCATCTTTTTCTTCAACATGTAAAATATTCTAGCTAGTTCATATCCTCATGGATTTACTACTAGGTTTTACCCTGCAGTGATGCAATCAACCTCTTCTGCAGAATCTGAGTCATGCTTCCTTATCTCCCCAAATTACTGTTACCCATTGTCTATTGGATTAGTCATTGACAACTGAACTTTGCTGTCATGAGATTATGTGATTTGGTTATTTATTGTAAGGGGTCTCATTTATAAGAAATGGTAGAAAATAAAAAAAAAAAACATAAGATACGATAAATCGAGGTGGCCTTGACATTGTGCATACATACTAGTTATTTATTGTTATTGACTCCAATTAATAAGCTTATGTTTATCATCTGATTTATTCCTTCAATGACTAGTGAGCAGGTTTTAATTAGACTCTGGATAAACGACGGTGAAGAATAGACATTGGATGTGCCATAAGCTTCCACTCAGATGCCAGACATGTAGTAACCCCCAAATTATAGCATATAGTTGTTTAAGTGAGAAATAAAGAGAATGAAGAGAAATATGGGACTTGTTTAGGTGGATTGACCAGGAATAGCATTTATTTATTCATTCATTCATTCATTCACTCATTCATTCATTCAGTCATTCATTTATTTATGCACCAACTGGGGTACATGCCAGGGAGGGGTGAGAGGAGTCATCAGAGACAGAGAGGGGAGCAGAACAGGTAGATCCATTGAAATACACTGCTGAGGGAGCAGCGGGTGAGACAGAAAAGGTCTGTGTGCCACGTGGGTCACCTCTCTGGGTGGGGATTGAATTTGTACTGCAGTGGCTGCGGATAGTGCTGTGCCTTAACCTCTTGCACCACCAGGGAGGCCTCAGGAATAGCATGTCAGTGGAAGTGATACTTAAATTGAAACTTGAAGGATGAAAAGAGCCTACTAGTTAAATATTGGGAGAGGTGGAGAATGGTCTAATGTTGGAGAAGAGAGTGTGTAAAATTCCTAAGACAGGTGTGTTTGGGAAAGCTCAAGGCATTTGTGTTAGAGAATAGCTGAATGGTGTTCTGCAGACCCCAGTCACCCTCTGATGGGCATTTACGTTGTTTCCATGTCTTCGCTGTCGTGGGTAGTAGAGAATGAATATATGGGTATAGATAACATTTTGAATTAATGTTTTCATATTCTTTGAATAAATAGCTAGCAATGGAGTTATTGAATCATATGGGTATTCTAATTTTAATTTTTTAAGAAACTTGTATAATGTTTTCCACAGAGACTGCCTCAATTTACATTCCCGCCACAGATAGGTGAGATGTTTCTATCCTTTAAAATCTAATATCCATTGATAGGTTATGTAATGGCAAATTCTCTATGAGCTTTAAGATTAGTTTTATTTTGGAGTTTATTAATTTATTTATGATTTCTTTAGAAATAGTTATTATCTAAAAATCAAGTATTCAACTGTAATAAGTACCTACTATAGGCACTGGAGTCATAGAAGCCTGGGTGATTGCATTGGTAAGTAGTCAGCTGTGTGACCTTTGGCATTCATCTGAGTTTTCCTTTGCTCAGCGATACAATGGATGTGATAATATTTAATTACATTTCTATAAAAACTGATTGAAATGATACATATAATGTGGCTGCCATAAAATACAATCTCAATAAGTAGAAAATTATTATCACATTATTATTAGCACTACTAGTACTTTCTTAGGTAAATTCACTTTCTTCCCTGTTTACAATACGCATGATTTTTTGTTTTTGTTTTTTCACTATAAGCTTAAATTATAACCTTAAATGATAAGGTATGAACCAAGTTTGTTTTATATGCTCTCTGAGGGAACCAAAGAATGAATGGAGTACTCTATTAGGAGGAATATACTAAGTGTATAAAGAGTGAAGGTAGCTGAGGGTTCCTCTAGATTAGAAATGCCATCAAAGACCTAAAAAAAATCTAATGACTATTCCAATATGTAATTGTTTTTCCCCCTTATTTGCATTTTCCTGCTGTATATCTGAAAGTATGTTTAGAAAAAAAGCATCAGGGAAATAGAAATTACAAATGATATATAAAAAATTTTCCCCAAACTAAGTGGTGGAAGCAGGTAGTGAAACCATCATTCCAGAAAAAGCTCAAACAGAACTTGTCTCTGAAGGCTTGTCCTTGTACCGCAATGAGACTTGGACAATGGAGCTGAAGGTATGCCAGCACGTGGGACTCCTTCTGATAATAAAGATGAAGGATTGGGATACGATAAAGACATAACTGAATAACATTATCTTGATGAACTTCTCTCCTGGGTGATTTTATATTAAAATACAAGACAATGGAAATTAAAAATTGTTATTCAGTGTAAAGGGTTAATATTAATGTCTTAGTGGGAAAGCAGGTTAGTAAGTTAAATATGTCAAAAATTTTTAGAAATTGTCCAGATAGGTTTTCGTCACTCTAACTAGACAAGGTAGAAAGGTGACTTTATATGTGACTAGTGTAAGAATATACAAGGGAAATATCCTGAGGAATCTATAGACAGAGGAGTTCAGTTTGAAAGGTAAATCCCAGTGACAAAGTTCTCTAAAAATATAAGCAGAATGGAGATCACAGCATTTGTTATTTTAAAAACAGTTCTAAATTATTTCAGTGTTATAAAATTTGGTGAGATTTATTACACTACTTAGTCAGACTTATACACAGCTGAAAAATAATTGTACCAGTTCAGGAAAGACAACACATAAATAACTTTAATACAAAAGAAATATGAAACAAACCTCTCTGGTGTATTCAGATCACATTCTAGAAGTTATCAATGATTTAGTATTCTAAAAATTGGCATATACCTGAATCTGATTCTGTTACATTATAGAATATATGCATGCACACACATACATTCAGTAAGCATACATTTATATTTATTTATACACAGTCTATGACGGTGTCCAGTGATGATTATGAAAGTCTTTCTCTCTAGGACATCTGTGACTATAACCTGGTCTAACTGTTCCTCACCATAAGATACGGTTGTTTAACCTCCCTGTGGCTTTGTTTCCTCAGATACGAAACTGAAATATGAGCAATTATCCCACTTATTTGTGAAGATTACAGAAAATAATGTTGGTTAGACTTTGGTCCAGAACCCACCACAGAGTGGTTTCAAGAAATATCGGCTATTTCTGTCTTTTTTGGTCATTGTTTTATTCCTACTCTTAGTAATAGTAGCACGTTTTCTAAAATCAAACTAAGTGCAATTTCCCAATGACTGTTATTTTCCTCTCTCCAGAAGACACATATTGAGAAGATATTTTCCAAACTTTCATTATATTAATGAGGAAAAATTTCAATGACATTTAGTAAATGCTCAACAGTGATCTGTTGTCATTTAATTGGCATAATAATGAGGTAGCAACTCATTGTGATATTGTACTAACAGAGAAGCTTCTATGCTAACCATTCAATTTCCAGAAAATTGGTGTTGACAGGATAACCCCCCAAATTGTTTCTCTCATGTTGAAAAAATGGATTTGGATTACACTATAACATCTCAACTTTCTAGTAATATACTATGAACATCTTTCTCTGTTAGACCTATAGATTATTTCATTATTTTAAAGCTTGTAGAGTTTGAGTCTTGAAAGATTGAATGAATTCTAGACAATGATGGTGATGGTTATAAATCAGGAAACTACTTGACATCACTACTTCTTATCCTTAGCCATTTAAAATTGGTTATGTAGTACATTTTACCTGGTATGTATTTTACCACAATGAAAACATGAAGAAAAATCAAATTGGTAGAATTTCAGGGCTCTGTTTGATTTTGTTTAAACTGTCGCCTATTCAAAGACATGCAGATTATCTTAAAACTTTCACTTTTATTAGCAATGCTGCAGTGATGATTACAATAATTTTTCTTGAATATTCACTTACTATAGTTTGTAATGCATAATAATTATCATTTATTGATGGCATACTCTGTGCTAGGCACTAAGCTAAGGACTTTATGTAGATAATCTCCTTTGTACCTTACACTACCCTGTAAGGCTGAGATTCCCTGCCCACACTCCCCAGAAATTCAGGTTATGCCAGCGTGGATGTACCCGTGACAGGTGGCAACTAGGGATCACCATCCAGCTCGAACTAATTTCACCAAATCTTGGGTCAAAGCTGTTTTTGAACTAAAAAGAAGTTATCCTAAAATCTCCCCAAAGACCTTTGCTTGTAAAACCTTCAGTCCCTCAGTTGCTTTATATTCAGAGGGACAAACCTTTTCTGATCCAAATGCACTTTGTGAGTCAGGGTAGCCCTGAAGTTCCTCTTAACTTCATAGAGTCAGGGTTGAACCAGGGAGCCTGGACTGAGAACGCTGCGCTAGGTTCCTGCACAAATACCTCCTGTAGGAAGAAGTTCTCAGGAGTGCAAACGCTAAGTCCAAGGGAAGGCATATTAAAGAGAGTGAGTTTCTGACCCAGATTATTTTGCCTTTGTTCTTTCTGAGAATGTCTCATCCTCACATCTGAGGGAATCTTCACTATCACAGTGTCTTTTTGAATCTATTAGATTTTTACTATTGTTAGTGGCAAAAATTTTACAAACCAACATTTTTTTTTCTGCAGAGTCAAACACTGTAGCCATTTCACTCAATCCATGGTAACTACTACTTTTCTGTCATTTGACTTTTTGCACGTAAAGTAAAAGTAGATGTGTGGAAAATGGATGTGATGACACTGATTTTGCTCTGCCTGTGCAGCCAGATTTGACACACAAAAATATCATAGCTCTGCTGACACATTCGATAAAGAGATTTGTTTGATTATTCAAAGACTTAGACTTACTCGTATGGTATTTTGAAGATTGTGAGAGGAGATATAGATGCTAAATGTCGGGCTGAATTTTTAAAGACTGTTTGATCCATTGCTAGACCATTTCCCTTGGTATGAACAAAGTCAATTTTATTAGAATTTTTCCAACATAAGCTGTATCTATAGACAGTGTATGTGCTTTATATTAAACTACTTCAAAGCCTGTGCTAATAGAATGATCAAGGGCCTCCAGTCCAGGCGTACTTGTATTTTGCTAGTGTCTCCTTTTATCTTTCAGGATCTTCTGATGTGGAGAATGGATGAAAGTTTGGAACCATTTTTAAAGACTCATTTAATATTTTATCTATGCAGATGCAAATTTTATTTTTATTTCTTTTACTCACATGAGTTTTTTATTAGACTGGTTCATGCATTAGCTCTCATTTTAAACTATGTGCGCTCATGTTTTGATTCTTCTTGCTGTCTTTTGGTGAGCCGTAAACATGTTGCCTTGGGTAATATGATTTCAAACTTAGTCCAATGGAACAATTCAGCGGAGGTAGAAAAAGTGGAGGCCAGTGGTTCTTACTCTTGATGAGGGATCTATTATGGGTTACCCAAAGGAAGAAGAGTCACAAATCTTGTCCTAGCACAATCACAATTTAAATAATGGATAACTCTTAGGAAGTGGTACTTTTGCCAAGTATAATGCCAACTATGTTTCATGTATTGACCTCTTTTACCTCATGTATGCTACTTTGCACATGAGACAACTGAGGTATCATGCTAAAAATCTTGCCTAAAATCAAATGGATGTGAACCATTCAGCTTGGTCCATCATTCTTAACCATGTGTTACATACTGCAGAGAGCAGAAAGTTTGTTTTAAATAAAAGTTAAGGAAGATGATAGGGTGTACCTTTGATTACATTTCTAGAAGACAAGTGTAATTAAGTGACATGCATATTTACATTTCTTCCCCACCACATTGCTCAGTATTATTCTGTGTGGATTTCAGTAAAATGAAGGAGAACAAATGCATGGAGATATTCTGCAACTGGGACTAATTATAGTTTGTTAGGAAGAACTACCTTGCAGAAATGGACTGTAATCTCTAATTCAAAATATAAAAACTTTTTTTTAACTTGATAAGAGATTGGAAAGAGAAAAGAATATACAGGAATTCAGAGTATCAGATGAAACTTAAGAAATATTAAACACATACTGAAGGAAGACACATTCATTTAGTGAAACTTTCTAACTAAGTCCTCATATACTCTTTATGGAATTTTTCTGGTTATACACAAAGAATATTATTTTTTTGTTTTGTTTTGTTTTTTTAAAAGATTTATTTATTTGTGCATGTAAGAACTGCGGTACAGGCCAGAGGTGTGGGGGGCCGGGTTAAAAGGATCCACCAGAGACAGAGTGGGAAGGAGAACAGGCAGATCTACTGAAATACACTGCTGAGGGGAGCAGGGGAGCAGCAGGCAAAGCAGGAGAGGTCTGCTGTGCCATGTGGGTCACCTCCCTAGCTGGCAGCGGGATCGAACTTGTGATGCGGTGGCTGTGGTTTGCTTCACAGTGCATTGCTTAAGCCATTGCACTACCAGGGAGGCCTGATATCCAAATAATATTGTTTGTAGTCATTGTAGCAGTATGAGCTGAGCAGCAGCAAAAGTCCTTGCTATAGTATCAGTGTGGAATTTGGAATCAGCCAGATCCAACTCCAAAAGCTATCTTCTATTCACATGTTTTCTGACTTAGGGAAGTTAATCTCTCTAATTTCTTTAACTATAAAATGAACACAATGTTTATTTCATAGGACAATTAGGGATACATGAAATGATTAATGTGAAGTTACCTGGAATGTTTCTGACATATAGTAGAGCCATGATACCTGTAATAGCTGTTAGTTTCTTCTTTTTCTTCTTCTCCTCTTTCTCTTTATCATCCTTTTCTCTGTCATGCAATTTTCCCAAGGAGAATGGAATGCATTGTTCATTTTCCAGTATTGGCAAACTGCTGCCCAACATACAAAATAATTGCTCTGTGCTTTCTGTAGGCTGGGTCTAGTTTTCCTACTGCTTCCAGGTCAGCCTAGGTTTATTTAATAATCCCCTGGTTATACATTCTTTCAGTTTGCCATTTTTTTCAGAATATACACATACACACATGAATGTGTGTATGTTTGTGTCATAGAAAACAAAATGTAAAAGTGTACTAGTAAAAGAAGATTGCACTAAATCCCTCTAGGGCTAATATTTTAATGCTAGTGACTCCTCTTTAGACAGTTTCCTGAATAAATTATCTTTCTCCTGAACTTCAGGCACGAGCTTCAAGAAAAATTTTTATTTGGATCAAATTTTTATTTGAGCTAGGCAAACATTATGACTTGGTACATCCAACAATTATGCTAATAAGTGAAAGATTTTTTTGGTCAACTCTTACATTTTTTGTGTGTTTTTTTTTTTTAAATAAAAGATGAAGCAAAAGGACAAAGAAAGTGTGCTGACTCAGTTCTTTTGGGGAACATCACCCTTCCTGGCCACACACAATGACCTGGCTCAGGTGGCATCCTTCCTCAGGGGTAGAGATGAAATTTATCAGTTAGATCCCAGTGATGGTGAGTAACAAACTGATTCTAGCTAACTCATGCAGAGAATGAAGGACATTAGCTAGCTGAATGGCAAGAAGAGCAATGGAAAGGTTAATTAGAAAGATGATGAGAAGATTATGAAATCAAGTTCCCACAAAGGTGAGACTCAGGGAATTTCTGTCTGTCCAGATAACAACCACCCAGAATGAGCATGTTTCAACTGATAATTTTTCCTGCCCATACAACCTGCTTTTCAAAATTTAAATTCTTGAAAAAATCAGAACTTGCTTGTGTTAGATTTAGGGACAGAACACATTGAATAAAAGTCTCACCATGTGCATGATGAAGGCAAGATAATTCTTTAAGTACCAAGAGAAGAAAAAATGAGTGAGTGGATTGAAGCAAGGACAAATCAGAAAAAAAAAAAAAAAAAAAAAAAAAGAACCCGCTTAGAGGAGCATGAGTTTTTCCTGACTCAATAACTCAATTATTGGAAACATATTTTCATAAAATTATACCCATTTCAAAAAATAAACTAACATTTAGATTTAATGTATAATGATATATGTAGAACTCACTAAATAAGAAGTGATCTTTAGCCAAGCTTAATCATGGCAAAAATACAAATTTATTCATAATTCTGACTCTGCACCGCCCAGTTATGTGACTTTGGTACAATAACAATTTTATGGCTGTCCGATTTCTTACCTCCCTAAAATTAAATCAGGCAGATATTGCCCTAACATATCAATAATAAAATAAGAGTTACCACTGGGCCCCACTTGTGTTTTCACCTCATTTCCAGCTGCTCAGGTGAGAGGTTAGGTAATGGCCATACTTCCAGACTTTGTCCATAGTGAGCTGGGTTAGCTTTTCTTGATTAACTTGTCTTTTGTAATAAAAAAAAAAAAGTTCTATAATTATTCTCGGCAAGATTCCAAAAATATGCCTCACTATCCAGTTCCAATTAATAATGTGTGACTTGTTAAAAACAGATTTTGTTCATTTGAAGGTTTTAATAGCACCCAGTTTCAAGTTAGTTCTCTTGGGAAAATATTTAGCATGCATTTAACTAGCTTGACACATACAACTAATTAATTTGTCTAAAGCAAACTATTATATGAATCATAAACAAAGAACTGAAAATTGAAATAGTGCCAGAATTAAAGCTTGAGTTACCTTGTGCTTAATTAGCTTCAGGTTGCTTTTTTGGTCCTTATTTCTATTAAATAAGATACATGAATTACTGCCATGACATTTTTCAAATAGGAAATTGAAAACTTACATAAAAATAATGCTTTTTATGTATAGTTAGAAATTTTTTTCAGAAATATTATTTTTAGGAATATGCCTTAATGACACAGATCAAACCATAATGAACAGGGCAAACCAACATGAACTGTTCTTTTCCTTCTAAAAAATAAAGCAGTAAGGAGAATGGTGGAGCTGACTTTTTAAATTACTGACTTATTAAATATTCAATATGTTCATTTTTTTTGGTAGGAATATATTTACTATGAAAAAATCTTAGGAAATAAATATTGATCATATTCTAGTGTAATGGGGTAATAGTGCCCCAAATTGGAAGAGGACCAGGTGCAATGAGAATAAGAGAGGTAGATAGCAGATTCTTAGTTGAAGGGAATTATGCTAAGTGAAACATGTCAGAGAATAACAATTTCTAGATGATTTCACTCATTGGGAATATAAAGAAGACAAAGGAAGAGATAAAGCTATGCTAAAACCTATAATGTAAGGTTTCCTAGAAAATTGAGACTTTCAGAGGGGAGGTTAAGGGGACGATAATAATGGGAGGGGGACCAATAGACCATGGGTGCATTGGGGGGAGTTAATGGTGGTTACATCTGAAGAAGTCTAAACCTATAAACCTAAATCATATATAGTATTATAAACCAATGCCCTCAGTAATACAAATAATACCCCCCACCAGAAAAAAAACCAAAAAAACACTTGGTGTTAAATATACACTATGGTGAGATTAATATCTGTATGGGGTTTGAGCTCCTATGTAGGATCTAGCTACTTCATTTTTTCATTTATGAAAAAATTAACATGAATAAAAATGTCAATAGCTAAGTGCGTTGCCTGAAGCTGTTTAAAAGAGAAAAGGACTGTTAACCTATCCTAGAAACTTTTACTGCATCCTTGACAGAAGATACAACTTGGTGAAGTTTGAAGTAGTCTATTATATACTTCACCAAATTTTATCTGTTTTTTAAAAAATTTTGGAGAGACCAGGCCAACTATTAAGTATGTTCTAATATTCTTTTGGTAACTGGAAAATGACCTAGAATTCTGTTAGTTGGCTCCCATGCATTCTTATTATGATCGTGCCTTCAGTTTGCAAGCAACTGAAATTGCATCTCCCTTCTGACATTTTCAAATGTCTGAGTACTCTGAGTAGTCTCACTTTCCCAGCATAGTTACTTGCATGAATGACCAAAGTTTGTCGGAGAAAGATCAAAGAGAACAATTATAATGTACATTTATAATGGTGTTACAGTGTTCTCCTAATGACCTAGCCTTTCCTTTAATCGTTGAGTTCTGGATCTAATGTCTGACTCAGATCTAGAAAGTGGCAAAGCGTGAGGGTTTTTACTGAAATGGATGCTCTCAACTTCCCAATCATCCATCCTTGAATATTTTGATTGTATAAAATGAGCAGTAATTCTTACAGTTTGTTCATACATCTAGTTTTAGGGACTGTGGAGATCAAACTATGTCCATAGGTTTCTGTAGGTTGGCCCTGCCCTTTTCTGACTTGGCTTATTTCTACAGTTGCAGCCACCTGCCTTCTTACAGCTAAACACCACCTGCAGTTCTCTGTTATCTTGACATCTTATCATGCCCCATGGCTATCAATCTGTAAGAGCATCTTCCACCACCAGATGGCAAGCTTCTCAGTGATAGTGGTGCCCCTCTCAGTGTATTCCTTAGAGCTTTAGAAAACAGTATCTCTAGGCTTTCTCGTGACTCATGATTGGATGGTAGGTTTGCTTGCCTTTCTGATTATTTAGTTCTGAAGGGAACTTAACATGGATATAAGCTGAAAAGGAGTCAGAAATTTTTAGTGCAAAGAAAAGAGATTTAAAAAATAATGTATGTAGAATGTTTTGAAAAAAATAGGTTTTATCTGTATAGTCAATTCCTTACCTTTTTTAACTGGCTTTAGTCCAATGATATCAGTGAAAAATGGAAAATATTAGAAAATACTTATCAGTCAACTGCAATGCAGAATTCTTTATTAATACTAAACCTAAATGTTGCTAGTGACTTGTTTCTGTGTGTTATTAAAATCTAAATTTCTTAGGAGGGGATATATTGAGCCCACATTAACTCTCCACTAGAGAGTAAGAAACACTATTGCTGGGATGTTGCTGGGAAACAGTATTGCTACTGAGGAATATTGGAAAAAGGAGAATTCTATAGTGTTGTAGACTTGTAAAAGATAAAGAGAAGGTAGGGATAAAGCTGATTATAACAAGATTTTAAAACTTACTAATGAATTATGGTAATGGGAAAAAGGCATGTCAAAGTGGTTTCTTAAGGTAAATCTGAGTTTGTAAATGACACGAAGTCATTTCCTTCAAGGGGTTGTATAGTTTCGGACTTGACATTTCCATCTTTTGTCCATTTTGAGTTAGTTTTTTTTTTTTCCATTGGTGTGAGGTATAGAATCAATTCTTTTCTGCATATGGTAATCCAGTCATTCCAATATCATCTGTTGAAAGAACAATCTTTTTGACATTTCTCCTTTGCTGAAAATTAAATGATTGTATATGTGTGGGTCTGTTAACAATTTTTTTACATTGAGCTGTTTGTCTCTCTTCATGCTAATACCATATTTTATTGAAGCTTTTTATTTCTTGGGTGATTTTACTTTTTTTTCTTGACTTATTGCTCTGGCTGGAACTTACAGTACAATGTTGAATAGAAGCAATGAAAGTGGATATCTTTGCTTTCCTTTTAGTAATTAGCTTCAGTATTTAAGTATTAAGAATGAGGTTAGTGGATGAAGCTTGAAGGGATTATGCTCAGTGAAGCCAGAAGGAGAAAGAAAAATACCGATTTCTGGCTTACTTATAAGAGGAATATAGGGGATGAAGGGGAAAAAATAATAACACCAACAACAGCAAAACTACAACAGAGCAAAAGTAAACAGATGATTACAAAACAGAGACTTTCTGCAGGGAAGGGAGGGATTGGGGTCAAGGCAGGGATAGCAAGAACACAAGGGACTGTGGTGATGGTGCATGAAAAATTGGTGGTGGAAATTCTATGGGAACGACACCTATAAAAGAAAGCAAACATTGTAATTTAAAAAAAAAAGAAAAAAATGATGTTAGCTGTATCTATTATAAATACCCTTTATATCATTAAAAAAGGCTTCTATTCCTAATTTGCTGAGGTTTTTAAATGAGTGATGTATGTTGCATTTTGACATTTTTATGTATCTAGTAAGATCATAATTTTTTCCTTTATATTCTATTGTACTGAATTACAACAGTTTTCAGATGTCAAATTAACCCCCGTGTTTCAGATAAACCCCAATGCTTTGTGATGTGTTACCCTTTTAGTATATTATTAGGCTCGATTTTCTAACATTTTATGAGGGATTTTTTTGGTATGCTTTTTCATGAGAAATACTGTAGTTTTCTTATATTTGCCTCATTTTGATATTAGAATCTTATCATATTTTTTCTTCCTGTGCAGTTTTTTAGCAAAATCTGCATACATTTTTCACTTCTCTTTTACATATTTGGTATACTTAGTAAGCAGAGATATTTTGGAGTCTACCTGAATTGTCTTTTGTGGAAAGATTTTAACTTGAAATTAAGTTAGTTAAATTAATTTCTTTAGTAAATATAGGACTGCAGATAATTTGAGATTCAAGTTACTTTCTAATATTGCTCAATTGATAGTATTGCTTCTGAGGAATATCAGAAAAAGGAGAATTCTATAGTGTTGTAGACTTGTAAAAGATAAAGAGAAGGTAGAGAGAGATAAAGCTGATTATAACAAGATTTTAAAACTTACCGATGAATTATGGTAATGGGAAAAAGGCATGTCAAAGTGATTTCTTAAGGTAAATCTGAGTTTGTAAAGCTTGTTTATATCAGATGTAAATTTATATATGCCATACAAAGCTTATGGAGATGGATAACTCATGACTAGTAATACATAATATTTCATAATAGAACTGATGTAGTCAAGATAATATGAATGTCAAGAAATAAAATTGCTTTACTCATGTTTTTATTCTCAAGCTCATTTATATAGTCCTTATATAAATTCTATTCAATTTCTTAATACCTTCATGAACTTATTCACTCCCAAACGTAATTTACTGAAGGTCCTTTATGTGCCAAACGCTGTTTAAAATCCAGGATATTTACCTATAAACAATGAAAACCAACATAAGTAAATAAAAGAAGAAAATTTTATGACCATAAATACTGTGGTAAAAATAAAGCCAGATGATGGGAAAGAGAATGACCTAGGGGCTGCTTTAGATTGAAGATCAGAAGGGGATCAGTAAGGAGATAGAATTAACATGTCCCCTCAGTGACAAAAAGGCACTTGTCAGGGGTATAGTAGATGACAAATAATTCACACCTGGAAACATGATGGTGTGAGCTGGGCCTGTCTGAGGATCTCTGAGGCCAGTAGAATTGAAACATCACAAGAAATACTGTGAAGGGGAAGGGAGTAAGAATGCAGGTATTTGGCACTTCAGGTCAAGGTCCTTAGTGTATGAGAGATGAAGATCTCCTGGAGGGTGTCAAGCAGAAAAGTGACCTATGAGTGACATTTTAAATGATTAGCCTACGTGCTCTGTGGAGAACAAACTGAGATAAGATTGGAAATAAGATGAGCACCTGTACTTCTATGTTTATTACAGCACTAATTGTAATTGGTAAGACCTGGAAACAATCCAAATGCCCAAAAGTAGAGGACTGGATCAAGAAGAGTGGTACATATACACAATGGAATATTATTCAGCAATCAAAAATGAGAAACTACTGACATTTATAGAAACATGGATGGAACTAGAAGGAATTATACTCAGTGAAACAAGTCAGAAGGCAAGAGAAAAATATCAGATGGCTTCACTATTAGGAGGAATATGAAAGAACAACAGCAACAACAAAGAATAAGCTCAAGCCAAAAACAAACAAAAAACTCAACAAGACCAAAAAGCCAAGATAAACCAAAGAGGCAATGGGGGGGAGGGGAGGGCAAAAATGGGGATGAAGGCAGAAAGTGCACAAGGGACTGAGGTGATGGTGCACGGGTGGAATGGTGGTGGGTACTCCCTGGGGAATACAAACAATGTCAAATATAATTAATAAAAAAGAAAAAAAAGATTGGAAATAAGAATATCAGATGAAAAATAATGGTGCAGGGGACTAGGGTGATGGGAACATAAGTGGAGGTGGGTGAATGGATTTATGGGTATCGATGCCGGACGTGGACAGGGCACAGTGTTGGGTGGGACAGAGGTGAGGTCAGTTCTCAGCAGCTGACTAGCACCTCAGCAACTGTTTGTGATGCTGTTGTTTCCTGCGATAGGAAGTACTGAGTAAGAAGAAGACTTCAGACAGTGGAAACATAGATGTTTTTGGATAGCCTAGGTAGCTAATGGATATTCCAGTGGAAAGTTCAATAGGCATTTTCATATAAAAATTCAGAATTTATGGAGCTGTCATTCTTTGACTCACCCACTGCACAAAACTTGAGATTTTTATGTTGGTGAGAGTGACAGGGATGTTTACATACGAAAGGAAAGAGGTTACTTTTACTTTAAAAATTTCACCTTCTAAAGGGGAAAACAGACACATAAATGCATAATTACCCTGCTGTGTGGTAAATGCTATAATAAAGGAAGTCACAGAACATTTTAAATATCAGATGATAGCACACTCATTTCTGCTTGAGGGAATAGGTAAATCGAGGGAGCTGCTAAAATTTGGTTTTGCAGTTATAGAGTTTTATTTTTAGTACAAAAAGGATGCCAAGTTACTAGAGTAAAATTCTAAAAATAATCTTGTAATGTGTGTGAGATCTTTGAAAGTTAAGCTTAATAAATTCAGAAAGACACCATGGGGAATTATTTCCAAATACAAATAAGAGACAAATAGAAGAATCAATGCATCACAGACACTGAAAGTAGAACATTTCTCACTTGTTCTATTTTGTTCGAGCAGATTTATCCCCTTTTTTGAATAACATGATCCAGTGAGTAATTCAATGGTTATCAATTTACTTTCCATCTCTTTTAATATTGTCTAGGTGAGAATTTTTCAAAATCTATGTTTAAAATTGCAATAAATGCCAGTCTCCTCCAGGCAATTTCTTGGCAACACATATACCATATCTTATTTTCAAATGCTTGTTGCTGTTATCACCTTAATTAAGAACTTTGTTGACTTTGTATCCTAGCTCTCTGTTTCTGCTTCCCACATAGCCTTGAAAGCAGGAGGCAAACTACTTGAAACCAAAAGTTTAATTGCTTTTTGCACCCTCCTGGAAACTGAATGTAGAAGGAGCGATGGGCGATGGGGTAATAAGTTTCCTTGGTGGGAGAGTTTTTATATTCCTAGCCCAGAGTGGAACGAGGAAGCCCTAAATGGAAGAACAGGAGTGGGACATTGACTGATTTTCGGGTCCCTTTTCAGGTACGTGGCGTAAGGCTTAAAATTTACGTCCATGTTATGTGTTGCCTTGACATCTCGTGAAATCAGGGGCCTCAAGTGGCCTGACTACAAGTTCTCTCCCTAATTCTTAGCCTTTGGATAAGGTCTCCTAGATAGCCTNCCCCCCCCCCCCCCGCCACTGCATTGCTGGAATCAGGTGAAGTTCCTGACTGACTATGCCTCTGTGGTTGGTTTTATTTACCTTCCAGTCCTTGGGATTATTTGAACAGGCCAGTCACATCCTCCTTCAGAAGCAAGGGTCACCCTTCCCTGTTGTCACTACCAAGTCTGCCTCCCACTTGCCTCCGCTGTTCAGTGTATACTTGAGTGCATCCTCACTTACCCTTCTCTGTGTGCGCTGTGCGCTGGTCTCTTCCCTGGGTCTGTGAGTATCTGTGGCTCATAACCTTCTATTGATCTCATTTTCCCAGTGTCAGGTGATCTGTGTTTGGTCATCTCCATGACCCGAGAGCAGGAACCTCTCACTCACAAGTCGGTGCATAGGAGGTGATGAAAACAAGTCCACTGGATGGGAACAAAGCACTTTAAGAACAGGAAGGGCAAATCTTTCCTCCACACAGTGTGGGGTGATGATGGTAGCTAGTTTTCAACAAGATACAGTTTGCCTCTGTTGTCATCCTAACTTTTTCTGCTTTTGAAATTTGACCTTACACATCCATAGCTCCTTGCTTCTGTCCTTCATTACATATTTTGCTCTGATACTCTGTATGTATGAGTTTCTTATCCTCTGTTCTGCATGGGTTAGTCCCTTTTCTAATTGTTCTTTCTGGGGCCTTCACCAATAGGCACCTCAGGTCCTATTTCTGCCAGGGTCCTTTGCTGTGTCTTTAAAAGGAGGGGTTCTGCAAGAGCAGATCCCTTCCATTTTTGCTTGCTCCTTGGCTTTCTATAGCTTTCATACTTCAAATTTTGATTGAAGTCTACTTCTTAGTCAATTTCCTGCCAAGTTCAGGAGTTTGGAGACTTGCTTGTGGTGTCATTATTTTGTTTGCAATATTATCTGTGTTAGATCATAAGGTCACTTCCTAAAATATAAAAACTTTAGCATAAATTCAAACATACTAGGAGTTTTTTTTTCTCCTTGGCATAGCACAGGATTAAACACTGACAAACATCTGTTATTTACATGGGTATGTCTGTGAACATCCTGTTCACATATGAGACCAGTTGCAGTTGCCTTTAGTCTCCAAGTACATGGAGTGTTTTAGGAATAAGTGGTGATGTCATAGGTTTTGCACATGTGGACATACAGACACACTTGTGCATATCCCATTTTCACACATGCATTAGGTTACTTGTCTGTTTCTCTCCCCTCTCTTCTGCTGCAAAATACTCTCCATTTCCATTTGACTTTGGAGTAAAATGTTCTGAGTGGAAGGGAACACTTAGTTATTCAGTGAGCTAGAGCTGTGGTGATAACACATTCGGAGTTGTCAACGAGGCAGAGATTGATTTCTACAAGTGGAATCAAATGGCAGCTGAAAGTGATAGCTTCAAAACTATCTCCCCTTCTGTTTGACATCGATCTTTCCTACATGTGCCAACTCATTATCTGGTGGACAGAGGGGAATGGTGACTTGATGTCATCTGTGGCAGTTTTTCAAGGCAGAGTACAAGGGCAGACTGTGCGGTACACTGCTCTGATTGACACAGATTTGTAGTTCCCAGATGATGGCAGGAGATAATCATATGGGGAAAAATAATTTATATATAAATTATATAAAAGATATAAAATTATATAAAATATATAAATTATATAAAAATATTTAGTCATAGACCAAAGGACTGAAGTTACATTTAAGTAACTGGGGATCATGTTATAAATGGCAAGAAAACCCACAATATGCAATTCTAGTCTAGGCTTGTATTTAAAAGAATAGCCTGTATTAACATGGCTTTCCTACCCCTTCCTTTGGTCTGCTTTGCAGCTTGAAGACAATTTAATTTTAGTTTGAGTCTTTATAGTGCTTTGGTGCATTTCCAAGGGCAGATTAAAGACAATTCAAGTGCTGTGGAATGCATCACAGTTACCCAAGTTAGGACCTCCTAATTGGTACGAATGAATGAATGCATTTACACGAGGAGGATTCTGAGATCAAACAGGTCTAATGAAATTGTTTTAAATGGATTCTTCACCTCATTTAAAAAAGAGTGTCTGTAACCCCATCAATTCACATTGAAAGCTACATTCAGCCTTCTGGAGAGAGTGGTGTGTACATTTATTTTTTATAATATCAAATGGATGCTGCCCTCTATTACATATATACCTGTCAGAGTATGCACTCAGGGTCTTGGAATTGTGCATCTCAGACTTTTTGTATTAACATTTGAGATAATATAGCTTTAATGGAATAGGAATCCTGAGGCACTTAGAACAAAGCAACTCCTGCTTTTAGGAAGATCCTACTAATTAGTGCATCAAAATACACTGAGACAGAGGTTCTCTGCGTCCACAGATTCAGTTTTTAAGGAAAAACCTAGGATAATCCTTGCTATCTTGATGTCAGTTTTACTTACCTTTTAAAGTACAGCTCCCATCTCCCCTTCAGTTCTCAACCTCTCTCTAACTTTAATCTATCTCCATGATACCTTGTCCCTTTGCCATGAAAAAATATCCTCACAAGATTTCTCTCCCACTCTCTTAATAATGACTTCTCCATTGAACTGCTTGAGTGACCTTATAACATGTCAGCTGGTTTTTCCCAGAGTGAGCTATCTAAGCAATGCAGGACAAGGAGAAAGGCTCACTTTTTTTATATTCCTCATGTCCAGAGCCATACAATAGCACATCTACCTTAGTCTATTTATTAGAAGTCCATACAGCAAGGGAATGAGTCCTTCAGCCAACGGCCATGTTTAAGTAGAAACTGTGGAACCAGTCAAGATTTCACATGAGGGCCTCCCCTGGTGGCGCAGTGGGTTAAGCAATGCACTACGAAACAAATCGCAGCCACTGCAGCACGAGTTCGATCCCTGCTGCCGGCCAGGGGGGGGACCCACATGGTACAGCAGACCTCTCCTGCTGTGCCTGCTGCTCCCCTCAGCAGTGTACTTCTGTTGATCTGCCTGTTCTGCTCCCTGCTCTCTGTGGTGAATCCTCTCACCCCCCTACACCTCTGGCCTGTACCCCACTGCTTGTATGCATAAATAAATAAATCTTTAAAAAAAAAAAAAAGATTTCACATGACTGCTGCCCAGTCAATGCTTTTCAGTAACCTTAATTGAAACGCCAAATGAGAACCTCCCTCAAAGTGCTAAGCCATAGGAGCTGTGTTAGACAATTAATGTTTCTTGTTTAAACACATTCCTCTTCCTCTGCTTGCTCTCAGCATATTGCAACCTAGCTTATGGCCGCACTGTCCTATTAATAGGACTTCACCTAGAACCAAGGATGATGTCCTAAAGGGTGAATTAGGCTACCACAGCTGCCTCTCTCCACTTGATCTCCATACGTTTGACATTACAGTTCACTCTTCCTTTTCTTCTTCCTTCTAACCTAAAGTGCCATTTCTTCTTGTTTGAAAATTTCCCCCTTCATCTCTTAGAACATTGCATTTGTTTGCTCTAGGGACTCCTTTGTCTAAATTTGCTTGGGGTGGAAGTAAGGAGAGGCTTATACTGACTGCATGTATTCTTGGAGTGCACACAGCATGTGGGACTGGGGTGCTCACCCCCACCCTTTCATGTTGGCGCCTTTACTCTGCCTTCTGTCATATCTGTGTGTACCACCCGTGTTAACATTTCACCTCCAATTTTCTAGCCAGGCTTGGGGATAGACAATGCTTAGCTCTTTAACTAGTATAAAATAACTGTTCAAGTAAAATCAGTTAATTATGGATGGATTAAAATGATATCATATAATATTTTAAAGTTTTCCACAATTTGCATTTGCCATTTCATCTCAATAACAGTTTCTTTTCTTTGAAACAATTCAATTTGTATCTAAATTAGAACTACCCATGAATTATGCCATTTCTTTCCTTTTTCCTCTATATTAAATTATTTTTTATTGGACTTGGGTCAACAGTTCTTTATATTATTTCATCAGAGTTCTAGTAAAGACATTTGATCATTCCTGTGATGATTTAAAAATGTAAATATTATTTCACAGCTCAGGGATCATGAGAGTTTTATGTTGAAGTTAGAAGTAATTCTTCAATAAAATGGAGTTGATGTCACATATCAACTAAAAGTTGCAATTAATTATGGAAATTACAATGTAAAACCTTTGTCACTTTAATTTTCATCTCAGAAATAAGGCCTACCCATCAAAGACTGTGAAAAGGTTATGAATGTGACCAAACAATATTTCTGGAAATGGGACAATGAGGTTTATTACCCAAATAAAGAAGATCTAGATTTAAATTATACTTCCAACACTCATAGCTCTCTGATAACACACTTAACCCCTCTAAATGGAACCTTGTCATTTGGGAAGAATTCCACGTTTTCTAGTGCTGGGAAAGTTCTTTGTGGATGGTACCTTCTATTCACAAGTAAACGATTATTTAAACTACCTTTCACTAACTTGCAATAAATGTATACTATTGTTGGCTAAGTTGAATTGTCTTTTCCTGAAAAACAAAAAACAACAACAAAAAAAACCAAACAATATATGCACTAAGATTTTTCAGGGCCCAAATTTCTTAGAACTGCATTTAAAGATACTATCATCTATCCAAAATTTTCACAGAAAATTTTATGTGAACATAGGCTTAAAAAATGTCTTTGAATAGTAGAGTTGGTGCTGTTTCCATAGGTATTTTATTTTCTAAAGCAATTACGTTCTTCCTGACTTAACAAGCTTCAGTATTGTGGCAAAAAGTCACATTTCTGGAACATTTGGATAGCTCTGGATTGGTGCTTTGAACTTAGTACTAGTAATCTACTATTGGTATTCTATTCTTTCTTTTTAAAATGTATTTATTTATATTTTACATCATTGTTCACTTTTTAAAAACTTTATCCTTACTTTAATTGTACAGTGAGATTACCTTTTGTTTAATTATTATTTTTTAATTTTATATATGTATGCTTTCTGCTCTTAGGTGTAATCCCTGTAAAATTCCTACCACCAATTCACCCCTGCGCTATCACCATAGTTCCTTGTGCTCTTCACTCCCCTGTTTTGATCCCTCTCCCACCCCTCCCCTGCAGAATGTCTGTGATTTATAGCTGCTTATTACTTTTGTTCTTTTATTTATTATTATTTTTTCCTTATTCCTTATTTGGTTCCCCTATATTCCTCCTATAAGTGAAACTATTTTTTGATTGCTGAGTAATATTTCATTGTGTATACATACCACATCTTCTTGATTTGGTCATCTATTTTTGGGCATTTGGGTTGTTTTCATTGTTTTACCTATTGTAAATAGTGCTGTTAATGTTTTCGTGTTCTTTGAGCAGATTCATAGGAATGGAATTGTTGGGTTGTATGATAGCATCATTTTTAGTAGTTTGAGGAACTCCCACACAGCTTTCTAATTAATTGTAGTTCGATTAGTTTGCATTCCCACCAGAAGTGTAGAAGAGTTCTGTTTTCTCCACATCATCGCCAACATTTGTTATTGCTAGTTTTTTAATATGTGCCATTCTCACTGGTATAAAGTGTTATCTCATTGTGGTTTGGATTTTCATTTCTCTAATTATAAGTGATGCTGAATATTTTCATATACCTGTTGGCCATTGACACTTCCTCTTTGGAGAAGTGTCTTTTTGCTCTTCTGCACATTTTTTAACAGGATTGTTTACTTCTTTTTTGTTGAGTCATGTGAGCTCTTTGCAGATCTTTGTGATCAATCCCTTATTAGTTGTGTGGAGTGCAAACATTTTCTCTCAATACGTAGGATGTTTCTTTGTTATAGTTAATGTCTCTTTTACTGTACAGAAGCTTTGTAGTTTGATGTAATCCCAGCTGTTTATCTTTTCCTTTACTTTCTTTGCTTTGGGCGATCAATCTTTAGAGATGTTATTGAGATGTATGTCATATAGTGTTTTACCTCTATTTACTTCAGTATATCTTATGGTTTCATGTCTTATGTTCCATTCTTTTATTCATTTTGAGTTGGTTTCTGTGCATAATGTGAGGTAGTGGTACAGTTTTCCCAGCACAATTTATTTAACAAACTGTCCTTGTTCCCTTGCATGTTCTTTGCTCCTTTGTCAAATATTAGTTGTTTATATATGTGTGGCTTTATTTCTGGGTTTTCTATTTGATTCCATTGTCTGTTTTTGTTCCAATACCTTACCATTTTAATTATTATGGCTTTGCAATACAGTTTGAAGTCCGAGAGTGTGATACCTCCATTCTCCTTCTTTTTAGTTAGGAGACCTTTGACTAGTTGAGGTTTACTGTTAGTATTCTTGATATGATTTTTTACACCCTTTGAAATGTGATTTTTTAATTCTTCCTGTTTTTTTAGCATTCTGAAGAGATAGTATTTTGCCAGAATTTTTGCTTAGATGTAATTAATTACACATTAATACCAGATAAATCTAACTCCTATGAAAAAGAACGTGAATAATTATCAAAATATTAAAAATAAACCACCATGTGATTCAACAATTCCATTCCTTGGTACCTACATGAAGAATACAGATACACAATCAAGAATTTGAAGACAGGGCCCGCCCTGGTGGCACAGTGGGTTAAGCAACGCATTATGAAGCAAACCGCAGCCACTGCAGCACGAGTTGATCCCTGCCGCCGGCCAGGGAGGGGACCTACCTGGCGTAGCAAACCTCTCCTGCCTCACCCTCTGCTCCCCTCAGCAGTGTGTTTCTGTCAGTCTGCCTGTTCTGCGTCCTGCTCTGTCTGGTGGATTCTCTCACCACCCCCCCACACCTCTGGCCTGTGCCCCAGTGCTTGTATGCATAAATAAATAAATCTTTAAAAAAATTTAAAAAAAAGAATTTGAAGACATATATGCACTCCTATGTTCATAGTAACTTTATTTTACAATATTCAAGTTATTGAAGCAACCTAAATGACCATCAACAGAATTGTGGATTAAGAAGAGATATAATATATGCACAATGGAATACTATAAAAATGGTCAACTCTTGCTATTTGCAAGAACATGAATGGAACTGGAAGGGATAATGCTAATTGAAATAAGTCAGAAAGAAAAAGAGAAATACCAGACAATTTCACTCATATGGAATATGGGGGAGGGAGGAGTCAAAGGAACTGGCAAAACTAAACCAGAACAAACCCTAGAAACCCTGGGATTGAGGCTATTAGATGGTGGGTAGGGAACATAGGCATGGGGGAAGGGAGCCCAGTGGCCAAGGGAAAGGACTATGGATGTCTTGATGGTTGATGTTGTATAACATACATCAGAGGAGGTGTGAACCTGTTTCCCTAAATCATATATCGTGTGTTGTAAGTCAATGTTACCTCAATAAAGAAAATGATTGAAAGTTAGTGCAAGTGTATACTTAGGTTTAGTGCATTGGCCACTGATTAAACAAGTTGACATATCACTTCTCTACTGCTGTCTTTTAACTAACTTTAGAGAATTACTTAGACTTCAGTTAGATTCTACTGTAAGGAATATTGCCACCCAACACACTTCCTTGTTGTATCCAAAGGGTCCTAGAATAGTTTTAAATTGGATTTTTGCATTGCTTCTGAAACTTGCAGCCTATTAAGTCTTTTATTCTTTGATGGTGGAATATCATATGTTGGTAATACATTTAAAATCTCTACTGATAAATATAACAGGATCAGTGGAGATGGTAAAGACATAAAAATTAAGAAAGCTACATTAGGTTTAGAACCAAAAGTCTCTACTTTGTCTCTTAAATTTTGTGTGACACTGGTGATAACTAAGACACTAAACTTTTGCTTTCTAATCTGTAAGATGAAGATGATTTAAAACTTACCTATTACACATAATTATTATAAAAGCCACATAGCATATTCAATGTGCTTTGTAAATTGAAAGTATTGTTTTCAAAGTCCAGCTACATTTATTATTTCTTCAGTATCACTGTATCAACCATATTTTTCCTATGAATGGGAGTAATCTTTTCATATATTATAGGAGCAAATCACTATTTTGGATTGCATTAATACTTTTAATCATTGAGTTAATTTATTCCTTAGTTTAATCCTAGTTTGCTACCAAAATGAAATAATTTTGTCCCATCTGTTTACTCACTGAGGATTCTTATCTGCCTTGCTTAAAGTGATTTAGAGTTAAAATAAAGACCTGAAAATTTTACATTACCTTTAAGTTTTTGTATTCCTTAATTAGCTGGATAGATAAATTGCTCTTTATCAAACATTTAAACAACTGCTTATAAATGGACTCCATTTTAGGTTGTATGTTTGTGATCCTTTGGGTGTTTATATCAGATAGCCTTCAATATTGGAGAAACAGTTAAGTAAAATATCTTCAAAAAGGAGGACTCACTTATCACTGGCTAGAGATGGTTTGTTACTCTGTAAAATTTGCCCCTGGCTGCTTCAGGGTAGTTATTTTGAAAGGTTGATTCACAGTGCCATACAAGTCCTTTAAAAGGAAGCTTGTAGGGTCTGTTTACAAAGTCATACTGCCACATGCATTCAACTTGCAACTGTTTTTGAATTCAGAGCCATAAGGCTCTCTGCAGGTACAGCCTTCAGTAGGTTGTAAAGTGCTTAAACAGATGAGACATTGTTATTAGCATGGATAATATATTTTCATTGTATTAGGGTTGAAAGTGATTTTCCAGATAATGGCTTAGACAAATGTTTGTGGAATCTGTCCAGTTAATCCAACAAAAATGCAGCTGGCTTTCAGGAGCAATTCCACTTTTATTGAATGTTTTGGATTAAATATTTTACTCCTGTGAATTTCTTATTACATTGTTGAAGAAACTCTGTAGGTTTAATTTCTTTTTGAAATCATTGTTATTGCATTATTTAACTTAATAGGGACTTCTGACTAATCCAGAAATCCATTTTAAACTAAATAGCTACGTTTTCTTATATGTTAGGTGAGTCTTTTAAAAAGTAATCTCACCAAAGGTCTTTTTAGATTTCCAAAGGGTCATGGAGTACAGGTAATGTGGTGTTTGATACTTGCTAGATTTCTACAGTAGCAGAGATCCCAACCACCTAAGAAGTACTCATAAAATAGCAATAACCATTCATTTATTCCACTAGAAAATTGTCCTTTTTTTGCAGTAGTTGCTGTGCTAGATGCTAGGGATGCAAAAAATCTGAGAGTTTGTGAAGAGAAGGAATTGGTAGACATTAAGAAGTACAAATTCAACTTGCTATAATTCAGGCTATAGTGGGGATATAATAGTTCTGAGCTGTGTGACTTAGATAAATTGAACATCCTGTGTCAGCTCCAGTGCCCCCATGATGATGGGGGGAGGGGTCTTAGTCATATTTACTTCTACAATTTTTGGAAGAAATAAATGGAATATGCTGCTTGGTACAAATCGAAGCTCTGTATAAAAAGAAAACAAAACTGAAGTTTTGAGTAAGTTCACAATAGAGGGATCCCTATTTTATTCTTCCCAGTTCTTCTCTATGTTCCAGCGTTACGGAAAATGGAAATAATACAATAGCCAATCTTGGTCTGGTAGACTTCATACCCTGATTTGTCTTGGTTTCTGGTTTCCTGACTCAGATGTAAAACCTAAACTGACAACACCATGATAAAAAATAACCCATACAATAACTGTATTAGTTTCCTGTTGCTACTGGAACAAATTACCACGAAGTTGGTGGCTTAAAGCACACTGATTTATTATTCATTTACAATTTGGAGGTCAGAAGTATAAAATGGGTTGGACTTTTTAGCAAAGATGTGTTCTTTCTGACACTCGAGAGCAAAATCCATTTTCTTTCCTTTTCTAACTTCAAGTGGCATCTCCATGCCTTAGCTTATGGTCTGCATCATATTAATCACTTCTTCTGTTATTGCTTTGCCTTCTCATGGTCTGACTCTCCCAGGACTCATTCAGGTATCCCAAGATCTTCTCACATCTCAAGTTCCTTATCTCTTTTACAAAGCTCTTATTGCCATGTAAAATAATATATTCACAGGACCCAAGTCTGGGCTATGGTCATCTTTAGGAGCTATTATTTTACTTACCACAATGTTAAAGAGCAATTATAAGAAATCTGAAACATATTTCACTCTTTGGCAATTAGCTGGGATAGCAAGAAATACAATAAGCAGAGGCAATGAAGAAATGCAGCTTTATCTTTCAATGGACATTGTAGGAAAAACAAACAGTAGTGTGAATCATAGAATTCTGTTTATAAATATAGCATTTTGGAATCTAATACCACTGAATAACTACTAGAACTAAGCTAAGTGGATGGTGCGCATATGAATTAATCATTTATATGAAATTATATGATATGAAAATATAATAGGACATTAATTTTTATGGTGATTTCGAGATCACAAAGAATTTTCTTGGATTTTTTAAAAATACTGAGTATTTTTTAAAAACTTTATCACGTAGATGGGGAAATGTTTTTTGAATCCTGTATTACTGGTGGAGTACTGAGATTTAGAGATAGTAAATAACTAGCCCAGGGTGAGTGGAGGGACTGACTGGCAAAAGTTAGGTCTGTGAACTCTGATGCCTGAGGGTAATGAAAGTCCATCTCATCTCAAATGTAACTGAAAAATTCTCTTTTTTAAGTTTTGTTTACACTATGGCTACCCTTTGACATTGTGAACATCATACCCTATTACTACAGGAAAGTAGATTCACCCAAAGCACTCCTTTTTCTTCTTATTTCTGATATTACCTTTATACAATTTATCACTTTAGAGAGGTGATCTACTACAGCATTCAGTATTACTTTTTTGCTTACCTTCTGTCATGACTACTGGCCAAACTCATTAACTCACTTTCTGAGTTGTTTCCAGTAAAGGACTGAGTATTCCTCTGACTCTTTAAGATGACCTACCTGCAATTGCTTTGATTTTTTTTATTACTGTAATTAATTGATAATTAATCCCTGTTAAATAATGAACCATGTGCAGCTGCTTAACATTAGGGCTCGCTTACTTGAAGCTGCTCATGTGAGAAGAAGCAACTCTGCAAATAAAATCTGCAACTGAGAACGTCTGCTCTTGTGACCCCCAACATGGGCTTCCAGAAATATGCCTGGTCTCCCTGCTGGGTCCCCCGTGAGACGCCCACTCTAGCTTCTCTGGAGAGGGCCAACTGTGTTTTGGTGCTCCACTCCATCCCATGCATTTTGTGTTTTTTCACAGTTATCATTTTAAGGCAGACCCACACAATGTACTCTTAAAATTGGTGGAAAATCTGTCCTTTGCTTCTGCTGGTCTGGAGAATAAGAGCGTATAAAATGCAATTACATCATTCCATTTTTTTCCCCCTAAAAGTAGCTAGTTATCATCCAGCTGTTTTTCTGGAGTGAAACAAAAATTTGATTTTATTTAAAAGGTACTGAAATTGATTTAAAGGTATTTAAGGACCAACCAAAATGTACCGCATGAACCCCTGGGTTCTCCAGCTTTATCAAAAGCCCTTGATTCGGGTTTGTGCCTCAGCCTAATAAATATTAGAGATCGTCAGTTTCATCCTCACATATTTCACCTTTACGTTCCCTTAGACCTTCTGAATTGATTTACTTAGATAGCTTCATGGGTATCCATCACCAAGACCACAAAGAGCTCACAAATGAACTGAATGTGTAGCGCAGACCTCAGTCTAGCCTCAATGTGAATTACCACCAGGTCTTCGCACTGCACCCGATGAAGTGCCCACCAGAAAGCCTGCCCGCTGGTCTTCAGTCCACGCTGACCTTCCTTGCTTTCCACAGACTTTGTGCTTTCAGTCCCTCAAATATAGCATAGGCGGCTGTTAAATCTACTTCGAAGAATTTCTTTCTTAACAAATTCCTTGATGTATGTTATTATCTAGCAAGGCTTACAGATCCAAGGGGCAAAGGTCAACAAAACAAAGCAGCAGATCGCCTTCTGTCATTTAGAGAGGTTCCAATTGCACGAGCCTTTTAGACAAAGATTTCTGCTATGTTTTTGTATCAGCAGCTTGTCACATGAATGCCGGTTCATAGCATGGGTCATTATTTTCCAAATTGAATCTGCTTATCTATTCTTCCTTTTTATGGGAAACACTACTTAGGAAACCAAGCTCACTCTGCTTTCGAGAGCACATCTGAATTCTCTTTCTTTTTTGTGAACATTGGAATTAATCATAAAATGTATATATCTGGTCAAATGGCTCATCTGAATCAAGCTTCTCTGTTCCTGTGATGCCTCAGTCTTAAAGGTTTTGAGTTTTGATAATTTCCTTCCTTTCTTTCATTTAAAACTCTCACTTTACCGGCCTCATAAAATTTTTTTTTTAAAGACACTGTTATTTGGCTTCTTGATTGTTTAAAAAAATCTGTGTCTGAGAGCCTCCTACATCAAAAGAGAGTCCTCTTGTTTCAAGCTGAATATTGTACCTTTCTTTGATGTGGACTCCTCATCATTTTATATGCTATTACTGTTGTCTGTCTGTATTGGTTTGACAGAGCCATCCCTGGGGTGCAGCTAACCAAAGCACTTGCTCTATGTCTAAAGCACTAGGTACCTTCACATTGTTGTTACAAGGCTAGAAGTCAGAGACAAAGTGGGGGGGGGGCACAAAAAAGGAAGGAAGATGGTGGGCAGAAAGTCTTTGATTGAGACTCCTACAAAGAACCATAACTCATATTTTTTAGCAATTTGTCTATTGCCATTTCTGCTCTATATCCCTCCTCCATCCTTCCCTCTGCCCCTCCCAAGCCTATACATAGTACTAATCCATCCATGCATTTGTACGTCCTCTCTATCAATTTTATTTCAAACAATTGTCATCATTGTGGCTATCTTCAGTTAAAATTGAACTTACTGATCTGTTGAGAGCTCACAATATTAATCAGGCAAGTGTAAAAAAAGAGATAAGAACCCAGGACCACCTGAGGGCCAGCCAGCAGGAGCCACAGGAGATGCTGTAGAGTCTGATCCACAAGATCACACTTCTGAGATGTACAGTGGATCCATTTAGGTGCAAAGCCCAAGAAGAGTGAGATTGGAATGACCACACCTTGTTAATCTAACCTGAGTCTTTGTGGGAATCAGAACATAGCAGGTCATTTGAGGAGAGGCAGCCCTAAGGGTGCCTGTGCTGGCAAGTGGATACCAGCTCAGTTTCAGTTCCCACTGACTTCCTTGGCAGGTTGTCCTCATGAATAGGGCCCAAGCTGCATAACCCTTCTGTGACTCTGCAAATGGCTGCGTCTGACTGACCCAGAGAGGGGAGAGGAGGAGGACCTGATTCATTCTGTACTCTTAGTTGGAGGTGTGCACTGCATGTAGTGGGTAACCCTAAAGGGAATATGGGGGGAAGAGAAACAAAAAAGTGTAACTATTGGAAAACTTTGATAAAAATCTACTATCTGCTCAGAGATCTAAAGATGTGCTTTATTATAGTTTTGAAGTTCATTTCCCCTTGAATAAAAACACCTATAGGTTGTGGGTCCAGCGAAGTATTAAAAGGATCTCCATTTCACAATTTGTATGGGACACCGGCATTACTAAGTTTAGCTTCCATACACTTTCATAAGACTCATTTAAGTGATACACCAGGAAAATAATAAGTCAATTTTGTCCAATTTATTTAGCATTTTTAGGGGGAGAAAGTTACAGAAATAGAGTCTATGAAATATGGTATATTTTTAATAACATAAATGCTTATTCCAGATTTTACTTTCTGCTTAACTCAATAGCCTATCCAAATTAGTAATCATATACCCTTGGCATAGCTAGACTAAAGTATTATAACAGCCTTTACAAATTTTTATTTTGTTTGTTTCTGATGATTCAGGAACTTCGTGATTAAACATAGATTGAACACATGAGTTTCATTTGTTTTTCCTACTTTCATTGAAATGGAAGTAAAGGAATCAAAAATGTTAAACACATACACACAAAGCATGAGAGAGGAGACAATCATAGAAATGACAACCATTTACAGTAAAATGAAAATGAGTGGGGCAGTTAGTGGAACTGAGAAAGCTGCAGGAAAATGTTGGCTGGGGAAGGACAGTGAGACTGTGCTTAGCTCGCTCCCCAGAACCCTGGACAATGTTACACAAGCAATTACATGAATTGCGATTCTTGTTCCGGAAGGTATGGTTCTGCAATCTGGAAGGTGGTAGGAAGCCTCTCCAGAGACCTTTAGGTAAGCTCATCGCCCCTAGTGTTTCCACTCAACAGACTTATACACCCCATGTCTGGCAGGAGGCTGCTGGTTTATTCTGAATCAGAACAAGAGGCTCCGGACTTGGGAACAGGAGGTGAAGCAGAAGGCAGAAGAGAGGAGCCAAACTGAAAACCAAGGATTAAATAAAAGTTTACATACTGAAGTGGGACATTACCGACCCCTTGTTATTGCTAGATATAGCTGAAGGGAGGAGATTGGAGGATTCTTTTTTGGGGGGGAAATGGAAAACCTTGGGTAGTTTCTGTGGAGTGGGGATCCCCATATGTAATGAATGGAAGCTGGTGGATGGGTAAGGTGGGGGGTAAATCTGGTTTCATGAACATAAGAGTTTTCATTTTCCTTACCACATAATCAATCATAGAAATAGATATTTCTTGATATTTTCTAGTTTGTTTTTAAATTTTTATATTTGATTTTTATCTACTTCTGTTCATCAAATTCTCATATCCATGGTATGAAGATTTTATTTTGTTTTCAATGGTCTATCTAGTGCATAATCCAGTGTCTGTTACATTCTGGACCATACATATTTGTGAATGAGCCAATACATTGCATACACACATATGAGAGTTCTACACCTGCAATAAGTGAACAAGACTACTACTAGTAGTATTTATACTATTGTTGCTAGGGTTGTGTATTTATTTATTGTCATAACAATTGCAGTTACAATAGAAGCTCACTTGGAGAAGAATCCCTTGTTTCTACCAGAGATGAGACCTGACTTATAGCGCCTTATGGCTATGCCAGAGCTGAAAGAGTAGGGGTACTTTCCAAAGTGTACCTTCCTGCTCTTTTGGCATCCAGATATGTGAGAGTTCCACACCAGCAGAAACTATTCTTATTTCCAGTTTCCTACTTATCTCACAGGACTACTGGAAAAATTAAAAATAAATTTCTTTATAGCACTTGACAGAGGAAGCACTAAATGTAGTGTAGTTTTTATTATTGTTAAGAGATGGAAAGACCAACAGCCGGGACTGTATCCTTTTATTTCATTCATTGTCCTTACTTAGATAATGAAAATTTGAGCATGAAATGTATCCTTAGAATGTACTTTTTCATTATTAGACACGTTGACTTGCATTTATTTAGAAATTGCCATCATGAAATATTCAATAATAAGGGAAAAAAACTAGTAAAGAAGCTATGTCTATGACAAAATTTTATCGCTTATTAAAATGGGTGCTGAATCTGTGATGGGGAAGCTGTAGTCCAGTTGCTGTTTAGCTGCACCTGACAATGAGGACATTTCCATTGCCCTGTAAACACCCCCTGTCACCCTCAAGCATTCATGTCAACTGCAGAGAAGTGCTAATAACCTGGGATTATTTCTCAGTCTGTTCTTTCTTCTGTTTTTGTGACATTTACACACAGCCACATACTCATTTTCAGGGGTAGCATTATCTGAGCGTTTCCTCACTGCAGTCCCCTGTGCTGAACACTATGAACATGCAATCCTGTGGCAACGATGTGAGGTAGCTGTTTCGGCAGGAAGAGACAAAGTCTGCACGTCAGGGATCACAGGCTCCACATCTCGGACAGGGTGGTCAGGAGAACATCTCACTTTCTGCCTCGAAGCGAGAAAGCTGCGTGTCAGGCAGACGGCCGACATGGGCGAGCATGACTGGGCTCAGTGAAACTTTATTTATGGATCATGAAATCGAAAATACATACACTCTTTACATGTCATAAAATGGTATTCTTCCTTTTATTTTAAAACTTAATAAAAAAATAATTAACTTGTAAGTCATGTCAACACAAGGCAGCAAGGCAGAGAGATGGCCCCCAGGCCATTGTATTTGGAATCCCAAATTCTCTCTGTAATATAAAAACTAGGAAACTGGGGTCCTCTATGTGAAACTACCAATTCGAAGGAGCCAAGACTAAAATACACATATCTCTGATTCTTAACTCAAGTGATGTATTGCCTCTTAACTCACCTTAAACCTAAATCTTAAACTCAAGTTTAACTAAGCCAGGAATTAAGATCACTTGAAGTCTGGAAACCTGACTGCTACTTACAACATTGCTTATATGGCAAAAGAAATTCTTATTTATGATTTACATCGTCCCTTTGGGTTTATTGTGTATTCTGGGGACTCCCTATATGTATATATATGCCTACATATGAAATTGCTTATTTCTTCTACAAACATAAAAAAGTGTGTTAGAATTTAATATAATGACTCATTTGTACTAACATGCCTTCAGTTGCTGCTGCCACTGCCATCCGTTTCCTTCCCATCCCTACCTGACCCCCACCTCTCAGGCGGGAGAGGTAGAGATTAGCTCAACAGCCTGGCAGGAGACCACAGATTCCTTGTGGGTGATTCAAGATGATTATGATATTTGCACCAAGCTCTGGTCTCCCTCATGCTCCTGCCTATAACTGCATAGTTGACTGAGTATCAGGGACAGTACAGGATACAGAATGATTTTCCCTATGATGAAAAAAAAATGCAGCATGCCCATACAAATGTTTGTGTCTGTCTCCTCTCCTCCATCTTCACCCTCAAATATTTCTTCTCTTGAGGGGATGTGGACATGTCTGTTCAGGCTTCCTCATTATCTTGAACTCTAAAATGCTAACCTTTTATATTTTAATTCAAAAGGGAGCACTGTTCCAGTTGATCCATTATTTTCATTTAGAGAAAAATAATACAGGCTGTCAAGGGCCCCCAAACACGGGTAATTTATTGCTTAGAAATATTGGACTGAATATGTTCCCCAGGAAAGCATTCTTCAAAACCAAGTATCAGGCACCACCATGTAGGAATCAGACTGTAAATGATTAAAAACACGATGGATCGCTGGTCAGTTGTTTGGGCTGTCTAGAGTCATTATGCTTGGAAAAGAAGTTAAGAAGCCAGGAAAGGAAGCCCTTTGAGGTCTGTTCTGTATAAAGAAAGAGGATTAAAAAGAAAGTCCGGTCCTCCTTTCCCAACATCATAGACAAAGTGTGTATGGACACTCTTAGAAATACACAAACTTACACATAGGACTGTTCAGGGCTGAAGGTTAAGAATTATAAAGGGATTTTTTTTTTAAATGCAAGTTTGGGCAATGATTTAAAACAGAGGAGGAAGAAGTCAAAGCAAGCAAGCAATATTTAATCCGATAAATTTGCTCTCATATGGTGTACATAAGATGTAGGTAAGAGGCATTTGTTTGCTCACTGTTGTGGCTAAAAGCTTAGGAAAATAAATTTATTCAGGCATGCCAGTCTGTCTGCAAAGACTTCCATTTTGCCTTTTATGGAAATCCTGAACAAAGAAGAGTATCTTTGCTTCTGTCAGGAAAGCAGTTTCAATCAGACTGATGAATAAAAAGCACAGCTGTCAAAAATGATCCATGGCAGGGTAAAGTTGAGATGCCCAACTGCCCATTATTCTATTAAAATGTGCCATTAACATTGGCCTGGGCTAATAGAACAGAACTATGTAACACGCTAAATTTCTCAATTTTAAAATATCAATTCCAGGAAGAATTACATGGGATGAAATGTAGATCCTCAGTGTCACACACAAAAACAGCTGCTCAGTGAAACAAAGATTTGGTCTTGTGGATACAAAAAATAGGTTTATACATTTACATACTTGGTAAGTCTGTGGTTATACTGATTTCTTGAAAACTGTTTGATAAATGATTGTGCTGGGACATTTGCAACTTTTATCTGAATTAAATAGGGCTAAATGATGTCATTCAAAAGGAGAAATATAAAGGGCATTTTTAAATTTTTTTTTAAATAGTTCTGAGATCTTAGAAACTCCTGGAAGCCTAACCAGCATCTGTTTCACCCTTTTATTTTATAAATGAAAACAGGGTAGGAGAATTTGAAACCCTCTCAAACCACATGTCTAGAAGTGGCAAAGCAACAGCCAGAATTTAAAATCCCAAACCTATATTCTATCTGCTCAAATTCTCGATGGAGAAACACAGTGTTTGTGTTTCCTCAAATAATATCTCAAAAGAGAACCCTGCTGCTTTGATAGTTACAAATAAGCCAACAAAAGAACAGCAACACAGATCTGGAGGAGAGAGGCAGACCCTTCAACTGCTAATTCCTGTGGCCGCCTACATGTCCCATCAGAGTCATTCCCAGTGTATTTCCATGGCGCTGATACTAACCTCCTCTTAGCTTGCCTCGCTTCCTTCTGCTACGTGGCATATCGTTGTATCAGGAGAGTAACAGAAACAGACTTTCTAGATAAACACAGACTTGGATGACATAACAATAAAACAGAATAGAAAAGAGAGGACACTATCTTTCTTATCACGCAGCTCTCAATGTTTTTCTTTTTTGTGTGTTTTCAGATTATTGACTTTATGCCTTAGTTTCCTAGGCAAATATTTGTAGCTTATTTTTTCAAAGACTGTTGTATTTGTGACCTAGTGCCACAGAAAAATTACCCTTAGCTGGGTAGCTTAAGACAATAAGGAATTATTTTTCATGGTTTCTTTGGTTCAAGAATTACCTAGATGTTTCTGGTTCAGGGTCTGTCATGAGGTTACAGACAAACCGTCTTTAGGGGCTACATTGTCTGAAGGCTTCCTGGTACCAGAGGAGTCTGCCTCCAAGAAGGTTCACTCATAGGGTGCTGAAAATTGGAGAAGTCTGAAATTTCTCCCCACATGGGTCTCTCTGAGGTCTACTTGTGTGTTCATATAAAATGGTGCTGACTTCCTCCATGATGATCACTCTGTGATAGCAGGGTCAAGGTCCTGTCTTGAATGACCTAAACTTGGAAGTCACACACCATAGTTTCTCACCAGTCACCAGCTGACCACCTTGAATAAGGTCAACCTACACAATCCTGTGTGAGTGGGAGGACTCTGAAAGGGCAAGAAGTGGGAATCATCTTGGAAAATGGTCCTATCGCTGTCTTCTCTTCAGTATATGCTGTGTTGTCACAGGTGGTATTTGGTTAATTTGGCTATATGGGATGGTCAATTTGAATCGTCTAGTTGATTAACATATTATCACCTTCTAAACATTGTATATAATTGTGTCAACAGCATGATAGTTCTATATAATTTATACTTTCATAGGCATTGTCTAATTTTACTTTTTAAATAAATCCAACTTTTTTAGAGGACCTTAGTTTTAAATAAGAGTAGAAAAGTTAGTAAACAGAATTATCTTAACCTCTTTACCCAGCTGATGACCTCTTTACCCCAGTGATGACATCTTATATAATTATAGTGCAGTTCAAAACTAACAGTTGCACATGGTACAATGCAATAGTTAACTGAACTATGGATTTTGTTCACATTTGTGTAGTGTTTCTAATAGAATTCACTGTTTGTTCTAGAACCCAATCTAGGATACCATATTGCATTTAATCACGGTCTCCTTATATTCCTCTGATCTGTGACTATTCTCAGTCTTCTCTTGTCTTTCATGACCTTGAATTTGGGTTTGTCTGATATTTTCTCATGATTAGTTTAAGGTTATGGACTTGTGGTAATAATACCATAGAGGTGATGTGTTCTTTACCTACAACCTTGTTATTACTGGGAGTTAGCACTGATTTCTTGGTTGAGGTTCTGTCTGGAATGTGACTCCCCTTCAAAGATGCTATTTATTCTTTTCCAAATTCTAAACTTAAAAGTAAGTATCTTAGCCTAGTTCTACTCATTTGGAGGGTATCAAAGTACGCCTCCAGGAGCAAGATTTTCAAAAGATTTTGTGGACAAAAGTTAAAGTCTTCAAAGTAATTAATAAATATTTTGGGTCAGGCACTTTGAGACTGTGAAAATACCCATTTCTTCTTAATGTTTTATCCTTTAACATTCATCTTGCTCTAGTATTTTAATAGTGATTTTCTATTCCCCTCATTCCTTCTACATTTATTAATTGAAATTCTATTGGGAAGATTGTTGCCTATATCTTTTTTATGTGACTCCCCCTTCCTACTCTCTCTTAAGCATTTTTTAACTTTTTGATGACACAAAATATTTCAGACTTAAAATTGAATTTTCAGTGACCTAGCCTTAGGCTAACCTTTATTCTAAAAATATAAAAAAAATCAAAAACACTGGTTTTGTATTTAAGAATGATATTTAGACATCCAGACCTGAGTGTTAGTGTGTTCCTCGATTTGGGGTGTCGCTGATTCTGTAGCCTCTTTGCAGATAGAGTTCGGCAATGGGAGTGTGCACACTGAACCAGTGCAGCTTTTGTTTTTGTCTCCCGTGTGTCAAATACATACTAGACATTTTAGGTTCTTCATTTCATCCTATGCTCACAGCAGTAACATGAGGTATGTTTTATTAACCTCACTTTACAAGGAATGAAATTGACCCCATTACTCAATATACAAAGTGGAGTAGGAAAGCCTAGTCTTTTTTTAATTATGTGGGTTTTTTTTTAAATTGTGTCTGTGTGTATGTGTGTATGTTAAAAATCATTCTTCATTTTTGTACAATGTTTGATTTCAGGTATAGTCTCTGTAAAATTTCCACCACCAGTTTACCCATGCATCTCCACCATAGTCTCTTGTGCTCTTTCCTTCTTGGTTTTGATCCCTCTCCTTTGCCTTCCCTTGCAGAATGTCTCTGATTTTTAGTTGGCTGTTGATTTTATTTTTTAATTTATTATAATAATTTTTCCCCTGATCCCTTATTTGGTTCCCCTACATTTCTCCAGTAAGTGAAACCATCCAATATTTTTCTTTTTTTTTCTGGCTTATTTCACTGAGCATAATCCCTTCGAGCTTCATCCATGTTGCTGCAAATGACTTGGGTTTATTTTTTTTTTTTGATTGCTGAGTAACATTCCAACGTGTGTGTGTCTATATCTATCTGTATAAATATGTATGTACATATATATGCACATATACCAAATCTTCTTGATCCGGTCATCTATTTTGGGGCATTTGGGTTGTCTATTGTAAATAATGCTGCAATAAAAATAGGGTTGTAGGTGTCCTTTTGAATTAATGTTTTTGTGTCTTTTGGGTAAATCCCTAGTAGTGAAATTGCTGGGTCATACGATAACTCCATTTTTAGTAGTTTGAGGAACTGTCATACAGGGAAAACCTAGTCTTTAAACCAGAATGTGAACTCCAAAGCACAGCTGCTTTTCTTTATATCAGTTAAAATAATTACCTATGTACTTTCAGTGTATTCTTTTCTTTTTCTCCTTGTTGTTCTTTCCTATTTTCTTCCTCCACTTATATTATTTGAATCATGAAAATAGATAAAGTGGGTATATGTTTAATGAGCTGTGTCTAGATAGTGGAGCTACTGTGACCTTTTAAACATTTTTTATCTTAAATTTCTATTTTTGTAAATTCTTTGATATATGTGATGGAACACATGAAATAGATTTCTTTCACTAAGTATATGGCATCACAATTCTTCATTCACTATACCAATAAATATATATCATTGCAATTCACCAGGTACAATTATAGATGCTGGGACACAGTGATGAAGTTCTATTTACATGGAACTTCTTATTGTGGAAGAAAAATAAAATAGTAAATTCTAAAGTTTATATGAAGATAACATAGGAAAAACCACCAAAGAAGGAGATAATAGTCAGAGCTTGCAATTTGAGTAGCGAGGGTAGATATATCTGATAAGGTGATCATTGATCAGACTAATGGGAGCTATGGGATCTTCATGCATTTATGGATAAAGTATATTCCAGACTTCCAAAAGTTAATTCAGAGTCCCTGAGCCAGGAGGGCCCATGTATTTGAAGAACAAGTTTTAAAGGTTAGTGTGACATGAGCCAAGTCAGCTCAGGAAAGCAGTGCAGGACCAAAAGAGAGCCATGGGTTGGGAGCAGAGATGTGTAGAGCTTTGGAGGCCATTAAAAAGACCTTGACTTTTTCTCTGAGCAGCGTGGGAGACTTTAGAATGTTTTGAGCTGAGGAATGATGCGATGTACCTTACCTTACATTTTTTTAAAAGGCCACTCTGCCTACTGTACAAAAAATAGTAGCAGCACTGGCCGAAGCTGAGAGAACACAGAGAAGGAGACACCAGCATGGTTTGTGTCTACATGGTAAGCCTGGAGGTCATGAGAGTTGTCAGATATTGGAGATATTGTCAAGCTGAGCCAAGAGGAATCTTTCTTTTTTTTTTTTTTCTTCATATTGGTTAAATGGTATGAGAGAGAAAAGCCAAATAGAACTTTCTATTGTTCATTTTAGTGTCAGAAAGTCGCCAATGAGGTAGGAAGAAGGGTAAGGTAGGAGATCAGGAGCTCAGTTTCAAGCATTTTAGGTCATCTGTATCTTTGGCATGTCTCAGTGGGATTTGCATGATGTGAGATTTGATGAGACTGGAGAAACTCTGAGTCTGGAGTAAACTGAGAAGTCTGCTAAGATTGAACACAGCACACAGTATGGCCGTTGGGATCAGTCTCAAGAAGCACTTTGGCATGGAAAGGCTGTGCTTCCTGGAAAAAATAATCTCAAGATAAGAGAATGTTTCCAAAATAGCTGACAGCTCTTGAAAATTTACACTGGAATCCCCAACTCTAAATTTACTCGTATCTTAAAAAATATAATTTTTATCTCCCCCATTACTGCAATTTAAAAGATTCCTTTTATTTTTCTTAACAACAGGATTTGATGATAATTTCACGTCATTCTAAACCTACTTTATATTTTGACAAGCATTTGTCTTTTCAGACTATGGGGGTCTAAATTTTATCATCTTTTCTCCGATGATCAGTCCTCACTGAAAAGAATTTTCAAAAGAAATTTCTTTTTTTTTTTCAGGTCAGATAAATAGCTATTTAAAGGGGCAATTACAAAGCAAGATAGAACCTCATGTACATGCATTGACAATGATTGGGAAAAGGAGAAACTCTTAATGGGGGGAAGGAATGAGTTTGTCAGAGACTGCTTCTTAAAGGTGAAGACAGTTCAACATATCTTTAAAAGAAGTGATGACTAACAAAGAAAGGAAGGTCCAGGAAAAGAATAGGGCCCATTTATAAGATTGGTTTGCCTGAGTGCATGAGAAAAGTTCATGTATGCATTTTTTGAAGGCAATTATAGGCTTACTCTTTCATTTTCTTTTGCTCTCCATTTTCAAAAAGCACAATATTTCGAAGAGGCTTATCCCACTTAACTCTCATGTGCTTTAAAAATCTAACCTAGACATATGTTGTTAATACTTTTATATGTCAGGAGCCTGGAGGGTAGAAACAATTTTAAACTTAACTTTTTAATTTTGCTTTCCTGAAAATGCCCTTTTTGTCAGCCTGAAAAGTTATGAATATTTCCAGATTTAAACCAATAAAGTGGGTGTCATAAAGCAAAACGATTGATTACAAACAAAATGATGGAGAATAGGAAATTGTCCCCACAAGATTTTATTTTTATGATATTGAAAAGGCTGATTACATAAAAAAATAAAAATTAAAACAAGTATAAAGAAATAACTTGACAATAGTGCAATGTCTATTCTGTTAAGGATATCTTTACTCTAAAATACAGAATGTAAATTTCAGAGGGCAGGCAGCATGTCATTCCCAACAGGGATGTGGATTCATGATGATAGAAGCTCTATAAATACATTTAAGTTGAATCATTATGACTCATTTTCTTAATGTTATTTCTGCAGTCTGAAAAATGATCAATCTTATTTCTCTCATTGGGGGAGTATTTTCAGATGACTGTTAAAGGGTTGTTTTTTTTTTTTTTTTCCTTTTTTCATTCAACTGCTGGAGAGTAAGTAGAAACAAATCTGTTGCTTGGAATAAATGTTCAGTCCATATGTTATCTTTCATGGTAACTGATGGAAGTGTGAAGTCCTTCTTAGTAAATTCTGCTGGCGGTCTTGCTTTCCCTTCCCCCACCTCCATATGGAACACATTTGGGGAGTGGGGAAGAATAGTTCCTTCGTCATTTGACTTTGGTGCTTGCATTTTTCCATGAGTCCAGAATTTTTAAGGAGAATCAGTGGAGCTAGTGTGAAGAGTGGACAGAAAATCCCAGCTGTGCTGGAAGACACTTGTGAGAAATGATGGACAATGGAAAGAAAAACATGAAACCTGTTCACCACATTTCTGTAGAGAGACAGAATCATCATCGTCTTTGTAAACAGATCTGGGTTTATCCTCGGCTTCACCATCTACCTTAATATATCTTAATCTGAATTTGAATTTTACCTTCTGGTGAATGGTGGTTTATCATTCGAACTCTTCATGTTGGTGCAAGAATTTAAAGAGATAATACAAGTAAAGTGACTGGAACATTTTAGGTATTTTCCCCATATCTCTATCTCACTGCCATTTTTGTTATCAATGATGAAAAATTCTTATATTTCAGTGATACATGATCATCCAGCCCAGACCATAAAGGGGATAGAGTACATGTTCCATGATAATTTACCAGATTTTTTCTTTCATATGAGAAATTCATTTAAGTTAAGTTCTCTTAGACAAACTTCTGGTGTAGATAGACGACTTGGAAGTTTGAAAATGGACCAATACTTTAGGAGAATTTAACACCAGACCAAATGTTTTATGCTGGGAAAATAGTCTTTGATGTTTGAATGTATTGGAATGTTATGCTGAGATCCAAATGTATGGGGTAGGACCCCTTGTGAATTTAAACATCAAAAAGATTTGCATTAATTCCCTCCAAACCAAATATATAGAGTTTCATGCAGCTTTAATTGAAACATAATAACTGTTTACAGATTTGCCTGCACTATTACCATGGAGTAATTGCTTTCCACTCCAAGCAAGTGGGAGATGAAGTAAATGTGCCTAGAAGGGTTTGGAAGTTCAATTAAATGTTTCTAAAAATACTGTTATGAATGTTGTCTTTCCTGTCTCAATACTCAGTCAGAGCTCAACCTCTGTAGCGTCAAGTTACTGCTGGCCTTGGGTGTCAGAAGCAACCTTTATTGCTCCAGTGGGAGTTTGTTAAAAGTGGAAACTGCATTATCTCACAAAGCAGATTTAAAAAGTTATTTACTGTTGATTTTTTATATGTTCTTCTTAACACTGGCCTTAACAAATCAGAGGCATCTTGGCCTTTCTATGCATACTAAGTATGTTGGCACTTTGACAGAGGACAGAAAGAATGCAAAGCCAAGTGGCAGACTTGAAAAGTTCCCAATGAATCCCATTGCGATTGGTTCATTGTAAAATGATCAAGAATCATTTATGATGAAATAATGACCAGCTTGTTCAAAGCAGTTGAATGTTGTTTAAAAACAAACAAACAAAAACAAAAACAAAATAGTATTTGTGAAATGATTTACTCAACACAGTAAGTCAGCAAGAAACTTTCCTCTATCCCCAGTCCCAAAGGTCCTAAAATATCTTTATAAGTAGCAAAATAGTCAGGGAAAAGTGGAGAGTCCTACCATTTGATAATGTTAGAAAAATAGTATTTCATTAGAGAAAAAAATCAAGCTTTCTTTGAGATCTACAAGAATCTTATGAGGTCAATATTATTGTCCTCATTTTAAAGATAAAGAATTTAAAGCTCTGGGAAGTTAATTATTTTCCACATAGAGAATTAGCTGCAAAATGCAAAGTCGAATCCAATTCATGCTTTCTCCAAGACCAGAGCTTTTTCAAGGATAATAAGTGGCTAATTTCAAAATTAAAAAATAAATTGCCATAGGTTCAAAGAATTGCCATATTTTGATATTAAGATCTGACTTAAGCTTAGCTAATTATTTTCATACATTAGTTGCTACTATTCAGAGAGTTTAAAACAGAAGGGTGATTGAAATAAAGTTGCTGGACCTAAGGTTCCTTCTCTGAAAGATGGAAAATGTAATATAAATTTCCCAGGGGTATTGTGAAGGATAAATTAGAAATAATAGTTACAAGGCAGCTCAGAAATATCCATGGCTTTTAGGGTGAAAATTTTGTGGTAACTGAAACCATTTTGTTTCTTCACCTAATTGTGAGCAGACCTGGGTTCCTGGCTTGGAATGCCAGTTCCATTCGTGTGATAATGGGTGAGAACACCTACACTTTTAAATACTTCAGTTTCTGCATCTGTAAAGTGGAACCATAATAATACCTATGTCACAAACTGAGAAAATATTATGAAGGCTGTAGGTTGGCAGTTCACTCATAGCAAGAGTCCGCTCATTAGTGGTTTTCATGATTACATACCAGTTTGCAGTATTGATAACTATAACCCAGAGCGCCAATGTACTTTTCTCAAATAAAAAGAATCTACAAGAAAAGATCTACCAAAAAAGAATCTGTGCAAAGGAAGGTAAAGATTTGACTCCTAAATTAGTTCAGTTCTGTTTTGACACATCTCACCCTCATATTTTAGAAACTTTTTTTGGCAAGGTGTAAATAGTGGCAAGGTTTTTTTTTTTTTTTTTTTTTTTGTGGGTAATGTATTACTTTTTTAAAAATTTAATTAATTAATTATATTTGACATAATTTGTATTCCCCAGGGAGTATCCACCACCATTCCACCCATGCACCATCACCTCAGTCCCTTGTGCTCTTTCTGCCCTCATCCCCGCCGTCTTTGCCCTCTCCTCCTTCCCCTCCCCGCCATGGTCCCTTTGGTTTATCTTGGCTTTTTGGTCTTGTTGAGTTTTTTGTTTGCTCTTTGTTATAATTGCCTATTTCCTTGAGCTTCTCCTTCTTCTTCTTTTTTTTTTTTTGTTGTTGTTGCTCTTTCATATTCCTCCTAATAGTGAAGCCATCCAATATTTTTCTCTTGCCTTCTGACTTGTTTCACTGAGTATAATTCCTTCTAGTTCCATCTATGTTTCTATAAATGTCAGTAGTTTCTCATTTTTGATTGCTGAATAATATTCCATTGTGTATATGTACCACTCTTCTTGATCCAGTCCTCTACTTTTGGGCATTTGGGTTGTTTCCAGGTATTACCAATTACAAATAGTGCTTCAATAAGAGTACAGGTTCTCTTTTGGATTGGTGTTTTTGTGTCCTTTGGGTAGAATCCTAGAGTGGGATTGCTGGATCTTATGGTAGTTCCATATGTAGTAGACTGAGGAACCTCCATATGGCCTTCCATAGTGGTTGGATTAGCTTGCAATCTCACCAGCAGTGTACTAGTATTACTTTACCTCCACATCCTCACCAGCATTTGTTGTTGTTGGTTTTTTTTTTTTTTAAAGATTTATTTATTTATGCATACAAGCACTGGGGTACAGGTCAGAGGTGTGGGGGGATGAGAGGATTCACCACAGACAGAGCGGGGA
>JAGFMF010011752.1:21756048-21779787 GCA_019455555.1 Galemys pyrenaicus | reverse complement strand
TTATAGCAGCACTCTTTACAATAGGGAAGACCTGGAAACAACCTAAATGCCCAAAAACAGATGAGTGGATCGGGAAGCTATGTTACATATACACGATGGAATACTACTCTGCAATCAGAAATGAAAAGCTAGACTCATTCATAGGAACATGGATGGATCTGGAGGGGATTATGCTCAGCGAAGTAAGTCAGAAGGCAAAAGAAAAATACCAGATGGTTCCTCCCTTAGGAGGAACATAAGGGAACCAAAGGAGGATCAAGTAAAGGAATAAGAACAACAATAATAACAACAACAGCAATAAAGACACAGAAACCAAAAATGAGGAGACAAGGACAGACTGGGGACACCTGGCGGCGAGGGGCGGGGGAGGGTTGAGGGAAGATGGGAGCACGAGGGACTGAGGTGATGGTGCACTGGTGAGATGGTGATGGGGAATACATGGGGATTACGATTGATGGCAAGTATATGTAAATTTTAAAATATTTTATATTAATAAAAAATAAATAAAATTGTTATGCTGGCATCTGTGTTCACCATTTTGTCTTTTTGTGTTACGTTTTCCCTTGTCTTATACTGTTCCTCTTTTTCATTCTTCTAATGGTTTTGGTTTTAGTGCTTGTTGTAGAATTTTTTGGAGAGGAGGTTTGGTCATGCTGAATTTGTGGAGTTTCTGTTTGTCTGGGAAAGTCCATATTTTTTCTTCATATACAAAGGAAAGCTTTGCTGGATATGAAATTCGTGGTTGGCATTTGTTGTCTTGCAGTTTTTGAATATATCTTTCCACTCCCTCCTTTGGCAAGGTATTTTTTAATGACCATAAGAGATCATGCCATTCTGATATACTCTGTGTGAGATGGTACCTCTTCTTGAATAGTGACATTTTTATCTATAAGTGAAATGAAGCCTTACCTAAGAATTTACACATCAGTTTTCTTTACCATATTTTAGGTTTCCAGGATGGAAGTGGGAGGTATAGAAACAGGAGGGAAACAAGTACACTGGAATAGGACTAAGGCTACCAGAAGTGGGATGTAGTGGGGTAGGAACAAAGGCAGAGGGGTGTCCAATGGAGAAACACTAGTGCTTTTGTGGTAAGTGATGAAATAACATTTGTAAAGGTGTAAACCTATACCCTAAAGACCATATATTGTGATGTAAATCAACATTGCCTCAATAAATGTAACTTTACAAAAAATAAATAGCTGCAAAGGACTGTGCACACACACACATATATATATATAATATATATATATATATAAACATACCCCAGAAGTCATTGAAATTAACGTTGAATTGTTGTCAACCAAGGTTTCTTATGCCATTACTATTACTATTACCATTACTATTACGGGCTATTACTAGCCCATAGAAGTCTAATGAATGACAATAATAGGGTTTTCAAATTTTATATTATAAAACAAATCCTTCAAAAATCTAGAAATCCTAAAATAATTCCAGCACCAATTTAAGCTATACATCCAGATAAACATTATGAGGTGTTACAGGTAGGTATGTTTAATAATTGCAGAATTAAATCATGTTAGAACTGGGATAGATCATAGATATTGTTTAGTTCAGCCCTCTAAATTCTCATCCTGTCGTTCTTATGTTATCTAGTTTTAAATTTAAACTCAGTTTGATGATTTATGAAGTGCATGTTTCACAAATGTGACTACTTTCTATGAGGATTTTTAACAGATGCTCTGCCCAAAACATTACCCTTCATTCCTCTAATATACAAATTAATTTTTGTAGAAGTATGAAAGTCTTTATTCTCCAAAAGCTTATTACTGAATGCCAAATACTACTGGCTGGGTTATTCTTAACCTCCATTCAACTCATGCATTGTCAGAAAGTATCTACTCAAAAACTGACTACTACATAAACCACAGCTGGAAAATGACTAAGAAAATAGTTGTTGGATGAAGAGAATGGAAAATGAAGAGGGTAAGAGAGACAGACCAATAATATCCCAAAGTTCCTTTGTTATACTTTCCTTAAACACCAACAATTGCCTTTAAGCTTTGCTCTTTAACTTTATGAGCAAATTGAGATTAAAACCTTTATTCACTTTGATCTTCTCTTCATATTCTACATATGAAACTCTTAGTAAATTCTATTTTTTTAGATGGAAAAATGACTACAGATCTCCTCTATAAAGTATACTGGATCATCTGTATCTACATTCCAGCTCTGAAAGAAGCTTATTCATTATTCACACTAGCCAAGATATGAAGACAAACTTAGGGCCCATTGACAGATGAATGCATGAAGAAAATATGAAGTATTATTTAGTCTTAAAATTTTTTATTTAAATCATTATGGATAAATTTGAAAAACACTATGAATATTAGGAAAACTAAGACCAAGGGGTGGGGGGACACCAAAACTACAGTATTGTATAAAATACATGTGTAAATTTTAAAAAGTTGAATGCATGTAAATGTAGAATTGAAAAGTAAGAAGTAATTGCAAGAAACTGAGAGTGGGAGAAGTAGAAGAGGTTGGTAAAAGCTTACAAACTTTGGTTATATTTCAACTATGGTGACTACAGTGAAAACATTGTGTAAAAAGAGTAGAACTTAAATGTTTTCCAGAAAAATAAAGGTAAGTATGTGATGATGGATGTGTTAATTAACTCAGTGGGGAGAATCATTTGACAGTGCATGCATGTATTAAATCAGCACAATATACACTTCAAAAAAAGTATTCAAAGTCTCAGAGATTTAAAAACATTTATTTAAAAAATATTTCTATCACACTTTAATCAAAAATGAAATGTGACTCAAAAGCAAAAATATGTAAATAAATAAAAAATTAAACTTCCTTACTAGTTGTTCAGTTGCAGGGAATTAATTAACCTCTGTGCCACAATTTTCACATCTTTAACATGGGTTAATAAAAGCATTTATTCAAGGTTGTTTTGAGGCTTAAGTAAATTTATACTTGTAAAATGCTTAACATTGCTTAGCACATAGGAAATGCTCCTAAAAATCATGTATTACTAGTGGTTCTCCACTGGGGGCATGATATTATCCCTCAGGGAACATTTGTCAATGGTTACAGACATTTTTGGTGATTGCCATTGGAGGAATGCTGTTGGCATCTAGTGAGTTAAGATCAGACATGATGTTTCACATCCTACAATGCACAGGACAGCCCCCCACAAGAAAATGCCTAGCCCCAAATGGCAATAGTGACAAGGTAGAGAACTCTGAGCTATTACTACTGCTACTACTGCTTGAAGTACTAGTACTACCACTCCTTAGTAAGGTAATAAGGGTATAGTCTTGTCTTTTTCATCATTGTTGCTGCTGATTTCATTGTTAATTTGCTTATGGAAGTTAAATCATTCCTTTTCAGATTAATTATAAAGGTAACTTATGTACAAAGAATGTAGTCAATCTCTGCTATATTAATAAAAACATTGATCACAGGGTCTTCCTGGTGGTGCAGTGGATTAAGCAATGCACTATGAAGTAGACCACAGCCACTGCAGCATGAGTTCAATCCCTGCCGCCGGCTGGGGAGGTGACCCACATGGCGCAGCTGCAGACCTCTCCTGCCTCTACTGCTCTCCTTGGCAGTATATTTCAGTAGATCTGCCTGTTCTGTTCCCTACTCTGTCTTTGGTGGATCCTCTAACCCCTCTGGCCTGTACCCCATTTCTTGTATGCATAAATAAATCTTTAAAAAAAGAACACAATACATTTAAAAAAAAAACACATTGATCGTTACAGATAAGATGTTCACTAAACTAATCTTAAATTTAGAATAGGAATAAGTTTGGTTGAGAATACTACTAAAACTGAAGAATCTTAGCTATGAAAATCTATCCAGTAACCAGTTCAGTATTAAAACATTCTCAAAGGTCAGAGGACTCCAGATTTGCAACTCTGGTCTAAAACACATTAGCATACCAGCGAATTGAGCGTGTCAATTTGCTTATGTGAAACATGACTTCTTTGAAGTTATTTGCTATCATTGATGTTCTGAATATGTGGTTATGTGATATTCTTCTTATTTTTTGAAATCAATTCATATATTTGTCTGCTCTGGCTGTTGTAACAAAATTTTACAGACTTTGTGGGTTAAATAAGAAATTGTGTGTTGTAGACCAGAAATCCAAGATCAAAGTGTTATCAGGATTAGTTTCTGTTGAAGACGTTCTTCCTGGCTTCTTACTATGTCCTCAGATGGCCTTTCCACTCATAACTATACCAGTGCTGTCAGATTAGGACCCCGTTTAGATCACCTCATTTAACCTTAATTACCTCCTTAAAGCCCCTTTCTCAATCACATCGGAGTCTTGGACTTCAACATGAATTTTAGGGAGTGGGGAGGACACAATTTAGTCTATATCAGCTTCCTCAAGGGATTAAAGTAGTTAGATGAAAGCAAGAAGTGAGAGAATAAAATTGTATTTTATTCCATTGTAATCTTTCTCTCTCTCTGGGATTAATTAGAGTTGGGGATTTTATTTGAGAGCGTGCTTTAAATTTTGCATGTTGCAGTTAATTAATTCTGAAGAAAAATCCTTAGGTTTGCTTTTCTGTGTCTGATATTATTCTTTCCTGTTAGTCTGAGAATTATATATGCAGAGGAAAATGTAAAAAAAAAAATGCACAAATACTTGACATAACTACTTTTTTTTTTTTTGCAAAACACTGAATTATTAGAAAGCATATGTGTGTGAAGAAATTTTCAATGTTTTTTAAAGTCTAACACTTATTATTATCATAATAGTTAAATTTGAGCAAAGATGCACTTACTACATAGTTTCCACACTTATGTCCTTGGTCCCCCCCAAAAAAAATGTTAACTGAATGCTTGTGATCAGTTACTTGGGGGGAAATGATTGTCAGAGCTTTGAATGTGACTTTAGATAGTCTTAAGAATTATTTTAAGCACATGAAAATTTAAAGTACATTTCCCTATGATCTACTAATTTGTTGAAAATATCATGTATTCTTTCTTACTAACTGGGTTACGATATATCAACACCTGAAATGGGGGGTGTTCTATACCTCAAAATTATGTAACAAAAGTTTCTGTTATTAAGATTTGGCAGTGGTTTCTAGAAAAATTTCTTCATTATAAATTGTAGAAGAAACCTGTAACATATGATCATGACAACATTATTTAAAATCTGTCTTTTTTTCTGGTATGGTGTTAGAAAAACTGGACAACTATTTGCAAAGGGATGAAATGAGACCACTATCTTATGACACATACAGAAAATAACTCAAAAACTCAAAATAAGTTACATACACACACACACATACATACTCTTATATAAGATCTGAAACCATAAAATATGTGGAAGAAAATATAGATTACCTACAATGCAATTTTATTCTTTACTCCTTGCTTTAATTTGTCTTTCTATTTTCATCCCTTGAGAGATGAAATTCACATTTTTCAGCATCAACCTCAGTGAAGTCTTTGTGGATTTTTCTGCAAATGCAAGGGAAACATAAGTAAAAATAAACAAATAGGGTCATATCAAACTGAAAAACTGCACAGAGAAAGAAATCAATATCAAAATAATGGCAACTTACTAACGGGGAGAAGATATATGCAAATCATATGTCAGACAAAGTGTTAATATTCAAAATATGTAACTGTTCAAAATATCCTGTGTGTGTGTGGGGGGGGGTAGTGTGTGAATAAAACAACATAATAACCAGGAAAACAAGGCAAAGGATCTAAATAGAAATATTACCAAAGAAGAAAGACAGATGGACAAAAGTTATGTAAAAGATACTCTTCATCACTTATTAAAGAAATGTAAATCAAAGCCACAATGATATTTCACCTCAGACCTCTTAGGATAGCTAAAAGATAAGAAACAACAAATGTCGGTGAGAATGTGGAGAAAAATAAATTCTCATACACTGTTGGCAGGAATGTAAATTGTCATAACTACTATGGAAAACACGGAGGTTGTTCAAAAAATTAGAGCCACACGATTCAAGATTTACACTTCTCATGTTCATCAAAAGAATATGGAAACACAAATTAAAAAATATATCTGCTCCTCTGTTCTTTGCAGCACTATTTACAATAGCCAAGACAGGAAATCAGCCTAAGTACCCATCAACAGATGAGTGGATTAAAAAAACATGTGAGGTACATACACACACACATACATGTATGTCACAATATGCCACCCAATGGGATACTATATGGCTATTTATAAAAGATGAAATCTTGCCTTGCGTGATGAATGGACCTTGAGGGAATTCTGATGATTATTTATGTTGTAAGAAGAAAGACAATGCCATATGATTTCATTCATGGGTGGAAGATAGAGAAACAAAGCACTGAAACAAAAACAAATGCTCAGTTTTTGAGAACAGAATTGTGGTTACCAGAGGAGAAGAGTGTGGGAGGTTGGATGAAACAGGAGGAGGGATTGGTTAGATTATGGTGGACAGTAGCTAGACCTTTGGTGGTGAGTGGGAGGGATTATATATAAATGCCAAGGTGTAAGGCTGTACACCAGAAGTTGATGAAGTATTGCAAACCAGTATTACTTGAATAAAAATGAATAAATAAAAAATACTTATTCCTAATATTATGAATATGGTTTTGTTATGAGAGACAACAAATACAGAAGAGCAGAGTCTTCAGATTTAGCAATCTGTTTGAATTTTGACTCTTACCATATTATGTGACCAATAGAAATGTATCTTTCTTCTACCTCAATTAGCTCATTGATAAAATGTGGATAAAATAATATTTTAACTTATAAGACTGGTCTAAAGAATAAAGAAATCACTTGTAAAAGTAGCACAGAGTAGGTATTCGCTTTAAATTTCCTTTCAACGCTGGGAAATGTATATATGGGGAGTGTTTTCTTAAATACCTGTTTAAAACAGATTCCCTTATTTTGTCCCAGGCCTACTGGCTCAGATTCTCTTGGCCAGGAACCCAGGAATCTACATTGTAAACAAATGCCTCAATCAGTCTGAAAGCAAACATAAAGAGTTACACAAATAATTCAAAAGATAGCAATAGAGTGCATATTATTTCTAATGTATTTTATTCATTGTTTTTATATTTAAAGTATTTAAATTATTAATAGATATTTTTATATTTCTATAGATAAAATTATTATGTAAAATGCTATCCCTGCTTTGTTAAATGCTGTGTACTGGATATGTTAGCTCATATTGTATTAAAATAATCACATTTTTGCTTCTTTCCCCATCATGTTATAGACTGAAATTGCTTCATCTCTCCCATTCTTCCATGTCTGAGGCCTGTCTCTGTTTTCAAAGAACAATCTTCAAGAAGGCAAGTAATTTTCACATTCTAATTCTTCATTTTCACATTGTAAAGTAGGTTTCTTTCTATGTATTTATGTTTGTTCTTTCAGTTAGAGGCAGAACAAATCAAATGATTTTCACAAATTGCAACTGTGTCTTAAATTTGAAGAAATACATGTACTTAGGAAATATATGTTCCAAAAATATGGTTATGTGACTGTATATTTAGAACAAAAAATAAATCAATATACAGTTGAAAAATAGATGGAGATGAGTGGAGGCTATGGACTGTGTGACAGCAGTGTGTCCAGGGTTCACTAAGTGACCCTGTGCCTAACTGCATTACTGGATAAAAAACAAGATAAAGCACACTGAATATTTTTTAGGGTTTTGCATTTCAACTTTTATCTGTTAAATTCAGAAAATGATGATCTCTCTTCTCTCTATAAACCCACCCCTATGCCGACCTTGAACTATCTCAGACTCACATTTTTGATTAGAATCATATGCAGTGAGAGACTTTGTTGGGATGGAAGCCGATCAGGGCTGCAGCAGTGTAGCTGAAGCTCAATCAAAAGCTTTATTGCCATCGTCCTTTGAAATCGGTAGAGAACGTGGCCTGTCTCCCCACTGTGTCGCATCAGCCCAGCAAATTATAGCTGTTCCCCTCATGAGGAGCTATATCACGCCCAGGCGTGTTTCTGAAGCACAAGTTGAAAATAATGAGACAAATACTGGCCACAACATGCTGCTTTAGACAGAGGCCAATGAATCGAAGCTTGTGGAAGAGAATTAATTTGACCAGATGCAGCCGCTCTGGTTTAGCTTTCTGCGCTCTGTGACCTGGATTGACAACTCTTACAGATTTACAAGATGTCAATGCACAGACAAAAATTATATTTCCAAATGAAAATAGTCTTTTTAGAACGTTGACTGACATGTGTCTTTGTTCATGGATGGCAGAACTGACCAAGGCTGGTTACTGATGTAGGTTCAATTGTTCATACAAATACCCAGGGTTTTAATTTACCCGATACCCCCTGCCTCTTTCACACACACAAACACACACACACCACTCAATATTGTTTCTTTTTAGTGTCAAATAATTAAAGGACTTCAAGTGTTTCTTCAGATGCTGCAATTTTTCTCTTAACATTTTACTGTGATATTGAAAGGAGCTTGCCACTAACAAATATGACAGAAGTTATGTGTACATTCATAAAAATAATAAGAAATAGCCAAATTAGTAAATAAGGACAGGCTAAAATAGTATTTAAAACTAATTTAATATTTATTATAGAACAGACTCTCTATTAAAGGCACAGACCTTGGAGATGGAATTTCTGAGTTTCGAACTGGCAAATTGTTGTTTATAGAAATTTAGAGATGTCACTTAATCTCTCTGGGTCTCAGCTTCCTCACCTAGGGAATGGGTATAACATTGTTTTGACTTATGAAGAATTAGTACAAGTTCAACTCTTAGAATATTGACTAACAGTGACCTGGGAAGACTCAGATGGCTATAGATCAAAACAGCTCAGGGGGAGGGGAAGGAAAGAAAAAGGAGAGAGATCAGTGAAGTGGGGGAGGGAGCACCGTGGACTATGGAGGTGGACAGTGGGTTTTTTGTTGGTGGGAGAGCTACAGATCAACACTTCAGAGTACAAACAACTGCATAAACTAGTGATACCTCAATTAAAACAAACAAAAAAATTATTGATGGACATTTGCCTCCTAAGTATTTAAAAAATCATAACTTTTATCAACATCAGTGTTATTATAATAACTAACAATAGTAATAACTCGTGGCACTAATAACTGCTTTAGCCATTATTAGTGATAACATATCATTAGTGATAACGTAATTATGATAACTAGCAATAATGTATCAAGCAAGGCTGCTAGGAGTATATTTGAATCTATGCTCTTAATGTCCTCTGGAAGAGCAGTCATTTTAGGAGCCCCTGTACAAACCACTTGGTTGTGTGTGTTGGGAACTGGGGGTATTCTGAGATTAGTAGGGACTTGAAGAAAATTAAATCCGCAGTAGGGACAGTTTATCTACCAGTATTAAGGATGAGAGCTGAGATTAGAGGGAGATAGAGGAGAGGAAAAACAGGGAGAGAGATAGAGGGATAGAGAGTAGAAAGGAAGCAAAAGAAAGGAAATAGAATATTTATAGTTATTTAGATATTCAGAATATATAGATATTCGTTTTTCAGAGCTATAATATGAGAAACTGCAAATCAGTGTAAGGATCTTGAGGTAAGAAGAGGGTCAGTGACTAGATATTATACAGCAGCATCTGGGGAGCAGTTTACACTTCTAATCTATTTTTCCAGAAACTGAACATTTAAAGATTTTATAGAACTAAAAAAGTCAGAAAGAATATGAATCCATCCACTAAAAAATATTTATTGAACACTTACTATATGTTAGGAACCATTTTATATACTGAGGATAGAGTAGTAACAGATAATATTGCTGACTACATGGTAAGTACGAGTTAGCATTAACAAATAAATAAATATATGTTGGAACAGATGATTAGCTATTAGAGAGAAAAATAGAACAAGGTAAGAGGAATAAAGAAGAGAGGGAGGAAGGTTGGGATAATCATGTTATTTTATATCAAAGAAGTTTTTATTATTAAAAGGACTGTTAAGGCTATCAAACAAAATCCCAGTAAATGTGGCTGGTGGACAGTTGGTAATCAATGCCTGAGGTTGACATATCTCAGTTGCATACTTATGATCCCAAAGAAAATAAAACTGCTTTATTACAACATTGCTTCAGCCATGGTATATTCAACACAGCATATAAAATCATTTAAGTTGTGGATAAGATCAGGAAGAAAATTCTCTTCTCAATGTTGAAATTTCTAAATCATGCCATTCTTCCATTTGCTTGGATTAAATTATACTACCAAACATAATATTGTAAATAAGGACCATACAGTGAAAAAAAATTTAAGGACACATAATATCAGAAGTAATGCAGAAATCTGGAGTAGGTGATTGAAATTCAGATAAGAGATAGCTTACATTTGCTATTTAATTGGAGACATTCTCAGGCCAAACACAGTTACTGCTATTTCATTTCCCTAACACTGAAGGAGTCTTTTCAAATGTTTTCTTTAAAATAGTTAATTCTGGCTCTAGCTCTTATTGAATTGATTAAAGACAATCTTGTTTGAATTGGCTTTAACCTTGCAAGTCAAAATACCAATTGTGTTTTCATCCCAAATAAGGAAATGAGAAAAAAAAATGCATTGCTAGTTTGAGGGAACTGCTCATATATTTGACTCCTTGAAAATTCCTCAAGTTAGACAACTGAGCAATTTGAGATTTCCAGAAACAGTGCTGTAATATGAGCAGAGAAATTGGCAGTCGCCAACCTATGAGTGTTGATAGACTCTTCTCCATCTCTGCCTTTGCCACCCCACCTACAATTTCCCACTATCATTTCCATTCTGGTTGCAGAAATGGGTCTCATCCTGGTTGAGACCCAACATGTGTAAAATATAGGAATAATATTTAACTATATAAGAGATAGGACTCTAACTTCCAATAATGAAGTATCTAGTTCTCACTGTGCCATCACGTAGCTATGAATTCTTGCATTCACCTGCTATGCATCAGTTCTTCTTCATCTTTAAAAGTTATGTTAGTTACATTTCAAATCAAAGATGAACAACAGCTTCCTTCTTCAACTTTACCAAAAAGTTGAGGATGAGACAATGCTTCCAAACATTATAGGAGGCTGACTAAATCTGATACCAAAAACAGATAAGAATATTGAAAGATGAAAAGTGCAGATAAATTTCACTGATGATTATAGATGTAAAAATCCTTTAAAAAATCATAGCAAGCCAAATTTCAAAATACATCAAAAGAATCATACACCTTGATCAAGTGGGATGTATTGCAGGGACACAAGAATGTTTCAGCATAAGAAAATTGAGCAATATAGTTTAAAGACATGGGTTATATCTGAATTCTGCTTTATAAAAAGAATACAATAAGGACATGAGTTCTTTAAACTTCTAGAGGCAGAGTTAATTTTGTTTTATAGAAACTCAAGATATAAGCTTACATATAAAGGATCCCTTGAGAAGTTAGAAAATGTGTTGATGGGATTGTATTGTTATTGAGCCCTTACTTCTTTTCGTAAATATGTGAAGGATCTATCTGCCTGCTTCTAGAGCGTATTTATCTTCAAAAAATATGAGATATACATCTTTTCTTCATTAATATTCAGTGATAACTGAACATCCAAGATAAAACATTTTTCATGAACAAGAATAGTAGTGAAAACAGTATATGCCAATAGCATTTTGCTCCACGCCATATACCCTTTAAAGACACCCTTATCAGATTGTTCTGAGCTCATGTAAGAACATGATAATTTTGTAGAGAGTGTATATTATAATATTACGGTATTCATTTCATCTTATTATTAACATAGGAACCCATCTATTTGTTGTTGCTTTTTTTTTTTTTTTCATTAAACACATTTATCTCCCTTTAGACTTCCTTTTTCTGTTAATGAGGGAGGGATCTGTTCTTTTGTTGTTTAGTTTTAAGGAATAGGGAAATCAACAAGACACCAAGAACTTGTTATTATTCACACCAAGCAATATTTTCTTGTTTATTGGAGAGTTCGATCAAAGATAATTCTTCATCCGTTCTTTCTGTGACCTTTGGTGAAGCTCCAAAAACTAGGGATTTTTTATAATATTTTCGTGAGGTTTTAAGTATTCTATCCTTTCAGGCAGGTTACTGTAACTTTTTTTCTGAGTTGATGAGATTAGACATTAAATAAAAATGTGTCAGAGTGTAAATATTTAATGAAGATAAATTGGGAGTTTTGGGTTGCTGATTTTTTACTTTTTCTAAATAATTTTTTTAAATTTTCTAAATGTGGACTATGTGAAAGGCTACAGTCATTTTACCTTAAATAATGGATGGGGTACAGAGAAAACTTTTCTTCTCCCCCACCTCTTGGGTTCAGAATTGAAAACCAGCTATTGTTACTATTTGGTTTATTGTTTTCACTAAAGAATTTTAAAACCTTGTGTTATTTCCTGCAACTTTATGTACTTAGTACGTATTTCTTTTTATTGAAAGTATATGCATATCACAGAAATATAAACAGAAAAAAAATTAGATATGTCGTAAATGGTGAATGAGTTGACTATTAAGTTTCACTGACAAAACGTGGTCGCATGTCACTGTAATAAGCAATACCATAGCAGTCCCCCTATTGATTGATGGAAAGGCTCAGATACCACTGACTTAAAAGCTCAAAGTCCATTGAAAGCACAGAGCTTAGGTTTAGCTCTTTGTTCTCTGACACCTCTGACTAGCATTTGGTTAATATCAGTGTCTTGCTAATACATTTAGTGCAATCTCTTCCTCAGTGTGATTAACTGTAATAGGGTTGCTGCTGTAAAGGTGTGCTTAATGTATTGTAAAGGGTCACAGATGGGGAGTATTAAGTCCAAGATGCCAGGCTAGCTAGACTATGAAAGATATAATCCATATTTAATATCTTTTCCCATTAACCATAGAAGTCATATATTAGTGATTTCAGTTAAGAACTAATGTAAGACAGTAACAAAGTTGGATGGCATCCCTAATTACAGAAGGTAGGGCCCATTAGTCCCATCCACAATGAGCTGTTTACCGATGTTGGTAGAAATTAATGTGGGTCAGTGGGGTAATTAAAGAAGATATTTGGTATATGGTTATTCAAGAAAAAAAAATGAGATCTCGTTAATTCTACACGTTTAATCCATTCCTTTCGAAAAACATGATTCAAAATTATCTGACTTAATATGCACTCGTGGTCTATCCTTTTTCTTCTATTTCTAAAATTAGTGGGTGTTTAGAAGGAAAGTTATTTATTTAGTACAAATGAAAATTCTTTCAAAATATGATTGTTTCTGGATCATCTGACTTTGTTTAGTGGGATTAATTAAATTTATGTTATTTCCACCCGAAAGACTCTCTTCTCTTGGATAATACACTATAAAAATGACATAATGCATTTACTAATTTGCAACTAGGCCAATTAATCTGAACCCACATGGTTGCAGTCCTGAAAGATGATCATATCTTACAGAAACAGCAAAAAGGTACCCATGCTTGACTATCTTCAGATTTAGTAGGAATTTTCCATATACTTTTGAAACTTTTTGTTTATAGCCTTTGACATTTCTCTATTCTTTTCTCCATAGGGGATTTTTGCTGAGTACACATTCATAAACTGATTTTCATTCATTCAGTCAGAAGTCATTAATCACTGTACCAGTCAAAGCACTAAAAGTTAGACATGTAAACAAAGTAGATATAAATTTTCATCTTATAACTCTAACCTTGATAGTCTATTAGGGAGATAGTGTGTATACATGTATCTATATGTATACACACGTGTGTGTTTGTATTCACTAAATATATATACATATAATTGTCATGAATTTATATACAATCATATAGATGCCTAATTAGGAATTTATGCTATAAAATCAGCAGTGCACATATTTAACTTGGTGGAATGGAGAAAGTCTTTTAAAAGACTTGACTGTGGGGCATAAAGGATGAATAAGAATTAGCCAGACATAGTGGGGGAAATGTTCCAGACCCAGGAAGAGCATGTGCCAGTTCCTGGGTGGTAACAGGCTTGGAGCCATCAGGAAACTGTAAGACAGTCTGAATGAGTTATAGAAGAATTGCATTTTGCATGATTAATCTGCGGCACAAATTGTAAACAGGTGGTAAAGGATAAACACAAACATTATGTCATAGAATTTAGTTTGCTGTGGCTTCACAGAGAAGTTTTATTTTATAGTTTTACTAGGATTTGTGCCCAGTGAAACTCTTGCCCTCAGCTCCAGACCTTGGAAAAGGACAATGTCCAAACTACCCATCACAATCTAAATCCGAGTGGAGTGTGATTTTGTCAGGAATTGCCTCATATTGGGCTCTTGGCCCTTTTATCACGGTTTTCTGGTTCAGAAGCTCCTTATGCACCTCTGTTCTTCTCAGTCGCTTTGGACCTGCAGTTGAATTTCTACGGTTATCACCCAAAAGAACGCATAGATCTCCAAATCATTTCTTCATCATTTCCACAATTTGCACTTATTTCACTTATCCCTTTAATGAATTCTTATTTCTCCTAGCTCACTATTCCTTAACTCCCATCAGCAAAATATCTTCTATTCCTGAAACCAGTTTGCAAAGTTACAGTTAAATGGGTAGTTTTTAAATATCCTTTATGATCTATGTTTCATATAAAACATTGCAATATAAAAGAGAATAAAGCATACAAAATTTAAAGTCATGTAGTCATATATATACATATAAATATAGTTAAAATTATATATGTAGTTAAAAACTACATTTATAAATTATAAATGTAGTTAAAAACTACATTTATAAATTATAAATGTAGTTAAAATTATAATAAATTTAAAAATCTAATTTAACTTAAATGTTAAAAAAGTAACTGTTCATTTGACAAAGAATAGGAAGGAATCATTATAGGAAGAAAGAAAAAATATAGTGTGTCAAGTCCTAAAATAAGAAAAGTGCTCTATAACCAGTTAAAGCAGGGATCTGTGTTAAGAAATAGACAATTGTGAGGAATGTGACAAAGGTATTGAAGCAAAGATGTTAAAAGATATGGATTTGTTTCAAGTTTGTAAATGATAAGTCTTTGCTTATCTGCCTACTATAGTAATGGATTGTGTTTAAGAAATATTGAGACAAATAAAAGCAATTAACAGAAGCAATTTAAAGTATATATCAGAAAGCCTACATGGAATGGATTTCTTTGTGGAACATCCTGTGACTATTACACTTACACAAATTTGTTATGTCAAAGAATTATTTCATGGTATGACTCCTATTACATCTTCATATTTATACTGTCTATGTAGGTTGATGTTTCTGCTTTGTTTTGCTTTTAGCTATTGCCTGGCATCAGGCAAACTGCATGTCTAAATGCACAGTTCCCAAGATTATCTCACCAGTCCAACAACTTCAAATTTGGCAGGATTTCCAAAACCTACCCTAAACCTGGATAATTCTTTAGGAGAAGTCACTGAACACCATTATACTCACAATTACAGTTTATAACAAAGAAAGGCTGCAAATTAGAACCTGTCAAAGGATGATATGAGCAAGAGAAAGTTAGGAAGGGGAGTTTGAAACTGAAACTTCTGTGGTTCCCAGGATGCTGTCTACTCAGAGTCAATTTGTAATAATAGGCAAAGTACTGTAAACCTGGGAAGTTCATCTAAGCTTTAGTATTCGGAGTTTTTACTAGGTTTCATTACAGACACATCGTTTATTGCCCAGTTGACTGGAATCAGTATCCAACTCTCCCAAAGTGTTCCCAGAGGTCAGACTGAGAGGGCTTCACCATGTGTCACCTAACTAGTAAAAGCTAACTTGAGTGATATGAGGCAGAGGCACTCTCATCACTTGGCACTTTCCAGGGGTTTATACATTTCTTCCCAAAGGTCAGAGATGAAGATCAGACCTCTTTGGCTGAAATCAAATTCTTCTTTTTTTTTAAGATTTATTTATTTGTTTATGCATACAAGAACTGGGGTACAGGCCAGAGGTGTGAGTGGTAAGAGGATTCACAAGAGACAGAGTGGGGACCAGAACAGGTGGATCTATCAGAATACACTGCTGAGGGGAGCAGAAGGTGAGACAGGAGAGGTCTGCTACGCCACACGGTTCAGTTCCCCGACTGGGGATTGAACTCATGCTTCAGTGGCTGCAGACAGATTCATAGTATTGTGACTTAACCTCTTGCACCGCCAGGGAGGCCCCTGAAATCATATTCTTCACAGATTATTTTAGGTGTTGCCAGTACAATTTTGCAGCTCTATATGAATAACAAGAAAACAACACAATTCACACTGTAAAACTTTGGTCAGACTGAAACATAGGAGAACAATCCAGAATAATTCTAAGAAGAGAGTTAGTATAGATATTTACATTCAAGTAATGTTATAAGGTGATCAGTGAATGATTTTGATCAGCCACCTTGGTCCGCTGTTATTACAGTTGAGAAAATTGTCACTCCCATCACTAATCAAAAGATAATCTATCTGTGTAAAACAAGTGGTGATGGTGTTAATTGTTATAGAAATGAAGTGAAAATTAATGTCTGGAGAGAATCTTTCAAAATGTAGTGTAAGTATGACATTTTTCAATTTCATACAAGTCAGGTAGGCATCATATTGAGATTCTGAATAGAACAAAAATCAGAGCAACAAGAATTTACTGTCTCTTAGCCTGATTATCTTTGAGATAGGACATGGTCTCCTCCTGCTCTCAGATTAGAACCTTACCATCAGTCCTCCTGCATCTCCAACCTGCCATAGGCTGGCGACTTACAACCTCCATAATTGGTTTGCCAACTCATAATCTCTGCCTCTCCCCCACCTTCATTCTTCACCCCATCTCGCTTGTCTTGACATAGACATATAGAATCTATAGACCCGATACTATTTAATTTTAATGTTTCTTATTTATGGTTAGTAATGTTTTGATTTATAAATTACATTTGTGTGAAAGCTAAACTTCATCATTTCTAGTCCAGTTCTATCCAAGCCCATAGGGAGATAATTTCTGAATGCCTTAGTCCTAAGAACATGTTAATAAGCAGATACATGATACGGACAGGGAAACAACAATCTTCATAGTTCAACATTTATGAGTAAGTCTTATGTGTGATTGTGGTTGATAATCAAAGGCAAGAATCATATCTTTTTAGATGGGGACTGAGAAGGACCAACAGGTGCATAGTAGGGGTCTGATTCAAGTGGCCAAAACAGCTGTTCGAAGAAGAGAGCTAAAACTCATGTAAATATCTCATAGAATATGTAGTAACACACACATTCTCGGATTTGCACATGACACGGCTTAGGTGATAAAAATGGTTCTTTCCTTTTGCTCTCTAATACGCCACACAAACAAAATTGGATAATTTATATTGTAGAAGTAGAGAATACAACAGATGACTGATTATGAAAATTATTAATTATAATTCTATCATATATTTGTAGAAGATTCTTCCTTAGAGAGAAATAATTGGAAAAGCAACGTTTAGGTGGCAGTGATAAAATGTGCTAACAGCGCCTATACCCTTGTCAGTTGGCAATGACCTATGGAGTGCAACCGTGCTACCGTCTCTGACAGTTTCATTAGGTAAGTCAAGTGCAGGGCTGTCAGGAAGGCTGAGCATCCTTCTTAGTCTTAAACAATGGTCCAAATGCTTACTTTGCAACCTGTGCATGGTCTAGCCTAAGCCTGCTGGCCATGGAAAGGTCTGCTTGCAGGGTTGTCCCTTGGCTGAAGTCTAGAAACTTGACTGGCAAATAGCACCCTCCTACATTAGAGAAAACATTCCCTAACTGGTCAGAGACTTCACGCTGCCTAAACCATATGTGTAAACATTATGGTTTATGCTCAACACCTGCTTCCTTTTGGGACTCTGAAATTTTGATATGTGTTGTATAGAGAGTGCCCAAGTGATCAGTGCCCAGTAAAAGTCAGGCGAGGAATCATTAACAAGTTTCCCTTGTTTCACACATGCTGTTGCCAGTTGCTAGTGGAAGGGATTCGTGTTGTGTGACTCCACTGGGTGGTAAGTTTTGGTGCCTCGTTAACTCTGAGCTTGTTTCATGCGCTTGGTACCTTTGCTGGCTTTGCTTGGTGTCCTTTACGCTGTGTCCATTCACTGCAATCAGGAGGGTGATGAGATTCTGAGTCTTAGGAGTCCTCAGAGCAAATTGGCAAACCTGGGAAGATTTTAACCTCCCTCCACTTATGCACACAGTCAGTTATTGGGGGGACTTGCTATCACTTAAATTATTCCCATAAAGAGGCATCAGGCTTGAATATCAATGTGATTATCTTGCCATATAATACTGGAGGAAGTTATTTAGTATGATTTCAAGTGAATCTTGTTAATATATATCTTGAGTTTGCCAGATTCACCAAAGAAGATAAAAAGAATGGTCTCATCTTCAGTGGTATGAAAATAAAAATATCCACTGACTTCAGTTCTTTGGCCTTTATTTTCACTAGTTTCTTTGTTATTCACATTTATATGTTTGATGATATATGCAACCATAGAGTTTTTCCATGAGAAGTTGCTAGTATTTGAAGTGCTCTGTATACAGAGCTAAAACATCTCATTGTAATGAGATATTGAATAAGATACAGGAAAGTGCTGTAAACTGCTTGGTGCTAAGAGCTTCTTGAGCTACGAAAGATGAAGTGGCATCAGTAACATTATCAACTGTGGGAGACCTCTGAATTTGAATTGTGATCACAGAAAGGGCACTGTCTTCTCATTGAGATAATTGCAAAGCCTCTTAGAGCACCTGATGTGTGCAGGGTCCCAGATTCTTATTACCATCTGAAGACTTCATTACATTGCACAAATTTAGCACTTACTCACTAATGCTCTGCCTTATCAAATTCTCATAAAAAAACAATAACAGACCCTGAAGAATTTCCTCTTTTTTCTTTTTCCTCTGGAGCCATCACAGAGTTCTTTAATCTCTGGTTATTATTTTTAGTTTGAAATATACTAGATTACTCCTTAAACTTATTCCTCACCCCACCTCACCCCTGAACTGTAAATGGAATGTGTATGTGTGTGTGTGTGTGTTTCTACTAAAAATATCCTTGGGTAATAATAAAAGCTAATTATAGTTATGGCTCCAAACCCTGCCTCATGTAATTTTTTTAACTTGTTCAACTCTCCATAGATTTGACAATAAAAGCTAAATATTTATTAAGGGTTTATTACTTGTCTGGTGCTACTCTAACTCTATTATACATACTAATTCATTTAAAACTCACAGCAATTAATGGGAAAGATGCTATTATTATCTTCATTATATTGATGAGGAAATAAGACACAGGGGTATTAAGCCACATGCCCAAGGTCACGCAACTATTCAGGGGCAAAGTCCAAGGGGGGAGGTAGACATTGTGGTTCCAGAATCTGACTTTTCAATGTCTGCCATTACTGCTTCTGACCATCCCCCTGCTTTTCAAACGCAGCAGCCTCAGTGGTACCTCTTACCCCTTGTAACTACATTCAGTTTGTTTCGGCAGTTGTACATAGGTCTCCATTTTGACCTTGATGTGAGTTGTCCTATGAATTCTCATCCTGCAATGCTCTTCACTGATGCTTTCTCTTCTGGAAAAACTTTTCAGTCTGACAGGCAACCTGGGAAACATTGTGTAGCAGTACAGGACCAATCTTTGCTCATGGGGCTCAGGCTGGGAACAAAGTGTGAAAGGCTATTGCTGATTCCATCACTTCCAATAATTTAGAATCTCTTGCCCTAGCGTGAAAAAGAAGTACACCAAAAATCTAGATTTCTGGCATCAAACAGTACAAATGCAAAAAACAAGAATTCTGGCAAAAGGGGGCCCACTATAGCTTGCCTAGTGTTGAATTCAGACTTTAGAATGTATCAGACACTTAAATACAGGTCATCAGTTTCCAGAAGAAGGATTTAGAACATTTCTCTTAAAGTGAAATCAAATAATCCTCACTAAAAGTGTTGTTGTCTTATGGGTCAGATGATTATCAAGTAGTATATTCTTTCAATCCAAAAAGGATTAAATTTTGTAGATGATTAAAATATCACAAACATCTTTTGTTAACAAAAACCTTCTGAGTTCATCAATATAGAACCCTATTATTTTTTTCGTTTATAAACTTCTGGCTACTTTTCAGTCATTTCACACTTTTCTAGCCTCCAGTTTTCTATCTCAGAAATAAGAGGAATTTGAAAGCAAATTGCAGGGTGTTTATTGAGCAACAGCAATTCTCTCTCTCTTTCCTCTCCTATTTATCAATTACAGAAAAATGTGATGGCAGATCTTCTTTAGTTTGTTCTATTATAGTACTTTTTTCTAGCAAGTGGCAACTATTTTAAATTTTTCTCCCCTCCTTCCTAAGCAAGTTTTCAAGTTCACTTTCCAAAATGTTAATTCTAAATATAAAGAAACCTGATAGAAATAAAATTAAGCTATCAGTTCTACACATTCTTTAGATGAATAAAAACTTAAAGTGAAATCCAGATTATGACTATTTCTCATTCATTGTTTATATATGAATGCTTTTGGAAATAAGTGAAAATTTTTAAGATTTACCTGGAGTTATTTGAAAGGGGAAAAAGCTTATATAACACTCAGTGATGTTCTTCACCAAATTAAATAGCAGTGAATATGAAATTATATCTTACATTGTTGGTTCCAAATTTTAAAAAGTAGAAGGATCACATATAAAATGTATGTTGGAATCTGCCCATCATAGAATTTGTGATTCAGATCCTACTTATGTACTATCCATGTGTAAGAGCAAATAATTTTCTACATAGGTGATTAGAAGGCAAATTCTTACAAAATACTACAGATGGGTGGATGGATGGATGGATGAATGTGTGAGTGGATGGGTGGGATGGATATAGCCCTTGACTTATGTATGGCAATACTATCTATTAGAGCTCAAACTCTTATTTTTTGCCCTGAGTTCTGAATCCATATAGGTCTTCCCACTTGCATGCTTAGAAGGTGTCTCAAATAGAAATGTCCAAAAATTTTTAAATGTTTACTCCACTTGTGTATTTCCTTCTAATTCTGTCCCACCACATATCACTATTTTCATGACCATTTGTTCATGTCTCTGGGCAACATATACCAGGGCAAAAGCATCTATACATTTGTTTCCAGTTTCTACTGTTCCTTTCCATATCCAATTCTAAAGCAGTAGGATATAGGACCTTAATATTTAAATGTATTATTCCTCCAATTGAAACCCATCAATGTAATTTTCTTTGCAATTAGAATAAAATCCAAATGTCTTATCTTCCTTGTGTGGTCCTTGCTTACTTCTTTCTTATGTCTTATTGGTCATTGTCTTGTCTCTCCTGCTCCAAACAGATAATATTCCTACATGCCAGGCTCTTTCTCCAAAGCCTTTCATTAGCTGTTGTCTTTGCCCAGAAAGCTCATTAGCCAGCCATTTACTTGACCAGTTTCATCATCTACATCTCTATGCAAATATTATTTACTCAGACAGGTATTCTTTAATCATCTGATTTAAATTACCTATTAATATTATCACCTCTCTTCCATTACCCTGTGAGTATCTGAAATTTTCCTATTTATATGTGTATGTATTTGTGTAACAGTTTTCTTCCTCCAATAACATGTAAGCTTCTGTATGTTTCATTTCTTTTTTTATAATATAAATTTTTTAAATTTACATATATTTGACATCAAATGTAATCTCCATGTATTCCCCATCACCATCTCACCAGTGCACCATCACATCAGTCCCCTTGTGCTCCCGTCTGCCCTCCACCATTTTCTTCTTTCCTCCCCACCAAGTGTCCCCAGTTTGTCCTTGTCTTTTCATTTTTGGTTTTTGTTTCTTTATTGCTGTTATTGTTATTATTGTTCTTATTCCTTTACTTGATCCTCCTTTGGTTCCCTTATGTTCCTCCTAAGGGAGGAACCATCTGGTATTTTTCTTTTGCCTTCTGACTTACTTCGCTGAGCATAATCCCCTCCAGATCCATCCATGTTCCTATGAATGAGTCTAGCTTTTCATTTCTGATTGCAGAGTAGTATTCCATCGTGTATATGTAACATAGCTTCCCGATCCACTCATCTGTTTTTGGGCATTTAGGTTGTTTCCAGGTCTTCCCTATTGTAAAGAGTGCTGCTATAAGTATAGGGGTGCAGGTATTCTTTTGAATCAGTGTATTTGTGTCTTTTGGGTCTATTCCTAGGAGTGGGATTGCTGGATCATATGGAGGTTCCATTCTTAGTAGATTGAGGAACCGCCATACTGCTTTCCATAATGGTTGGACCAGTAGTAGTATTCTGGAAAAAAAAAAGGTACATTCACCAAAAATCTTGGTATTATAAAATGTATGCATTAAATACCTATTGTGTAGATTTTACTCTTCATTTTAGATTAGAGGTAGTCAAATGAATTCAAGAACTTCTAGAAACCCAAGAAGTTCTATAAAAGTATGTGTTTCTTCCCAAGAAAGAAAGAATTGATAGAGAAAATGGTCATGAGAGCTTGAGGTGTAGCACTTCATTTTCCTCCTTTTACTATCACTCTGAAGTCTCAGGGGAAGCTTTCTAATCAGAGGGAAAAGCTACATTTCTCTACGTAAAGAATCAGCATGATCAACTGCACAGATGTTGGTAGGACTTGTAATTAGAGACCACCGTTCCATGGTGCCCAGAGAGAAGAGAGGCCTCATCAGAGGGGGCTGGCCGTATGCTATTGGAATAAGGGCAATAATGGCAGTAACTTCTGTTTACATTGACTGAGTCAGGCTCAGGAGTTATTGTATTTGATATGATCATTTTTGTAGTAAGAAGGCAGTGATTTCTCACCTACATGTTAGAGTAATTCAGTCCTGCCTTCCTGAAATAATGTGGAATAGTCACTGTTAGAAACCCTTAGGGCATGTCAAACCTCCACCCCTTTGCAGTGAATAAGAAAGTTATCTTGCCTTCAAGGTAACTAGGATTCCTTGTCCTTTTGACACTGGAGAGACCATCATTCTATGACTCTAGTCCTGAGGGCTGTGAGGAACTGAACTCTCCCTTTGTATCATTTAGAACTTGGCAGGCAGTATGTTCATTTACACTCGGAATCAGCTCCTTGAATTTTCTCTGATGCAGGTGGTAAGTCCTGCATGATTTATACCTGGCAAAGCAACCTTGACCTTCTCCTCTGGCAATATGGCTCAGACCAAACATGTACCTAATGGACCTTCTCCTATTTGCTTCACTGCAGATTCTGACAAGCAATCTTTTATTTAACAGCTTAAGTTCATTTTAATTACAGAATTATAATATTTTAATTATAACATAATATTTTTTAAGTAACAAATATTTGACAATGTTATCTACTTAGGTAGCTCTTCATCTAAATTAACTATCATCACTCTCCTTCCATTACCCTGGTTTATTTTTTTCAAATCACCCGTCATCATCAAAAATTTCCTGTATGTATATATACTGATTTGTTAACTTTCTTCTCCCAATAAAACATAAACATCATGAGGTAGATCATGTCTGATCTATTTACTTCTGTATTTCTAGTGCATAGCATGGGGTTTGCTATGTAGTAGTGTAACAGGGTGGTCCCAGGAAAAGGGGAAGTTCCAAAAATCCTGGTTCCACCCTAAGTAGGTGGAGCTAAGGAGGATAAGAAGATTTCTGCAAAGAAGAGAAGAAAGAAGAAAGGAAGATGGAGAACAGCAAGGAGACCTGGATGAGGCACATGAAGCAAAGGGACATGTGAAGAAACTGTGCTTGCTTTTTGGTCTTGGACTGGTTGGAACAGATGTGGGTGAGAGACCCGTGGGGAGGTTAGCAATGGCAGC
>JAGFMF010011752.1:21706301-21755998 GCA_019455555.1 Galemys pyrenaicus | reverse complement strand
GTATTAAAGTTCCTTTCCATTAAAGGTTTTGTATGTTTGTCTTAATGCGGCGGATGGCAAAACCCATTCAGAGAGGGCAGGCTTGGGGGTTCTGGGGTGTTCCTCTCCCTGCCCTGTAACAATAGGAGCTCAAATAACGTCTATTTTTAAAAAGTGAATGAATAAATATATTGTCTATTTTTAAAAAATGAATGAATGAGTAAATATATTGTATCAGACAATTTTTACACAACCCTAATATATTTTCTTCTTCTTGGTTCCATTAGGTAAAACAAGTAGGAATTCCTTAGTCTATTGTGATTTTTTTAAGATTGATTTTACTTATTTATGCATACAAAACTGGGGTGTAGATCAGAGTTGGGGATGGTGAGAAGATTCACCAGAGACTGAGTGGGGAGCAGAACAGGCAGATTTACTGAAATACACTGTTCAGGGGAACAGGGGGTGAGACAGAAGAGGTCTGCTATGCCATGTGGGTCAGCTCCCTTGCCAGGGATCGAACTCACGCTGCAGTGGCTGATGATAATTTGATAGCACTGAGACTTTATCCCCTACTGTGATTTTAAAGACATTCAATTTCATTGTAGGTGTGAAACATTTGGTAAACAATTTGAATGAATCTTCCATCTTCTTATTTGAAATACATAAAATCATAATTACATTTCCCTTTTATCCATAGCTAATTTTCTTGGACTTTTTAGTTGCATCATCAGAGCTTAGGATATTAAAGAAGAGAGCAAAATTCAGTTTTGTTTTGTGTTTCTTAATGAATATGCTGTGGATGTAGAATATGAATATGTGTGACTGTAGAAATGAATATGTGTGGATGTAGAAATACCTATTGCTGAAAAACCACAGAGCCCTTTATTAACATATCTTTGTATTCATAGTTATGATCACATTTTACAAATGTATATTGACACAGAATTTACCAAGAGCTTCTTATACTCTTTAATCCTATACTCCATAAGAAGAGTGGATGCAATCTTGTGGTTTTTTTTTCCTGTCATAATCAATGTGAAATGGTTAAAAATAGCAACACAGAGAAAAAGTATATCAACATATGGAAAATGGGTAGGTTTGTTTGTTTTGTTTCCTTAAATTACAGTTTACCAGCATTTCCGATTCACCACACATACACTCACATTTGTTAGCTGTTATTACAGTAGCTATTATGCTAATGGATAAACAGATGGGAACATAACACAGGGCTTTCTAAAACCTGTTTCTTTGGTTGTTCCTTCTGTGGTTCTAGCTGTGCTGAGTTTAAGGAATAAGAATTTTAGACAACTATTTATTTCACTGATCTTAGGAAGAGGTAACTAATATTTACTAGGTGTCTGTTTTCAGGCGGCAAATGCTGCCCTTCAAACTTCCTATTTATTTTATTATCTGATTAAATCTTCACAGCACTATTGAGAGAGATAGACATTATCTCTGTGTTATTGCCAAGGAAACTGAGTCACAGAGGCTACTGAGTTTAGTGAAGATTACCCAGCTAATCTTAGTGACAACCAGATTACAGATCCAAATATATTTAACTCTGTTCTCTTTCTACTGCTTGCTAAACATTATTTTAAAAATAAAGTATCCCTAAAGGCAGAGGAGAATGAATATATACCCCTCAGGAGTTGGGGAAGGGGGAGATAGTTCAAAGGGAATCACAGCAAGTATGAAATTTCTTTGAAGTTTCATCTTTTATCTTTAACATGCATGCTGTCTTCTCCATAAAATAGCTATATTTGTTTTAATGTAAAATGTGTTTGTTTTCCCAAATCTTCAAGTGAAATTCAAACCCTAGAAATATGCATTGTGTTTATCCTGTGGCTTTCAGATTCCTGCTCTCCCCCAGGGTGTCCAGGTGTGAGAAGCACAGCCAGTCACAATATGCCCTCTAAAAAATGAATTCTAGGCCTATTGATTTTAATGTGAAATCTCAATTTCCCACAGTGCTGCTTCAGAGGAAGCCATTTTTTTAAGCTTCCCTTTTATGCTTCCACAGTACCCCAAGCATCCCTTTTATAGCATTCATCACATTGATAATTACTAGTTCAATGCCTGTCTGCCTCCTAAGACTATACATTTCATGCAATAGTGATTCCAAGTGTTGGTCATTTTTATATCCCTAGCACTTACCTCCAGACCCAATATACAGTAACAACAAACTTCATTATTTGCCAAAGAAGCAATTAGTACAATTTATTTGCAAAATCTTTTCAAGAGTCAGAGTAAGAAATGAGATAGGTGATAGATACCTTGCCACATTTTATAGGACTCATAGATTTGATATTAAGGTTCCTGTTGGAAGTTCAAGAGCTGTGACTTCTAACTCTGCTCATAGAACTAATTTATTCAGTGGTCCTCTATTGAGGAAATAGTAAAATTAAATAGAAGCAAAACAGATGATAAACGTCTCGTGGTTTTCACATCCTCATCTGTAATACAAATATGCCAGATGTCAGGATTTCAAAATCACAGGTGTTCATCCCTTGGTATACATGGAAGCCCACATCTGGATAGGTAGATGCTGGCTTATATGTATAAGCCGCTCCCATAGTGTGGAATAGGTACATACCAAATGGTTTAGAAAATAATTTATTATACTGCCTAAGCAGTAATAGACCAGATTCTTTTAATTTTGTTTTTTTATAATCACAATGTCCTGTTTAGGGATTTTAGAGTAGTTGAAGGTAAACATCACTCATAAGTTTTCTGAGTATCTGGAACACCATGACCTTGATAAAATACACATCATCAGGTGACTTGTCGCTTATGAAATCTTTGTACTCTTCCTGGTAAGTTAGAGACTCTGTATGCTCCATTAGGACTCCATTTAGTACAAATTGTAGTAATGCATTTAATTATAATTACTTAAGACTCTGTTGATTCCACTTGTTATTCCTCTACTGAAGATCCCCTTGAAGAAAAGCACCTGATCTTAGTCACTTCAGTTTCCATTGCCTGGAGACTGGCACATGGAAATTGTTCGATGTACTTTGACTAACAGGAAGTTAGTTTTATCATTATTTTCTAGGACTTTCTAGTTTCAGCTATAGGTTGGGAGTACATATGAATGCTCAATTGTATTAAATAATGAATTAATTATTTAAACAGTAAGATCCCAGGTATTTACAGCTACCAAAAAGGGTCTGATGCTTTGATACCTGAAATATTCAAGTTCTTGAGCTTCATGGGATTCATAGCACTTTTCAAGTTTTATTAAACCTGATTTTGTCTTGTTGACAAAAGGAGTGTCTGTTGAAAGTCGGAGATGGCAAAGGAACAGATCTGAGACAACACAGAGTAAAAAGAATGCAGTGAAAATTGTGAACTAGCATAAGTGGCTGGCTAAAAGCCAGTTCTGCGAACCATTTGAGCTGGTGTTTTTTGGTGGTGTAGGGGAGGAGGTGATGGTGTAGGGGAGGAGGTGAGAGAGGGGTGGGCGAGGAGGAGGATCAGACAGCTGTATGCTGCAGACCTTGGGTGGGAGGATCTGTTCTTGCTTTTTTGCATCTGGCACACTCTGCTTTGCATAGTTAGTGATTACCTAATAATCTTAGACCCCATAAACTTAGTGTCTTGAGAAATATGTTACTGTAAAATAAAAGCTAAACTGAGCAACCTGTACTGTAAGATTATCTAAGGTCGAATTAACAGATACTCTAAAGCAGACCTTTGGAAACATAGGGACCAAAGATTAAAAATAGTCATTAAATGTATTAGAGAATATAAGGGATGATATAAGCAACAGCAAACATAAGGAAAACACATCATAAAAAAGGAGCTGGTACAAATGTTAAGTATTAACATTATAATAGTTGGATTAGAGAAACCAGTAGGTGAAATTTTCAAAAGAAAGTGGACCTAACTGGACTGGAAAATCATGAGTTAGAAGATCAAAGGGCATCAGGAAAGGATTAATAAATGTTAGCAGACATGGAGGAGAGGGCTAGAAGTACAAGTGTTATAATGCCAGGAAGTTAAGGAGAGAAAAATAAAAATGAAGGAAGGAAATACTTGAAAAATCACTGGAGAATAATTCAGAATGAATGATATTAATGAATGTAAATTGAAAAAGTTCCTTGAGTTCTAAATAGGAAGGACAAAGAAAAACAGCATAGATTTTGATACATGAGGATAACATCTAAGATTAGCAAAGTCTAAAAGGAAACCTTTCAGAGAGGAAAAGCAGATTTCACTAGAGACTTCTCAACAGACTACACAACAGCAATGAAACCTAAACAATAGTAATGGCGTTTTGGAATAAAAAAAGCCATGAACCAAATTTATAGACAATAAAATGACTATTGCAAAGTGATGGCATAAGAAAAACATTCTTAGACACATAAAATCTTGTATGAACTGTAGTCAAAGAGATTGAAATCAAAACACTGTTAAGGGAAATTGTTATTGAGAAGAACATTCAGGAGATGCTATACAAACATATAGAATTGAGGTTTGCAGTAATTACTAATTTAAATTCTAGATAATATAATGTCAAGGGAGAAATGACATTGATATGATAGTATGCTACAATCTGTGTGTTGTCTTTTTTTGGGTAAATATAGATAGTAATAGGTTTAAGAAATACATAGGGTCAGTAAATTATAAGCATAGGCATTTTTTAAAGAATACAGAAACTAATTTGACTCAAACTAATTTGACTCAAATAATAGGTCTCAAATATACAGCATTATAACTCAACATTCACATATGCTACAGTATGATCCCCACAAAATGTCCAACTTCCATCCACCACCAAAAAATAACCCCTTTTGCTGGACTTACCCTGCCCTTTCCTCCTCGCACTCTGATGACCTCCATTTTGTTTTCATAACCTAAGAGCTTGTATCTATCTCATTTGTTAGCTTGTTTTGCTTCTTAAAAGCAACCATTAAAAAACTAAAAATAGAATAGTTTTTAAACAAGTGTTCTCAAACTGTCTAAACAAAAGTTCCAAACACAGAAGAAAATAAGAACCAAAAAGAAAGTACCACATATCAACAATATGAAGTATTATAATTGAAATAATTTGATATAAACTATATGTACAATAAGTATAAATGACAGAGACTCTCAGATTATATCTAAAAAACAACCACTAAGGTATACATAAAAAGGGACATACTTATAATGAAAGGCACATATTTATAATAAAAAAGGACATACTTACTCTTAGAAAACTTTGAGCATTTTTTCCTATCACTTTATAACAAATCATATCAAATTTAGTGGCTTTAAACACTACACATTTATTGTCTTATAGTTTCTGTGGGTTAGGAATCCTATTCCCATGGGTGCTTGGCAGTGTCCCTCCATCAGGAAGGTTATAAGCATCTCCCTGACTGATGTATGGGACTGCTTTATTGTTTATCATGATTGTTCATTATCCTTTCTGCCTTGATGTGAATTGAATTGGATCTCCTCCAATTTTTTTATTCAAATATTAAGCCTTAACGGATCCTATTTGGAGACTGGGTTTATAAGGAGAAATAAAAAATAAGGTCATAACAGTTCCGACTAATATGATTGGACTGGGTCCTTATTAGAAGAGGGAGAAATGAGTACCCTCTCCATCCACCATATGAGGACACAGAAGGCAATCTACTCAAGTCAAGAACACCCTCGCTAGAAACTGAACTCTGAGGAAATCTTGACCTTGGCCTTTCCAGCTTTCAAAACTATGAAAAAATAAAATTCTATTCTTTAATTACCATAGTATATGGTATTTTGTTATGGTAACTTGAGCTAATACTTTCCTTTATAGGGTTTCAGTGGTTTCTTTACTCTACCATAACCCTTTGCATAATGCATTGTAATTGTTTCCTTTTTCTTAAATTGTGAACTATCTGAGCACATATCTATTTTTTCATTTTTGATGTATATAAAGAAATGATTTTGCAATCAAATTAAATACCAGATTGGAGAGACTGGAAGTTTTGAGGAAGTTGAGGTCTGATTTAATTCTTTCCTAGCTAGAAAGTAGATCAGTTCCTACATAGAGTTGGACTTTAGGAAAACCAATGATGAGGACATTTCTCTCAATTTTTCATTTCCACTTGCTGATCATTTCAAAGATGTTTCAACAAATAACTTAGAGCTTTATGCTGAGAAGAATGGAAAGGCAACTTTTATTTAGAAAAAGGTGAAAGCAACTCCAACCAAGTAATTAGTCCCTGTGAAAGATCTGATTTGCATGTATAGATATCCTGAGGGGTCCTTCCATAAGTAGGGCTTTTAAAGTCAATCTTTCATCATTCTGTCCATCATTAATCTATCATATATACCATGACCTAAACAATGAACTAAATTTTGAGATAACAACAGTGAACAAAATGAACTCAGCAGTTACTTTCATAGAATTGATAATTGATACAAGTATCCATTTATCTTTAATTTTGTCCATGCAATTGGAGAATACTCAACAAATATGATTTTTATTTTTAACACAACTGCTATTAAAATGTCACTGACAATACTTAGCCAGCAGATTTAGTTATTTCTTAAGATCAGCTTGAGAGTAACAAACCTTTACAAGTATGGTGAGGAAGGTGCTCCTGCCACATTCCTTTGTTGAATGTCTTTTGATCTCATTGTCACTGCATGTCACAGTGGCTGCCATATAGGATGTGTTGAGTAGATGTTTATTGAAATAAACTGTCACCCCATTTCTTGTAAATAAAGACTATACATTAACTTTAGGTAACAGTGATGACAAATTTATATATGTGTGTGTGTGTGTGTGTGTATACGTTGGAAAGAAAACAGTTTTCAGACATAATTTACATTTTATTTAATTTTTTTAAAGAGGTCAGGTACTTAATGTGACTTCAGCATCTGACTGACTGGAGTTAATGTGGGTTACCATTATTTTGTTCAACCTAACAGTCGATAACTGTAATAATTATTAGTGAATTGACTAATGATTTTGGCAAAGTGCTTTTCAGTAGATAGTTGTTTAATTCAAAGCTTTTCACATTCAGCTGACTGCATGCAAACATCTGAGTTTCAAGACTGGAAGTTTCTTAGTCCATGTCTTCTCAACCATTGCTGTTCTTGGTCACAGACTAATGAGATAACCTGCTCTACCTTCCTTCCTGTTCATCTTCAACAGCACACTTAAAGTGAACTCCTTAACAAGCAAATGAGATCTGGATGGTTGTCTTTACAAACTTTGCACAGATTTTTATTGCACAAAAGATCAAATACCAAATCCCTAACATTGTGTATTAGGGATCAGGGCTTTGGTCTCAGACCCCTCTACAACCTCATTGCTAATTCTCTGCTCCCCAATTATTATGCTACAGCAAGTGTTTTCCTTGTCCTTTAAATTTTCAATCTCCTTCTTTCTCAGGGATTTGAAATTTAATTTCCTTTTGTAGAATTATTCCTTCCAGTTTCTGCCTGACTAACTGTCTTCAACCTTTATAGTCTTCCTTATAGGATGCCCTTCCTTACTGTTCCCCACCTCCATTTTTATACATTTGTTATAATACACATTCCTAACAGCTCTCTGTTAGGACTCCTAACCCACATATTAGGCATATAACGAAGCAGCAAAAATTATGGGCACAGGAAATAAAATAATATTTATATCCACACAGTAGGTAAACACCTCTGAAATATGACAAATGCAAAGAGGATGTTGACTTGTGCTTATTATTAATGCTAGTGTAAAGCAAATACAAATTGATGATAGAGACTCGCTAATCATCCAGGAGAATATAAAACAGTTCTACCTTAAATTTGTACATGATGAAACCTTTACAACAAGATTCTCTGAATACAAAAGGAAAGCATAATCATGGATAGATAATACTCATTGAACACTTACTAGATTGAGCGCTTTGCCTTTCTTACTGCACACCATCCTGTCATTGACCCTGTAAGACAGGGTCATGAAGAGAATAGAGAGCTGTAAATGGCAAAGCTGGGACTTGAAAATCTAGGCAACTTAATTGCAAAGTAGGTGGAACCACCATAGCATTGTCTAATTTGAACACATAGAAAGCCACATTTTAAATACCTCATAATTTATTAATTGCACAAATATGTTTGGAGGCTCTGCTATGCACCAGACACTTTTGTGGACCTGGAAAACTTCAGGGATCAAAAGAGACATAGTGACTGTTCTTACGATGCTTATATTCTAAAGGGGGGAAGACAATAAACTCATAAATAAAAGTATAAATTTAGATATTAATCTTTAATAATAAAATGTAGCAGGTTTCTGTTCAGCATGAGACTGAACTGGGAGGTTGAGCTTAGATTGTGTGACCAAGGCGGGTATCTGTGAGTAGATGACCTAAGAGCTGAGGCTTAAATGACAAAAAGGGCCATTTAAGAAAAGATAAGGAGGTAGAGGGCCAGTATCTGGCAAAGACAGAAAGGCAGGACAGTCTGTCAGAGTGGCTAGAGGATCGTGGAACAGGAGGATGCATGAGAGACGTGGGCAAAAAACTAGACAAGGGCTGATCTGCAGGGGGTCGTGGAGATTTGGGCAGTATATATGGACCATATTTTAAATTTGATAGGAAAATAATGCAGTTTAAGGCAGAAAAATCACAAGATTTGGTTTCGATTGAAACTTTACTCTCCAGTGATAGAGCTTCCATGTTATGCCATTAGAAATCTTGAATATAATTTTACCCATATTCCACTGAAGAGAAGTGAAATTGACTATGGATTGATAGTTTCTGGGGTTATTGGTCATTTATGCCTGGAAAGACTTCTTGGGAGAGGCCAGTCCTTGGAAACCTGAGGCGAGCCTAAGGATCGTGCCTAAAATTGTTAATGGTAAGCAACCTTAGAAAGAGAATGAAAAAAACGAGCACTAAAATCTAAGTAAGTAATAAAATAACAACTCCATTACAAACACAATTGTATTTCCTTTGCATGTACAGTGATTCTGCATTGATTCAAAAAGACTACGACTGCCCAGGCTCTCGGCTACCTACTTTGTTGAATTTTTCTCCTAAACTATATTTGTTGTCCAGTCAAACTGCCATTGTTATAGACATTTTGATAGATTTTATAATAAAAGATAAATGCTCTATTCCAAAGGAACCCTTTAATTTGGAAATGGTAGAGAAGCTTTCTGTAGATTTCTTATTTTACATTTTCTTTCATTTAATGAAAAAAATGACAAATTTCCCATGAAGTTATGAAACAGCTAAAAGTGGAAAGCAACATTAGCTAATGCAATAAAATATAATCTATGATTAATTATTGAGCATACATTCCTGAATTAGGCACTACTGGAGGTTAGGGGCATGAGCGACTTCACTGAGGGAGAAAATTGAATTTACCAGGCATAAGCTCCCTCCGGTGTCATGACTCAAACTTGACTGTAATAATAACATAATAGCCATCATTTATTAAGTGCATACTATGTGTCCAGCACTATAAAGCGATTTACATACATTATCACATTTGTTCTTGGTAAGAGCCCTTTAAAAGAGACCTTACCTTAATTTTGTAGATGAGGAAACTGGAGTTTACTCAGGTCAGGTTACCTGCCCATGATCTTCCCGCTGGGAAGTAGTAGATCTGAATTCACACCCCATCAGTGCGGTTTGAAAGCCTACACACCCTACCACTGCCACTTACTGGTTTCTCTCCATGATTGAGTTTCCACCTGTTTCTAATTCCCCTGGACAATAGTTATTACTGATTTTGCCTATTCCTGAATTTCAATATTTTTATTTGTTTTGAGAAGAAATTCAAGCAAGTTTGGCCTTTTACAAGATGATTGTGTAGTTATCAATATGTCATTTATTTCAAAACTGAATTTCCAGCTTTGAATAGTAGTTTCACTGCCATTGTTCTTTGACCTTGAGCAAATTGGTTAACTGCTCTACACCAGTTTCAGCTTCCTCATCTTGAAAAAGAAAATAATACAGTATCTATAACACAGGGTTATTGAGAAATTTTAAAAAGTGCATTTCACTGAAAGCCCTTTTAATAGCTCCTGGTACACAATAAATTTCTATAAATGTTAACTACTTATGTAATTTTCTGATGTAATTTTGTAAATAATCTGAAATCTAAATGCTAGTCTAGGATTTCAAATATTTAGGGTGGAAATTAGGGATCATCAGCAGATCTTCATAAATGATAAAATATAGTCAATTTATATAGGTACATACTTAAACTTTTCCTAATATTTCCCTTTAACATTTTTAACTACTCTCTACTTTCTTCACTTGATTCCTGTGAATTAAGCCTCTTCTTCAAGCTGCCTCTAAAAGAAATGAAATGGTATAAGATATAAAGGCATCCTCTCTATCTGTCTGTCTCCCACACACACAAATGTGAAAAATAATTAAGTGTTGCTTAAGCCAACTTGCTCAATGCAAGTTAGCGGATTGATCTTTTTATGTTAAAGGTAATGTATTTTCATGTATATTATCAGCAAGCACAGATGATAATTGCTGCCTATTCTCTGCTGGCCGATTTCCCTTGTGAAATATTCTAGCAAAATCATTGACAAACTGGAGTGTTCCTGAAGAGAATTATCTGTTTATGCGGATGAGAGACTTAAGATCTTGGTGTATGAGAAACAGAATCTTAGACTGTTTAACACTAAAAAGGAAATACTTATGGAGAGCTGTCATAGAGAAGAGGGATCAATTAAAATTTTCACAGGGAAAACACAAGAGAAAGATATGGCAGGTAAAAAGGAAGCATATTTCAGACCAAATAGCACAAACTTTCTAACATGAAACTTTGCCTTCATATATCAAGTGGACAGTTATGTGAGAAAGGCATCCAGCAGATGACTTTGTGTACTGCTTTGTGGAGGTGTTTAAGGGAACTATAGCATCTGGCTGAAGACTGAACTCTCACTCTAATTGAGGTCTAAATGCACCTGAAGTGGGGGCCTCCCTGGTGGCACAGTGGGTTGAGCAGTGCTGCACTGTGGAGCATCTGCTGTACAGCAGTGCAAATTCAATCCCTGGCCAGGGAGGGGACCCACATGGCGCAGCAGACCTCTCCTGCCTTGCCTGCTGCTCCCCTCAGCAGTGTATTTCAGTCCATCTGCCTGTTCCTTCTCTGGGGAATCCTCTCACCTCCTGGAACTGTGACCTGTACCCCAGCTCTTATATGCATAAATAAATAAATATATCTTTAAAAAATAATAAATGCACCCAAAGTGGGAAAGGAAGACAAAGAATTTAATTTATGTAAACATTCCTTTTTCCTGAATGATTAAATCATTTACATTCCCACCAAGTATGGGTGAGAGTGTTTGTGCTCTGCATCCTCTCAATATTTGGGATTGTCAGTCTTTCCATTTTAACCATCTTAACACATAAATAGAAATATTGGATTAAGGCTATAACTTGTTTTTTCCTGATACCTAATAATTCTGAGTACTTTCCTACTTCCAGTTACAGTTTTTTAAAATTGTTGTGACATGTACAGCTATGCTTTTTCTTTAGTGCTCCAGCTGTCCTGTCTTCCATCTGCTAAATTCATCTTTGTTTCTGTTTCTATGATTTTGGTCTATTTTCTGAAGTTATTTCGGTCATACTTTATATCCTCCTCTTTCATGGGTCTATCCTCCTTAAATTGTTATATCTCATCTTTGTATCCTTATTTTACACGGAAAATGCCTCAGTGTCTTTTTTAATGATGCAAAATACCTGGTTTCTATTTTAATTTCCTCCATGAAAACTTTTATTTCTTTGTGCAGCAGACCTCTCCTGTGTGAGAGCTCAAGCTTTATTTTTCTGATACTTATTTTTTGATTCCTACAGCATATTTTTTTCAATTGGTTTTGAGTTTTACTTTGTGTGCTAAATTGAAAATATATGTTTTCTGTATCACTTATTTGTAGAGGTTCTTGAGAAAAAGAAAATACTTTTATAGACTCACAATTTTTGGCAAGAGTTTGTTTATAATTTATTTTTCTTGAATCAATGGGACAATAGCTGTGTTATTTTTCACAGTATGATATGGGGGTAGGGGGTGAGAGAGAGAGAGAGAATGAGAAAGAGAGAGAGAGAGAATGAGAAAGAGAGAGAGAGAATGAGAAAGAGAGAGAGAGAGAGAGAGAGAAAATGAGAAAGAGAGAGAGAGAGAGAGGAGAGAATATCAATTTTCTTTTTTACTTCCAGGGAGATGGATCATATCTTTCTACTATAGAATCTTATTCACTCTCCCTCTATTTCATAAAGAAAAACTTAGACCTACTCAAGTTCATGCTGATGTGTACACCCACTCTGAAGCTACAAGCAGGTGATGAGATACTTGCTTCTGAAGATGACTCCAGGAAAGTCCTGTGACATTCTTAGATCTGTAGCTTCCATGCTCTCAATCACCCTTGCCACTGTTCTTTGAAAAATAGGACTCCAGCTGTTTACTGGTTTTACTGAAAGTGCATTTAATACTATTTAATACCTCCTTTCTGCTTTCAGTAATTTCTACAAAAAAAGAGGCGAACACTGTATTGATGCTGCCATTTTCAAACTGGCAATGGTATTTTGAAAGACTTTTCTTCGCTCTATAAAAGTTCCATATCAGTCTATACCTTTCTTCTCCTAAGTTACTTTATTTCATGCGGTCTTAAATTATATTTTCAGATGTTACTTGTTCATGAAATGCAGAAGTTTGAAAAGCAATGGGTGAGACAATTTATAGCATTCTTCCCATTTTAATTTATTTCAGTGGTGGGGAAGATCTGTTTCCCTTCCCACCAGTGGTAGGGATAGATGAATGCAAGCTGCTATTTGTCATAACAAAGATGCTTTCTGGGGGCAGAGCCATGGCCTAGTAAAGAATTCCTTCTGCTTGGCTCCTAGAGGCTCAAAGGCCTGGCAGAGTCTATAGTCAAGAGACAGTGTTGCTATTGTTCGTCTGGCACAATCCCTGGCATGAGTTTTGTTATATTTATTTGAAGTAGCATAACAGAGCTTCTTCACCAGTGGCCATACCAACTGCTAGAGCTTTCAATTCATTCATTCATTATCTATGAATATTTGGGGAGTGAGAATAAATATGTGTATATTGTGTGTTAGTGTGTGTGTGTGTGTGTGTTGTTGGAGACTGGGAAGCCATTCTCCTTTGGATATTACATTTTTATAGTTTCATATAAAGCATGAGTTATGTGTTCTAGCAAATCCAATATTTTAAAAAATCAGTATTTACAACTCTCCTTTGACAAAGGGATTTATTTCTGGGTGGCAACAAATAAAGAACTTATCCAGTGTATTTCAAATGAATTGATTTACCAGTAGATCCCTGTCCCCAATTTTTTTTTTTTTTTTAGCAAAAACGTAAATATACACAAATACTCACTGTGTGGTATACAAGTGTGTGTATCTGGGAAGCTCCAGTTCCTGACAATTCTGGTGCTGCTCACAATAACCAGTTGATAGAAGTTACTTCTAATTTGAACTAAGACCAATCAGAATGTTAAGAGCTGACTTTCTTGGTTTTTAAATGATCTCGTGAATGACCATAATGGATAAATGATCCAGGAGTCAGCTGTGTCTCTTGTTAATAGACAATGTCATATTAAAATCAGTTTGAAGAAAGCTAGTGACTTGCTATTTGCTTTATTATTATTTCTTTTATTTATTTCTTGCTACTTTTTTTTCTCCATGCTTTTCCATAGCCACAAAGGACAAGGGATGATATTAGATTTTTTTTTTAAGCATCTGGGAACTTTATGTCCCCAGTGCACCAGATACTCAGGTATTCTGTAAGGCTGAAGAATTTAATGAGCAAAATCTGGAAGGATTTCTCTATAAATTCGCTTCCAAATTTTCTAGTATTCCATAGACAACGTCCCAATCCAGAGACTAGAATACTAGTATCTGTTTTCTTGGGCATCTCTTTCTCAGAATCAAGGGAATGTCAAGGAAAATAACTTACTGTGTTTCCTAAATGTGATTTCATTGGTTCCTAAAGCAATTAATATAGTGCAGAATAGAATTCAGTTAGTGTAAGTTAAAAGGTCCATGTTGCCTCTATTCTACTATAGTCTCAAGAGAAATAGAATTAGTCACCTGAAAGTTGGATAAGCAGGAATAGAGGAAAGACATGCAGATAACCTTGAGGGATGTTTCAACCAAGTGTCTATAATTCCTAGTAGCTTGCCTTAAGCTACTATAAGCAGCATAATCATAGTTGAACCAGGAACTTTTAATTATTAAATACCAGATTAATGCAATGCTTTACCATAGCAGGGACCATAAAATGGTTTTTATTAATAATCACTGTATATGTGTGTATAGAGCGTGTGTACTATTATGTCTAATAGTGTAATATTTATAAATATACATTATATGTAAACAGACACACATATAGTATATATAGGTTATTAAAATAGTTAATTCATCTTCATTCTTCTAGAGTAGCATTTATAAATATTTTTGTTAAGTAGATAAATTTTAGTCTATTTTTATAATGTCAATTATGTATTTTTTTACTCAGTCTAAGAAAACATATAGCAACATTTTTTAGTTTATTCATCTGTATGTCAAATGTCTATAAATAAGGTATACAAATAAGGAATATGCTCAAATATGTTTTATATATACATATGAGCACAGATTTACTCATATACTCATATTCTGCATATATACATGTGTATCAATGCACATATGTACATGTGTGTGTATGAGCCCTTTATGCATGCATGTGTAAGCAAAGAAACACTATTGGGGGCCTCCCTGGTGGCGCAGAGGGTTGAGCGCTGCACTGTGAAGCATGCGAGGCACGGCAGCACAAGTTCGATCCCTGGCCAGGGAGGGGCTCCACATGGCACAGCAGACCTCTCCTGCCTGGCCCTCAGCAATGTATTTCAGTCAGTCTGTTTCCCTCAGCAGTGTATTTCAGTCAACCTGCCTGTTCTGCTCCCCATTCTATCTCTGGTGACTCCTCTCACCTCCTGGGACTCTGACCTATACCCCAGCTCTTATATACATAAATAAATATTTTTTTTTTTAAAAGAAACCCTATTACAACAGTAATGGGGGCACAGAAATGTCTGGTATTCCCTTTCCATGCGGGAAGCACTTGGCAAACCACTGCTGGCTGTATCAGCCTCTTAGGTCCATGCTGAACATTTTGCTTAACTGTATTTAAGCAGATTGTTTAACTCTGCCAGACACATCCACATGCTCTAGTTAATTTGCTTCTCAATCATTCATTTACTAACCTGTCAAGCAAACGTGAGATAATTTGGGGGACCACTGCTTTTTACAAGCTCAAGTCTGTTTCAGCTTTTGTGTCACTTGTTATTCCCAGGAATTAAAATTACATTTAACCTAAAGACAAGAAAAAATAGTTTGATTTCTTCCCTATGGTTCCGGGAAGGTTTATACTTACCTTCTTTCTTCTCATAAAGCTGGAGCTTTTGAGCCATAGCTAACAAGTTCAAAGCTGATTTCTATATCTGTATTCACAGGAAGCTTTCTTTGAGGTATACCTGTACCCCACACAAAGCTGTCCCTCAAGTCCCCCATGAAGGTGGGACTTGAGAGCATGCCCTGCTCAGCTACCTGCCTGAAAGCTCATAGATTGGCCACTCCTCATGAAATCCTTGTACTGGCTAGGTACTCATTAAAGAGGAGTTTGAATCAAAAGACAAAAAGGGAAAGTTTTGCCTTTTCAAGTCCTTGTTAGCCTACCAGATTACACTCAGAATCTTATTCACTCAGTCTCAAATTTTGTTTTCCGCTAAGGAATAAAAACACTGAGCCAAATGTAGCACTTTGAAGTTAAGGGATGCCAACTGCAAAGATGACCCCCTCCCCCCCACACACACCTTTGGAATGTAGAGACATACCTTTCTCTTTGCTGTCCCCAGTCCTAAGAGCCAGGAGACAAGAGGCAAACTCTTGTAAATTCCTATGAGGGTGCTCTCAGAATTGATTTCAGTCTGAATCTTTTATAGGACATGATTTCTACTTAAATCTGATTATTTTCAATTTCAAACTTTCACCCCGACTTGCTGTATATGCGTGGACTCTTGCTAATCAGGACAATCCCATAAATCCAAGTCATACTGCTGAAGTAGGTTGCACAACCTGGCTCACCTGCATATCCTCCCTTCTGCCCCTGCGCTCTGACCCCACAGGAGACCCTTAACACTTTCCCCATTCAGTTTCTGCTTGGTCCTCACCACTGAAAAAGGACAGCTCAAGAGGAAGCTGGGGATTTTTAGCCATCAACTTTGCATATAATCTTTAAAATTCAGAAGAGAGAAGCTGTGATAATCACGATCAGTTTCAACTAATGTATAGAAAAGTCTAAGTAAACTTAAAGATACCTGGAATTGACTATTTGGTTAATTCTACCTAAAAATATTAGAGCCCAATTTTTCCTCATATCTAGTTAGTTTAGAAACTTTGGACTAAGGATGAACTGAGGAGAATGAATAAAATTACATGGATAAATTAATTTTTATATTTTCTTCTCATCGCAGGGACAAAAACTGCTATTTTGTTTAAAATCCACTATTTCAGATATAGCATTTGCTTCTCAATAGCTCCGCAGGAAATATTCTTTTGCTTAATTTTAGCTGAAGAAAAAAAGGATAAGTACATACATGATCTATAACAATGTTATAAATATAAAAACATTTAACAGTCTCTATAGAAACACTTTAATGTTCAAATTTAACAAATAATGATATAAAGAACTTGCTTTCTACATGTCACTGTTGTGAATAGAATGCACATTCTGCAGTGGTTTTGTGCAAAACAATGGGACAAGTGATACCACACCAGGAGCAACAGCAACATTTATGTCTTCTATTGTTAGGTTTCACAAGCATTCACAGACACATACACTTCAAAACTCTGGAAAAACCCAGTGAAACAATAGGGCTGGTGCTATTTTTAACTCCATTTTGCAGATGTGGAAACTGGAGTGATTTGCCCGAGGCCATGTGGTTTTAGGAAGTGGTGGAGCCAAGATGCAAAAGCATATTTTCTGAATGTAAAGTCTCTGGTTTTCTCGGTGACACCACACGCAGGCTGAATGGGTAGAGTACTCTGCAATGTAGAAGGTGGTCCACCCCCCAGGGGCTGACCCTGCATTTGCGTCGCCCTGACATTGGACCCCTCTAAGTAGTAAGAAAGGACAGAAACAGAACACCTCCAGGAAAGGCATACATAAGCATGGAAATCCACAGAAGCAAGTAGATCAGCTTAAGTAGGGGCTTCAAGCAGGAAAGATAAGCGTTTACATAGTGGAAGACACGTTGAAAATGCAAATTCAACTCAGATGGTGCCAGGTCTTGATGACAAGCTGTAGAGGAGGAAAGGTGTTCCTCTAACCTCCCTTGTTCAGTGGCTGGGTCTACAAAATAAACTGACAATAGGAGAAAATTATATAAGCTCGTCTTTTTAACATTAAGCACATCGTTATCACAAGGGAAAAAACACCTCCAAAAGATTAAGTTTATATCTCAGTAGGGAAAGGGGAAATTTATAAGTTTATATTTCAGTAAGGAAAGAAGATACATAGGTGATTTAGGGGAGAGTAAATAATATTTAGGAGAGAACAGTGGGCCCTTAGAACAATGGATAGGAGGTAGATGGCTTGCAATCAAGTTTGTGTGGGTGTGGGGTACACTTCTCATTCTTTGAGTGGGGTGTTGACTTCCAGTCCCTTCTGTTATAGAAGCCAGTCTTCCCTGGTTGATGACACTCTAGGAGCAGGGATTTAAACAATTGAATTATTTTTGGAGTAATTATCTTTTTAAGCAGATAAAGGGAATTTAGAGATAGTCCCACCTTGTATTTGCTGTTTTTAAGGAACTGTAGCTTAACATAGTAGACCAAAGGCATATGTGGGATAATACAACTTGAAATTTTTGAGATAAAGGAGATTAATCTGGCATTGTCCAGCAAAAAAATTTTTTTGCCATGATGGAAATATTCTGTATCTGCACCAGAAAATATGTATGTGTAGCCACTAGCCACACATGACTACTGAGCCTTTGAAACATGGTTTGTACAACTGAAAAACTGAATTTTGAATTTTCTTTAATTATAATTAATTTCAATAATCATGCAACTAATGACTTCCATAGTAGATAGTACAGTTTGTAGATTAGTCTTAGAGGACAATCATTAAATCTTTTTCAATTGGGAGTGGTCAAATGAAGATTGTGTTGTAGGATATTAGAGTGCTATGCTAAAATTTTCTCCCAGAAGACATAGAAAACTGTTTGGTTGATATTATTGATATCAGTTCAGATTTGAATGGGTAAATGCCTCAAACAGGAGGGTAACATTAAGAGGGGAAATAGGAAAAATTGCGAAAAAGCAGTTTCTAGAACATGAGTACTCATTAGACAGGAGACAACAGTTTCCCTTCTTCAGTACCTGAGAGACAATGAAATAATTGAAAAAGAAAATAGGTTAATAAGTATGAGCAGCTGGTCTTGAGGTAAAGACAATTTGATCTTTTTAAAGCATCCTCATAGGATGTAGAAGAGAATTCATTAAGTGTCAGTGAAAACAGTATATCAACTCAAGTGTGCTTTAGAAATGCAAAATGTTGAATTTAAAGTGTCTGATTGGAACTGTAAACACGTCCTGGTAAAAGTCCATAGTGAGTAGAGGTAACATCTATTTCAGATGTTCTCTACTTCTGGAGAGTAATTGCTTCATTACATCATTGTTCTCTACACTGTAAAAGAACTTCAGAGGGGGTAAGAAAGGAAAGAAAAGCCCTTGCAAGGAAAGAGGCCTCAGCTCTTGATCAATGAACTATATCAATTAACTCTTGAGTCTGTGAGTTTTATATATATTTTTTTAATCAACTTGTTTTTAAGGCTGTAACTGAGTGATATTTAGCCTTCTTTCCTGTAGTATTCAGTTAGCTTTCAATAAACAATGACTTTGTCCCAGGCACCGTACTAGGCACTAGTATAACTACAGAGAGTATATTTATGCAAGAAAAATGAAAACACATGCATAAGACTTCTGGGTGATCACGCCCATAGTGACTTTCTTCATATCTGAAAGTTTGGAAACAACTAGGTATCTACCAGCAGAAGAATAGATTTTTTTTTCAAATGATGGCATAGCCACACAGGAGACCTACCACTCGCTAATAAAAAGAATGTGCTATTGATACACATCATGGCAGAGATGAATTTTCAAAACATCTTGAATGAAGGAAACCAGACACTAAATTTATGATTCCATACATACACACTTCTGAATCAGGAGAAGCAGATATATGTATGTGAAGGAAAACTAAAATAACTGCTTCTTGAGGGACAGGAAATCATTCAAAAGTAACACAGAGGAACTTCCTGGAGTGACAAATATTCCACCTCCTTTTCATTTTAAAAACTTTTTATGGAGGCATATTTGTACAAGGAAATGCATAAATATTATATAAACTATTTCAACACTTCCTACAAGTGCATATTCCCACAAGTGTCACTGCAACCCCTAATAAAAGAGAGTGCCTCTGTTATCTCGGAAAGACTCCTTGTGTCCTTATCTGGTCAGACACCTGCTGCCCACACCCCAGAGGCCACCACTTATCTGCGCTGTTTTAATTTTTGCTCTGGATGAGCAATTTCTGTTTTAGAACACCATATAAATGGTACACAGTGTGACAGTTTGCACTGTTCTCCCTAGTTTCTTAGACTCAGTATGATTTTTTTTATTCCACTTCTTAAAGGAGGTGTATCAATCATATACGTAATGTGGGTATATACACTTGTGAAAAAACATTGACTTTTATACTTAAGATCAGTGCATTTCACTATTTGTGGATTATGCCTCAGTAAAATCATAACTAAATAACTTCTAGTTAAACATAATGAACTTCTGGTTAAACATAAACATCAGGTCTGAGGTTTAACAAAACTGTAACCATATTAGAGAATGATCACCAGTACTTGAACTGTTCAAGGGAACTCAGCTTTTACCAAGGCATGTAGAACTTGTCTTGTTAAGGCTAAAATTAGGAAGTGCTGAGACTGAATTTTCTGCTATTCTTGTCATCTTTTCATTCATGAATTTAATTCCATTGAATTTTATAACTTTTAAAAATTCATTTGCATCTTTAACTTATGTCTGGAAATTTGATAATGTTGGGGAACTCATATTCACATTTGGACATCATATATTGTGGTGATGTATTTTTTCATATAGTGTGCTAATTTTATTTTCCAATTTTACTGGACAACCCCAGACACAGTATGTCAGACAATATGGCTGGATGTATTTGGGATGGAAAAAAAGAATAAGCAGAAAAATTTCAGTCTTAGGTACGGAGCCTTCTGATAAAACTTTATAGCAACCCCCTCCCCAAAATTCCAGGAGGATACTCAAAGTGGGAGATTGTCCAAGTTCTAAACTATGGAAAGTGGCAAAGGATTATTTTGGGCTAAACACACTTGAAAAACAGCAGGTACAAGGATACCCTGACTTCTCCCTCTCTCCCTGAAAATAGAAGAGAAAGCAACTCTCACGTGACTGGTGCTTTCCCTATACCAGGAAGGAAGACAAACGCTCTTTAAACGAGAGACAGAGAGTTGAAAATGAGAAAATTCTGTACAAATATACTATTAAAATTATGTACGCACTTAGGTTTCTGCTACTTCTTTGAATTGTCCTCTTTTAATGGGACTCCCATGTATGTGTAAAAAATCTGTAGCCTTTTTTTCCTGTTAATCTACCTCATGTAATTTTAACTCTTAAGCCCAACAATATTTCCTAAGAGGCTAGACATGATGGATGGATGGATGGATGGATGGATGGATGGATGGATGGATGGATGGATGGATGGTTGGATGAATGGGAAGGTGAGTGGGTGGGTTGTTTGGGTTGATAGGCAGGCAAGGACTCTGAAGTCCAGTTAGCATGACTGTTTCATTCCTATGTAAAGATACATTGTTTGTCTTAGTTTTAGCAATAAAAAAATCCTTTTGCATGTCACCTATAGATTCTTGTGTTATAGCTGAGCTCAGAATTTGGGTAAAGTGAAGAGTAAGCTATTTCTTCCTAGGTGATATTTATAAGTTGCCCATGGGGGGTGGGGGAAGGACAGAGTAAAACATACAATCCTGAGAAAAAAACTAAGACATTTATATAAGATCTGAAAGAAGTTAGTGAATTAAATAGAGAATGAGTAGTTGAGAGCTAGGAGAAGCTACAGAAGAATAGAGAGGTAGAGAGTAAAGGAAAAGCTTCTGGAAGGAGACAGCCAAGTTCTATGATGCAAAAGTCTAAGAGAATGAATAATTTTGGACTTTTTTTTTACACATTCAATTGCAAAATGAATGAGAATCTTTAAAATGCTTCAAGATATGGTCATATATTGATAGAATGTAATCATTATTAGTGTAGAACTCCAGTTCCTGCAGACCTAAAGATTATGTGCTGTACATTCTGAGTATCTAACCTCTAGTTGGTGTCAAACAATGTATTTTTTTTAAGATTTAATTATTTATGCATGCAAGCACTGGGGTACAGGCCAGAGGAGCGGGGGTGAGAGTATTCACCAGAGACAGAGTGGGGAGCAGAATAGGCAGATCAACTGAAATATGCTGCTGAGCGGAGCAGCGGGGAGGCAGGAGAGGTCTGCTGCTCCATATGGGCCACCTCCCTTGCTGGCGGTAGGGATCGAACTCAGAGTGACTGCGGTCTGATTCATAGTGCATTGGTTAACCCACTGCACCACCAGGGAGGCCCCCAAACAATTTATCTTATTTTCCTTTCCACAAATTTGAACAGATAGTTGCCTTATTCTTTTTATACGTAAAGAAGCATAACTCCTGGCCAGTTTCAGTCAGTTAATGACAGAGCCAAATTCCTGTTAATTGGAACTATGCTGTTTCCATGACAGTAAGACACTCAAATCTCACTTCCTCCATCTCCTTCACATCTTGGTTCAAATGTCAAGTTCTCAATGAGACCAATTCTGACCACACCATTCAAAATGCCACTCCCTGCTCATGTCATTTACCCTCCTTTGTTGTCTTCCACAGCACTTACTACTTCTGCTGTGTTATAGAATTAACATCATCTTTGCTTTATTTTTAATGTACTGGACAAATTTACCCTCCCTTTGTTCACAGATATATTCCAGATGCTTTTAAAGGGACTGCCATCATGTCGACATTTAAAAATGATTTGTTGAATGAAGTAAAAATTACAACTCTTTAGAAGCCTAAGAACATAAAACAAAATCCATTTTTTAAGTCACTGCATTTGAGATTAGAAAATAAGTAGCTCCAGCTTTTTTTCACTTTGCAATATGATAAAACCTTAAACCCAAGCAATGAATAGTCCTACTACTTCTTTGTGAGTTATATAGTGCACTGAACTGTTTGGCAGAAAATGATTCTAAAACATAATATATGTTAACATATGTAAAGTGGATAGTGAGTGATTTTCAAAACATTATTCATACATGTGTGACTTTAATTAGGAAAGTATAATAGATACATGATGAATTTTCATGAAGAAAAAAAGCCAGCATCTGGACTTGAGATTATGCACAAAGGGGAAAGATGAGTTTCTCCCTCTTGCCAGCACTCATGGAACCTAAATTTCATCCCATTACAATTTCCCCAGAAATAGTAAAATAAAATCCTAAATTGTAAATTCAATTATCCTTTACTATCAATTGTTAACACTGGTGACTCAAAGCTTATAAAGAAGGGTCACAATTCCATACTTTATATTTCTTCATATGATAGTAGTATAACAAATACAGTAAGTCTGTATGTTTTATTTTGTGTATGTATTTTTTAAAGATATGAATTATAACAAGGATATTCACCTGAGGTGTTCATTTTATTTGTTTTTGCTTTTGAAGTATTGCCAGTGATAAATGTTTTAAAATATGTATTCTTTAAATTGTCAAAAAACACTACATCAAGCAATATTTCCTTCAAAATTCATGGAAATATTTCAAGGGATCATAATTCTATATTAATCTGAAAAACAATTTTCTTCCATTTATAAACAGATTTTTGACATTTTGGAAATGCATATAATAGAATAATTTTTTGAGTCACTAAAATATTCTATTCACTGCTAGAGCACTTATATCTTACATGATATAACATTTAGCATCTTAAATTATTTATCATCATCCTAAAATAGTCTCTTGGAAGTTAAACTGCTGAAATAATTTAGCCACACTTCATTTTGTTATTACACACAAATGACATTTAAAATAGAGTATATTAGCCAATTAGAAATTAATTTGGGTATCTATTCAATGCAAACAGATATATTGATATATATAAATATATATTTATATAAATATTTATATATAAATGCAAACAGATATATTGATATATAAATATATATTTATATAAATATTTATATATAAATATATAAGTTTATATATAATTATATATAAATATTTATATATAAATTTTATATAAATATTTATATATATATAAAGACTTATTGTTCTTTAAGCCACTTAAATAAATAACTGTTCTAAGAATCCAAATACCTAATTTTGGGGAAAATATTAATTCAGTCTTATTGCTTGTGACGTTACTGAACAATCACTATGACTTTGTCATATACATTCATAGATGAATATACATACGCTCAGTTATTTGCTGGGTACTTTGTTAGATACTTTAGTGTAGTGTTTTCTACCTCTTGATAGTAGCAGTGTCTTCCCATTATAGATGAGAATGCTGAGGCTTAGAAAAGTGTGGTTAATTGTCTAACTTCTAACTGGCAATAAAAATCAAAGTTGATATATAAATGCAAATCTTTAGAAAAAAAATTCAATTATCTTTCCAAAGTAACACAGCTCACTCTTCGCATACATAGGCTATGATGTTCAAATACATATTACTACTGCGTCTTAGTTTTGTATGTAGCATACTAATATACATTACAGAAGGTACAGTAGGCTCTAAAGCTAGGTAAGCATCGCTAAATAGATACCCAGTAAGACACACACGTGTGTATAGAACTACCTTTCTTGATGTAACCCTATGTACATACACTGAGTAAGAGATTTTTGTACTCGCCAATGTTGACTTACTACAGAAAGTTGTGAATATTTTACCACAGTAAGGATCTGATCATCTTGACTCATCTTCAGTTTCTCTATATTTGCTTAGAGTGACTTTTCTCTCTTGATTGAAACATTTATTGCCTAGAAATGAAAAAAAAATGTCTCACAATCTAAGTACAACTCTACATCAGTTATTGGCTATTCATCATGTGTTAATCACACAATTGATACAGAAATAATTACTTTATTGGGTAGAGACTATGTGATGATTTTTTTTCTAAAACTGAGACCACAAGGCCGACTGTTAGACTCCATCAAAACACTGTGTATTCTATTGCTTATTTCAAATAAGCGTTATACAAGCTGTTCAAGTATACGTTTCCATCAGCTCTTTACACTCTGACTTTTTTGTACATTCAGAAATTAGAAAAAAACAATTTAATGTACATTGTAATATATTAACTACATATGTTGCCTCCATAATTAATGCCAAAGCTTACAATTCCTAATCTCCTCTATACAAAACAATCTTTATGAAAAGAAAGTCCAAATTTTGTTGATTATAACAATTACAATAGAAAATTTCCATTGCTAGGTTTTCCCCTTTCCTGAATCTAAAGGCCACTAGTACAGGGATGTATTTCTCAGAACCTCATAATCTTTTTCTATTTAAATTATTTATTTATGCATATAAGAGTTGTGGTACAGGCCAGGTTGCAGAAGGTGAGAGGATTCACCAGAGACAGAGTGGGGAGCAGAACAGGCAGATGAACTGAAATACACTGCTGAGGGATCAGCCGGTGAGGCGAGTGAGGTCTGCTGCACCATGTGGGTTCCCGCCCTGGCCGGATCGAACTTGCGCTGCAGTGCCTTCCATGCTTCACAGTGCCACGCATTCTTCACAGTGCAGCGCTCAAACCCCTGCGCCATCAAGGAGGTCCAGAACTCATAATCTTTGACGCATCATCTTTAATTTTGAGAAAGTGAGCAGTGAGGGTGCCTAGTTTGCTTCACAGGGATAAGAGGTTAGCTCTAATATGTGACCCTCCTGTTTTTTTTTTTTTTTTTACGACTATTTGAAAACAAATTCCAATTCTAACTTGCTGTTCCCCTTTCTCTCAGTACAAAGCTGTTTTGATTATAGGAGGGGTGGCGGTGATGGTGGCAACGATGGTGATAGTGATGGTGTATGTGTGTGTGTGTGTGTGCGTGTGTCAGAGGTGAGATTTGTAAAGACAGTGAGGGAGCGCATACATGAAATGCATTCGTTAATCTGCTTATACACTTAACAGATTTTTCAGCTGAAATTTTGCCAGTGTTAATTGTACATGCAGAATTCACGCTGGGAAAATCTCCTTGGGAAAAAAAAGACGAAGTGCACAGCCGGCCTGTTATGTAAGATGTTTATTTTCATCCAATCCAACCCACCATAGGCAGAACAGAAAATAGGCCAGCGCTTCTGACCAGTGACATCACCTCATCATCAGGAGCAAGCAAGAGAGGCTGATCACCATATTGTTAGCAAAGAGGATCATTTTCTTCCACAGTTGTTTCTCTTGTGGAAACTGTTATTTCTGAAGCTCGTGATCACATCTCTCTTTGTTTGCTTCTTCAAATTCTGTAATAACAGCGAAGCTACCTGGATTTCAATGCTTGCACAATGCACATGAACACATATTTTATTCTGTTTTTTTTTTTTTTTTCCTCTAGGTCTCCAAATTTAAAAGATTGGATCCTATATGGACCATCCTAGGAAAGTGGGGGTGGGGGGAACAATACCCAATGGCTTTGGTGTTTAGCTTTGTGCAGTTTTATATAGCACTGGGTAATTTGCTTACTGACTCTCAGTTTCACTTGTGTATTTCAGTAGCTGAACTTCATGCGTATTTCATGAATATTCAGAATTAAATGTGCAGTTTTAGAAAAGTGTTTTAAGCAGTTTTTTGCCTTTTTATAACAGATACTATTGCAATATAGAATGAAGTGGGTGAAATTGTGTATATGTGTATACTACAATCTTTTCTATTAGTTCAAAGTTAAAAGAGAACTGAAAATATCCTGTTTATCTTAGAGATGGATTCTCCTATGCCTAGAAAATATATCATAATAAAACTAATAAATGTATGCTTTTGCTTAAAACAGTTTTCACAAAATGTCCTTTCTCTATTAAGAGGCATATTCAGTATCGTTTTACTTTTTCTACTTTTTAATAAATACTCCATTTGCCTATTCTTGTTTCATTCTCCCTCTAGAGGAAGCTAGTGGTTATTGCAGTTCAAACTCAAAAATCTGATTTATCAACAGGTTTAATTTAAATACCATCATGAAAACAAAGCCATGACTTCATTTGTATTCAACTTTTCTAAGTCCTAGGAGCCATTACCTGAAACAGGTCTATGTGTGGCATCTTTTTCTTTAAATTGGGTATTTGTATCTTAAGGGATTTTATTTTCCCTTGTTTTGAATAACAAAATCAAAATCTTAATGGTGAAAAATAGTTTCATTAGGAAAGACAGGTATAATGAAAAAGTTAGAATTTCAGTGTCAAATACACTGAATATTTTTTATCTGTGATTTTAAAATTTTGATTATCTGGTATTCATACTGTATTTGTTCTGTGGTTTTTGAAGGCACTAGACTCCATTTAATGTTGTATGAATTGGATAGCTAAAAAAGTGACCCAGTGACTTGCAGATATGACAGTCAGATATTCAAGTTTAAACAAAAATATCCATAAACACTTAGTGGAGTATACCTATAGGAAAGGGCTGCCTTCTGTACTATCTGGAGGCATGAATGGCTTGATTTTGGAGAACCTATTTTCTCTATCAAAGGAGAATAATTATATCTATTGATATCTTCAGTGGTATGAGTATCAAGAAATATATATATGTGTATGTACACATACAACATCTAGTATGTAAATGACTCTGAGTAAATGCTTTTTCTCTTCCATTTTTGGAATAAAAATTCATTCATACTGAAAAGTGAAAATTTTAAAATTTGTAAAATTGTTCAGGAAATCTCACTTGTTAATATACCCTCTGCTATGCTCTCCTTTTATTTCAGAGTCATGCATGATTTTGTCTTTTAATGTTGCTGTTGCACTATTAGCAGAAATGCCATTTGTGGGAGAACAATCTGGAAAGAGGAATCTGTGATGCCCCTGACATAGCAGGGGCTGTTTTTGGTGAGATGTGCAGGGGAAATAGGAACAGTAGCTCTTTTTGTTTTGACCTAAAAGTAAGTTCAGTTTAGAAAGTTTAAAAAGCAAGATACAGTACAATATGACTGTGTATGTTATGTTTTTATTTTAAATACCTAGAAAATTATTTATGGAAACTATTTGCAGGAAAATGGGGTTATGCAGAACTTTGGGAAACTTTCCTTTCTCTGTACTGTTTTGTTTGCATGAAGATATTTCTATAGATCACACACATGGTAAAATTTCACTAGGAGAAAATTCTTGCTCCCACTTCCAAACTTCAGAATCCTAGTTTTTTGCCTTAAAATAACTACTCTATATAGCTTATTTTATACTCTCAAGATTCTTATGTGCATGATTCGTAAGTGAACATATATTTTTATATATGCACATTTATATGTACATATATGCCCATCTATTGTGTACATATACATGTGTATACTTTATACTTGTTAGTTACAGAAGTTCTATTCCATAGAGTCCTATAAACATTGGATTAGTGACCATTGTACCGTATACTGAGGGGGAAACTAAGAGTTAGAATCCTGTGAGTCTGATCACACTGTCATCAGCCAGTCATTACATAACCTTGTTTTATGTGTGGTGCTGTTTAGAGACATCTTGCTTATGGTTCATTAATAGCAAACTCATAGATGACAGCTCTCTGCTGTAACAAAGCTTCTCTAAGACATGTGTCAGGCACATCGCAGCCTTAGTGTACTCAAGTACACTGGACAGCACTTTACCGCTATACCGGGGGCCATTTTAAACAACAAAATTACCAACAAAAAACAAAATATGAGGAAAAAAAACAGGCACTGAATGGACCATAAAAGGACACATTTACAGTAGGGTAGCAGAAGCCAGAAGGCAGTGTTCCTTGTTGAAGCTAGGAAGTTATGTGAGATTGACTTTTGGGGTTATAAATAAATGTTAGCAAGTAGATGAATCCGCAAACAGTGAAGATTGATTTTGTGTGTGTATCCTCTGTTGCACACTAGCAATATATATACTATTCTGAACATGTTCTGCTGTTTTGCTCGGTATTTAATAGTTCAGATTCTGAGTCTAGATTGTATAAGATCAAATCATGACATTCTCTTCACTAGCTCTGTGTGCTTGAGCAATATTACCTAACATTTCTGTGCTCCTGTTAACTCATCCATATATACAAATTATGAGAGTGCCTACTGAAGGGCATTGTTATGAAGATCAAATAAGTTAATATACAAAAATACTTAGGATTTATCTAATTGCTATATTTTCATTTAAGAATATAGTTAAGGGTTATTCCTTAGTGACTCATACAGCCTGTTCTCATTCTTTTGAAAAAAAATAATAATAATATCACATCATATTGTTCCATCATCATTTTTTAACCTCCTACTCACGGAATGCTTCTAGATAACTTTCTATTTTTTGCCACAGTAGGAATCTTGAAGCCCATTTCCACAGGCACTTGTAGAAATCTCCCTCTAGCAAAGGAGCTGTGCTTTTCAATTTTGATACATATTTCCACATTTGTCTACAGGATTTGTTATAATATCATGTATAATCAGAAAAACAAAACAACTTCCTGTCAATTGAGAGAATGACTCAGTTCTTATTCTTTGCTCAAATGAATGCAATGATTATGCTTTACCTGCATCATTGAAGGAATGACCTTTTCATTGTTTGCCATATACATGTAAATGATTGAATGGCATTTTGTACCACACAATGTTTTTAGATTACGAAGCATCAAGAGGTTTGGAAATAGTGTGAAGACTTTTGAGAAATCCTTTTGAACCATAGTTACAGAATATTGTATCAATCCAACAAGTGGGAGTAAAACTTATCATTTCCTCTCCTAGTCAGTCTCCAAAAAAATCAGTTGATTATTACATTATTTAGGAAATGAAACAGGAAGAGCAGAATAAATTGATAAACACATTGTACTTTATAAGTACTAGTACTGGCAGTAGAAACTAAGTGTAAAAATAGCAAACACTGTTTAAAATGGTTCTTTTTTAAGACAAAGAGCATTAGAAACTTCCATAAAGATAATTCTAACATAAAAATAGTCTTTGACTCCTTCCAGTTTTCCACCTTACTGCTGTCTGTGTGCTTCCCAGATCATTGCAGTGCAGACAGGATTAAGTTTGGGTTTTTCTTACATCTTCAGAGCAGATTATATTTCACTTCTTTTATTACTCTTTTTTCTTTAGGAGAATTCATTAATGTCTTTACAGGCAATCACAAAGATATCTGGAATTCTGATTATGGGCTATGAAGACAATAACTGCAAAGAAGTGAGTTGAGGTACATTTTCAGCGAGGGGAGGATGTCACTGGATGCTCTCCACAGGAGTGGGAAAGGTTCTAGAAAATAGTCTGAGTCACTCTTATTAAGAGTCAGTGAGGGGAGCAGCTGTGCAAAATTAGTACCAGTATCTTCCTACCTTCCATTTTAAACTTTTCAAAAGATTTTTTTTTTCTGGTCAATTCTTCCGGAGAAGGGCAACCTAATCAGACATAATCTTTGCTTTTAGAGGTTACCATGGTGATGGCCAGGGCAGACTATCTTCTTCCAGCATCATAAACACATTTTGGATAGTGCTAAATAAGCCTTGTATACCATCAGAGTTTTTCTTTGAGCAGTAAAACAAATAGGGAACATTGAAATTGTTCACAGCAATCAGAAATGATATTTCCCCATATTGATTTTTTTCCTTTCTTTTTGCCCTGTCTTATCTTTGCCATATCTCTTTGAAGTATACATCAAGGACAATACTTGTTACAGAGAGCAAAAATACAGTGAGCCTTTAAAAAAATATATGGATAAAAACAGTGAAAGATTTGCTTACCACAGTTGCTCTGTCAAGTGAAAGGCATCATCACTCACTAAGGCTAAGGCTGACAAACAACAGAGACTAATACAGGCCATTCAAAGGTAGTACAGTGGTGGGGAGCATATGTGAGCAGTCACTAATTGGTGAGGGTGGGATAGAGGAACTAAGCATACTAATTCATTCTTGTTTTTAATAGATTTTATTTTTTAAGTTCACAGGAAAAATTGAATGGAAAGTACAGAGAATTCGCATATACCCTGTGTCCCCACATGTGTGCAACCTTCCCCATTACTAATATTACAAGTGTACCTCTGTTACAATGAACCTACACTGAATCATCATCACCCAAAGTCCACAGGTGACATTAAGGGTCACTGTGGGTGTTATAAATTCTATGGGTTTGGATCCATGTATAATGACATTTATTCATCATTATGATATCACACTGAGTATTTTCACTGCCCTAAATTCCTCTGTGCTCTGTCTATTCACCCCTTGCCATAACCCCAGACAGGTAACCACAGATATTTTTACTGTTTTCAGACTTTTACTTTTCCCAGAATATCAGATCATTGAAGTCACACAGTAGATAGCCTTTCCAGATTGACTTCTTTTACTTATTAATATGCTTTAGGAGTTTTAATTATTTGTTAAAGAAAAGGCAATCTCATTTTGCTCTTCTGCCATACTGACCATTTCATTTTCCTAGCGCACCTGATTCTTCAAGGCTTATGAACAAAGTTTAGGTAGAGGGAAAATGTCAAGCACAAAGTAGTTTAGAACTTCAAATCATTCTTGCAGGTAGAAAAAAGAGCTAAGTGAAACACACACACACACGAAGTAAACATATAAACATCATCACCACTGCCATCAACATTAACACCAACAACAGAGAAGTAGGCAAGATAAAGACTGACCTGATACACAGACTTTAGAAAAGTGGGTAATGGCAAACAGAGAGCCCTTACAGTGAGCAAGGATGTAAAGACTCCCTTAGCAGAAAACTACCTTTAGGTTCTGGACCTTCCAAAGAACACAAAGCTCTTGTCTAGGGGTTGAAGAAACAGGGAGTAATCATCTTTACTCTCACTCCATATTGTCCGGAGAGCAGAGGAAATGTCCAGAGGGTTTTACTGGTAAGCAGTGACTCAGTGCTAGGTTTGAAGTATTCTCCAATCTGCTGATTAAAATTGATTGCCTTCTGGATGCTCCTAAAGCTCTTTGTTTATGACTCATGTGGGCAGATTAATCATTTCAGGTTTTATATTACTGTTATTTATGTTCTAGTCTTCCTTCTTCACTAGATTGCAGATTCCTCCAGCATCAGAATCTTGTCTTCAACTTTCTGTTATGCAAAGTGTCTGACAAACTTAAGTGTTCAGTAAACACTGATAAAACAGATCTGGCTTTGAATCTCTAAGTGTGTAATATGATTATTTTTCTCCCTTAACAAAAAGCTATTTATGGATGACAAGGTCTTATTTTACCAGTTGAGTGTTTTCTAATAAACTAGATGGCTATGATATGCAAAAAATATGGTGGGTAAACATTTGGAAGAAAAAATTTTCAGGGATAGATAGGTTGTCTTCAAAATAATTATCACACAATATAATCCCCTCCCCCTATCAAATATCCTGAAAAAGAGCCCATGGCTTACTTCTTTCTGGGGAGTGAGGTAGGGGGGAGGTGGGAACTAACTAGAGTGGTCAATGTGTTCAAAAAGCAAAGAAAAACTGTAGGTCACTGTGCAGACCCCAGAAAGAAATAGCTGTGGGGCACATAAGCAGATGGCTCCATATGCACTATCGTTTAAATTTTTAAAAATCCATGCCAGAATCATGTCTCAGAACAGCAGAGAATCCCTGGATCTGAAGGGAACAGGCAGATGGGAACAATGGATGTTCCAGTGAAAATCAGTGTGGACCAGTGACTAAAAAGCAGATTGTCTCCCCTCCCCGACCCAAATGCTCCACTCTCCCAGCTCCCCAGTAGGTGCACTGTCATGGCACTGAAGCTGGAATATGACCATCAGGAGGAAGTCCTGGAAGTGTTTTAGGTTAAGGTTTTCCTCAGTAATGCAATGAGAATCTGTAAGAAATTAGGTTGAGCTATAGAAAATAAAGCAATTTTGTTACTTAGACAAATATGTTTACAGATTAAAATTTGTATTTGTTTTGGAAATTTGAGGGCAGAAATAAGCTCTTATTCTTGAATCTCTATAACTCTAAACAAATCGACAGAATGAGGTTAACAGTTGACTTTGCAATGAAAAAGAAATAATAAGATTTCCTAATGTCTTTATTTCTCACCCTGAAACACTAAAGTCAATAGAATTAAACCCTAACTTATTTATTCTACTGTCAGTCTCAAAATATGTTCCCACTTAGAATTAGATGAAATTTTGTAAGAGAACTAAAAGCTGATTTTGGATACTACTATGCATAACCATGTTCATTCAGGAAAGTTAGTATTTTATCGAAAATAATTTCCAATTTAGTGAACGGGTTAAGTCGTTTGTTATAACAGCCCAAAGTTTAGAGAGGCAGCTGCTCTGTCATTTCCTTCATTATGAAACAATAGGGTAAAGTTATAAGCAGCTCTATCTGGTTTTGAATTTTGTACCACTTCCTAAAGACTCAAAAGAATCATGCAATCAATAGGTATAGAGAAAAATCCTCTTCATTCTCTTCAGGCATCCTAGCTCAAGCTGTCCTCACATTTATCAATTGGTAGAGGACCCTCCTTCTCTATATGAAGTTCACTGCTTCATAAAAAGTGCAACCAACAATCACAGCATCTATATCATATATATTCAATAAAACTAGACAGATGCCTAAAACCATATAGTATCTTGACAACCTCTAAGATACCAAGAGATGTTTTGTCTACCAAAAGCCAAACTAAAATCCTGTATCAGAGCAGTGAGGGCAGAGAGGAAGCAGAAGAAGTAAGCTGAGCCTGAGCCCCTCACATACTCATGGCCCATGCTCCTCCAGGTGTCAGGTTTAACATTTTCATTGACTCTTACTTTTGTGGGAGGTCCAACATATTAACCAGGGATAATTACTATTCTTCCTAGCAAAACAGTCAAACAGTGCGGCCAGAACTCCTTTCAGGCTAACAAATGTACCCCACTTCAAAGACTGAAATACCAGAGAGTGTCTGGTGCCTCGAGACATCAAACAGCTCTCAGGTTATGATAGAGAGCAAGATTCTCACAGGGCCAGGTGGCTTGTGAGGGCAACCAAGGAGAATCCGCCCACTGTGTTTATGGGCAAACAACAGGTCTGGATAGAATTATTTTAAGGAGAAGAATACAGAATAAATGAAGAAATCTGCAGCATAAAATGTCTAAAAATGTAACACAGGAGAAGAGGTGCTATATAAGTATCTGCACACACACATGATTGTGTATGTGTGTGTGTAGATATAGGTATTTACTATGGTGACAATAGCCAGTTTAAAAAACGTTACTTATTTAGATTGTTAATAAAGTTCTAAAGTTTACTACATATTATCTCATAACTCACTTAAAATTATAAGGTCATTACTACTTTACAGATGAGGAAACTGAGGCAAGACACTAGTAACATGTTCCTACGGTCTTATAAATGGCAAAGCTGGGGTTCAGACTTAGGTAGCCTGAGCTTTCAGGAGAGTGAAAAACACCATAGGCTCTCTTGAAAATGCTAAGATGAAGGGTTATAATAAAAGAGTAAAAAATCAGATGATAGAAAGGGAGTCAGTTGAAAAATTAGTGGAAAAATTGGCAGATGCTAATAACAAACATAATGAGGTAAGGAAATGTTGTGTGGACACTTGAAAGCAGCAAAATTTGCATTAGAAACAAGAAAATAGGAACAAGTTCTCAGAAAAAATTCAATCAGTAATATAAAGGAAATGTAAACATAAAAAGAAAAAAGTTCCCTCAGAGCCTAGAAATAAAAGAGCACATGAAAACGCCAAGAGAGAGTTTGTTAACTATGAAGGTTGGCAAATGCAGAGTTTAGATGCAGCGCACAGAATGTGACATTTGCTTCCTGTCTCATGAAACTGAAAGTGTACACTGAGAGCTTGCACCTACCTCGGTGTAGTTTCAATTTTCATGCATTAAATTTTTGAAGTTCTTTAAGTATTTTCAAAAGAATTTGTTGGTAAAATTGATTTTGCTGTAAAGGAAATTGAAGTTATGAACAGAGTCTAAAAGGGGAATCTACTCATATATATAGTTCCTGTCCACATTTGTAGACATATAAAAATAGTCATTTTATATAGACTTGTACATTGAAATCTTATAGGTGAAGTATATGCCAGTCACTGTTCTAAAATCTTTCAATGAACAATATCATTAAATACTCATAAGACCCTCCCTTTATAAAGAGGAATCTACTATTGGGAAGGTGAAGTGTGTGAAGGATTACCAAGTTAGGCAGTGTTGGAGTGAGGATTCAGAAGACCAGATAGTATGACTTCTAAATTCTGTATTTAGCTCTATGTCTTTATTTTATCTCTATTGGAAAAATAGTGACTACTTAATATAAGCAAAGAGTCTTGGGGCATCCATGGTACTTTGATGTATTTTCTTTCTTTAACATTCAGATCATTTTTTTAAGGGATTATTGCTATTACTATTTTATGCATAAAGAAACAGAGCATCGAAGAGGTTTAAGTGGGTTTCCTAAGACTCAGCAGCCAATGATGAAAGAGAATTCAAGCTTAGGTCTTCTGCTATCCAATGTATCACCCTCTCTATGTCACAAGGATATTTTGTAATTGACCCTGAGCTTCCATACAGCCTAAATAAGATCAGCAGACTATGGAATAAATTCTAATTGATGCCAAGGGAGGATTGGGTCGATGATGATCTGATTGGTACAATTGTTCCGCTACAATTTCAGTTCATTATAGTCACAAAACAGTTTTGGAAATTCAATCTTGGGGTTGAGTCAATCATTATCACAAAATTCAGCTTTGGGATCTCTAAGAGTAGTCCTTTCTGTAAACTCTCTTCATTTGAATCATCTGGGGGGAGGGCGGCGATTCAGTTTCCACCATGATTCAGATTGACACCAGCATATAAGTTATTTGGGCTTTGGTAATAGTACAAGAGAGGGACAGTTTTTTAATGTCGAGAGGGACAGTTTTTTAATGTCATGCTTCTGTTCAAGGGAGTTATTTATAAGTCCCAGCAATGTGGAGGAAGATAGAGAAGGGGGGGGGGGGGAGAATAGAGGAAAGGAGGAAGTAGGAGGAGAGAACTTGAGGGAAGGAAGGCAGAGGGAAAGGANGGGGGGGGGGGGGGAGAATAGAGGAAAGGAGGAAGTAGGAGGAGAGAACTTGAGGGAAGGAAGGCAGAGGGAAAGGAGGGAAGCAGGGTGAGATTGAAAACATTCCTCCATGTCCTTCGTCTGCAGGAAAAAGCATACACAGAGGGAAATTTTCAGTAGAAGTATCTGACTGTTCCCTTTAGTACACACTGTACTTATTCTAAAAGAACACTCTTATTTTTCAGTTCAGCACTTTTTTTAAATTCTATTTGAGAATTTGAAATGCTAGTGTTGTTTTCCCAGTAAACTATTTTATATGCATAATAACCCACGCTTGGTTATGTGTCGGTTAGCCAACGTTTGAACCCCTTTTGTCTACTGAAGCTCTATGTAAACCATCCCTTAATTTGCTTCAAGTCTGCTTTGTATCTGCTGCTAAACAAGGTTGCATGTTATTAAATCTACTGCTTATTTTGAAACTTGTCCCTGAGACTATCTGTTCAAACTTCCTTCAGCTTAAGTTTTTGTCTCTCATACGTACCCATCAAAATAGTTTATCTTTGTTTTTTTAACCTTCCTTCCAGAGTAATACCATTATTTGAGATTTTTATTAGACTTGCATCGTCAGAGGATTCTGGGACAGAATAGTTAAATGAAGCAAATGAATCATATATTGACAGCAATATGTTATTTGAGTGAAGGGGAGCATTTTAGAAGTAAAGTTTTTTTTTCTACACCAGTAGCGCATTGCCATCTGTTCCCATTTCACACAAATCAGTAGTGAGGGAGCAACATGAAAGAGAAAACTGGGTCAACATTTACATTTCAAGTCAGGTTAGATTTTGCTTTGTCAGTTTCTTTGGACTGGAAATCTAAAGGTTAAAAGATTATTTCAGGCATAGGGTAACCAAACCAAGAAATAGATCCTCTAATTAGTCCCATAAAGCTGTGAGTGCCAAATAAAGGACAGATAAATTATAGGGAAGAAGTGATATTTTGTATCATCTAGGTTTGTCCATAAATTTATGAGACCAAAAGTATAAGAAAACTCACTTTGCCTTGTCGCTGATAAGTCTTGTGTTTAGTCAATGTTGTCTGTCTGTACTTAATGCAAACATGTGCCTTTGGGTTACATAGTGGCTTGCTAGGCTTTTTCATGATCAGATTAAAATTATGCTTTTTTTTTTTTTTTTTTTTTTTTGCGAGAAGACCAGAGAAGAGTTGTATCCTTCATCCTTCTCTGTGCATGACATTAAAGAGTACAACATCTAAATATATATTTTATGGATGTCTTAATCTTGATCATGTCACCTGAATTTCTCCACAATGAAACTACTGGATCTCCTTGGTAACTGATAAATATCCTGGGGAAGATACTTCAACATTATGCTAATATCTTGCTTCTTTTCAAAGTTTTGGCCATTGATACAGCACCTTTGAAACTTGTAGACACTGCTTTGACATGCTTATTGGCTTATTGGCCACATTTCCAGTGTGGCCAGAGCAGGAGGATAATCAGAGTAGCCAGAAGCAGCCATGCCGCTCGAGGCATGTGACCTGGCAGTATCCCGATATGAGAGATGTCTGTAATATGCTAAATGGAGCCCCCACCAAGCCAACTGGTGAATCCCAGACCAATTAGAAATTAGTTCACAGTTTATGGAGACTGGGCAGTTTCGTGACCTTCCATCTGAATGCTGGAGACCCAGGAAAGTCAGACTTGATGTGGCAATGCACATTTTAAGTTCATCCCAGTAAATGCTCTCTCGAACATTTTTCCACAATGAAACCAAAATAGAAGTTGAAACCAAGAAATAGCTCAAAGATGCTCCAGTGAAGGCAGAGTGAACCTAACTTGAAAAGCGGGTGAATCTGCATGGTAGAAGTGGTGAAGTATAGTGGAGTGTGGGTGCTCCTCTCTAACTCTTCCCTTAACACCAGTGTACCCATGTTTTACTTTTTTGTTGTCTGAGGGAAACTCACAGCTGTCCTCTTGCTAGAGGTTTTCCCTCAGCCAAATGAGGGTACTTTGCTGAAGAGGCACTACCACCTACTCCTACACTTTTGAAAGCAGATCTGGCATGTGGTATGATGTTTCGCCACTTTCTTCCAAACAATTCAGTGATACAATCTTTGCTCCAAATCTTGACCAGCTATTCTTCATCTGAGAATACGTTCTTTCATTCTTGATCCTGCTCTCTCCTACTTCTATCACTTCCTTTCTCCTGAAAGAGGTCCCCGATAAATTATCAAAAATTATCACATATTAGATTCTACTTACAGGGAACCTGAACTAAGACATTCCATTTAATATATAATTAATAGTAGATCATCTATTTTATATTATGTATGTTTATAACTAACATAGGCATATATTTAAAAAGATATGTTTATATATCTTGTGTTCTGCACTTCCCCACCTACCAACCCTTGAAGACAAGATACATCATTCCTTTTCTTTAGAGTCTTTCAATATTCCCTTGCATAGTGTTATGAACATACTAGGCCTTCAATAAACATTTCTGAATATGAAGACAGGACTGAGGTGATCATATAATGATCTTTTCCCAACCAAGCACCTACTTTGTAATTGTTCTGAGCTATAGTCTCCATAAATGAATTTTTAATGTATTTTATAGTAGAAAGTTGGCTAATAAAAGACAAGCTGAAAGATATGACATGAAACTCTCAGGGTCTCAATTCCTTACTGAACAGTATCATTTTTATTGTTGTTTCCAAAATGAGATCATCATTCTCTTCTGCTTTCACATTAACTAGATTTGTTCAAATATCTGACGTTAATGTCCTCAGTCTGGATTATTGCATGAGTTCTGCTAACTGAGTTTTAAAATATAGCCATTAGCATGCTGTGGAGGAAGATTTGATCTCATCATGCTATAAATCACTTGTTTTTCTGAGAAGATTGGAACTATGACAGGCAACTGTGTTTTATCAGTGTTTTTATTTATACATATATCTTTTCCACTTCAAAGTTTGCAGAAGAGAAGTGAGATAATGTGATTAGGTAGCCAAGCATATTCAATGCTCTGAAAACTAGGTCATTGTTGAGATTAACTGATGGATTAAAAGGACTTACAAAGGTGGTACATTTTTGATTTGCATATTTCTCTAAAGAGTCTTGACTCTTGTCAAATCCCCCTCCCATCTTTTACAAAGCAGCAAACCAAAGCACTACATCCAGCAATTTAAGAGTTGCAAATTACTCTTGCCGCTTTTTTTTTGACCTTGAGCAAATTATCAGTATTTCCACAGTAGATTTATTTTCCATAATCCATCAACTACATTGCTTTGGGGGCACTGAAAATGAGACAGGAGAGTGCTAATGTGACAGATGAGGACTGAAGTAATTAAATAGTGCTCAGCATAAGGCCACTATACATCTCTTTGACCAAGCATGCTTTGAAAATGCCTTAAATGTCAATTAAATAAAGATTGCTTAGTGGTGAGCATTGTTCAATGCCACTCTTCCTTTTGGCAATTTTGGCCTCATCAATGGCACTTTCAAAAAGATAAATTAATAGCCTTCTATTAGATGGGTGAACATCATTTATTCCATTAGTTTCTTTAGTTCATTAGCTACCACTTTACTGTATGAACAATATATATTAAATACATGTAAAGATTTGAGAACTTATTTTTTTAAGAATTTGAAGTAAGCAATAAAAGTAGAAATATGTATTCCACTCACTTTTTTATTTATTTGTCCATTTATTCAGTAAATCAACTCATGTTAGTGTAAAGAGAAGCACATGTTTACAATAGAATGTATCTATGTCATACTAGATGTATGTTCATAATGCCTTTATGGGAATACAAAGAAAGGATATCAAGGCCAAGGGGATGAGATTGGGAAAGTATTCCTAGGAGAGATGATTCTAGCAGATATGTCTTGGCGAATGAACTAGAGTTCTGATTTAGGAGAAGAGTCAGACAATCGATTAAGGTAAGATATGGTAAAAGTAATCAAGAGGATGGCTGTTATCAAGACAGAAAAACCCATGAAATTAGTGGAGTGGGTTATATGAAGACTCTAGGAGGAAATTAAAAATAAAATGTTATTTAAAAAAAAGAATGATCAGAGATATAGGAATGCTGAAATTAAAATCACTTCTAGACTTTCCAATGGTACATTTTGGAGGATGTTTGTATAGGTGTAGACATGGATGTGAAGTGACTTAGAGTTTGGCAGGTCCTCTTTATGAATTCACTCATGTTGATATGCCAGAGTTTGAACTTTATAAATGACAGTGAGAATGCAATGAAAAACTAAGAATTGTAAGTAGAAAAGATCTATGAGACACTGATGGTATGAAGACATGGTATCCCACTTATTTAATGTTTATTGAGTTCTAGGTCATAGTATGAGATATATGATTAGGTAAGGATAAATTAAATCTTCTCAGCCATTATTTTCAACAGCATTGCTAATGGAAAACACTCATCCCATTTTTCAGGAACAATTGTCATGTATTGACTACTCTAGAAAAATAGTTTTCTGTTATAAGATCTGAATTACACTGTACTTAGTGAGACAGTAGTTACTATATTAGCTCACATTTTTGAAGAAAATAATATTGTACAAATGAACAGTGCATGATGATTGAGAAGCTTAATTTTTTTTTTTACTAAAAAGTATGATAATTGTCATATTGAGAGATGAGTTGACCTTCTGCTTAGACCTTCATGTTTTCTCCTTCCTTAGCTTTATGCATTAAAGAGTCCTACTGATAAATTCAAATAACTTCTACTCTGTCACTTGTTACTTTGGGCAAATTGCCAAATGTTTTCTGATCTCAATTTTTCACTGCTTACATCAGAATGATAACATTTTGGTAATTTTTTTTAAAGATTTATTTATGCATACAAGAACTGGGGTACAAGCCAGACACGCGGGAGGTGAGAGGATTCACCAGAGACAGAGTAGGGAACAGAACAGGCAGATCGACCAAAACGCACTGCTGAGGGGAGCAGCGGGCACAGCAAGAGAGGTCTGCTGCGCCATGTGGGTCCCCTCCCTGGCCGGCAGCAGGGATCGAACTCATGCTGCAGTGGCTGCAGTTTAGTTTGTAGTGTGTTGCTTAATCCACTAAGCTACCAGAGAGGGCCCCATTTTGGTGATTTTAAAGAGGAAAGCTTTGAGTCAAGTCCCTTGTACATAATAATATCATGTCAGTGGCAACTATTATAGAATCTGGACTAAAAACTACCAACAACTCCAGGCTGTTGAGCAGTTCCCTAGTAGAAAAAGGAAGGAACACAAATTCTAATGCACAGCAAAAAATGTTTTGAAATCCAGGAGGATATTTATAAACATTTTTTCCTATTTTATAAGTGCTTACCAATTTATAAGATAAAAATGCTTGCATTAACATGTTTTTGCAGACACACCCTAAGAAATGTAAAATGCGTAATTAATAGTCTTTGTTTTTGCAGAATTTCATTTCTGTAGTGGCACTTTCCTGTAGCAGGTCTATGTTATTTCAGTCAAGTGAGGAATTTCAGGTTGATATAATATTTTTGTATCAAGGCAATAAAATGAATTTGGAAATAGGAGGGAGAGCTCAAATAATTCTAAAGAAAATGTGATTTGAAATGACTGAAATACTTTCTCACTAAATTGTCAAAATGAAAAAATAAAAAATGCTGTTGGTAGGACAATGTTTATTAATAAAATCCGAATGATGGGCATTTATAATATCTTCTTATTTTAAGAAATAAGACAATTATTTTCTTATTTGAATGACTCTTATGGTGCTAAAGCAATATGTTGTTGCATATTTATTAACTTGATTATACTTATCACATAGTACTTTCTTTTTTCACATTTATTATTTAGAACTGCCAGCTACTTCTGGCTATTTACTCTTTTCCACATTTAGCATTGAGTGAAGTTGGTGTCATTTCACATGCAAACTCCAACACCATTTCAGGCCCTTTGACCCTTCTTCAAATAGCTAATTCCCTGGAGTGCAGAGGTGGTAGCAGAGATGGCAGAAAATGACAAGGTGCTGAAAATTCTATTGCATTCATTAGCTACTTAGCTGTCAAGGTCTTTATTTCTATATGAGACTGCTGGGGCAGCATGATTTAAATGGATTGAAACGTTTTATGAGAAAAAAATTAAAAGGAAGTTGATTCTTGAGCGTCATTATAGTAACACTTCTATGGATATTTTTGACTTTTTTTTTTTACTACTGTTACATTAAAAATTGACATTAGAATTTCACTTTAGTATTCCATAGAGGTGTAAATTTCCATATTATCCAATAATGTTTCTTATTAAAAAATCATTTTGCATTGTCAAAAAAATTACTTGAAAGGGGAAATTTTCAGGCTTTGTTAAACGTATGCGTTGCTGTCTGTGCTCGGCAGAATTCTAGGGTGAAATGCAATGACCCTCCATCTTGTATAATCTCTTTTTGCATGTGGGTGGAACCTGTGATCATTAGCAGATATCATTCCCATAATTATGTTACATTATATGGCAAAAGGGATTATGCAGACATAATTAAGTTCCCAAATTGGTTGATCCTATGATAGTGTGATTACCCAGGTGAACCTTATCTGATCACATTAGTCTTTTAAATCTGAGTCTTGAGGACAGAGTTGGAGGAAGTCAGAGATTGAAAGCACAAGAAGGGTTCAACATGCAGTTGCTAACTTGATGATAGAAGAGATCACATAGCAAAAATGAATGTGGGAGGCCTCAGTGAGCTGAATGTAGCCCTTGGATGACAGCCAGCTAGGAAGCAAGGGCCTCAGTCTTACAAATGAAGGGATTGACTTCTGTCAATAAGAAGAATGAAATTGGAGGTGGTTTCCCCACATCCCCTAGATAAGAAATCAATCTTGTAAAATTGTGATTTTTCGCTCTGTGGTACCTTAAAAAGAGAATCAGCTTCATCATGCTTGGGACCTATTGTGAGCTAATGAACAGATGTTTACAGCTGCTGAAATTACATTGTTATACAGCTATAGAAAACTACTACTCTGACCTTTTTCCATCAAACAAACGAGCTAATTTATACCAAATATTCCAAATTAACAGCTAGTTTGGATTGTAAAAATCCTTTTCCTGTTTTTCAGATAGCATTAATTTTGAGAAGTATTTTTTATCTTAACATCAGTTTTAAATGTTTTATGATAATATGAAACACTGTCATGAATGTTTGTATGCTATTCTCTTTTATGTATTCAAATCAAGTTTAAAATGATCATTGATGAGAATGAAGGTAGAAAGAAATACAGGCCATTAAAATTTCTCTCTGTTAAAAAACAAATCCAGATTAGAAAAGTAATAAAACTACATGGCTTGTTGGGGCATATCATATTAATGCTAAATTTAATTCAGAAGATGAGACAAAAAGCAAACAAGAATGTAATTAAAAGCAATTTAGTCAAGGAGAAATCACAGGGAAGATTATCCAGATTGGTAAAGGAATTTCATGGAGGATGATGCTTTTGAAGATACTATTTATCTATCATCTTCTAAACAGGGGAGTTTCCAAGAGAGAGGCTTCAGGGGAAATACTGCTTAATTTACAGTGGAAGTTCTTGTCTTTATTTGATGTAAGAAAAGAATGGTAGTTTAGGGAAACAGTGCTTTTTGGTTTCAGATGAAGTTAAATGAAAGATTAATTCTCCTTTACCACTAAGTAGCTAGGACAAGCCCAGGCAACCTTCCAAGTGACAGCAGTAGGAGAAGTGGACCTGCGTCTGGTATGTTGGTTAGTCTTTTTTCCAGTTCCACACTGTAAGTTTTATTTTGTAGAAAAAGGACAGTGAAAACATTATTTTTATAGTTCAGTTTTAATTTAGTAAAAGAACTATAAGGAAAAAGATGTTTTGCAGTTTCTTGCATGTAAAATTACCAAAAGAATGACCAAACTAGATCTTTTGTTTTTTATTCATTTATAAGGAGATAAAATTGGTTTACAAAATTCTGCGTGGTTTAGAGGTATAGACTCACTCCTCGTCAGATGTTTGTTACCACCCTGACATTTCTACCAGCAAGCCATGCATACTCCTCCACCATAAACCACTGGGACCCCTCACCCTTTGTAAAAGTAGAACACTTAACTAGGATAAAACAATTTTATGCATAAAAGTGAAATGAAGTATTTTCAGATATGCAATAGCTGAAAGAATTCAATACCAGAAACGCTGAATTACAAGAAAATACTATGAGGAAGGCTTTCAAATAAAATCAGTATCTCAAGGAGATATCTGCAATCATGTATTTATCACAGCATCACTCACTATCTCCAAGATGTAGAAACAACCGAAGTGTTCATTTATGGGTGAATAAAGAAAATGTCACACACACATGCAAACATACTAGAATATTTTTCAACCATAAAAATTCTAACACTTGAAAAAACATGGGTGAAACTATTATACTAAAAGAACTATTGAAACTATTATACTAAAAGAGATGTCAGTGGAAAAGGACAAATTCTGTGTGATCTCACTAATACATGATATCTTAAAAAGCCCAATACATGGAAATAAAGAATAGACTGGTGTTTTCCAGGGTCTGTTGCATGGGGTAAATGAGGAAATGTTGATCAAATATTTATAAGATGAATACATTCTGGGAACCTAATGTACAGCGTGGTAATTATAGTTAACAATATTGTATACTTGTAAGTTGCTAAGAGAGTAGATTTTAAAAGTTCTCACCACACAAAGGTAATTATGGAAGGTGATGGATCTGTTAACTAACCTTGATTAACTTAACTAACCTTGTATAATTTCATAACTTATATCATATTACATTGTGCCTGCTTTAAACTTACATACTGTTATATGTAACTATATCCCAATAAAGCTACAGATGAGTGACAGACAGACAGACAGATAGAAAGGTAGGTGGAAAGAAAGATTAACAGAGCCGTCAGTGTTAGGAAGATAATGTCAGATGGAAATCTGGACCTACACAAACAATTGAAGAACAAATGTATAAATATGAAAACATTTAAATTATTGCTTAAATCTCTTTTGAGGAGTATGAACTCTCCTAAGCAAAAAATGAGAACACGATATTTTAAAACCTATGACAACAATAGCACAGAGTCAACGGATGGGGAGGAGAACACAGGAAGTACACTGTTCTTTTTCTCAACTACATATGAAGTAGTTCATCACTGTGGTAAGTTAAAGGTGACCCTAAAGCAAACAATAAGATAGTACTAAGCAGAATTGTAGCGAATAACCAATAGAGAAGCTAAAACTGAATGGTAAAAAGTACTTAATCCAAAAGAAAGTAGGAAAAGAGAGAAAATGGTACAAAGAACTATAGAAACAAATTACAGTAATTTCAGATCCCACTAAATCAATAATTATATCAAAACACCACAATTAAAGGGAGCTGTTAGTTTGTATAGAATGACAAAACTTCATACAGCGTATAAGAAACCAAGGTTAAAGCATAAATACATGTAAAGCAGAATAATCTAAAATATATAAACCTTCTAAAATATATAAAGCCTTCAAAGAAGGCTGAAGTGGCTATATTAGTGCTAAAGTAGATTTCAAAGCAAATGGTATTACCAGACAGAAAGGTGTTTGCATCCTATGATAAATGGTTATTTTATTATGATTCTTCCTGAAAGACAAGAGTCAAACTTTTAACTCAGACTTGGTAAATCATCAATGTCTTCTAGGGACTCAGTACATTAAATACAGAAATGGAGAGGAGAGCTTCAAACTATCCCAGTAATGGATTTGAGTGAGGCAGGAAGGGATGCAAGTAATGACGTTGGTGCTTGTGGTGTTATCCTCACTTGACATTATATGGGTTATGAATATTATATTGCTCTTTCTTAGATTTTCTTTGTTCCTTCAGGTGTTTAGGTCATTACATGAGTCTCTGAATACTAGAAACTTTATGGACCCATGATTTTGCTTTTTAATATAACTTAATTTATGTTAAGAGCCTAAATATAGAAGTCATATGGTCTGAGTTTGAATCTGATTATCCTACTCATGAACTACCAGAACTTAGATACATTATTTAACTTTTTTCTTTCTTATTGTCTTCATCTGTCATGTAGTGTTGAAATTGTACCAATCTGAATGTGCAGACTCATTGATCAAAATCCAGGTACTTTAAATATATGTATTATATACAATAGTTATATACTGAATATTTGACTCCCAATTCAATTTTCATTATTATTTTAAAAATGTATGGAAGTTCTACAGAGTACTAGGTATATAAAAAAAGTACTACTAATTATTTTCTAGCTAAAATTACCTTGATTATACAGAATATCATTCTCCATTCCTAGAGTTTTGGGAAGGATTATGTCTAGGCTGACATGGTCACTGCAAGCTTAAAATGATTTTGTAATCTCAGGCTTCATCTTGAGGTTCATTCTAACTATACATGCATTAAATAGGCTTTGAATTATTTACTACTGAGTTAATAGGCCATTTATGTGGTGGTTTTAAGTAGTGCCAGGCACATAACCCAATTTAAGAATTATAGATACAATGAAATATAACATAGCTATCGAAAAATATGAATCCTGCCATATATAACATGGATGGACCAAGAGGGAATTATACTTGGTGAAATAAATCAGACAAAGGCACACATTGTATAAATCCATTCAATAAACAAATGAACTAAGTAAATTAAAAATAAAAAATTAAACTCTAAGACCAAATTAGTGGTTACCAGAAAGGCAAGGGGTAAATTTGTTAAATGGGGCAATTATGTTGTGAAGTATAGAATTGAACTTTTGGCGATCAACATATGATATGCAATTTACACGGATTTATTTTTTTAACTCTCTCTTCCCTGGAGGTCAAGCCAGGATAGTTTGAGGTTTACCAGGTTGCTTTCCTTCAACTCACCCCTGCAGTTAGCCCTCACACAGGTGTTGATTTAATATTATGTACACCCACAACTTATAGAATGTTAAAATCCAGTGTTGCTTCAATAGAGAAGTAAGTGTATGGCAGGATTGAAAAGTATAGACAAAATGACAGAACTTCGTATTGACATTAGCCCCGGATTTGGGCATTGCTATTTCCTTTTTCTGAATGAAGAAATTGATTCAGAGAAGTTAGGACATTTGTCTACAATTACGCAGCTAGTATGCATTTCATTATACATTTTATTTTATTTTACTCAGGAATTTCATCTTCCTAGAAATGGTTCCAATACAGTATTTGAAGTTGCTAAATCACTTAGCCTATAGTTTGTAAAAGACTTCTTCCATTATCTGGAACGTCCTTAATATTTTAATTTTATTTTTTGTTTTTCTTTTTTAACTTTATTTTTAATTGAAGTAATATTTGGGTACTTTCATCAGGTATTGTCAACATAACATACCCATTACCAAATCACCCATAGTTCACTGTGCTTTCTTCTCTCTCCCTTTCCTTAACATTTTTAAAAAGGTAATCCAAGCCTCAAGGAATACATGCTTCATAAATTTATTCCTTGACATCAATACTTTCTTAATCTCTCTTTCATCTTTTCTATTTTTTTCCCTTATGTCTATGATCACAAATAGTCCCATAGCTCTAAACAGCCCATTATTTAAAAACTTTCATCTAAAAGAATTCTGGAAATGTACTTCAGGTGAATTTTCAAGAGGAGAATTGGAATTAATCCTTTGCAAAAATGACTGCTAAATTCTCATGTTTACTGTGTCATTAGGTCAGATAAGGTAGGATTTGACATAAAGCATTTCTTTTCCAGATTCATCCTTAAACTTTTCCAGGGGCCTGAATGAGAGACCCCATCCAGAGACATGGAGAGCTGCATTAAGATGGAACTAAATTCTATCAGGAATTCAGATCTAATTTCTGAATATTCATATCTGCTAATTCAATATATACTAATGCCCTCTCTTCCTGCCACACACCCCACCCACTCACCCTTTCAAGTTTTTTATAAACTAGCAGAGGCTTTGAAATAAATAGCTATAGAACTTTGCAGTCCAAAACTCCTTCCTAAAACACTGACTTCTAATATTGGACATTTGTGAATTCTCTTTTCCTCTTCATAAAGCATCCTAGAAGCTTCTCATTTCACCTCTACTTAGAGTGTACATTTGCCTTTTATTTTGGTAAATAACCATTTAAACAAAATGTTCCTCATTAATGAAAAGAATTTCTGCTCTGTTGAAACATACTATTCAGCCAATTTCTTCACCTGTACTTTGCGTTAGCATAATTATCTCATCATGAAAAATAAACTGCCAGTCTGATTATAGCAAAGCTTTGGTTATTAAAATAAAAACATTTTTTAGATACCATTGATAACCTTCCATTTGCATTTTTTGTGATGGTATTCCAAATTGCAATCAATTGATGAGGAACAATGGTGGACAAAATGTTGGGCCAATTGAGAATCAATTTGCTTAAACAATTCATCCAATCCATTCTTTAAAAGTCACCATGTTGAAGAATTGAAAGTAATCATTTATATGTTAATTTTTAGGAAAACTGGTATCTTTGTGATTTTATTTGCTCTTTCTAAGAACAAGGGTCCTTTTGATTTGTTCAAGATTACTATTGTGTCTTTTATGAAAGTTTTAAGAATCTTCTATTAGTTTGCGTATTTTGGGTTATGTTTTCTCTTATATACTTTACCTTACTGCCTTTGCAAATGGAGTTGACATTCACGTTAAATTTTTCTATCTTGTTTGATGTATAAAAACACCACAGAAAAACAAAAACAACATTGAACTCTATAGAGCTACAGTAGACATAGGAGAGCATATATCCCTTTGTATTAATGTTGTTGCATTCTTTGGATAGAGAACTAGGTAGAATTGTTGGATCATTCATTAGATCTATTTTTAGTATTTTGAGAAACCTCCATACTGTTTTCCATAAGGGACTAGACCAGTCTACCTTACCACCAACAGTGTATGAGAGTTCCTTTTTGTCTGTATTGGTGTCAACATCTGTTTCTGGTCTTTTCGACATGGGCTGTTATCACAGGTGTTATTTAAATGACAGAAAAAACATTAGTGTAGCTCGAAACAAAGCAAACAAACAAAAGAATTTAAAACTAAGCCATTGATTTCTTTTCTTTTTGGATTGGTTTGAAAATCTCCATGTAGATTCTGTTTATATGACAAAACATGGGTTAAATAAATGATGAGATAAATTATTGACTCCTTAGCTGGAAAGCTAAGGTGGCAGTTATGTTTATAGCAGGTGCAACCCACAGAGTTACATAACTCATGCCAGAAGAACGAATGTTCAGTTGAATATCTAGATACGTGGACTCTAATGACAATCTTAAAATATATTACCATGGCTAAAGAAAACATCTGGATAACTGAGAAAGTATTTTTCTACTTCTAGTGGCCAAATCCCTCCCTGTAAACCAGACCACTATAATCAATTGCATGATGAAAATCTAAACTTGAATGTGCTCATATTCAAAATTAAATCATCGTATCCTGAACACCTGTTTCTCCTCAACAGTTCCCATATTCCTTATCTCATGAAAGAATATCACTATTTGTGTAGTTGCTCAAGGCTGAAGTTTGAATTTTCTATTTCTAGTATGTGTCATGACTAACTAGGCAGCAGGTTTTATCATGTCTGTATTACAAATAACTCACTAATCCACTTGTCTGTGTCTTCTGTCTATGTCTTACCATAAGTCCCTTAGCCAAGGCAGATTCTTTTTTTAACAATTGTTGTATCGATTTCCCATAGCCTTATAATACTATGGAAATTTCAATAATACAGTTTCACACTTCAAAATATGCATATACTATAACAGAGAGCACCATAGTCCTATAGCCCAACACCATTTTCAAAGTGAACCCCATTTCCTTTCCACCTTCCTTCTACTCCTTTGGTAAACCACCATATTTCTCGAAGAGTTACTTTTATTGTGCATTGGTAATTCATTTGCTTTGTTTATCTAGATTTGCCTTGATAAATATCACCTGCTGAACCTCAAATGTCAGATCATTTTCTTTTATATGGCTGGCTAATATCATCCAAATATTTCTTTTATGGCCCATGAATTTTAAAACACCCTGACCCCACCCATGCAAAGACAAACTCTCCAAGGTATAGAATTCAATAACTATGTTATTTTCTTTTAGTCATTCCCTTTATAAGATTAACTCAATATCATGTACATAGTAAATTTTCAATCACTGTTTATGAATTTTGAAAAGTTTAGAGGAGAGCAAACAGAAGAGAAGTATAAGTCATAGTGTACAAAGAATCATATCAGAATAGACTAATCTGTTGTCAGGTTCAAGAAGTGAACATAGGGGCCTCCCTGGTGGCGCAGTGGGTTAAGCAACGCACTATGGAGCAGACCGCAACCACTGCAGCACGAGTTCGATCCCTGCTGCCGGGCCGGGGGGGGGGGGGGGCCCACAGGGGGCGGCAGACC
>JAGFMF010011752.1:21657773-21706251 GCA_019455555.1 Galemys pyrenaicus | reverse complement strand
GCTCCCCTCAGCAGTGTACTTCCGTTGATCTGCCTGTTCTGCTCCCAGCTCTCTGTGGTGAATCCTCTCACCCCCCCACACCTCTGGCCTGTACCCCAGCGCTTGTATGCATAAATAAATAAAAAATCTTTAAAAAAAAAAAAAGAAGTGAACATAGACTTACAGGGGATGCAAAAGTCAGATGATTCATGGTCCAGTCACACACAGGGGAAGGAGTTGAGATAATGCCAGAGTTAGTGAAAAAACTAGAAGAAACCCTCAAAACAATGCATGAAGTTGACACTCATTTTTAGTAAGTCACATGATTCACATGTAAATTTATCTGCCTGCTGTCTCTTAACTGTGTGATTTTATAAAATTACTTAACGCATCTAAGCAACTCCTAGTTTAGAAAATAAATCTTGGTTTCTTTATTCATTAGATAAGAAATAGTAGGTACTTCCTAGGAAGTTCATAAGAATTAATTATGACAGCGTTTGCAAAGTGCTTAGTGTTGTCAAAAGTATTCAGTGAATGTTAACTGCTGTTATAAGAGGGTGTGTCAAATAACATTAGCCCTTTTTGAATGTTCTTAAATGTTTTCTAAGTATAATATTTTAAATATGGCCCAATCATGCTCTATGCAGTGGTATTCTAGTTCATCTCATTTGATATACAGTCTTACTGAAGAAGTAACCCTTATGTAAATGGCTACAGATGAATAATGATAATTCCACATATGGTAATTACTTCTCTCGACATGTACTATATATGCATGTTCAATGTTAATTCTTTATATCATTTTTCATCTTGTTATCAACTACTTGCTCAAAATTTGATTATATAAAAATATGTAATGGAGCAACGTAATGTAAACAACTAAATTAAGAACTTGGCTCACATTTCTAATTTGTCTACTTTTTTGAGAATGATTTTGAATTTATGTCCTTTGTCATGATTGATTGTATACAATCAGAATAATAGCATTTCAGTTGTTATAACCCTCATGTCAAGTTTGTCCTTACTTTGGCAAACAAGTGATTGTGTTTTGACAGGCTGAATTTATAAAGACCTTCGAATTGCTCTGAATTATGTAAGTTGGTCTGAGGAATGAGATGGTGACCATAGATACCTATGAGTATTCTCTGTACCTGTTATCTGGAGACCATTTTCTCCAAACTTTACCTCATCAGTCCTTAAACTTCAGATCAGTTAAAACAACTCTTATGTTTTTTCACTTTTGTGCAAGTTCTTGTATCTCTGTATTCATCCTCATCCTTCTCTTTCTTTTCTCTCTATTAGGATTGTCTAAGGAACTAATTTGAATTTACCCAGTCTGGTATCTGAGCTTAACAATAATTACTGTAACCCCAATAACAGTTTTAAGGTTGTACCATCTTTCAAGACTTTCTTATAATTACAACAATCTCTTTTCCTAGATGATAAATTTGAGGTTATCAGCTGGATTACAATGGTCAATGGTTAACATTCTTATGTTTACTTCTGGTATTGAGATCCTCTTCTCACTGGTTTCATGTTCTGTATTTGCGCATGATCTGTCCTATGCTGATCTAAAGGTGGAATATCCAGCTCTGATTTCTCCAAATGCCATGACTCAGGCATATGTGGATGTGGCATATTTTATCAAGATTTGTGGCAAAATAAGCAAGTTACATAGTAGCAATAACTGTTTAATACTGAATATTAAAATAGTCCTGTTGAGGGACTTGTTCTTAGTGTTTTGGCTACCAACTACTCAAGAAGGAATTTCTTAGTAATCACAGTATCACTAGCTTTGTACTGTGGTGCTTTGTGCTCACCCTCCTTTAGAGTGGGTAACATCTAGCTTTCTGCCTTTTCTTATTCCTTGCTTTCTTTAAAATTCCTATTAAATTTTTAGGCAGAGACATTTATCTTTACTTTCCTTCAGGATCCTTTCAGAACATGCCCTCAGGGTTCACACATCTAAAGCCTAATATCAAGGTGTTTTCCTAAACAAAGCTTTCTCCCTAAGGGGAATTCTGAGCCAGCTGTTAACATTACCATCTTATTTATCCTGCCACCTTTACTAAAAGGATAAATCAATGACGGATCATTTGGGCATATGTGACAAGGCAGAAATATTCTGATAATATAATTTTTCTTAAAGGTTTTGATTATATTGATATATGTAATTCAGCTCTTCTAGTGTATTGTAGACTGGCTGCAGTGGTAATTCACATGTGTATTTACACATCATATGTTAATGCTATCAGTGTTCGCAAACAAGTGTCCTTTCAAGCCTGAATCGCTCTCTTTGAATCAAGATTTCATATCTTTTCCTTTTTCTTTTTTTTTTTTTTCAGGTTAGTTATTGTAGATATATTCATTTGCTTTGATGAACAAGTTAGGGGAGGCTTCCATATGATGTATAAGTGAATAGGAAATGAGATAGCAGAGTTAAATTCTGGCTGTGGATCATTATAGGAATTGAGACTAGCTTCTTGGGTATTTATAAATGTGTCTGATCAGCGTGGTCAGGAGCTCACACACACACACACACACACACACAGTTGCACTTTAATCAGTTTGTGTGCTCATCTATGTCAATTGTATTGCTGCCCCCAAAGTTGAAATAACAATCATTTGGAAATACTTTGACCAATGTGTTGGCATATAGGAGCTGTGAAAGAGATGGTAAGTAGCAAGTAGTCACCCTGCTCCCATGCTTGGAGACTTGAGAGCAAGGGAAAGCAAGAGCAAAGGGAAAGATTCATGGGAGCTATTCATGCACCTGCACACACTGTCTTGTCACTTCTCTGCCAGATATATCTGTGCATTTCTGTAAAGATGCATATAAGACTGGAAAGAAGCTAATCAGACTTTTCTCTGGTCACATGCAGGCAGTGACACTGAACTGTTTGCTGCTGTATTTCTTGCCTGTGACTTGCATATACCTTGAATTGTGATTCCCAAGCCCTTCCTGATGGCTCTCTTCTTAGAATAACCTTCTCCCTTCCCTTAATAGTCCTCCTGAGATGCAAATGTCCAAGAAGACTAGTTGGGAAAATACTGCTCATTGATATTAATCCTTGAGTTTTATTTTGTTTCTCTCTTCAGACTGAACTAGTCAGTCATAAGGGGACTCTGGGTGAGGTGCTAAAATGAATCTTCAATTTCAGTAATCTGGTTAGTGAAGACAAACATTTTTCTCCTTACAGCCACCTTTCTTGCTTTAGTAAACGTCTGTGGAAATATCTCTTGTGATATTCTTCCTCAGGATGTCTCTTGCTGATAACAAAATTCTCTCCAGATCTCCCTCTTTGGAAACATTCTACTGCTATCACTAAACCGGCTTTAAGAAGGCGCTGAAGATCAGGCTTGTACCCTTTTGTGGGAGCAGTCTGACTGGTGGACAGCGGGGCCCAAGGCAGGTGTTTCTCATATTTCTCATGACAGGAGATGTCTGTTACTGGAGGGGTTCAGATTTTTTAAAAAATTCTTACTTCCTGCCGTGCAGCAAAAGGAGGTTTGCATTGTGTGGACTCCTATTATCTTCCCTCAATTTAGCCGCTGCTAGAAGTATGATGTATAAGATTGCCAGGACCTACTGGTTCTGTCCCCACACACAAGACTCCTCAATTTTTACTTACTTTAGCTTCTTCAAATCCAGCCTTGAGAAAAAAAAAATCCTTTTGATACATACATTGCTTCAGTGAGGCTCATACCATAAATTAAAGGAACAAGCCGTATTAAACCCTATTACAGACATTTCCATACATAAGTACACATGGCTGTCTCAGTCTGTCTTTGATAGGCATGGGTTTATGCTTATGCAGTTAGGTGTGCACAGAGATTGTGCAAACAAATGCTGAGCAGCTTCCTAAACTATCGAAGTTACTGAAGCAAAGTAAAAGTTCATATGTAAATGTCACACAAAGTCTCCCATACACACACACACACACACACACACTACCCCATTCCAAGACTAGAGTACAAATAACAAAGTTGGCATTGTGTGTGTCTGCCTTATTTAAATACTGTTTGCAGCCCAGTTTCTCAAATTACCCTGCTTCCTACAGAACTAATTTTAAAATGAATCTCCCACTGACTTCAAGGGACTTTCATCTCTTTAGGATGGTGATGAAGGCTAAAAATATGTGCTGGGTATCCCAGAAAGCTGAAGAATGGTGTCTGTGTCAGCTCTGCTCAGCAGTGCTGAAATCGCCCCAGCTCCTCCCCAGGTGTTGACCATTAACTCCTGTGAAATCTTTCAAAGGGTTTTATTTAAGTGATAAGCTAAGAGAAAATAGGCCCCAGGAAAAATATCCTCCTTTGGACTGTCTCCCTATCAGAATTCCATAGCCATATCAGAAAGGAGGCTGCTCAGTGTCCAGTTCCTTTTGTGCTATGAATACAGAATGTTTTATCCTTAATTTTTTTAACCACAAATAAATTTTGTACAAGAAAGCTAATTCAACTTAGCATTCATTACAAGAAACAACACAGGAAGTTGCTCCAAACTCAGCATCTCAGGATCCTGGTGTGTAATAAACTCTAAACAATTTCCAGGAAATTAAGCTTCTTTTAAAACGCTGAATAAGATGAATAAGTAATTCTGAGAAGAAAATACCAGCATCCACATTTATACACACATGCACACACATACACTCTCTCTCACACACACACATACACGTGCGCATGAAGGAAATTAATTATGATATAATTACTGCACAGCTGCTCCAGAAATTTGGAAGTAACCTGCTCTCTTCTTTGTTGATGAGATATAATCTGATTATGCTCCTTGCTTGAAGTATCTCTGGTCTCTCAATCTCCAAAAATAAATTCTCATTGAAGTATGACATTTCCATATCTACTGGATAATTACTTTAAAGAATGAGATTTGTTTCATATAGTTCTAAGCTAATCCTCTCACTCACATAGATAAGAGTGCAGTTGGAGGTATTGACAGAATAAATTTCTTAAGGAGAGTAATCTGTCAGAGTGTTTTTTCTGTGCCATTCTCTCCTCCTGTATATTAATATTCTGACAAAGCATGAGGGAAGAAGGCTTTAGTCATTTGTTCAAATGGTTTGAACATTCATTTCTTCAGCCTGGTTTCCCTTTCTTTTCTGGGTCTTTTGTCAATTTGCCTCTCTTTTCATCTCTTTTATTTCTCTTCAGAAATTTGTTGTCATTTTCCTCCTTTCCACCAGTGACACAAATATTCTTCATGGGGTTCCTCATACTTCTAAGAAAATTAACTCAAAGGCAGTTAGTTGCATCAGATGCTAAATTCGAATCTTTTACTTTGCCTCTTCTCTTTTTGTTCTGAATATATAGCGCTAATAAATAATCACTTGGACTTAAAAATATCTGAAGTATTTTTACATTTATAATAATAATCTTTACTACTCCTTAAAGACTTGCTATTATCATTTTATAAGCAAGAGATATCCCCAAACAAACACAAATAACAAGAGCAAAGGGAGGATTTAAGTTTGTCTGGATTCTGGTCCCAAAGTTTATTGATATCTACTCCATTACACACTTTAACCAAAAGTTTCTTGAACCACTGTCCTACAGTAATATTAACAAATGGGATAATTCTAGATAATATTAAAATTCTATCACATTTATAGGGAGACTAGTCAGAAACTTTGGTTTTGAATGTCATTGTCTATCATATCATAAAAGGAATAATGACCTAACCATGGCAGATTGAAATCCCATTCATAGCTGTTATTCATTAAAATCAATTAGATGGTCTGTCCTTCTTGCCAAAAGCAGGTAATTCAGATGATGCAACACTTCTTTAGGGTGACTTGTTGTATCAGCAGGAAGTCTTATCACATTAGATTTTAAACATAGACACTTTCCTTGAGATAGATGTAGAATGAATTGCTTTCCAAAGAGTTTTGCATAATTTTAATTTGCCTTTTTTATTGCTATTAATGAACCATCTGTACCTGTGGTTTTCTATGAAATTTAAAAAGAACATACTGAGCAAGTCTTACAATTTAAAATGCAGAAACATATAATTAAATAAGCCATGTCAAATAGAAAGAAAAGTAAATCGAAGTTCTAAAAATCAGTAAAAATAGGGCACTTAATTTCAAGAGTAACTATTCACAAATTTGAACTAACAAGCACTAATTTGGATCAGCTACCTAATTGTTAGCATGCCTTCTTCTAATGTATGCTGAATTTATACAGCTCAAAGAAACAAAAAGAATAAAAATGTTTAGTTCCAAATGAATTCTTCCTCTTTTAATTGGGATAAAGTGAGAAATAAAGAATATCTTGAATTTTGCAAACTAAGTATCAGCTGTTAATTCACTGTGAAGATTTGATAACAATTTAGAGTTTTATAGTATAATTTAATTGTCAAGGAGAGAATTATGATTCTTCTTATTTCATAATCTTAACTCATAAACATTTTTTATTTAGTTTTCACAATGTTCTCTGTTTAGTCACAGTTTTCAGTGTTTATTCATTCACTCACATGTAACATTTTACCGCCATTGGCCTAACCTTTATCACACACTGCTACCAAGCTAGGAAATGCAGTCACTTCTAGGTATCGTACATCTCAAGCACATAAGAAATACTCAAAGAGAGAACAAACATTTGGGTGATTGTTGACAATAGTCTGCCCTTTACATGTCCTTTTCTGCATCCACAGAACAAACTCATCACCCTCAATGGGTGAATGAAGTCAATGTGGCCCCTGAATTTTTCATCCAATTCAAAACAAAGTCTACATTCTGTTCTACTGTGTCACCTTCCTCCTGTGATTCCTCATCTATAAACTAACAGATAAGCTACCTTCTTCTCCAGTGCAGTCACCTGATACTCAATACTAAAGAAAAAAATAATTAATACTTATGACAACAGAAAACAAAGAGTGGGTTTCTTTTAGAGATAAAAGCTACACACTGTTTTTTTAAAAACAAGGTCTTTTTTTATCATTTATTTATATATATTTCACATCATTGTTCATTTTTGTACAATGCTTTCTCCTCTCAGGTGTAGTCCCTGTAAAACTACTACCTCATTTCATGCACAAAATCAACTCAAAATGGATAAAAGAACTGAATATTAGAACTGAAACCATAAACTATATAGAAGAAAATACAGGAAAAACACTACATGATACATCTCAGTAACATCTTTAAAGACTCATCCCCCAAAGCAAAGAAAGTGAAGGAAAAGATAAACAACTGAGATTACATCAAACTAAAAACTTCTGTACAGTAAATGAGACTTAGTCAAAACAAAGAAACATCCTACTGATTGGGAGAAAAATTTGCACTCTATACAAGTGATAAGGGACTGACCATAAAAATCTACAAAGATCTGACATGACTCAACAAAAACAAAGCAAACAATCCAGTCAAAAAATGGGCAGAAGAGTGAAAAAGACATTTCTCCAAAGAGGAAAGTATACTTACTATTGTATATATTTGTGCTCTACTTAAGCTTTTCTTCGAGAAAAAGCTTTACCAAAAATACTTTTAAAAATCAGAACCTATGAAATTTGTGCCATTATTTCCAACTTCCTAAAATTATCCCCATTTCATGGAAAAATTAGAAAGAATAAAAGAGTCAAAAGGATCTGACTATCTAAGAGCACTAATCATTTTTTTTTACTAGTCCTCTCCAAACAAAAATACAGTTAATTCTCCATTTTGCATTTAAGAGCGAAATATAAAAACAAATGAGTAATATCTCATATCCTTCTTTCTGAAAAAAAAAAAATATATGCAAAACTAGATAAGCCACTGTTGCTTGATCAAATACGTTTCTAGACCAGTGGAGATCAGGTAATATTTGATTTGTCAGGTTAACCACCAACTGTCTAACTGTAATAGAAAATCTCAGTAATTACAGTGGTATGGTCATAACCACTAAGTGATTTTTCTAGGTCTTCTATAGAGGTGGTAACCTTGGCTTGTATCCTATCCTGCATTTCTTAAAAACCCTGTAAATGTATCATATTTTCCCATATGAATAAGAACAGATTTCTATTTTACTAGTCTTGATTTTTCAATTCAGTACACTCCATTGTTGAGAATCTTTCCCCTCTATTATTTCACTTAGTCTTTGTAACAAAAAGTGAAAATAATACTTTAAAATAATGATAAATAAAGAATAAAAAAGTTTAACCTCTTGTACAGATTAAAAGCATAGTGTGTGTAAAATTCTCTTAAGTTAGAAATTCAGAAAGCATTTTCTTAGAACCCCTATGTTCAGTCCATTAGACCTACTTAGATATTCTTTGTTTGCTTTCTTCTTCTTTTTTTTTAATTTTTATTTTTTTGGAGCTCATTCTAGAATGAAATGATGAAGATTTCATTTTTTTTTTTTGTCTGTAGCATTTCATTCTAATGAAAACATGGAAAAAATTTTTTTTCATCTTATACTTGTTTTTCAGGGTGGAAGGTGTAGAAGGAAATAAAGAGTTTATTCTTTTGAAGTTTTAGATATTTACTAGAAAGTGGGTCAATTTAACTAACATTTTCTTAGTATTTATTATGAAGTGGAGGCAAAGCGGACGAAGGGAAGGGGCAATATTTTTGATGAAAAGTCAGCACAACTATTCATAACTTTATAGTCAGTCCTCAAATGAATATATTTTAAACCTAATTAAAAAAAAATGTGTTAAAGTGGCAGTGCTATCAAGGTATCACCAACCTCTGAGGCATGAGTTTGATTCCCAGCCAGGGAGCTGACCCACATGGCTCAGCAGACCTCTCCTGCCTCAACAGTGTATTTTAGTTGATCTGCCTGTTCTGTTCCCCAGTCTGTCTCTGGTGAACCATCTCACCCTGCACCTCTGACATGTACATCCCAGTTCTAGTAAGCATAAATAAATAAAAATAAATCTTAAAAAAATAAACAAAATGAATTTTTTCAAAAAGAAAGAATATGTATAATATACAAGATGAAAAAAAATTCTGAGCTTCATCAGCTAGCTCATCTTTGATATACAGTGAGCATTTTAAATTTTAGTGACTAATCTTTTAATACAAAACACCACCACTTATACTCATATAAATAAGCAGAATTCTATTCAATGGAAAACAACCTTTCTACAGTTTACCTACTCTTAAGTCATAGATCTTAGAAAGAAGCTAATAGGAGTTATCTGTGGTTGAGATAGATCGTGTTTTGCTTTGTTCCATTTAAATAAAGGAAAGAAAAAACAATATGACATTGAAAAGGAGAGAAGGAGTGGAATTGAAAAGACAAATTCAAGGAAAAAATTAAAAAAGAGTATTAGAAGAGAATAGGAGACATAATATTATTCCATCCATAAAAATGCTGTTTATGCCAAATTATATTATTACAAAAGTATTGTGTAATGATTTTAAACATACAAGGGTCTTTTTCTGTTTGGGATAAGTTGTGATAATTAAATAAATTTTAGTGTTTTGATCTTTAAAGAGAGCTGTTTAGTATAGTCCATTCTTGGTTTTTCCAGTCACATTAAAGACATATTTTTAAACTCACTCAAATGCATCTCTCCTTAATGTTCTGGAGGTCAGGCTCTTAGTTTTTATTTACTAGGACAGAGTTTTGGAAAAGCTTAAGGCAGTTGTTTTCATTTTAATTACTGAGACTTTTATAAAATACCATTCTGGAGTATTTGGAGAAGGTTGTCAACTATAACAATACATTTCTCTGAAATCAGCCCAGCACTATTTATCATTGACTAAAATATTAATGGATTTAGAAGTAGCGGCTCTTTAATGTGCTATATATTCACTTATTCGGTACAATAAAAATACAAAGTGATTTTTAAACAAAAAAAAATGAACAAGCAGGAATTCTGTTGTGATTGTTCTAAAATGATAATGTTTTTAATTACCTAGCATAAGCCTCACTATGTATAAAAAGTTTTCTCTGAAGCATATCTCTAATAGATGTCATTGAATTCTCCCCTTTGGTTTTGATCTTGTCTTTCATTTCTCTTATTTGATTATAATAGTTGCAAATTTATCTGTATCTCTATTTTTTTACCTAAGTGAATAAATATAAACAGTATATGTTTATAGTTTTACATTAAGTCTTCTATAGATTTATGCAACAATAATACAAGGAATTTGAGTAATTATTAGAGTCCGAATATATTTTAATAACTAATAACTACATGTATAAAGCAAAAGAAAATATAATGACTGATCCTTCCTTTACTCATTCAAGCATAAGAGTTGGTTCAGAATCCTAGGAGTGGGATTGCTGGATCATATGGAAGTTCCATTCTTAGTAGACTGAGGAACCGCCATCCTGCTTTCCATAATGGTTGGACCAGCTTGCATTCCCACCAGCAGTGTAAGAGAGTTCCTTTTTCTCCACATCCTCGCCAGCATTTGTTGTTGCTACTTTTTTGGATATGTGCCATTCTCACTGGTGTGAGGTGGTATCTCATAGTGGTTTTGATTTGCATTTCTCTGATTATAAGAGCAGTTAAGCATTTTTTTCATATGCCTGTTGGCCATTTGCATTTCCTCTTTGGAGAATTGCCTTTTTAGCTCTTTTGTCCATTTTTTGACTGGATTGTTCCCTTTTTTTTTTTTTTGTCTATGACTATATACTTAAATTCATCAACACATTCTATATTTTATGTCTAAACTGTGAGGAATTTTTTTGGAAAATATAAGGTTGTCTAATTTTACTTTATAGGTGGACTGTGTCAGTAAGCCAGTTAGCTATCTCTAAAAAGTTATATACCAAGGTGATTGTAATATGTATGGTGCCACATAAAAATGTAGTTTAAATGCTATGGAAAATTATGACAAGGTAGTATTTTAGAATATGCAGTGAAAATAGTAGACTCTTAGTCTGCCTTTCACTCACCATTATTATATAGGCAGATCTCATAATCTCTAAGAACTTAAATTTACTAATCTATAAAATGGATTATTGTGAAAGTTAAAAGAAATAATTGAAATATGTATCTCAAATGAGAACTAAGAAAAGTACTCTTAGAACCACTGTTAGATCTACTTATTTCATAGTACTTACACCTAAAATTATTATGAAATGTTTAAGAAAATGATGACATCTTCAATAATTTTCTTACAGATATTCCCCAAACAGTGCATAGGTAAAAAATGCTCAAGTTTTGCCTCACTGACAAAAAAAGAATTAAATAGAATATGGGTCTGAGCAGTTATATTCATGTGGGGATATATACTCAGCTGTATATGATTTCCCTGGAACCACCTTGTGAGGTGATGAGGACTTCTAAGGGCACTGTCTCCTAAGGATTTATCTACATCTAAAAATGGTTCCTTTTGTTGTTAAAAAAAATACAACACATGAAACTGACATTAAAATGGCAATACAGGAAGTTCCTTGCTTGGTTTCCAAGAGGAATATCTAGAAATTTATCAGTGTGACATTACAGTAAGAGAGTCCCATGAATCATCCCTCGCACTTCAAAGATTAGTAGAGAATGTATCAGAAGGGCCAATGAGGAACTCATGTGTCACTGAAAAAGAGGTCAGTGGAAAGAAAACTGCATTCTGTGATGATGAATACAGATGGAGGGGCTACCAGCTCAGCCATGTGCTCTAGGGAAGGGAGAGCAGAAAAGGTACAGAGGCCTACACCCTTGATCAAGGTGAAACACATATGGAGCAGTTGGGTTGCTCCACATAGGTTGGGCCTCCAAAAAGGAAAAACAGAATAGGTACTCTAGACTGCATTATACTTCTCCCACCCTTAGGACTAGTACTAACTTTGTGAAGTACATTGATAGCAGATAGGTTGAAGAATCCCCAGAGAGAAAGGTTTTTTTTGTGGTACCACAAGACCAAACTATCCCTGCCCTTCCCATTCCCAATGATTACACTGTTGGTTGAGGAACTCTAGGACTCTCACCATCCTGCTGAACTCAAAGTTGCATAAGGAGTTTATAGCTGTGGAACCTAGTGGAACTGTGGAAACCAGGGCCTCCCTGGTGGTGCAACCTGTTAAGTCTCAGCACTATGAACTATCTGAAATAGCTTCAAAATTCAGTATTTGCTGGCAAAATAATAGTAGTTAAATTCTCTAATTTATTGCTGTAGATATTTTTTAATAAGGAAAATTAAAGTAGCAAAATGGGTAGATTAAATATAGCTTATGGCAAATTGAGACCTGAAGGGAATATGACACCTAAAGAAAAGAAAAACTCTTTAGAATCCAAGATTCTATCTCCCTATCAGAGAGTTCAAATTTGACATACTAAGGAAAATCAGAAATAAAAGAAAGTTAGAGGCAAGTCAACATAAAAAAATGCAGAAAAGCTAATCATATAGATACAGAAGAATTCAGAAAAACACAATTAATGAACTCAGAAATAAGTTAATAAACAGAATTACTTCTTAGTCTTTAGTTTAATCAAGTATAAAATTAATATTGGAAGAATATTTAAACTTTAAAAAAGAAAATAACAGGGATTCATCAACTCAATTAATGAGATTAAAAAAAAAAACTATGAAGAGCTATAGAAGCAGAAAAGACCAAATGAAAGAATGAATCAGCGACCTATAAGATAGTACTACACATAGAATTTAAGTGGAAAAAGAGGAAGAAAAAACATGTAAAAAGAAAGTGAAGAAGTATCTTGAGAATTATCCAACTTGATTGGCGAAGGCAACATATAGATAAGAAATATCCCAGAAGAGGAAGAGAGGGAAAGAGAGCTTAATCAAAGAAATAATAGAGAACTTTCCAAACCTGGGGAATGGACTGAATATACATGTCCATGTAGCTAAAAGGACATATGGCTATCAAAAAACAGTAAGTTGTACACTAAAATACATAGTATGAAAGAACTAAACATTCAAGATGAAGAAACAACATTGAGAGTCAAGTGGACAGAAAATCAACAAGAACGCAAAAACCTTGAATGAGAAATTAGACCATATAAACTTGATAGATATTTATAGGATAATTCAAAATTCTGAAAAATTGATTATAAATTCCTTCTCTCAAATGGAACATTCTCAAGGATATCACATCACAATTGGCTTACAAAACAGTAATAAATCCAAAAAGATTGAAATCATAGCATAGTATCAAACTAGAAATCAACCTCACAAAGACAAGGAAACCAGGGCCTCCCTGGTGGTGCAACCTGTTAAGTCTCAGCACTATGAAGCTATCTGAAGCCACCTCAGCACCAGTTCGATCCCTGGCCAGAGAGTTCACCCACATGGCTCAGCAGACCTCTCCTGTCTCTCCCGCTGCTCCCCTCAGCAATGTACTTCAGTAGATCTGCCAGTTTTATTCCCCACTCTGTCTCTGGTGAATCCTCTCACACCTCTGCATTTCTGACATGTATCCCAGTTCTTATATGCATTAATAAAGAAATCTTTTACCAAAAAAAAAAAGCAAGGAAATAAAAGTAGAAAAATTTAAAAATACCAGAAGACAGACAAAAGTGAAGGAATGAGATAAAAGCCCTCATCACAAATTCTATAGCCTGTATATATGTCCTATTCTCTTTTTTTCTTTGCATAAAAGAACTGGGGTGTAGTCAGAGGTGCAGGGAGTGAGAGGATTCACCAGAAACAGTAGGGAGTAGAACAGGCGGATTTACTGAAATACACTGCTGCAGCGAGCAGTGGGTGAGGCAGGAGAGGTCTTTTGGGTCATGTGGGTCGGCACCCTGGCCAGGGATCAAAATCAGCCCTTAGCAGTGATAGCACTGAGATTTAATCCCTGGGCCACCAGTGATACCCTGTTCTATCATTTTTGCTCTTATTTTATGTCAGTGTTATTTTAGGTTTTATATGTTTGCTATCATTTGTCATGTTAATTTTTGAATCAGGGAACATTAAAATATTTTCCCATATAATTTCATTTTTCACAATACTTTCCAGGAACTGGAAGAATATTATGTATATTTAACATTTATTTAATGTTTTCCCTTGCCATAAATGATTTTTATCATTTTACACATCCTCAACCTCACATAAACACACACACACACACTTTTAAGGATATTATTGAGAGGTTATTCATTCGTATTATTACAATATTCTTGTTTTCCTTCCTAATATTTAGTCCACTAACATTATAAATGAACAAAGCCTCTTATCATCCTTCATTCTGATATATTATCTGGATTTTATACCTAATATTTGTTTAAAGATATGCTTCAACATGAAAGGATGCCTAAGGCTATCAAGATGGAGCTGTATTCCTGGATAAGTTCTAATGCAAATTTTACTAGTACTAGAATATTCTTGTCAAATTAAGCAAAATATAAACTGGAATAAAATTACTATGTAAATTAGTATTGTGTGAATTCAATTAAAGTTTTAGAATATGGAGAGTGAAAATATTCTCATCATTGCTAAACAGAGCCTCATAGTAATAAAGATTTTAAGGAGAAGACTAATGCATTCTTACTCACAGGCTAAATATTTCAAATATGTTTGTATAATATCAAGAGTCCAGATATCTGGAGACCCAATATAATCCAAGTGTGCTTGCTCTCATTGAGGGAGTGGGAGGGAGACATACGAACTGGTATATGAATCATGGTAAACTCACTCATTGTCTTTGTGGCCATGGTCAAGATACTGGCATTCTATGGTCCTGCAAAATCATTTTAATGAACAAGAGAATATTTGCTTCTCAGAGCTATTTGGAGAGTATGATTTTAAAAAGCCATGAATACATTTCTTGAGCATAATAGACATTGAAAATAATAATTTTGCGGATGAGACAATTTTAAGGGGCAATAGAGACATCACTTTTCATGATAAAACCATGAGGATAATTTTCTTAAGGAAAATTACTTTTACTTCTCTGCACATGAAAAAATACATAAATATGTATTCTTCAGATATTTCAATTCCTGAACCATTCTGAAAGAGAGTGAAAGCCCCACTTGAGTCAACAAATCTTAATTTTGCCCATTTGTGATCAAAAAACCTTAATTTTTATTCTCAAACAATTTCCTTGGTCTCAATACTTATGTAGGATCCACTAGATTTAAGAAAATATGAGACAAAAATAAAAGGTCAGTGAATGTATCACAAATATAATTCCTTTCCTGGAATGTTAGAGAATACTTACATATAGAATAATATTTCTGATTCCAAAGAGTCTTAAAAAATAAATACTTAGTGGCAACCCCTGGTGGCCTAGTGGTTAAGTCTCAGCGCTGTCACTGAAATGAGCTGAGTTCAGTCCCAGGCCAGGGAGCTAATAACCCACATGGTGCAGCAGACCTCTCCTGTCTTGCCCGCTGCTCCCCTCAGCAGTGTGTATTTTAGTAGATTCGTCTGTTTTGCTCCCCACTCTGCGTCTGGTGAATCATCACTCTGCCCTTGCCCCCACACTTCTGGCCTGCACTCCAGTTTTTATATGCATAAATAAATAAACAAAATCTTTTTAAAAATCACACTCCCTATATCTTAAAAAAAAATACATAGTAGATTGTATTGGGAGTTGTAGTATTTTAAAATATTTGTTTTCATATAAAATTTTAAAATTGTTTCCTTTGCCAAAAAGTCATGGAGAGAAGATTTAAAATCAACATAAAAATTCATATAAAGTTCATATGCAATGTTATGATACTCCCTTCAGAAGTTTATGACTGTTTGTTTTCACTTCTCTCTTACAACCTTGTAATAAACACCATTTTGACTTGCTGTTTTCACTGTTCTCTTAGAGTTCTCCTTTAACATTTGGGCTTCCAATTTTTCTTGAGTGGAAATTTGGTCCTGAGGAAATCCATGTTAAGAATATCCTTTGTGAACACCAACTAAAACATGAGAAAGAACAGGCTGCCTGAAAGAATCTTAAATTGCAGCTGGAAGGAATTAGAGGAGACAAAGAAAATGCCTTTAACTTAATAGTTTGGTTAGTCTTTGTAATAGATTTTAAAGGATGTGTCACTTTTTTTTAAGATGTATTCCAGCAAATCTTTGGAAAGTGTCTAGATGGTCCTCATTTTTATCGGGGAATAATAAATGTTAATGAATAGATGTCCCGGTTTCTTACAGATTTATTCAAAACTCAGTTTAATTTGCAGCTGGTTAGCTTGAATGATATTACAGATTCTCATTGCATCGCTACTGGGAGCAGGAACATATCTACAACTATAATAATACAGTTTATGTAAACCATCTTCATTCTATCTTTGAAAGTTGTATTATATAGTATATAATACATATATAGTATATATGAGCTTATATTACCAATCCTACAGTCCCAGAGAAACTGTTCTATGTCTTATGGATATTTTGTACTCTAAAAATTCTAAACAGCAAATATACCTGATATCCATAAATGAATGTAGTTTCAGATTAAAAAAAAAAGAGAAGTTCAAATTCAATATGTAAAGAAGGGAGATCAGTGACTCACAGAGATGAATCATGAGATTAGTTCTGTAAAAAAATGGAAAAAACCTTTCTCTTTATAAGGCATGATCAAGGCAAATTGTTCAAAAGAATACAGAGTTACAGATGCATTTGTATATTCTGGTGGGACTAGAAATTTAAAAGTCAAAGTAAATAGTAGTAGATGTATAATGTTTTTACATTCATAACATGCCCTCAATTAAGAACTATAGTACGTTATATGTATATAGTAAGTTTCTTAATTTTTTTGTGTCTGAAACAGGCCTTGATTGAGAACATGACTGAACTAAAATTCGAGTAAATGGTCAGTTGTCCTTGATTTTAATGATATGAATCCACTGTCTTTTGACATCTCTTGTTGCTGCCATTAAGACTGCTGATAGGATAATGGCTAGTATGATTTTGTTCCCATGTTTTATACAGAGAAAACAAATAGTAAACTAAATAAAACAAAAATGAACTTTTGGGCCATAAGTCCAGTCAATGGTTACCAGGATAAGGAGTTTGGAGCAGGGCTTAAGTCAAGAGTAAGGAGACGTTGGTGGGGTGAAAGACAGATTTGGACTTTTAGCAGTGAGCTTAATACAGAATATTCAAATATTGATTCTCAATCATAAACATCTGAAATTTATATAATATTAATAATGTAATGTTACGTCAAAAAATAGAAAAAGAAAAGAAATGAAAGGCAATCTGGAAATGGAAACTTTTCCCCTTCCTCTTCATTCCTGCTTGGAGCTTGTGTAAGATGTGATGGCAGGCGGCACAGCCATCCTATGTGACAACAGCTTGAGAATGAGGAGTCAGTGCCGGGGGTGGTAGAGGAGATGGGTAGAAATCAGTTTGAGATTCTGAGCTACTGACCGATACAGCTATCTGCCATATGACTTCTTGCTCTGTGATAATCATCTCCATTTGCTTAAAATCCAGAACCCTGCAGGATCTGGTCACTGACTTCTCTCCCATTTTATCACCTTTTCCTAGTGTCACTGGGCTTCAGCCACACTAGGCTTCTTGCTGCTCCTAAAACACAGCAAGAATAGTCCCAATTCAGAACATTTACACTCATTTTTCCTTCTGTCTTGTTAACCTTTCTGAGATAGCATGGCTTGCTTCCTCAGTCTATTCTAGTCTCTGCTCCCATTGTTGCTTTAACAGAGAATTTAAAGTAGCATTTACCATCCTGTTCTCTTTTCTTATCCAGCTTTGTCTTCAACTGTTTATTACAATATGAAAAATAATTACGTATCTACCCTATTATCATTCTCCTATATAGTAAGTATCCATGAGGGGAAAAAAATCTAATGGAAGATTCTTCATAATGAATTGACAGGGGTTGGGAAGGCTAGCCTATTTTTCAGCTCACTTTTATTTTAGGATAACCTTTTAAAATCTCAATTAAGAATCAAAGGTATTTACTAGATTCCATTCTGAATAATTGTTACTTTTTGCTTCCTAACTCCACATGCTCAGCAAACTCTGCAAATATTCCAAATTCCCAGCCATATTTGTAATGAGCTATCAGTTAAAAGAGAAACAACCCTACAGTTATAGCCCTAGATAGACCTTTATGTCTAGTTATCTATCTAAATGTGTTTGGTTCTCTTTAAAAGCTACCGATTATTTTGATAGATTACTGATCATTACCTTTACTTTTAATTCACTCTTTTGTTTCATTAAACATATTGTCATTCTGATCATTTCAACATGAGACAAGAGAGGTCCCAGGAAAGGGACAGCATGGGGCTCAAGGAGAAAATTGTGCAAAATGTTCCTGATAGATTTTGCATTCCAGTGGACTGATGACTGTAGGCTGGGGCAACCTGCTGTCGCAAATTTCCTTGGCCAGTTGCATCTTTTTACTGATTTTCTCCTAGTCTGTGCCTTCCTGAGATGTCTTTCCACAGCTTCTCAAGTAGGCTGCTATGAGAAAGGGGGATGTACGGACCCAGAAGAAGAGCCAAGACTTTGCACCAGACTGGTTCGAGTGCCACCTGTAGGCACCCAGCCTGCATGGCATGTCCACCATGAGATGGGCAGGAGCCTGCATGACCCCAAGCCACACCTACTGGGCACCCACAATCTGCAACAATAAGTGGACTTTAGCCAAGTCCACTCTCCTTGCTTTCTCAGTCAAAAAAAGTTCAAATCTTTTGTTCTCAAACCCTACCCTAAAATCTATAGAGAGCCCTAGTATCAGAACCTCTGGAAGTCTCATATCCAGAGAGGTCTTCCTAGAGTCTCTTTCCTTATTCTTTCACTAATCAATAGATGCCGACCCCCTGCCTGCCCTCGCGGGTGGAATGGCTTCCTGAGCTTGGGGATTTCTGATTTCCAGGGGATGGACCAATAGAAAATGGCTGGTTCCCGCCTAGCTTATTCTCCTGTATTATTGGTAGGTGGGATAAGACTGAGGGGTCCTGGGTCTGTGCCCTCGTCTGATGACATATCTAACAAGCCTAATATTCACGTTGTTTCTCTGCTTACTCTCCTTTATGATTTTTTTTTTTTTTTTTTGTAAATGCTTTCCCTTCCTTAGCATGGATCTCTTTCTGGTAGCTCAATTCCACATCTTTCCTCTCCTATTGATTGCTGTTCTGCAGCCATCAGGGTAACCACAACAACAGCCTTAGAGCCACTAGATGCATGGTTCAGCCCCAAGTTATCCATGCCTGTTGCCTCAGTAGCCTCCACCTCACCTAGCGCTATAACTCTGCTTTGGGTAGAAGTCTTTTTCTGTCTTTTCCAGAAATGGGGCCTCCGGCTTTACTTACAAAGCCAAACTTCTGTTTCCATGTACTACATTGTTAATCCCTTAATAGGAATCAAACATTGTTCACCTTAATAGGAATCAAACTCTTGGCTCCCACTGTGTGTGCTGGATATGAACTTCAGCCCTTTTACTTTCCTACTCCTGCATTTGGCTTCATTTCTCTCCTCTATTATTTATTTATTTATTCATTCTTTCATTCATTTATTTATGCATACAAGCACTGGGGTACAGGCCAGAGGTGTGGGGGGTGAGAGGATTCACCACAGAGAGCAAGGAGCAAACAGGCAGATCAACGGAAGAACACTGCTGAGGGGAGCAGCAGGCACAGCAGGAGAGGTCTGCTGTGCCATGTGCGTCCCCTCCCTGGCCGGCAACAGGGATCGAACTCGTGCTGCAGTGGCTGCGGTTTGCTTCATAGTGCGTTGCTTAATCCACTGCACCACCAGGGAGGCCCTCTCTCCTCTATTTAGCAGCCTGTCTTATGCTTTAGCTCAGCTGTATCTTTCTGGGTTCCTTTTTGATCTTTTTGATAGTTTATCCATAAAATTCTATATTGAAAGCTAAAGTGGCTATCAGAATAAGTCACTGAATTATCTATCCTTGAATTTGAATTCATGCCATGCTTTTCAGGGAAGAAATTTTATCCTCATTTATATTGATTTCTCAAGAGAGATCTTCTTTCTTCAGAAAGGAAGTGAACAGGTATAGTGGAGGAAATATATAGGAACATATACATGTTCATATTAAACTTGAGTCCCTTAAAACTATGTTAAATGAAAAATGTTCTCATTACAAGTGTCATTTTCAGAGCCGTTTTGTAATTACTTGGAACATTCTATTTAGACTGAGCGGTTTTAGTTGCTATGATCCTTGATTTTTAAAAAAAATACTACATTAATGGAGAATGTAAATGTTTGGCACTGCTGCTAAATAGCTATTGTTGTTCTGGAGGGTGAGAAAGACTAAAGAAGGGGATTCAGCTGGGCAGTGGCTTCCCCACTGGAGGCCCCATTGGAGGCTGTGTAGCTGTCCTTCCTCTCTGTGTTTTCGTGCAGGGCACCTGGAGGAGACCTCAGCGTACATAAATATACAGGGATTATTGTATCGATTCACGGGAGAGGTTATACTTACATCTCAAATTGGAGGAATGGACTGATAGATTCTTAATATATTTTATACATTCTCTCACATACTAAAGCATTTTAGACAAAATATGCTACCTCCAAATGATTTATGCAGGCACATGCAGTGTATGAACAGAGCCGGAGACTGTCAGGAGGCTGAGGTTTTATTCTTCACTGCCATTAATTAGCTGTCTGACATTGGTCAAGTCAGTTACTTTCTCAATACCTGCTTCCTCATTCATAACACTGGTGGACATTGGACTTTACAATTATCAAGGCCCCTTCCAGTTTCTACTTTCTTTTTTTCATGCCCTTAAGCATGTGCTTAGTATTACCTGTCAACGTAGATAACAGAGAAAAATTACCTTTCTCCTATTCTTGTCTGAAGCAATGCCTGGACCAGTGGTTTCTAGGTAAGGTTCTATGAAATCCTAGAATTTCATAATATAGAATAGAATTTCTGAGCATTGAATAAAATTTCAAAATCTCATTGGACTTCAGGATCTGAAGAATTTGGTAGGAGGAAAGATCTGAAAATAGAACTTTTCCAGACCTTATCTCTTGCTTCTTACTGCAGGGTCTGTTTTCTTTCTGCTTAACAGATTAACCTCTTTGTAAAATATTATTTGAATGAAGTACTTTTTCACTTTTAAAAATATGAAAACTTCTGATCAAAACTATTTCACAAATTAGATCTATTTTAGAAATGGAATAATTCTAGACTTACTCTCATTCTTAAATGACTACAAAGAAGTAGATGATAGGGAATTAATTAGGATATGTGATTCTAAGTAAATCCTGTTTCAACATATTGCCTTATTATCAAGCCATATAGGACTGAGCTCAGTTGATAAGTTTCTCAATTTTGCTTCCAGATAATATGTGAGAACTTCCCATAGTTTAACAAAGATTCTTGGTGATCAGTCATATTTTAACATGGTGCTGGATCTGAACATATTATTATCATTTCTTTTTCAGAGAGATTGTATATCAGCTTGGAGCCCACCCATAAACTGAACATCTTACTTTATACTCTGACTATAGTGGCTTTACAGTAGCATAAAACTCAGAGGCAGATTTTGGGCAGGAAGCCAGATATTGATCAGTTCTTTTATGCTGACTGCTATAGGGATTTCTGAGTTTCACACAAATGAAAGTACAAATTGTTTTTGGAAATAATTGCAAGAGCTCTTAGCAGATTCATTGATTATTGATAAACTGCCAACTTTGCCCTCAGTTTATATACAAGAATACTGACCATGAGTAATAGAGAAAAAAGAGAATATGAACAGAGAATAGAGCAGACGGTTCTTATATAGCCTCCAAATTGAGTCAAAATATTTCTTTGAGCATCAATCATCTTTTTCATTTCTCTTCTGACATTGATTTCTGTAACTAGTTCAGCATGGCCAACAAAATAAATATTCTATAATGATATGTAGTATTTGAAATTATTAAATAAATAAATTTACTTGTGAATTGAGAACCTTATGTGATCTCTGCCATTTAAAGATTAAATATTTAGTTCTTCATTCAATGAGTATATAGATATTGTTTAATATATGTGAGCATATTAATAGGCATTAAGGATAAAATGAGACCTCCACATATTATGACCTCCACTTTTAAGAAATTTATTATTTGTGATATATACATAAAAATAAATATGGAAAGAAGCATATGCTGTACCAAGAGATAAAGGAGCATCCAGCTAAGTTTGGAGGGTTAGAAATAACTTCAGTGATGAAGTGACCTTGAGAAAAGATAAAGGAAGCAAGCTGACTTAATGAGGGACATCATGGGAGGAAGAACATGGCATATAGTGTATACCTGAAGTCTTTGAAAACCAAAACAAATGTAGTACACTAAGAAAACTGAGAGAAGGCTTTAAAAATGATATTGATGTGTGATGAGAATTGGGAAAATACAGAAGGGTGAGACCCAATGAATATTTGTGGGTCATAATAAGAATGATGTGTAGGTGGAATTTAATGGATTAATATAATTGTTCAGTGTTTTTCCATCACAAGTGTGAATAAAGATGTCAGGTGGTTCAATCACATTTTGCTTGAAATGTGTAATCACTATGTTCAACAATTCTTAAATTGTTGCTCTGCTGTTATCACCATCATCATCACCACCATCATTAATTTTACAGAATCTGCTAGATTGGTCACACAGAAATTCTGTTGTTCTCATATATTGAAATCACTTGTCCTATGACTTTTCATTCTGGAACATAGTGATTTATTTGTCTGACATAATTTAAACCTTGGTTTTAAAAAATACACCTTAAGTAAACATACACATTCTTTAAAAAAGTTGCGTTCTTCCATATATAAAGAACATACTAAATTCTATTGAAATGCAAATATTAAGCTTTTAGTGTTGTTATGGTTTTAAAACTTAGCGTGAAAACTCCAAAATTACATATATGTCAGGATCTGTAAGAAGAAATTGGTTCCTTCTTATGATTACATTTTGGCTTTAAAATCAAGATCTTTTATTTGCTTATGGATATCTGGTGTAAACCTTCTTCAAAGCTTTACCTATCCTGTCAATATTCTCTATAATAAGAAGCGTTTATTTGACAGTGATAGGCAAAGTCAATTAAATTATATTATCTAATATTTGATTTGCTTATTATTCTCTAAAATAGATAGTGGACATTCCTAGGATTTGCCAATCCCAGTAAATACAGTTAATAAGGAGAGAAATTCCATAAGAACATTTTAGAAAAATATCAATAAATAGTACCTTCTAGCACATTGCCACCAAAGAAAGCATCTTAAAATATATGATTTAATTTGAGTAGCTAACAACTCTCGGAGATACAGTAAGCATCATTACTTCAGTTTTACAGTCCAGCAAATGGAAGGTCAGAGAAAAAATTCTTTGCTAAAGGATATCCAGTAGTTGGCCTATGGTAAAATTTCTATATCTCATTCTCCTTCTGAAAGTCTACTACTCTTCATATATAATTTAGTGCCTTTAACACTAAATTTTTAGAGGGATATGCTGCATATTTAACTACGCATAATTACATATTTGACAAATTGGAATTTTTTTCTTCTCCAACTTTGCAGTATCAGAATCCGTGACTACAAAGAATATCCAAGGAATAGAGCTCATCATTTCCGAGAAATATCTCTCCATTTTGACACCTCTCCCTTGCATTTTCAATCTCCCCTACCTATGGGGATTTTGAGTCTTAGACAGTGAAATAATTTTTTTTCAAAAGCTGAAATTACAGTATTTTCCTCTAAGTATCCTCTCTTCCTTATTTTCATCTTAGTGTTAATGATGGACCTATTCTTCCTGTCATTGAAGATTTCAACCTCAATGTGATTTTTGAGATCCCTTTTTAACTCCCTTTGACGTACTACATGGATTAACCCAATAATTTTTCACTTGTTCTCCCTCTTTCCTTTCTCAAACACCAATCTAAACACAGATCATTTTGCATAGATTCATAAACTTAGGAAAAGACTCAGCCCTTCCTTTCCCATTTTTGCAATCTCATTGCTAGAATTTCTCTTGTAAGGGCCTTACTTTTGTATTTTATTGAAAAGGTTAAGATGAATTGATTAAAATATTTACTTAGTTGTATTAGTGCCTCATGCCTCATTTATACTCAGAATACCATTATAACATGAGGATTCTATGTAAGTGGGTTTTCTGGTTAGCTGAAATATTTTCCTTTATACGCCAACATTTTTGTTTTGACTGCTAATAATCCAGATATCCCCAGTGAAGCTAAATATATGTTTAATATGAAAGCTGACTTTTATAGATTCCTTTCTCTCTCTGCTCATGTCCTACCTTGACCTTTATAATTTTTTTTTTTAGTTTATCAAGATGTCTGCACAGGGATCTGGCACAGTTTTCATACTTACTCTAATTGGATACTGACTTATCTCCTGAAGTCAATAGGAAACTCCAGTTGTCTCCTGCCCTGGGCTGTTTCTTCACTGGATGTGTCACTGCAGACCCCTTCTGCTTCAACTCCTCTGCCAAGGGGCCACACTGCTAAGCCCTTGCCTGCTGAGCACAGGTTGAGCTTTGACTTCTCCCCATCCTTTGCCCTGTGCTGCTGTCAGATGCTGCCATACCACTATGTCCTGGGGTATTTCAGGCTGCTCTTTTTAGTATTAAAACCTTTACTGATGGGCCTCCCTGGTGGCACAGGGGTTAAAGTTTCAGCACTATCAAGCGATCACCAGCCACTGCTATATGAGTCTGATCCCAGGCCAGAGAGCTACCCCACATGGTGCAGCAGACCTATCCTGTCTTGCCCACTGCTCCCCTCAGCAGAGTATTTCAATGGTTCTGCCTGTTCTGCTCCCCACTCTGTCTCTGATGATTCCTCTCATCCTGCACACCTCTGGCCTACACTCCAGTTCTTGTATGCATAAATAAATAAAAATAAATCTTTAAAAAAAAACCTTTACTGTTGGTCTTTTGGGAACTCACTGAAGGCTGAGATTCACTGTGCCAGAGCTGCACCGTATCCTACAACAGAGTAGGGAGCCCTAAAGTGATGATGTTTGTGTTGGGATTTGCTTTATGGTTTGTTAGAAATAATTCTCTCTAGTTTTATTTGCTGGTCTTGTTAGTTTGTTTTGGTTTGGTTTTTGAATCGCAAAGTCCAGGCCATTGCTTTAATCACTTTCATCACTGGTTTACACAGTCTCCTTCAAATTTACTCATTTGGAAATATTCCTTTATGCCATTATTCATCCTCCTTACTCCATTACTCACTTCCACTCCTTCCCACCCCCTGTTTTCAACAGTCAGTAATTCTAATGCATCTAATGCATATCTTTTTGATGTTGTAAACAATGCTTTTAAAATGTGTATTTCTGTTTTGAACCATGTTCTATTTTGCCACTATATTACCATTTTTCCTTTTTTCTATCTTGACACTGTGCTTTCAAGTATATTGTGTATACATCTAGTCTGTTGCTTTTTTCTGACTTTTGCATTGGATCCCAGTTTGTGTTCCATTTATACATTTCTGGTGATGACACCCAGACTGTAGCCATCTCAACACCACCTCAAGCAATGTTGCAGTTTACATGAAGGACCATATTCCTCTATTGCCCTTTGTAGGGATTTATTTGCGCTAAATACCTAGAACAAAAATTACTGGACAATACAAAATATACACATTTCATTTAACTAGGTGTTCCAGGGTGTCCTCCAGACTAGTAGTGCCAGTCTTCATTCCCTCCTCTATGGGAGGATTTCTATCCATCTCTCTACATGGTAATCACAGTTGGAATTATTTGGCAAAGTATTGATATAAACCAATATTGATGTAAACCAAATATCTCTTTTTTTGGGAGGAAGGTGATATTGTACTTTCTTACCCTTTTGAAGTTAGATGTCACCATGTGACTTGTTTTGAGCAATAGAATGTTTTTCAACAGGTGTGAGGTTGGTATCTGAGTTGCCACCTTTTCTTCCTTGGACAAGACAACTAGTAGCATCCCAGATCATGGGTATTCTATTAGCGTTAGGCCATAAAGTGGATAATGTGGGCCAGAGAGCCCCATTAGCTAATATATACAAATAGCATGAGCAAGCATAAAACTTTGTTGTTATTAGAATTTGTAGCTTGCTTATTACCATAACAAAACCTAGCCCATCCTGACTCATATGTTTATAATTTTCCTCTGGCAAAATTCATTATATATAGCACCAAATACTAAGATGTATTATTTTACTGGAAAGAATTGCTTAGGTACTCCTTTTATGTACAAGAAAGTCTGAACCCTGAAAATAGTGCCCAACATCTTGCATCCACTTTCTACAAAGTTCTGTTTCCTTTGTCCTGTGCTGCAGGAATCCTTCTTCCTGTTATCAGAGTGTTTGTTCCAAGTGCCTTTTCCTCCTTTCTCAATCTGTTAACCCCATAAAAGCAGGAGCAAGAGGTGTTTTTATTACATCTGCACATCCACTGCCTGCCTTTCTCATAATGTGTGCTCAATGAATCTTTTTAATTTCTTATTTTGAATTTGATGGGATTTGTAAAATGTGAGAAATGATATTAGTGTGATTAGGGCTAAAACAATTTTACATATTTTTTACTGGAGAGACTGAGGGATCACCTATGGAAAAAGTGAAGTATGTCAAATTTTATCACCAATTTTGGTTCATGAGGATCTGTTATAGTATGTGGCTTTTTAAATTGCTGATTCTCTACTGTGTTACAATTAGTCAAGATTATACAACAGATGTTCCTCAAAATAAGTTATCATCATATTAAAGCTTTAGTTAATATTTGATAAGTCATAAGTCAAGGGACCAATACCTTTGAGATATTTGTAATAAAGAAATTCCTTCAGGGAAACCATGAGAATACATGATTTTTCTAGACCTTGATTCTTTCATCTATAAAATCAGAAGTCAAGGTAGGTTCATCTTTTTAGTCCCTTCATCCACAGATTAATTCTGTGGAATAATCAGATTCTTCTATTGATTCTGTAAATCCATGTCAAAGCCTTTAATATTTTGTTGAAATACACCACATCAAAATATTTACAGGCTTTTAAAAATGTCCAGATGCCTGACTTTCACTCTTTATTGGTAATATATAACAGCTATACCCTGGGACCAGGATAAAAAATAAAACAAAACCTAGGCTCATTTTAAGAAAGAAAATTGTTTTTACACAGAACACAACTAATACACTTCAGTACAAAAGAAAAACTTTTTTTAGATAATACTTATTTACCCATTTGGGAACCAAACTAACTCCATGTTCTTAGAATTATGAGTCATCATTTCAACAGTTGTCCTTTTCAAAGTTTCACAAATGTTTTTTAATCTTAAGTGGTTTTTCACAAGTCCAAATCAGGCATCCAGAAGCAACTGACAGTTCAGAGGTGCTGTACAAAGGCAATATGTCTTTGTTTTACTTTTAAAGGTGCAGCTTACCTTGTTTTAACCCTTGTGAGGTGACACTCACCAGGGGAATGAGGTAGTAGGAAAGCATCAGTCGAGAGTGTCTTACTGCAGCCATTCTCACAACAGTGTATGGATCTGGGTACATACTCCTGAGACAAGAGAATGGGAAACAGCAGGGCGCCAGGTGCCCAAGACAGTCAGCAAAGGTGTGTAGTAGGGCTTCTATGGGGAAGGGTCTATTTTGACCCTTTAGGGAAATAAGGATTCATTCTGGGTTTCATAATTTAGCCAAGGTCAAAGGACTAGTGAGACATGAGTTAACTGGAACTCATCTTCTTTCTTCCACTCAGGCTTTTTTTCTCCACAGCACACTATCTCTGGGTTGCTTCTTATGTAATGTTTCTTTTGACTTTGTGGAATCATTTTGCTTGTTCAGACTCTGCAAACAGTCTTTTCTGATCTATATATTCATTTAAAATATATGAAATTTAGAGAGAAATAAATCCCATTCATTTTTAAGGGGCACTATTTAACTCCACCCACACTAGTATTGACTAGAAATTTCCGTAGGTCCATCCAGTCCATTATATATCTACGATGATAGCCAGAGATGTGTGTCATGTTGGACTTTAGTAGGCGATGAAACATTCTTTAAACAAAAGGAGCCCATATTCTATAACAAGGACTATATGTAGCTCATAGTAGGGGCTAGTGTAAACACTTGCCTTGTTTTCCCGAGGTCATTCTCCTTTCCTTTTTTAATAAGCAGTTAGGTAACATTGACCATAGTGGCTGCAGATACTTTCATTTAAGGTTGGAGTATCTTCTTGTGAATGAAACTTACTCTGTTCCAGCTTACAGCTTTCTTGGGTTGTTTTCTTATTGATTCAGGTTATCTCTTACAAAGCCTAATTCTTTTTAATACCTAATCCCAAAATACCAACTTTAAAAGCAAACGTGGTCTGTTTTTATTTCTGCTGAAGCTTTGCTTCCTTCCAGTACATTTTGCAAAACACTGCAAAGACTGTGAAGCTTCAGCTTTTGGTTTCAATGAAAAGTCTGGGTCCCAGGTTAGTTTGCAGTCTGCTCTCTTTTTTACATTTATTGTTTCTGATGAGAATGCTACTTTAAATCTAATTTGCCTGGAAGAGTTCCACTAAAACTGAATCTCTCCATTGTGCAAAATATAGCCACTGCTATATCTCCTTTGATTCCCTCTAGCAGCAGTAGCTCAGAAGTAGCTCCAGGAAACTGAAAGTTTAATCATTCCTTGTCCAATATCATATGACTTTCACTAATATAATTGTTTTTGTATCAGATGGCCTTGTAACATAATCCAAGTGTTTTCAGCAACTGCTATAAAGGCAGTGGATATACAACATGCATTTGCTTAAAAAGTAGATAATCATTTAAAAAAAATCAGCTTTGTGTTTTATAATAATCCATGTATTTATATACCTTCCTAAGTGATTTGGGATTAGATATAAAATATACATGATATATTTAGTTTAGGATAATTAGATTAAATGAAAACAATATGACAAAATGAAGTCATTTCAACAAACATTTTCAGATGTAAACTATGTTCACAGAATCCTGAGCATTCCAGTGATGGTCAAAATCTGTTTTTATCTTCTACAAATCTAAAGCTATAAAAGTTATGTTTGTAAAAAAAACTGCAATAAGAACCCCAGCTATAGCCTAGTCTCTTCTTGTTGCTGTAGTTTGGATTTCTTTGGGAAGTTAGAATGAATCACCAGAACAATTTTGTACTACTTGAAGTGAGCCATTTGGGTCCAAGGAGCAGAAAGGAGCCAATTGTTCTTTCAAATTCCTTAAGGTGAAGATGGAGGAGGAGGGACTGAGAAGAGCACCGTCGACTCTGTTTCAAAAATTGGTTGGACAGTTACAACAATGACTAGACACAACACCAAAGCAGCATCCAAGCAAGGAATAACTGATAAGCTGAATTTAATTAAAATTCAGATTTTCTGCTCTGCAGAAGATAATATTAAGAGAATGAGAAGACGCATCACAGACTGAGAAAAATATTCATGAAAGGCGTATTTGATAAAGCTCTGTTATCCAAAATTTATAAAGAACTCTGAAAATGCTGCAGTAAGGAAATAAATGACCTGATTAAAATATAAGTCAAAGAACTTCAGACACTTACCAAAGAAGAAATATAAATTGAAAATAAACATATGAAAAGATGATTCATATGCCATCAGGAAAAAGGCAAAGTAAACCAACAATAAGATGCCAGTGCATACATATTAAAGTACCTAGTCCAGAACACTGAACACTGAACCCCAAATACTGAAAATGATATGGGTTAAAGAAACTCTCATTGCTTCTGGGAATACAAAATAGTGTACAAGACAACTTTTTTTTTTTTAATGAAACTAGGTACACTCTTTTTGTATTTTCCAACATAGTGTTTCTTGGTATTTACCAAAAAGGAGTTGAAAACATATGTCCATACAAAAACTTGCACATGAATGTTTACAGCAAATTTATTCATAACTGTCAAAACCTGGAAGCAATTAAAATGTTTTCCAGTAGCTGACTGGATAAATAAGAGGTGTTACACATAAATTGTAGAATATTATACAACACTAAAAAAAATCATCTATTAGGACATGAAAAAATATGGAGGAAACAAATGCTTATTAACAGTTGCAAGAAGTCAATCTAAAAATGGCTAACATTGTTTGATTCTATATGATATTGTACAAAATTAAAATTACCAAAACAGTGAAACTGTCAGTCTTACTGATAGTAATGGTGGCATTGACATAGGATGGCATCCTATCATCTTTTCATATGCTTATTTTCAATTAAGATTTCTAGGGCAGTGAAAATACTCTATATGGTATTATAATGATGGTTATATGTCATTAACATCTGTGCAAACCTACAGACTACAATACCAAGAGTGAGTCATAATGTAAACTGTTGAGTTAGGGTGGCTAGGATGTGTCAGTGTAGGTTCATCAATTATAACAAATGTACGATGTTAGTGGGGATGTTGATAATGGAGGAGACTATGTATGTGTGAAGGCAGGGAGTGTATGAGAAACTGCACTACCTCCACCTCAGTTGTGCTGTGAACCTAAAATAGCTCCAAAAAATGTGTTTGGGGGAAGCTACCAACAATAACAAATCTTTGTTTAGATGAATTTCTCTTTTATTACACATTCCAATTTTAATTTCAGGAAGATGAATGACATCGCTCAGCAATGCTGTGTCCTGATTATATTTCTTAACATAGGTCAGAGTTTGGAGAATATGTAAGATTGACTGGTTAGCTTGTCTCTTTAAATCATCCCATGTTCATGTAAAGTTTTGACAAGACCTGGTTATTTGCAGTCAATTTGTGCTGTAACTCTCTGACAAGTGCCCAAAGCGCAAATATCTGTGTTGCTGATTAAAGAGCACTCCAGGCTCTTACATACCAGATGTGCAGATGGCAGAGTTTATAAAATCTTCTGGAATGTTTAGAGCTTGTTTTGCATTCTCACCCAGATAGAAAGCCATATAATTTCCAGAAGACATAATGGTAGGAGTCGGAAGGTTTGTATGTATCTGTGTGTGGCCAGGTGGGGGGTGGGGGGGTTGGGGAAACAGGAAATGGGACCTTCAGGTCTGTTCAAATATTTGTATAAAATACTCATTAGAGACCTGAGAGTTCTATGCTGCAAAGTATGGAAGAGAAAGTTATGTTCAGAAATACAGCTTTTTTATTTAACTTGAAAAAAAAATTTTAAAGAATACGAATCTGCAATTTACTGTTTTGACCATAAAAGTAGCACAGAGTAACCCTGAAGCAATGAAACAGCTGCTTTTGGGAAAAAAAAAAAAAAAGTCATTTACTAATAGTAAGCAAAAGCATTTCACTGTGCTTTTGCGTATTATTGAATACTTTAAGTATTTTAGTAAGAATAAAGAATACTTTAGTAAGAGTAATGAACTGCAACTCATGGATTCTCTCTCTTTTTTTTTTTTAGCTAATAAATTTACATCAGGTGCTTTAAAATTGGTGGAACTACTGACCACACAAGCAAAATTTCCCTTCTTTCCTTCCCTCCTTAAAATTTTTTGTTTGTTTGTTTGTTTAAATACCTACTACACTGGGCATGATGCATGGAAGACAATATAATTATCAACAAAATAAAACATGACCCCTGTTCTCATTGGAGCTTTTCATTCACCCCATTCATATTAATTATCTTTTTGTTTTATTGTTAACAATTATGCCCTAGCCCATGAACTTAATGAACAATAGTAGAGCAACTGTGGGTTTGGTATCTCTTTCATGGCAGCAGAATCAACATATATGGCTGAATCTTACCCACAATAATTCCTCCTTTCTCCCCAGTTACTACTGCACATCCACACATTATTACTGGGCTCATTAATGTTCTTTGTTACTCTGGTTGCTGAGTTCTCCCACGCTCTGTGACCTTGTTTCCCAAGCTAATCCACACCTGCTAATCAGCAGCCTTAACATGCTGACTCCTGTGGGAAGATTATTTTATGTATAGATGTTTTAAACATAAGTTTTTTACCTAATGTCGAAAGCCACCACCTAAGGCTGAAATGCGGGGGTAGAATTCTGATTGTATTTCCCAACCATTAAACCCTTCTTCCTATTCTCCCCACAGAACACTGGACATGCACAGACACCAAGTGCAGACTTGTCTTTTTCCTGGTATCTCACCAAAGCCTGAAATACACACACACACACACACACACACACACCTTGTTCTGAAGCCCCAATGTATTCCTCTCCATGTGTGATCTATGTATCACCTCAAACATTTCTCAGACCTATCTTCTGCGGCTGTCCAAATGGATCTCCTATATTTTCCACTTGCAGAGCCTGCCTGAGGCTATTTTTTTAAAGCAGCCTACCATAGACAAAGCCCTTGGATACATCTGGAGTCTTAAAAGCTGTTCTTCTATAATAGTTCCTCAAGAAATGGTTTGGAGGTTCCAGCAGGGAATGGAGCTACTCAAGTGCACGTGACCAAAGATCAGTCAATCTGTATTTGGGGTAGACCATCCTCTTCCACTAATGCCCATTTCTGGTGTTTTTTTTGTTTTGTTTTGTTTTGTTTTTTTCATCTCTTTTTTTTTAATATAAATTTTTTAACTTACATATATTTGACATCAATTGTAATCCCCATGTATTCCCCATCACCATATCACCAGTGCACCATCACCTCAGTCCCCCGTGCTACCGTCTGCCCTCCACCATTTTCTTCTTTCCTCCCCACCAAGTGTCCCCAGTTTGTCTTTTCATTTTTGGTTTTTGTTTCTTTCTTGTTGTTGTTATTATTATTATTGTTCTTATTCCTTTCCCTGATCTTTATTTGGTTCCCTTATATTCCTCCTAAGGGAGGAACCATCTGGTATTTTCCTTTTGCCTTCTGACTGACTTTGCTGAGCATAATCCCTTCCAGTTCCATCCATGTTCCTATGAATGTGTCTAGTTTTTCATTTTTTATTGCTGAGTAGTATTCCATCATGCATATGTATCACAGCTTCCCGATCCACTCATCTGTTTTTGGGTATTTAGGTTGTTTCCAGGTCTTCCCTATTGTAAAGAGTGCTGCTATACACATAGGGGTGCAGGTATCCTTTTGAATCAGAGTTTTTGTGTCTTTTGTAATGCCCATTTTGAAGGGATGCATGTGGAACTATGAGAGCAGAAGGGGACACTCATGTCACTAGCCAGATCAGCTGGGTCAATGTAGCAATGAACAGAGAAACAGATGTGTTAGCCAGCTCCCCCTCACATCCTATTGAGGCATCTTAAACCTTTACATAATTGAAATCTCACCCAATCTTAATAAAGAGATAAATGGTAGACAAAAGTAGAAGCTAGTATTCCTTAGCCAGGAACTCTATAACCAATGGGATTAAACTCTTTGTTAATGTCTGAATTCATACAACAGGGTTGTTTTCAAGAAGAAATTGGCTTACTTGAAAGGTACTCTAAAAACTGTTTTAGAAGGAATCCTTCCATTGATGAAACTCTAGAAAATCAAGGGAAAATGAAAAAAAAAAAATAGGCTTTAAGATTCCGGAGAACTAAGTAGTTATTGAAGATTCAGTTTGCCATCATTGGGATTAAAAATATATATACAGGGTAGATGGTTATTATTAAAAGGTATCCATCTTTTGTGGAGAGTTGCTGATTCTGAGAGAGTTTATGAATGTCTGTGAAGTTGAGTGCTATTTTTGAGTGTCTCATGAGAATAAGTATTCAAATTAGGGCTCTAGATCCAAGATGGTGGGTATAGTACCAATAAGTAATATGTACTCCATGATGTTTAATTAGGAAGTCTCCCAGAACTCACAGAGATGGAACCCCAGCTTTAAATCACTCAGTCTATGATCAGATTAAAGATATCATAGATTTCTAGAGTCAGACATCTAATAGAAAGAAAAGGACTATATTCTCTGAAAAAAAATATGTACCATTCATAGCTTCTTATTACTTTTTACATATAATGTCCAGGTGTCAAAGAAAATTGACCAAAAGAACTGGGCACCATGAGCTAGAAGGAACAAGAAAGAAGGGGATTCAAGATTGTGCAGTTGTCAGATAAAGATTTTAAATAAAATTTGCTTACTGTGTGCAAGATAATGAATAGGATTACTGACAACTTAAGAAGAGAATAAATGGATGCTAAATAAATGGAATTTTAGAAAAATATGGAATTTAAAAATTGGAAAGCACAAATCCAGCAGGTAGGAAGAAGCTATAAGGAACTAAATGAAATGAAGTAATTGTATAAGCAGAAGCAAACAGAAAAAAAGAAAAATAACTGTTAAAATATTACAAAGAAAACCTGGTTGGTTGTTACAAAATTACTTTCCTTTAAGACAAGGCAGGTGTCTATTGGCAAGATTTCCTAAGTGGTGTTGATCAGGTCATTCTTGATTGACTGGTTTAAGGTTCAATTGCTGGGAGAGCTGAAACTGTAATTAAATTACATCTTGGTTTAGTGATATGAAGCTTAGCATAGCAATGGCATTTGGGGCATGTTCTCTTATTTTATCAAGACATAAATTTGTTTGAATACAGTATAATAATAGTTTAGAAAACACAAATTGGCTGGAGAGAAAGACAAAGAAGCCACAAACAAATACACATATACATGAACACTTAATTTGTTATAAATCTAACATTAAATGTCTCATTCAATGAATGCTGCTGAACATCTAGATATTGGCATTTTTAAAAATAGTAGTTATCTCTCAGCATTCACAAAAATCTATTTCAAGATGCAGAGAAAGCATTTGACATATTCAGTATTCATTTATAATAAAAATTGTCAATAATATGGAAATGAAAGTAATATACCTTAACACAAAAGGCCATATATGACAAATACACTGCTAACATCCTCTCGGTGGTGAAAAACTGAAAGCTCTTCCTCTTAGATCAGAATAGGACAAGCAAAAGAAAAAATAACAAGAATTATCAAATCAGATAATAGAATAATAGTGCATTAAACAACACACAGGGAGAAATAGCATATAGAAAAAGCATAAGACACATGTAAGAAGTAAGGAAAATGTCTAATATATTTTTAATCAAAGAGGCATTAGTCAAAGAAATTGTAGCTAAGCATTTCCCAGATGTGAATGAATATCAAGTCACACATTCAGGAAGATCTACAAACCCCTCATCTTTTAAATAGAAAACCACACTAAGGACATCAAGTCAAACTATTGGAAAGCAACGACAGAGTGAAATCTAAAAAGGCTGCCAGATGGAGAAAGAACAAAGTTCAAGAAGTTCAGCCTACAGGATCAAACACTTGATGAACTCTAAGATTTTATATGAATTTAATCTATGCTTCAGAAATTCTGCACCTTTTCCAGATGTCTTGCAATACTGTCACTAATCTTGGAGTGACTTTGATTCTAAGAAGTTGAATTATTAACCGGTTGTACTTTCTGAATGATGACTGAAGCTGCTGGAAGTTTTATAGCGATTCTGGCCTACTGAAACTTTTATGGACTTGGGTCCTTTTTCTTTTTATTAATTAATGTATAGTTTATAATTTTCACATTACTAGATAGTGTTCTCATGTATAATTATGCCAAATGCTGCCTATACATATACACACAAGTTTGATTTTATGGGTTTCCCTATTTAACTTTTCAATATCAAAGGACAAAATTACAGGGATCCTCAGTGTTTGCATTACTTATATATTGATGTTGTCTTTTTAAATTTAAGCTACGCTTACTCATAGAATGGTTTATGCATTAGAGTTAGTTTTCAAGTAATTTTGATTTTATTGCAGCTCCTGGTTTCATAATATGCCTTCAGGTGTCCTTGAAAAAGTGCTTTCATCTCGATGGATTCAAATGCCCTCCTTTGGCTTCCGTGGGCAGCAATTATGGTGTCCTGTATCATCTAGTCTCTTTATATGGTGATCCCCATGCAGCTGAGATGCAAAGATTCTACCCCAGTGATTTAAATCTGGCCTCATTCCAAGCCTTAATTGATGGAGACTTTGTCCTGTGTTTAGTATTCAGCACAGAGCAAAGCATTACTCAAGAAAGAGTTCCAGGGATTGAAAATGACCTAGTTGTTTCAAGCCTCACAGCAAAGTGGAATTACCTTCTGGACCAGGCCTATGGCTCAGTGGCACCAGCATGATCACTTTTTCTTACTAAGTAATTTCCTAAGATGCAAACAGGACTCATTTTGAATATATAGAACTCTATTAAATATATAATAAAGTGAAAAATTAAAGGTTCAAAATGGTATGTGCACAATTAGAAATATAATCAACAATTTTTAAAAAGTGCAAAAATAAAGTCTGGAAGAAACTCCACCAAAATAATAATAATGATAGTTTCAGTACTGCAAAATAGGCGATTATTTTTCTTTCTTCATTTAATAAATTTTCTGGATCTGAGGTATATTGCCTTTATAATTAAACAATAAATTTCTTCTAAAAACAATGTTAAAATAACTCTCTGATAAAGGCTTTTGGCAATCTATTTTTATACCTCCTCTCTTGGCAATGGACCTAAGATTATAATACAGGAACACCATCATTAGGCTCACGACATTAATAATCCAAGTGGAGTTTTTGATATTATGGTTTGCTTATTTTGCAATCCACTTCTTTTTAGCACCTGTACAACTCAAACCTTTTAATTACATTTTGCATGAATGTCAGGCGAAGTAATTGCAAGCAAGTTTTCAGATATGCTTTTTTCTTAAGCTTGACTTATTATAGCAATCCAAATGTGGTGGGAACACTGCTTTAACCAAGCAGGAAGACAAGGAGGTAATTGTGATTTCACTTTAAGTCATCTGGAATGGAACTTTCAAATCATCATTTTTAATCTTGCAGATGTCTTAATTTACAAAAGAAAATCAATTTATTAAAAGTATATAAAAATTTAAAGTAATCTCTTGCAAATCTAGAGTACATGTATGAAAATATACAAATTAAAAACTAATATGAAATGTTTTTCTTTCATGCTTCATTTGACTCCAAAATAGATTTAGAAATGGCAGCAACGATTTTTATATGCTTAATCTTTTTTCTACCTGATAATGTCCTTTGATATTTACTCTATATAGTTTGAACAGCTATAGAAAATATCCATAGAACTTTGTTAGCATGGCATTCATTATCACCTGCATTATGGGAAAAAATATCCAGTTATCCTTAAGCTAAAATAAATTTATTTTTGAAGTAAATTGCACTGTAACAACCCAATCTTATGATTGGGAACCATGGCAATAGCTTCAAGTAGGAAGCTGAAGGCAGTAGTTATGGCATGGCTGACCTCTTTCCATGCATTCCTATGGTTAGATCTGAAGAACATTGGTTTGCTCCCCCACATCACTATTCCATGTTCCCTTGTCCCTTTCCCTCGCCCTCCACACTATGCCTCAGAAGGGAATATGAATTAACTTTTGCTATTCTGCATTTTGCCATTATGTGTTATTTCGTAGAATCATTAAGTTAGAAGAAAATTCTAATAGAGTTGAATGACAGTTTCAAAAAATTAATCTTGTGTAGAAGCCCACTATAGAAGACAGTATAAGCAGACTTCCTATTTATTGATTAAAAGTCTGCTGGGCAGTCCCACAGTTCTCTTGTCCTGCCCCTTGTTTCTCCATAGGAGCTGTTGAGCATCTCAAAGGAACACAGAGACACTCAGAACAGATCACAGAGTACAAATCTAATTCCAATCTTCCTCATATCATAGAAAGTCAACAAAAGCCTAAGAAAAAATAAATAGCTACTTGTCCAAGATTGCAGAACACAAAGCCTTGCACACATTGTCCTAAAATATATTTCTATGATGAGCAAAATTATTGTTGGATTGACTTTTTTGGTCTGCAAATTCTGCATTTGTTAGAAACTATTCAAAGGAAAGTGTAAAAGGAGAACAGTGGTACAAAAGTCAACTAACCAAAAGCCTGTAGATACAGCAAGAACTTATAAAAAGTGTGGATGTAGTCTCAAAATGTTATCCTAAGGACCTGAGGATGTACAACAATTAAATATTGAGCTCAAGTACCACTGATGGCATATATCTGGTAGAATCCTGGATGACACTGGAATTGTAAATGCTTTAGTACTACGTAGTTTCCCAAGACCAAGAACTTTGGTCAACTCTGGATTCTGTTGAAGGCCACTGGATAGTAAAGGTTCTATAATATAGAGTAGAGTTGAACTCAGCGTCACAGAAATCATCAAGTACATGAAACTTTAGAAGTTCTAGAACTCCTAGATATTCTGATTGCTTAAAAATTACAGTGTGTTTTGATATACATTCTCACTGTATTTAAAATATCATTGGATCATTGATTTCTTACAGTAAAGGAAGCCATGTCTGTTCTCTGCACTTCAGTTGTCCCATAACTTGTGAGCAGTTATATCAGCATTTATTATAAATACAGCATTTATTAGAAAAATTATCATAATATCAATATAAATAGTCATGCTATGACACCATGTAAAATCTGTAGTGAATGCAGTAGACACTCTTTAGGTCTTAGGATTTCATTGAATGTCTGAAATATGAAACAATAAAGGACAAGAGTTGTTTCTCATCTAATAAGAAGTAATGGATTCATCACTAACTGGTCCAACTTGTCTCTTCATCATCTGCTCCAATAGCCAATATAATTGAAGGTTAGATATTTTTTGAAGAACAGTCAATGAAGGAATTTAACGGGTATATATAAGAATATCACATTCTCTTTTTCCTCTAGTCAAGTAAGCATGCCCCCCAAAAACCACTCAGCTTGGAATGTCTGTCAAAAGGGAGATTGAGCACGAGGGACTGAGGTGATGGTGCACTGGTGAGATGGTGATGGGGAATACATGGGGATTACAATTGATGGCAAGTATATGTAAATTTTAAAAAAAATATATTAATAAAAAATAGGAAAAAAAAGGGAGATTGACATTTCACAATTTTTTGACCAAATGTCTATTAACTGCAAAAATGCATATATCTCACAAAAGAATTGTATTCAGAGTATAAGACCTTAAAACAGAATTATAAAAAATAAACAATTCAGCTTAGAACATGAGCAAAAAAATGTTTGAACAGAAATTGCCCAAAAGAAGACATAAGATGGCCTATATGAACATGAAAAGTAAAACAAATTACATGAAATCTCAAACCTCTCAGGGAAGCAACAATTTAGCAGCAAATTGATGGCTTATGTTACATACAGTCACATATTTAAACCATAGTGTTAACAACCAAGACTGCTCAATAGTTGTCTTGATTTCTGAGATGATAGAGTTATTACTATGAAACCAACAGTGCACTTTTTATAGAATTTAATGCATAGTTCTGCCCATGCTGGTATAGACAGGATGTCTCCTTTTTGGCAGCTGGCTCCCTGGAGTTTGTAGAGGTAAAGGGGATGGCACTTGTCTCCTGCCTGGAGAATTCTCAATGCAGGAAACCCTGACTGCAGAGAAAGAATGAAGGACGCTATGAATTGGCCCCCTCACTGATGGAACATGTAGGATCAGAAATGGTAGGCGTGTTTACCTGGACACCCAGACGAGTAGCCAGGCTTAAGTAAATTTGAAAGGACTCAGGTACCTGCCAAGAGGAAAAGAGACTATTTTTCTTTGCTATCAGGAGTGAAGGGTGAGCAGTGAGAAGTTATCTGAAGGTGTCATCCACACCACGCAGAGGTACCCAGCAAGGGAGTTGAGTCTTGTTATAGTTTCACAACCCTTTCCAGCTTCTGACTACAGAAAAGTTAGAAGTAGAGTGAGAAGATGGGGAAGTCGATAGAGAAAAGAAAGAAAAGGGAATCATTTCACCTCCAATTTCAGATAGATTCTCAGTACACAAGCTCTAAATTTTTTTAGCTTATTTTATACTAAAGGAAACAAACTCAGGGTGATTGAACCAAAGGAACAACTAGAAGTCTTTTGTCTCCAAAATGAATTCCTTGAGAGAATGCCGCCATCTCTTTAGAGAGAGAACACAAAGAAATCAGATAGAATACATGGACACTGGTCTACCTTTTTGGTATGTTCAGTTCACAACCTAGAAGGTTAAGATTGAAAATTTGTGAATGATATTCTGACACTAAGGATGATAGTAACTTGCTTCACCTTCCTAAATTGTTGCTTTTTTGTTTTTAATCAGTGATATGCAGAGATTGGACCAACTTAGTTCTAAATTCTTTTTTAGGTTTTAGAAAGATATAATCATAGCTCAAACAGAGAGGAGGGGAAAAGGGAAGAAGAAGGGAAAGGGAGAAACTATGGAAGATAATGTGAATGCGTGAAGTTGTAAATAAATTGCATTAGTTGAATATGTTATGTGTTAAAATTTGATGTTTTTCAGGATTGCAATAGTATTGAATTAGAGCTTCAAACAGTGGCTTTATTTCCATAATCTCTCTCTCTTTTTTCACATAATTTCTTTTAGAGGTATTGTTAAGACGATTTCACAATAAAAAAGAGAACAATTTTAGAAAATGGAAGCATTTCATTCTTTCTGAAATGTTTTCAGTTGTGAACAGCAAAGACAATTCTACAACCTAGGAAGCCATCCCTGTAAGTGGATTCCCAGGAGATGATATAGAGTTTTTTTGTTTTGCTTATTTGTTGTGTTTTTATTTTTTAAAACACATAATGGGATGAGACTGGCAAATTGTAACTTCGGCGGGGTTTGTTGCTTCAGTTTTCAATCCTGTCACAATAGGTGTCATGAAGATGAATCAAGTTGGTGCCATCTTCTGTCTTCATTATCATCCAAGGGGCTAGGATCGGAAAGGATTCATTTTGTGCCACTGTCATTTCTCATTACTATCTTTGTCATGAGAGTGAATTATAACAGCCCTCCGATGCCAGCTCTGGCTTTGCTCTCATTACAGACTTTCATTCTTGAGATGAAGATGGTAATAAGAATGGAATGTCGTGTAAAAACAGAGCTCACTTTTGTGACAGTTGGAAATTGGTGATGAAAATGGAAAATGGCAGAAAAAAATTAATCCTTTTTTTGTAGCAAAAATTGTCCTGCAAACAACATCGGACACCAAAGGTATCCCTCACCATGGCAATGACAAAGCAATCAAAAGGCAAACAATGAATAGCTTTTGGAGCAAAGGAAGGGATTCTGAGGCATCCATCTTGCTTGGTGCTTTAGAAATATATCCCTTAATCCTGAATAATGTAACATCCATTTAACTGCAAAAGTAATGCGATAGGTAATTAGGAGCATCTCTGTTCTCCCTTTGGTGATATGAGTTTTTCTATTACACACTAGAAGAAAGGCACTACCAAATGTATTGTAGCTATCAAAGTATCTGTATAGGATACCTTACACACACATGCACACAAACACACTCATACGCATGTTTTTTTTTCTTTTTTTTTATTAAAATATTTTAAAATTTACATATACTTGCCACTAATTGTAATCCCCATGTATTCCCCATCACCATCTCACCAGTGCATCATCACCTCAGTCCCTCGTGTTCCCATCTTCCCTCAACCCTCATACGCATGTTTTTATATGCATGTTCTATAAAAGTATTGAGCTGACTCAATAATAGTTTTAGTTATCTAAAGGAAGGATATTCATACATTACTGTATCGAATGATTCTTTTTTTTTTTAGCCAAGAGCATTTATTTATCACTCTTCAAACTACAGAAGACTTTCTCATCAAAACAAATGTCTCTGTGTATCACTGAATTACCTTTATTACTAGGCAGGGTGGTTGTCAACTCTAAACACATTATTTTCTTATTAAAAATGGAAGGAAGCAAAGTACCATTTACGTTTAAAATTTAGAAGGAATGCCCTTAGTCTTGACAAATTCTTATTCTGCCATTTTCCAACTGTGAAGTTTTTCTTTTCCACTCAGGCCATATCTTTTCTGAATGAGGGTTGGAACACAGTTATGTTGGAAAGAGCTTGGTGTGAAACAGTTTTTGATTACATTTCATTTAAAACATTCTATTGCATGTTTTATCATCTGGCAACCTACATAACAGATATTTAGACTTACCCACTTTTTAACATATGTCATTGTTGGGAGGAAAATAGGTATTTTAATATGCACATAGAGCATAGAACTATTTATAAATGGTTATGGAGTACAGAAACGTTTATTATGTGCATGTTAGTGGCTGGCATGCATTGAGGGTTGCTAAATGTTGACACAGTTGCCTATGTTATATGGACAAGCCAGGGAAAGTAGGCATGAGAGACCACTTTTATTAGTATGAAATGAAGGCAATTATTCTGTAAGACATTTGAATTCATTTGGTTCCTTTTACTTTGCAGTAGTTCATGCCAAGGCCACATTATAAGTATTGAAATCTTTTGGATTTTAAGGGATTGGAGTGGGGGCAGGGATACAGTGGAAATGGTTGGGAAAAGGGGGGGAAATTATTTTAAACTGATAGAGTTTTTACATAGGAAATTTTCCAGAATGATTTCATAGAGTTCTGCCATGTCATTGAGACAGTGTTTTCAATTAAAAATCTGAAATAGTAGGTTATCCTAAAGTGAGATTTGTGTAACTATGCTAGTGTTGAAAGTGTAGAACTCCTTAAATCATCTGAGGAAAGCTCATTTTAGAGCAGAGGTTGTTAACCATGTTTGAAACCCCAAGCGGTTTTTTTATTAAATATCTGAGACTAGAGTTTCTAATACAGTAGATTTGCCACAGAACTCAGGAATTTTATTGTTTAAACAATTCTGGTGTATTAACTGCATTAGAAACAACTGTTTTTGAGTTAATCTAGAAAATTATCATTAATTAGTTCTTTTCTATGATCGTCTCAATTTACTTTCCCTACTAACTACATTCTTGATTCTGTCCATGCATCTGTTACACATATATGTGAGCACCTCTTATGTATCAATATGGCATTTGGTTGGAGGTGGAAAGATACAGTAAAAAGACATTCTCATGTCTTATGCCCTAAGACACACAAACAAAGAAATAATTCTTAATGCAGCTACAAATGCCCTCCAAGTTTATTGCCCTAGAACTTAGTGCAAGAGAGCAGACACACACACACACACACACACAAATCCAACTCCAAGTTTTACGTGTGTAGTTCAACTACACGCATATTTTACAAACTTCTGCCTGAGGGTCTAGCTGGCCTCTAGTTTAGCACATATCTCCAGATTGGTTGTAAACCTCCCCAGTGAACAGGACAGTCCAGGAATCATACTTGCCCTCTGCCTCTGGCTCTGGCAATAACACCAAATTGCCACTCTGGACATTGAGGCTGTGCCCGAGGATAGGCTCTCAGACTTCTTGGCTCTGACTGTCAGGGGACTTGCATCCTTTAGTCCCCCAGACTGGAGTCAACAAGGAAGCAGGGTTTTGTTTGTACAGTTTTCCCATCAGTCTAAACAGTTGTCTATGGACTCACAGTGAGTTAGGTTCCACTTGTACTCAGACCCTGCAAGTCACTGGTTTGATTTTTGTTTTGATTTCATCTCTTCTCAAATATGAAGTAATGACAATATCGAAAATGTAACTTTTTTAACAGACTTCTTTGACTTAGCTTATGCTAAACATGATGTGATTCATGGATAATTAGTTCATTCCCTTCGGCATGATATTGTTCTACTCTACGACTGTACCACATTTAGAGTGTCATCCTCAGTGTATGAAATTTAGCTTGCTTCCAGTTTTTGGTGATTATGAATGTAACTCTTCTGGGCACTCAGGGACAGATCATTTTGTGGAGATACATTTTCAACACTTGCGAAAATGTCTTGAAGTGTGGAATGGGATGGTAGGCTAATATGTTAAGTCTATATTTAATTGTGAACTACCAAACTGTTTTCTGTAGTGGCTATACCATTTTCTATTCCTGCTAAATCTATAGAGGTTATAGGGGGTTGTAGATCCTTTGCCTTCTCACCAGTAATCACCTTGTGTAATTTTAGGCAGTCTAGTAGAGTGATATCACATTGTGGTTTCAGTTGGAAATTTCTGAATGATTAGTGATGCCAAGTAAGTTTTCATGGGTTTATTTGAAATCTGTACTTTTGTTTGTGTATGAAGGTTCTGTTAAAAACTTTTCTCCACTTAGGTGAATAGTCTGTCTTCTTAATTCTTGTGTTGTATAAGTTCTTTTAAGAGCAGACATTTTTCATTTTAAAGGAGTACAAATTATAGATTTTTTATTTCATATTTGTGCTTTTATCTGTTAGATAATTTTTTTGCCTACGCCAGTATTACAGATTTTCTCCTGTAATTTTTTTTTAGACATTTTATATATTTAAGTTTCACACTTAGGTTCACGATCCATTTGAAGTTATTTTTTTTTTCTTTATATATGATGTGTGGGAAGAAAAGATATGAGTTCTTTCCCTCCTACCAGCACAATTTATTGAAAAAACTGTAGTTTCTTTATAGAATTGATTTTGCACATTTGTCAAAAAAAAATCAATTGACTATAGACATATGAGATCATTTTTAAAGTCTCTTTTGTTCCATCACTCAATGTTTCTCTTACCACTAAAATCTCACTCTCTGATTACTGATGCTATATATTTAGTCTTGAAATCAGGCTTAGTGTGTTCTTCAAATTTTTTTGCCAATTTAAAAATTTGTTAGGGTAATCTAGAATCATTGCCATTCTATTTAAATTATAGGATAACCTCCCCAACATAGAAAAAAAAAGACCTTATTGGATTGTAATTAATATTAATTTGAATCTATATGTTAGTTTAGGGAAAATTGACAGCAATATTAAGTTTTCCAATATGTGAACAGAATATATCTCTCAATATTTAGGTAATTTAAAATTTACCTAATCAGTGCTTTTCTGTTGTCAACATAAAATTTTTCCACGTGTTAGATTAGTTAGATTCATGTCTAGGTACCTTTATGTTCCTTTTTTATGCTGTTATGCATTAAAAAGAATTTAAAGTATATTTCAATACTCAATTCCTCAGTACAAGTATATAAAATTTTTTTAAGATTTTATTGACTTTATTCAGTGATCCATGAATTTAGCAGCATCCAATTTAGCAATTTTATTTTTAAGTTAACTAATTAATTCATTTATGATTTCAAGAAAGTATTTTATGATTTGGGGGGGGGGTGGTTCTAGTCATAGTATGACCGTGATTTTCTCCAAGAGTTTTTAGTCATGTTTCTTCCAGTCATGTCCTTACAACTTTTAATTTACCGATGTTGTCTTATCACACTGGTTAGAACTTCCTATACAGTCAATACTGGATAGTGTTGAAATTGAGCACATCTTAGTCATTACCTGGTAGAGAACCACCATTCTTTCCTTGTTAAGCAGTTACTGTTTTTAGATGCCATTTATCAAGTGAAGGAATCCTATTCTTAGATTGCTGAGAGATAGTTTAACTTTGGATAGATGCTGATTTTCTTTCAAATTCTTTTATTACATCTATTGCAAATTATAGATTTTTCTCCTAGATGGGTTTGATACAATTACAAAGTATGGTTTTCAAATGGTAAATCAGCCTTGCATTTCTGAATAAGTGTGAGATATTTATGTTATACTATTCTTTTTAAACGTTTATAGATTTGGTTTGCTAATAATATCTCAGTGTGTTTTACATGAGAGTATAATAGATTATGACAAAATTTTCTTGATATTGTTTTTATATTGGTTTATTTTAAGTTGTCTTTTCTTAAAATGCATTGCCTGGTTTTGATATCACCAGATGTCATAAAAAAATGAGTTGGGAAATGTTTTCCTTCAGTTTTCTAAAGGAATATGTGTAAAATTGGTAGACATTTTTAAAGGTTTCATAGAATTCACACAAGCTACAAATTCAAATTACTTAATACCTGTCACATTATTTAGGTTGTCTCCTTCCTCATGAAATAGCTTCAGTACTTTGTGTAATTACAAAAGTGATTCCATTTCACCTAAGTTTTAAAATTTGTTGACATTATGTTCATTATATTCTCTTATTATCCTTGAAATGAGTGATTCAGGTCTTCTCTTTTATCTTGATATTGGTAATTTTGTGTACTTTTTTCTCTACCATTCTGTCAAAGCTTTAAAAAATGATTGAATTTTTTGGTGGTCTGTCTTGGTGAATAATCTCTATGTACACTGAAAAAATTCTCTTGTTTTGGGAAGGAACATTCTATAAATATTAATTAGATCAAAATGGCTTATAACATTATTTCTTTATATACCCTATTTTCTTCATTTTATTACCAGGAAAGAAAGATTTTTGTTTTAATAGTTGATTTTTCTATATGTTTCCTTTTAGGTTTGTCAGTTTCTACTTCATATGTTTTGATGTTCTCTAAGGTGAACACTTGGTTAAGATTGTTGTGTCTTCTTGATAAATTGATATTTTAACAACTACAATGCTACAGTTTCATAGATTCTGGAGGAAGGCAAAAGACCCTTGGGTCAGAGACAAAGTCCTTTATTACTCATGACACAGAAAATAGCATGAGCTTCATGTTTGTGTCAATTTTCCCTTTCCCTTAAATCTCATGAGTGCAAGAAGACAAGCCCAGGTGGATGCTGTACAAACAGTGTATTTGTGTCCAAGTGAGAAACTATGAACTTAGGAAATCCAAACTTCATTAAAGGAGATGCTAGGAAACCTGTCCAACATTTTCCCTGAAGGACATCATCTTTATTATCCTAAACAGCAAACAAATCTGCCTTATGTGCTGGAGATAGAAAGAGACACTCTATCTTCCAAGCTGTTTACTATACAAACATCTTTAAAAGAGGTATCCATAATAAAAGCTATCACAAGATATAACAATATGTTAAAGATCATAGAGAACTGTATTTCAATAATGTCACTCTCTGTGTCTGGAAGTATTCCTCATTCTGCTTTCTGTTTTGTTTGTTATTATTACAGCCATTCCATTGTCTTTGTGATAGGTATTTGTCTGGCATATATATTTCCATCCTTTTACTTTTAACCTATTAATGTTTCCATATTTAAATGAGCTTTTTGTGGGAAGCAGTTGGTCTTAATATTTTATCTAATCTGGCACTCTCTTTTAGTTGAAGGGTTTAGGGTATTTATTTGAAATGTAACTATTAAAATGAATGAGTTTAAATCTACTAACACTTTAATTTTCTGTTTGTATAATCTATTTGAATCGATTTGTGTGGCTTTCTTTTTTTAGTGTCTATGGCTTATATGTTCTACCTTCAAATTTTATTAACCCGCTGCAAGTTATATTTTCCACTCCACTTCACTTTACAACTGTATACTTCCATAGACTTCCATTTTCTCACTTCCATCCATTTTGCTATCTTTGTTCTGCATTTTACTTTCATATATGTTTTAAACCCCATAATGCATTGTTACTATTTTTTTTACTTAAACACTTACGTTTTTCATTTAATAAAAATAAGAAAAAATCTCACAATTTATATAATTTCTGGGATCAACTATGCAAATTCACATGTCATAAGGCATCCTACTGTTCTTTTACTTGAAATGTATGCTTTAACCTTTCTTGTCTCTAACCTTTCATTTATTTAGAAAAGTCTTTGTTTTTATTATTTCTTTTTCTTAAGTTTAATTTGATCATTTCTCTCTAGTTTTCTAGTAAGGAAATTAACCTGTTGTTTTAGGTCTTTATTTCTAATATATGAATTTGCTATACATTTCCCTTAAACACTGCTTCTGCATCTCACAACTTGATAATTTTATATTTTCATTTGATTTTTAATTTTTTTCTTCAGACTTTTTTGTCCTACATATCACCTAAAAGTTTGTTGATCGATTTTCAAGGGAAGGTAGATATCTGGTGAGTTTTCACATCGTAAATGAAAGCAGAATATTCCTTTAGCAGCAATTTGTCTTTTTTCATTAGAAAGTCTAAATCTTGTCTGATATAGTTATTCATTATTTCATTGAATCTCTACTTCATTGAATCTAAGACACACTTTTATTTTTAACACTGAACTTAAGATGAGTTTTATATCTGATCTCCTTTTACAGTCATGGTTGGTCAGACAGTCTTTTTTATTATTGCCTGGAAAAAGATGTAATAGCATTCCTGGAGCAGTCAAGTATTAAAAATACAATCAGAAAAACTTTCAGAATGAGTGTCAATGATTTTGGAAAAATGAAATAAACAAGTAACAACAAATTGGATATAATATATCAATAGAATATTATTTGAACACTTAATACATGATGTGGTAGGAGGAACAGGAGTGGGAAAGCAAATTTGTCTGATAGTAATCCTGAAACTGAAATCAAAAGCAGAGTGATCCTGTATAATTGTAAGATGGCTTATGATTCAACCAGTAACAGCTTTCACTTCTTTTATAGCTTCTCTAAGAAATTCTCATCAGCACTAATTTTAGTAGAGAGGATCAAGTCAGTGGTAAAACATTGGCAGGAAGAGCTTTGACTCAGAAAGTTATTAAGAAGACTTAGATTCTTAATATGAAGATTTTTATGAAGGTATTTCTACCTAACAAATATAATTTCCTGATATATTCTTTTTATGTGGACACAAGACAAATATGATCAAAATTAATGTTTGAATAAGTCTAAAAAAGCTCTTTAGTATTTGAAGTTAAAAGGTCTAAGTGATAAGAAGGCATTGTTCATTTGATTAGCTGAATTTGCTTAGCTATACAGAAAATAAGGAGTATCTTATAAGCAATGTTTTAAGAATCAGTAAATACAGTCACTGATACAAGTGCTGTGTTGAGTAACAATTTTTATAAATTAGTTTTATTTTTTTTTTAAAGATTTATTTATTTATGCGTACAAGCACTGGGGTACAGGCCAGAGGTGTGGGGGGGTGAGAGGATTCACCACAGAGAGCGGG
>JAGFMF010011752.1:21620577-21657723 GCA_019455555.1 Galemys pyrenaicus | reverse complement strand
CTCCCTGGCCGGCAGCAGGGATCGAACTCGTGCTGCAGTGGCTGCGGTTTGCTTCATAGTGTGTTGCTTAACCCACTGCGCCACCGGGGAGGCCCTAGTTTTATTTTTTAAAAAAACTCATTTCTGTTAATATTTTGTGTCATCTTTAAGTAAATTTTATAACAACTTTAAAAAATGTAATTCACTTCTAATGTCCAATGCAAATATTCATTTAAATTCTTAACTGTTTACTTGAACCTATAATCATCTAACTCTTTTGCCTACATAACAAAATAGAATTTTACCATTAACATCAATAAATATTTGATATTAACCAAAATCAAAAATCAACAAAACAGGGAAAACAATATGAAAAATAGGATGCAGGTGGTTCTTCTTTAGAAGAGATTTCATGGGTTAGACATTACCATAGAAGGAAGATTCACTAACTATTCAAAGTTTTGTTTGATATCAGTGTATAAGTGGGATACGGGATGGAATGGAATATTATTGCTTTAGCAGAAAGAATGGCTTCATCGATACATTTTTGACATAATTATAATTCCACTGTGCTTCCAAATTGGAGTAAAGAAGACTTTAAATGGTAAAATTAAAGTTTTGGAAATCGTTTCTTTTAGAATTGTATTCAATTTCTATCTTTTTAAAGAAAATTATTCCTCTCCTAAAATTTGTCAAATAATCTATTTATTTGACATATAATAGCTATTCTTGTCAAGAACTCTCAAGACTCTGATAGTGAAAAGGCAGTATTGGTATGACTTGGTCTTAGGAGTCAGAATTGGGGTTAGTTGTCAACTTCTCCCATTTATCAGCTAAGTAGACTTAGGCAAAGCACCTAACTTCTCTGTCCCTACTTCTTCACTGTACACTAGCAATGAAAATAATAATCATTATACCAAGAGCTAACATTTATAAATGCTTTATATCCAGGTACTACATTAAAGGCTTTCTGCAAAATCATCTCATTTAATCTTGACAAGAAGCCTCTGGAAAAGGTGCTCCTATGATCTCCTTCACTTGAGACACTAACAAGGACACTATAGAATTAAATGAAATGATATTTATAATACTCTGGTGTGCAAGAGTGGACACTCATACTGTAACGATGATCATGATTTCAATAATGACGAGCGAAGTAGTAATAGTAAGACAACAATAAAATTTCTATGTATCAGTTTTATGTCATCATAAATGAATATTCATCTAACTATTGGATATATATATATATACATCATGGCTTATTTAATAAACAGGTTTGACCCTTTTATGGATGGACCTGAAGATAAAATATGATGCAATTTTAAGGATTCTTTAGGCTAGCAGGAAAGGAGTCTATATGAAGAAAATATTAAGGGAAGGAATGATGAGAGAGGGGAGGAGACCACAGGAGGAGAAAGCAGAAGTGACAAGGAGAAAGGAAGGAAGGAAATACAGTGGGCTTAGTTTGGATTACAAAATCGAAGGTATATTTCAGCATCTATTACATGCCATACATCAGGCCCCACATTCAGAAATCAGCTGCTGGGAAGACACGTGTAAAGCAGCAGAGCATTTTTCTTAAGGAAGTGTGGTGATCCATAGCGCCTGTCACACTGGAATCTGGCTTTATGCAGAATGACTGCTGGATCGCAGGTCCTAATTCAGTGTGCCATCTGTAAAAAGAAAAAAAGGCACTGTCATGCATCTGTACAATTGATATTATGAAAAGGTGCTAAATTGTAAAATCCAGTGAGAAAGAGATGGATTTTTTCTTCTCATTCATGCTGTAACGATGCCTATCTAAGGATTATGGAAAGGGTGGAGTGGGCTACAGAGACACAGAGAGGAGAAAAGAGGGTAGAGACATCACAGCAGCTTCCAGCTGCTTCAAATCCCTTGGAAAGAGGTTTGAATAAATTCTATGAAGAAAAATAGGTGCATTCAATAGCTTTAGATATATTTTGTGCTGATCCAGTTAATATGTCAAAATGTTCTGCTTCAAGCAAGAAGACAGAAACGCTTTACCAACACCACAAAGGGGCATCTTAATCCCATCACTCCTTTGTCACCCTCCAAGGAAATAGCATTATGTAAGCATCTGATTTGCATCAGGGGGCGGCCTTGATTTTGGAGAAAGCTGTTTGCAATTCAATAAGCTCCACACACAATGTTGCCTTTCATGTGATTTTTATGGGCTGTTGATAATGATCATAAAGCTTTTTTCCCCCAGTGGAGAACAAGGAGGCAGTGCTAGAAAATCAAACTTTGTCTCTAAGCAAGTTAGGGGCTATATGAAAATTCAGAGAGAGAGGGATCCAGGTTTTATGATATCTGACCTAGATTAAGAAAGTTTGCAAAAGGGCACTAGGTCAGGTAGAAGCACGCTATAATTGATGATCTAGAAATGCAGACTGAGACAGTTTGAAAAATGAGGGAGAGAGGGGAACTGAGAAAAGGGAGAAGAAGAGGGAGGGGGGAAAGAGAAAGAGACAGACAAAAAGAGAGACAGAGATGGAGAGAGACAGGCACTGAGAAGACAAAAACTCACTGCTTGGGAGACTGGATCATGGAGTAGAAAAGCAGTTTTGCAGTCCCTGAGTAGGTCAAAAGTTCATATGAAATTCATCAAATACTCATTTCCCTAATTCATTCCTCTCAGCTTTTTGAGTATGCTGGTTATGCCACAGGATCTTGTAAAGCCCAGGATTTTCTTTCCATTTCCCATTCTGAATAGTTAAGTAACAACCACCTCCTTTATAGTCCTGTAAATCTTAATTCCGCTTCCATCTGTGCTGAGTTGTTAAAAAGTTAATGATTTAGAGCTGCTTCCTGACTTGGCTTGCTTACTCTCGGGCAGAAAACTTTGAGGTAAGGCACTTATGTGATGGGCGTTGCTAGGAGCTACTAAGTTGGACTCAAACTTTAAACATAAACATCTCTGCGAACGTGATAGAAATGAGTGGAGACACTACTGATACTGGGAGAGGCTAAGGAAGGGGAAGTAGCAAAAACAGTGTCTGTCAAATGCAAGGACTTGGGCAGAGGGTCTACATGTTTTGCAAAAATTGCCACGGAGCCTGGCAGACTGCAATGCTTAGAAAAGATGCTCCATGTTCATCATTATTCATTTGAAAACCTCAACTGATTGCCCTGATGCCTGTAATGAAAATAAGAACTAAACAAGATTTCTAATCTCAGGTTGTTTAAGATCAAGCAGGGGCGAACATAAGCCAACAGAGGAAAGTAAATCTCTAACACGTTGCCCTCATACAACTTTTCTGTTTCAAATGGCATGCAACATTTTGGAGGCATGAAAATTATTTCCAAATTGATGTTATTGTATTTTGATTCAGATAAATCTTTGTGATGTGGTTGTCTTGGGCATTCTAAGATGATTTGCAGCATCCTTGGCCTGTATATAATGGGTGCCAGCAGCAACCCACACCAACTCTAACAGGCCAAAATGTCTCAACTTCCACAGTGCGAGAAAGGCAACCCTCCAGACAGAGCACAGGACAAAGAGAAGATGGGTAACTCAGTCATTGCAGAGTCTCTGAATGTGAACAAGCATCAGCAACCTCAGTTACCCACCTTGGGAATCTGAAAAGTAAAGGTTAAAAACTATTTAAGTCACTGTGCCTTGGAGTCTGTTAAAGGAACTTAATCTTTACCCAATAGACACAGAAAATACATATAATTCCATGCACATATATATTTTATACCTGTCCTCACACACATTTATGATTAATGTGCAAGATTCTGGGTTGTAAAGGCATTTGGGAAGAACAAAACAAGTAAGGTGCTGCATGTCCATATCAAATATTTCTTAAAAATCTAGGAATCTAGATAATGGAGTAATTGATTCTGCCAAAATGACCTCTGGGCCTGAAATGATGAATGTGAGTTTGTGAGAGAGACTCATGAGCCAGCGAAGGGCTGGGGCCTGATTTCACAAGGCCGTGGGTATGCATGCAGAGAGAGATGGTGCCATCCAGACAGCTGCAGTGGTCCCCTGAGTCTAGTGCACATTCTTTCTACTCTGCTTCTGCCTCACACCAGCCTGGGACAGTGACAGGGGCCTTCACACAGACAACTGACCCACCTGGACTCTGAGGGTCTTGATTCAAAGTGCTCTGCTACTTTTGTTACACTCTGAGTCTCTGGAGGAGCTTTAACAGAACTCCACTGTGTTCTTCATGATTTCTTTATCCTTCTCTTCTTCCTCTACTTTCCAATAACATTGCCACCAGGAAAACAAAATAATATTAGAAAACACAATTATAAGAGAGGTATATGATTATCCAAGTACATTTTCTTTGGTTAATCTAAACTCACTGTCTAATGAAGTTCAATATGCATTAATGAAAAAGATGACAATGTGGGAAAAAGCAATGGTGTGGACCTGGTATCATTTTTTTTTCTCTAGAAATTTGGGTTCTCTCACATGGAAAAATGTTATGTCACATTCATCTCAGTATATAAATTTCAAAATTCTTCATGCATTGATAAATCAGTGAAATTTTTCATGAAATCTAAACATGCTTATCTTTTACTAGATTTTTAGAATAAGTTGTTGTTCTTCTAGTGAGCAACACTCTAAATTTGTCTCATACTTGAACTTACATAATATCCCGATGAATCCTCCTGTAAATTGTTCTAATTTATTTGTTTACTGCGTGTCACTACCTCTTTTAAAAAGTGTAGGTTTTATTTCCTATCCCTCTTTAAAATGTTCTTCTTTCTCCTTTTTTATTTTAAATAGTTGCTAAAGACCTTGGGTCTTCATCTAATCCTTTCCTCTTGTAGCAACTCAATAATGTTAATTCTTTCCTATGAAGAGACTTAGTACTTGTGTTACATCCACATTTAATTTTTTCATGGATTAATGTAATAAGATAGTATCATTACAAGGAGTCAAATTGCAGAAATGTGCCACTAAATTTTTCTGAAAAATTTAACTTTGAAAATCTGCTAACATAGTAAGCCTTTACAATGCAGCTCCAAAGCTCATTGCCAAGTTTTAGCGCCGTCTCCAGCAAGATAGCCCTTATGTTAAACAGCAGCTACAGGTTTGGAAGTTCCCCAGGCATACTTCTCATAGATTAGTTACTAATGTGAAGAGTTCCCACAGTTCCTCAGATTTGAAAATTACTGGAATGACTCATAGAATGTATGAGTATATATTTACATGATTACATGCTTTTATGAAAGTGAAGAGATACAACCTGAACTAGTCAAAGGCAGAGACACCTAGAGTGAGATCTGGAAGAGTCCACAAGGTGAAGCTTCCATGTCTTCAAGGTGCTTCACCCTCCCACTCAGGGACACATAATTACTAAAGAGCTCCAAAGTCCAGATATTTTATTGGTGTTTCATTATATAGGCGTGATTGATTAAACTATTGACTAAAGGGTTGAACTCTCCTCCTTCCTAGAGATCAGTGATCAGATTGACATCATGTAACTCAAATCTACAATGTTCTAATCAATGCTTTTGCTTCGCCAGCCCCCATCCTGAAACTATCTAGGGACCCAACTTGAGTCACCTTATTAGCACAAATTCAAGTGTAGTCCCTGGGACCCACCAGAAAAAAAAACACGTGTTCATGTTATTCAAGAAACTCTTAAGATTTAGCTCTCTGCAAGAACCTAAAACAAAAAGAATACACTTTCTTATTATATAATAGCTCTCCTTTTCAAGGTATACTCATTGTATAATATACCATAGAAATGAAAATATTCACTGAGTTTAATACTTTTTATCTACTTCTGTTCTTTTTCAGAAAGAAGAGCATAAAAGAAATGCAGGGAGAGTAGAAGACATGAATGAGTATTTCTGTAAGTAAAGCCTTGGGCAAAATTGCGAAATAGTTGAATATTAGAACTTGAAGGCATTGACGAGATTCTCCAATCCTACAATTTTGTTTTATAGAAGCCAGTAAGTCAGGAGAATTAGTGTCTTGCTCAAGGTAGAAAAGAGTAGTAAACTTCAAATAGGAGTCAAAGTTCAAATTTCTCAGCTCTTCCCACCACACCACTAAGCGTATGTTTGGAATCTACCCAGGTCTTCTTTCAGGTCTGTACCTTATTCTTTAATCATCCTGCCCTCTTCCTTTCCTCATCACTGGAGAGACTTTATGATGCTAAGCTATTATCTTTCCCACTGTCCTTCCTTTCTTCCTCTCCCTCTACATTCCTTTGCAATGCCAATGGGTCAACAAGTGAACTACAATTTCTTTTCCCTGTAAGCTCTGATCTCTAAAACCTAGCAAGGTCAGAAATGTGCTAATTAATTCATTTACAGCTCTCTTAGATATCATGATAACTCAGTTTCTTAAAATTGACCTTCTAGATTGGTGTTAATGAAGGGGATTTAGAAATAAGACCCTTGGCACGTCTGTCAACACAGGTGTTAATATATGCCAAAGAGGCTGAATCTGAATAAATAGAAAGGAAATGTCTTTATAGATCTGGTCACTAACTGGGTGTGCTGCTCACTATGATAGGAGAAATAAGAATAACAGAGAAGTAACAGCTGACTGGTCCTCTTGTGGTATATCTCCTATTCTTCTCCCAGAATAACCTTTCTAAAATGCAAATCTTATCTGAAACACAGTTGAGAATCTGTCAGTGCCTCGCCATAACCTCCAGCCTTCATTCCTTTGCATGCAAAGGTTTTCTTCATCTCAACTGTGCTTGTCTTTCAATCTAATCTCCAATCACTACAACTTTTATTACCTCTTACCTGGTCAACCTTATTATACTATTCCATGCCTTTGATATGCTGTTCCCTCTGCCTGGAATTCTCTCCTAATCCTGTAGGACCTTTTTAATGTTTACAGATAATTCCTTCAAAAATCAGCATAAGAAATTCCTTTCTTTGAATATTTCCTGAAACCTCAGATTTGATTGATGCCCCTCTTCTAAGCGCTTTTATAATTCTTAGATCCCAAGTTAATATTTTTATGTTGTAATTTTTTAGTAAATTATCTATCCCAAATGAATTAAGAACTTCCAAAAGTAAAGATCAGGTGGTGCTTGATTTTCTTTCCTCAGAGTCTGGCCCAGATAGACTAAATTGTATATAAACCCAATTAATGTTTGCTAAATGGGTATATGTATCTGTGAATGCTATATATGTAATGTTCCATCTCTTTATCTATCACTGTCATCCCCATCCACCTTCATCTCTCCTAGAGTGAGAAAGGTCTTTGTAATGTAGACCTTAAAAAAATAATATCAATTTTAGGCTTTGAAAAAAATCAGTGCCCAATAAAATTATGTTATGTGTCTATGTATATATGTGTATGTGCTTGTGTAAGAGCCCTCTCTCGGCTTCCTCAGTAGTCACAGAATATTATTTTGAATTACATTTCATATCGTGAATTTTTTTCCAAGAGAATATGTTATGATCTTTGTTTTCAAATATGAGCAGTAGCATTTCAAGGCTTTGCTGAAAGGTAAATGTTAGAAATCATCCCTTTTTTGCAGTGGTAAATATTTCAAAAAAATTGAAAGAATGATATTCAGAACTGCACTTAAAATTGTCATAGCCACTATTATATTTTGTCAAAACAAACATAGAATTTTGGCAATGTCTTTTACAAATATCACAAGATTTTTTTTCCCCTCAACTTAAAAGCCAGTGTTTTTTTCTTGGTTTCTGCTTTCAGAGCATTGTCTTCTTACCATCATCCTATCTCAGAATTTACTCAATTCCACACAGTTCACAGAATGTATAAACAAAAGTCCAAGTTTATAACATTATAAATTCTGCCAAATCAAAGATCAGCATCTATTGACAAAGCTGTGGGACAGCAGGTCTCCTGCTTTCTTTAAAATTCACCATTGTTACACAGTTCTCATTTCTACAAGACTAGAGTGTTGGCTCAGATTTTTATTTAAAAAAATATAAATAATGGATGAGTTAGTTGATGTGAATAAGGTATTATGTAATACCTAGCTTTTCCAAGAGTGACATTTCAAATACAAGAGCTTATATTCAGACTGAGAATTTTTGATGAGTGGACAAAGGACTAATAATTGATTTTTTAAAAATAAATCATAAAATTTGACATTTAATAACAGCAAAATGTAATTTTATGTGTCAACCACTCCAGTTGTGCTTATGGGATGTTGATATGGCAAAAGAATACTGATATTTGAACTGTTTATTTTGGGGTAGTGCATTTTAAAAGTTTGGGCTTCCGTTTTTGTAGATTCTCTGGTGTTGCAGCTCTAGTAGACCTCTCTGTGTTTTCTGTAATCATGTTGGCATAATTTATTTAGACCCTTATAAAATTAGCACAACAGGAAAAATAAAACAAGATTCATATAATGTTGTGTGAAATATTCAACAAAATTAGCCAGCTTAAAGAGTGTTAGCTTCCGGGCCTCCCTGGTGGTGCAGCAGGTTGAGCATCACACTGTGAGGCATCTGCAGCACAGCAGTGCAAGTTCAATCCCCAGCCAGGGAGAGGACCCACATGGCACAGCAGACCTCTCCTGCCTCGCCTGCTGCTCCCCTCAGCAGTGTATTTCAGTCTATCTGCCTGTTCTGCTCTCTGTTCTGTCTCTAGTCAATCCTCTAGCTTCCCACGCCTCTGGCCTATACCTCAGCTGTTGTATGCATGGGTAAATAAATCCTTAATAAAAAATCTTAAAAAAAGTGCTAGCTTCCCTTTGGAAGAGCTAAGGTTTTAAGAATAGTTCTATTCTCTTTGAAATAAATAAATAGAATTGGACCTTGATTGACATATTAAAAGCCTCAGTAGTGTGATCTTGGCATACTTTAGGTAATTAAAAAATTAAGAAATAAAAATGCTTTATCTTTTAAGGTTGAAATTTGAAGTTTTAGAATACTGTAACTAATTGTCTTTTGGCTTAAATGCTGTACAAATATGGTAATTAAAACACTAAATGTATTCTGTTTATGTAGAATATTCATAGTTTTGGGATAAGGTGCCCAACAAAATAGTATGGATTTTTAGATTTACATTATAATGTTTTGCTGTATGGCCTAAAATAAATAATATAGTCTACAAGTTGAATTCACTATGAAAGCTTACCAGTTATAGTTACAACCTTACTCTTGGGCTATATATTTGTAATGTTCTGAATAATCATTTTCTACTGAATCCATTTTTTTCTTGATAACAAGACTACTACGATTTACATAGTAGTAAACATTTACGTAATGCATGTGATAGACCTGTTGAAGTTGCTGAAATTTAGGTAATGACCGGATTTAATAATAATTATTAAAAATATTTATAAAATAATTATATTAATAAACCTGGTCAACATTACAATTTTGGGGGGGGGGCCTGCTTTTTTCTTACTAGCTATTTTTCTTTTTACCTCAAGTCTAATTAATAGTTCAATTGAACTAAAGGAAGGGATGAGGGCATATCCAAATGAGATTTGAACAATGTGTCTTCCTACTTATGTTAAAGCCTAGAATACATTTTGGGACAGACACTGGCTGATTTTCAGGACTTGCAGTAACCTAACTCAAATACCATGTTGATCCTAAGGGTAGAGTTCAAACAGTCTATAAATGGCAATCAGCACTAGAAGAAGTTCTGTGGCTTAATGTTGATAAAGTATTTTGGTAAAAAGTCATCTCTTCCTGTGAATGTTCTGATGTAAAAGGTTACAGACCACACTAAGATTATGGGAGTCAATGTGGTTAGGAACACTGAGTTCTAGCAGTGACTTGCTGTGTGGTCTCCAGAAAAGATATTTTAATTTTCAGGGTTTCTATCCTCCCATGTATGGAAGAGAAGTAATAACACTTAAATATTTCTCAGAGTATTGCTGTAATTATTTCTTATGAAATGCTTTGAAATAAGCATCAAAGAGATTCACTTATGTTCAGCTTTTGATTTTATTTGTTAATGAGGGAGAACATATTTTGCATGGGAGAAAAGATACTTGACAACACATGGTAAAACTGAATACACTATATTATTTTCATTCTACATTGACTCCATTAAGAATGTAGAAACTGGAGTGGCACATGGCATTTTATCTGGATATCCACAGACATAGTGACCTCCAACTAAAGACCAGCCCCCATCTAAAGATCAAGAATACAGATGCCGATTATGTAGTGCTGTATCTTTGGGAAGTTTTCTTCTTAAAAGGCCTTCCTAATACTTCTTAGGGTTAGTAACTTTCTCAATTGACTAAAATGAGTTTTTCAGTTAAGATATTTTCTATAGGAAAACACACTGACTTCAACAACGGAGGACATTCATTGACTTACTTAGAGGCAAATATCAGAGGTGATGGCAGTAATCACTTTTCACTAGCCTATGCTATAGAAAAAGGTTCTCAAGTCGCAGTAGCTTACAACAAAGGCTCCTTTGAAACAAACTGCTGCTTTATTTCAAGCGTTTACTTTATCTTGATATATAGGTTGAAGTCCCTACCTAGGGTTTCACATGAAACAATAAATACAGACACATGTTGGCTTTTAGTGTTTTTTTTTTCCTCAATAGTCACATTATTTTAATTGATTTACCATTTATTTGCAAAATTATATAAATTTCAAGGTTACAACTTCACAGCTAGATAAGTCTGTTCACCAAACTGCCCTGAGCACCAATGAATGATCTATAACGTTGGCCCCCATTTCATGCACCCTCCCTCCTTTCCCTTCCCTTCTGGGAACCACACATTTGTTGTTAGCATCTAAGTTATCTTGTTGAATATTGTTTGTATATTTGCTGCATTTCTTTGTATTGAACCTGAGGGAAACCTTCCTGTAACCTCTGGCTTATTTTGTTTAGCATAATCACCGCAAGCTTCGTGTTGTTGTAAAAGGCAAGAGGCAAGAGTTCTTCTTTATTTTGAAAGTTTGAGCATATTTCCATTGGATATATGTATCACATCTTCTTTATCCAGCCATCTGGTGGGCATTGAGACTATTCCTGTGTCTTGGTTATTGAGAATAGTTCTGCAGTGAATTTAGGGTGTGCATATCCTTTCAGATTTGAGTTTTCATCTTCTTTGGATGAATACCAGAAACCAGAATTCCTGGATATTTTGATAATTCCATCTTAATTTTTTTTTTAACAATCTCCTTGATGTTTTCCTTAGAAGCTGCACCCATTTTCATTCCCACCAACAGTATAAGAGAGTTTCATTTTCTCCATAACTTGTTTCTAGTAATTTCTTTTTTTATGACATGGGCTATTCTCACAGGTATGAAAAGGTATCTCATTGAGGTTTTGATTTGTATTTTCCTAGTAAGTGATGTTGAACACTTTTTCCTATGCCTGTTAGCCATTTGTTTCTCTGGAAAAGTGTCTACTCAGATCTTTTGCCTGTATTTTTGAATAGGCTATTTGTTGTTGTGTTGTTGAGTTGTATGAGTTCTTTATATATTTTGGGTATTTACTTCTTGTCAGACATAATATGTGCGATTATCTTTTCCCTTTCAGTAGCTCCCCTTTTTGTTTTTCTTGTAGTTTCTTTTGCTGTATAGAAGCTAAAGTATCCCATATGTTTATTGTTGCTTTTGTTTCCCTTGCTGTTAGAGTTGAGTCCCCAGTGATATCTTCATGTCATGGAGTATATTACCTGTTTTATTATATGTAATTTTTGGTTTCATGATTTTACATCCAAGTCTTCAATCCATTTTTAGATACTTTTTTAATAGTATTAGATAGCACAGACATTGTGTTCAATTCACAAAGTAGTGTGCATGAGAAAGGCTGAGATCATTGTTGTGGGTAGTATAATTCTTAATAAGAAGATACCTTGGAATCGTCATGCCAGCTAGCACTTAAAGGTCAGACTGCCCTTTGTGTCCCCCTGCTTCATTCACTGAGTTTGACATCAGCTCAACCTTAGGTATTAAACTTGCATTCATTCTATGTAGCACATCTAGAAATCAAGAAGAGAAATTTTTTGTACCATCATAAAAAAAAAAAATTTGTATATCTTTTAACTGAACTTATCTATGTCACATGCTGAACCCAAAAATCTGTGACCAAAGAAGGCCAAACATTAATTGTCTGAGACCTGAGAACAAGATTATTCTGGGTGACTTAGACCAATACTGATTGTACTGATTTCTAGGATTGATGCCTGTTCCACCCAACCCACATGTGGCAGGGAAAGATGTGATATAGGGAATCCATCCCAAACCTAGTGATACCAACCCACCTCATGATTGGTCAGCTATCATATCACTCTTTTGTGAGCTTCCATCACTTTTTTTTCCCTGAAGTTCTGTGACCCAACCTCATATTACTATTATAACATCCTTGTAAGTGAGGCTGGCAAAACCTTTCTGTGCTTTGCAGTTGAACCTGCTATATTTGGTAAAGTAAAACAGAATTCACAGAAAAATGTCACATAAAAGGAGATTGAGTCAATAAAAATAAAATCATATCAACATAGGTTTGACTCCAAATCCCCACTTCCTAGCTATGTAACTTTCAACAAGTTACAAACTTTGCTAGGGATATTTCCCTCTTTAAACGAGAATAATGGCTTTAAAAGACTCTTAGCAAAACTTCAGTAAGCTAATGTACATATGTAAAGGTCTAACCTAGTGTAGAGGATGACCAATTCATGTAGGGTGTTTTATAAGTGTTATAAGAATTTAGAAATGATAAGGATCATAGCTAGAGGGATTAGAAAATCTTTGTGGGGAATATGACAGTAGCTTGATTTTAACATCTACATAGAATTTCTACATGGGAAATCTTTAGGAGATAACAGACAAATATCCCAAGGCCAACTGGATTTTGTCCAGCAAAAATACAATGGTGGGAAAACACAAGACACACTCAGAAAATGTGAAATTGGCTGGTCAGTTCTATGAAAGTTCTTATTCACATCTACTTTCATATTTTATCTCTACTTTATACCCATGCTTGAAGTAGTCATTTTACCCCATTGGTCAGGTAATTTATACCTGTAACAGGTTTGGCTACGGCCTCCTCCACTGTGGTTTTTCTTCAATCTGTGCAGGAGGAGTATGTACTACATTTAAACTTTTCATGAATGCTTGCTTATTCAAACAGGCCATTTACAGTACTCTTGTCTATTTGGATATGCTGTTACCCATTTTACTTAAATGTTATTTCATAATTTCCAATATAGTCTGAGCATGAAGATGTAAAAATATATATACCTTTATTTAAGATGTGTGTAATCATATTTTCTGCTGACTTGAACAAAATAACTTTCTAAATGAAATTAATTGTATCCAAAAATGGCCAATTAATAATGTATGTTATGTACATTACATAGATTTTTTCCCCTCATTTAGAGAATGACACAAAATTCATTTTCTAATTAGATTGTTCTTTGTTCAAAAATGTATGTGCATTATTTATAGCTGAGCCTGATTTCAAGAATGAAAAGAATTAAACACCAGCAGTACCACAAAATGAGCCTTGGTTTCTTTTAACAGGTTTTGTGCTTATAAGCTTTACATAAGCTATATGCATTAGAAAGCTAACTGATTCCACAGACCACTTCTTCATCAAGATATCAAATTCAATACATCCAAAATCCTCAGTGTAGATATAGCATATATCATTTCAGTTGCCTGTGCCCAGCATCTCCTTTTCTGTGACCTTTATAATAAACTTTTCAGTATTCTGTTTGAAATCTGTTTCTCACGGTTTGCTGGTGATCTAAAAGGCTTTGTGTAGCAAACGGAACATGTTGAGCTTCTAAAAAAAAAATAGCATCAACATTTTTGAAAATAGACATGATAATAACAGATTAAAAATGAATTAAGAAAAACAAAGAGGCAAAATAAGTAAAAAGGGTGTTAGACATTTCTTTTATGAAAACAATATATTTCAGATGCTTAGACGACTAGATTTTGCTTTTGTCCTTCTTAATTGTTTGTATGTTTGCTGGAATTTTTAAACAACCATCAAATATTCAGCTATGCTTGAATTACTTCATCAGTCATTAAACAAAGGAAATTTCTCATACAGTTATAATAACTGAGAGAATTTGAAAAGCAACTCACAGAGCATGAGAGTAGGTATATGTCAGTCCATCTTTACAAAGGTTAATACCGTAGGCTTTTCTGAGTACTGATAAAATATCCCTAGAACATTTTATGCTAGAAAATACCTATTTTTTTAATAGCATGATAGCTTTGGATAAAAATCAAAGATTTTTAATGAGGCCAGTTGATCTGATATTTAAAATATTCATTGGTTATTTAAATCCAGAAAACAAGAAATTTGGATATTTGTACATTCTTGGAACATTCTGATTTGCATCATACTGATTTCAAGGTTAATTGGATTTAATCAGATCTTATTGCTAAGAACTACCAAAAAAGAATATCAAAATTAAGTAATAGAAAATTGTATCACTCAGTCTTCTGAATGATATTTGACAATATGAAGATGTGAAGGAACTCAGATACAGGCATTTTATTTGTTAGATGTAAAACTGGAATCTGGGAAGGAGATAAATTTCCTAAATACTAGTATCAGTGCAAAAAAATCAAAATACCTAAAAAAATAAATAATTATATGTAATAAGACATTAATTTGTGCTTGACTTTAACAAACTATAAAACAATATATTTCAAGGAAGCACATAATGATATGGACTTAGGGGAAACATTTTTAATTATTTGAATTAACAAAAAGAATTCATAGATCTATGTATAGATATTTAAAAGAACAGTACCTTAGATGCCTCTATTTCTTCGCACAATGGACATTATTGATGGTGTTCAGTAATCTAAATGGCTGAGCAGAAAATGCAGGACTTTCTAGTATAGTTTCCTGCTAGACAGTTGTTCTCTCACCCCAGGTAAGTTCCTATGAACTTTTGAGGATTAAATAAGCTAACAGAAATGTAATCTTTTTGTGAATAGTCATAGACTAGGAAAATGCAACCTGCTCTGTGACGAGGCCACAAAGAGTTCTATGAAGGAAAAGTTGAAGCAAAATCTGTTTATATTTTGCTTAATCATGACTCTACCTCTAGAAAAATACCCTTATGAAAATTTAAGTGCATAATACACTATTTTAAATCAGAGAGATTTTCAGTTTTAGAGTTAAATAAGTATTGCCTTATGCATTTGATCACCTCGGTTGCCAATTCCTTGGATTTTTTCATTTGTTTTTCCTTACTGAAGTAGCCAGTTTTGCAAATTGTGTTCCAAGTGTAGATATATCATGGTTTTGAATGCAGAATACAGTAAAAGTTAATACTTCAGTTGGTTTCGGGAAACTTGCTGATGCCCATCATTTGAAATGAGGACTCATTTCATCTGGGAACCTCCCTTAATACTGACCCTTTCTCCTCCTGCTTTGTGCAGGGAGAGATTGCTTGGCAGAACCATTTCAAGGGCATTCTCTAGTGCATTTCCCCCCTTTTCAACCAATTACCTTTTACCCTGGAATTCATCCAAGCATTTCTCTACCCACTCACAATCACATTGTGCATCCCCCACCCTAGCCTGGCATTTCACCACTCAGAGAAAGCTTTAATGCCATCTGCAAACTGAGAGAGTCAATTTAGAGAAGTTGAGAAAATGCGAAATAGAATTAATCTTAGCTTGTTTTCAGTGGAAACCAGCTCTTAACCATTTTATATCTGAATAACTGCTTTGTAAAATCTAAGGATTTTACATATGTATATGTTCTTATATAGATTTTCACATTACATTATCAAACAACCAAGCTTTATATATTTAAATTGACTCACTTCAAAAACAATTTTAAGGTTTTTTAATTCTCTGAAAATATTTTTAATGAAAATCACATATTTACTAGTGAGCTAAGAATATAATAGTGTTCTAATTTAACCCTATAACAGTCAGGAAGGTAATTATTATCTAACTTCATTTTACTGTTGAGGATGTATATTAGAATGAATGATAAATCCCTTACCCAGATACACAAAGCTAGTAAAAGAAATAGAACAACAAATTTAATCCATTGCCTGAATACTCATCAGTTACAAATTAACATTAGTTAAGTACAGTTTTTAAAATCAGTTTATTTAAAGTGGTTGCTCAAATATTGTAGTAGTGAAATATTCTTTAAAATAGTGCAATGCAAATAAGACTAAAACTGCATTTTATCAATGAAATGTTTCTTTGTGTTTTTTTTTTTCCATTCTTTTTGACAATAAAAATGTAGAAGTCTTGCAAATATCCAAACACATGGAAATGGGTAACATGAAAATAAGTGAAAAGTCTGTTAGACAAACATAAAACTTTCAGATAGTAATTTAGGTGACTGTTGAAGTCAGATCAACCTTGGCATTCAATTTATTTTTGTAATTTACTGGGTCATTTAGAAAACAGAACATCTTGACTCGTACAAACAGGCAAGTACAACCTTGTCTTTTTCTGTGTGTGTGTGTGAGACAGGCATGCACAGATGTGAGTTACAAAAGATGCAGAACAGAGCTATAACCATCATAACCAAGGACACATGTTTGCAAGTACAAATATAGTCCCAAAGATGCTAAGAAAGATTTTATGTTAAGGCATATTCAAAAATTAATTAACCTGGCAGCAGAAGTCAATATGTTGGTGGTCTACAATGTGTTAAAATTTAGTATAACACAGTTTAATGTGGCTAAACAATTTCTTACAGTAAAATATTAAATTGGAATCAAATGTACATGAACCTCAAGACACCTTTAACAACCATGAGTCCACAGAAAACAGTTTCAAAATATACATCCACAAGTAACCCCCATTATTTAAAAATTGTAATCATTTCTAACTCTAACCTATAGATCTTCATATCAAATAGTTGGCAATATCTGAGAAGTCAAATACTGTACACATTCACATATTTATCTAAATAATTTATAAACAATATGTACCCTGAATAACATATAGCTATTATATATTATATTTATTTAATTCTGGAATTGTAGAGAAATATGTGAAATTCCTACACAAATGTTGGGTCCATACTTTGGTATATAATTGTAAGGAACAAATAATTTGTCTGAAAAAAAAAAGGGAATATGGTTAAACAAAATTGGAGATTATAACAGCATATGAAACATATGTGGAGATAGGTTTAAGTGCTTAATATGTTAATCCTTGATAATGATAACCAAAGATGTCAATCTCTTATTTTTTCCATGAATATGGAATGCTTTCAGTTAGGAATGTCACCTTCAACACTCAAACACACATTCAAATTGGTTATTTTAAAGGAGATCAGGTCCCAACAACTATAACTTAATATTTTTCATTAAGGTTACTTGTTTTGTTCTTGAAGCTTGAATTCAAAATTTTGAATAGGCCCTTGAACCTAGCCTCTAGGTAGTTTTAGCATTTGATTAAGTAAAATCTAAGAGGTTACATCATTTATGCAGATAATGAGTTATGCTAAAATGTAAAAGACCACATTTTTTCATATTTTTTAAATGTTGGTCTTGTAGCAATTGAGGGATTTTAATTATCTCCTTTTGAATCCTGGTGTATTTTTTTTTTCTTGTTAGGCTTAGTTCAGCTTTCATTATTCATTTCTGTGACTGCACAAGATGAACTGAAAAACACCAGGCACATAAGGAACTAATTTAACTTGGGTCCAGTTAAGAATGAAGGAGGGTCTTGGTTCTATGCCATATACAAAAGCAACGGGCAGCAATTTGTCTTGCTTTTGTATTATTTAATATACCACCTAAAATAGGCCTTTTAAATGGAGGTTCTCAACGTGGGTCCTCACTGAACTTCCATGAAAGTCCTCTAACTATAATCTGCATAATAATACAAAATACAAGTAACAAAGGGGGAAAGGACTGATTTGAAAATAATGACCTGCATGTAGAAAAAATAACATAAAAAATAATAAAAAAAACCCTCTGCATTAAAATATCATAATGATGACCTTCCTTCCTCCCTCTCTCCCTCCCTCCCTGGCTTCCTTTTTTCCTCCCCTTTTTCTTTTTTGCATACTTTCAAACAAAGTGTGTAGGATGTCTGGGAGGACAGAATAGACTTTATTCTTTATAAGTAATCCCCAAAATAGAAAATTTGGTTATTTTTTAATAGCTTTATTTACACATTGATCTCACCTCTCAGAAGGTTTAGCAATAAAGAGAAAATAAAGATTTGTGTATAGATACATAATACCTTATATAAAATTTTTAAGTCAGATGTATTTCAGAATTCAGAATTTTTCAGATTTTAGAAAGGTAAGCCAAGATATGTGCCACAGATCATGTCATATTGCTAGTGGTGTCGCCATAGGGCACATTTGTTATGGACATGCTAGCACCCATACAGCAAAATACATAAATATGCCCATTAAATGGAATAAAAAACATAAAAAGACATAAATGACCTTATTGTCAACACTTGGTGATACCTATTGTCAAATCTGCTTGCCATGTTTCCTGCCTTTCAGAATTGTAGTTGAGAGGTTTTAAGTCTCCTTTTGTTACAGGTCAGGGAGAGGGGCACTTTAGAACTTTTAAACTTGTTTTTTTTTTGAATGGGTTTTGCTATTTGTTGCATTAAGACAAATATATAAGATTTTTAATGGAAAGGAATTTTAATATAATTAGGGTATGATAAAGAATATAGTTACTAAGTTAATTATTTAAAGTTACCCATCTCCTTGAGGGTAAAAGTTTAATTAAGTAGGATTGGCTTAAAGCAAGGCCCAAAAGTCTGCCACAAGTCTAAAGGACCTTTCAGAAGAGACTTAGAGAAAAGGGTTAGAAAGAGTTAGACAAATCTGGGAGGAAAAGAGCAAAATTAAAATTAAGATGAAAGTTGCTATTTTTAACCTCCCCCACGGGTCTCTCACCCACATTTGTTTTAACTAGTTTAAGATTAAAAAGCAAGCATAGTTTCTTCACATGTCCCTCTGCTCCACATGCTTCCTCCACACCTCCTTGCTGCTCTCCATCCTGCTTCCTTCTTCCTCCCTTCCTTCTGTCCTCTTATTTCCTCCAATATCTTATCCCTGCTCAGCTCCACCCACTTAGGGCAGAACAGGATTCTGGAACTTCCCCTTTTCCTGGGGACCACCCTGTTACACTTTGTCTTCTAACTTTCCCAAATGGTCTCTGATCCACATTTCCAGTGTTCACAAGTGATTTCTTGGGAGGTTCAGTCATCCTAGAATTAGTGCCCAGTATGGCATCTAGTTCAGAGTAAGTATTAATTTTTTAACTGAATTAGTTAAGCAAAACCTCACCATCCAGAAGAAGGCTCAAAATAACCAGTGAGCAGTCACTTGAAAATTAATTGAAAAACTAAATTACAAAGTTTACTCCCGTGCTGCAATTTAGTTTGTTTTTGTAAAAAAAAAAAAAAAGAATCAGATTTTACAAGGCACTGGGGTCCGCAAGTATTTAAATGACAAACCTCATTGCAATCAGTCATAATTCACATGGTCAATCCAACTTAAAAGTTTAAAGGACAAGATGATTATGCTATACCTCAGAGGGCACCTGAGAGATTACTGAGTGTTTGTGGTATAGGATTCTTCCAGTATGGAACTTTATAACAGTTCACTATAAGCCTAAATTTTATCAGTTAAATCTCATTTTCCCCCTAAAGTGGCATTTTGCTTATCCCATATCAGCAAAAAACATAATTCTCCTTTAAAGGTATTTGTTCAAACAACATCACACCTGAGCATTGCCAGATGTCTACTTAGTATACGATATAATGTCACTAAGGAAAATAATTCTTGGAGCACATCTCAAAGTAAGTCTCTCCTAGTCTAACATGAAAGATTAGACATTCAGAATTTTCATCACTTACTTGGGGAAACAATTATTTTATGGCACTTTTTGAATGATTCTGGAAAGAAGTCTCGCTCCTCTGTTCTGAGTCACAAGCTCTCTTAAAGTCTCACAGCTCCCAGGCATATCTCTTTAGAAAAGGAATATTCCAGATGTGCATTTGTTATCTGCTCTGGCTCATGAGAATGAATTCACTCTGAACATCAAAACTCTTATCTTTCAGGATTATAAATATAGGGAGAGAAAATGGTAATTCGGGAATGACATTTTTTTTGCCTCCCCTCGCTCACTATTGCTAGATCATCTCTCTCATCTGCTATGGTAAAGTTTGTTTAAATATGTTTGTCCTTTTCTTTTTTAGTATTTATTTTTCAAGATTTATTTATGTCTACAAGAACTAGGGTACAGGCCAGAGGTGGGTGGAGTGAGGGGATTCACCAGAGATAGAGCAAGGAGCAGAACATGCAGATCTACTGAAATATACAGCTGAGGGGAGCAGCAGGCAAGACAGGAGAGGTCTGCTGCACCATGTGGGTCACCTCCCTGTCTGGGGAAGGAACTCGTGTTACAGTGGTTGCGGTTTGCTTCACAGTGCTGTGCTCAATCCATTGAGCCAGCAGGGACGCCTCTCTCTGTCCTTTTTATTCATTTATGCATTTGTTTGTTTACTGAGGTAATGTTGGTTTAGAATACTTGTATGATTTAGGAGATTAGGGTCACACCTCCTCAGATGTCTGTTTCCACACCACACCCGCCACCCAGGCACCCATAGTCCATTGGACCCCTCCCTACCCTTTGTTTCCAATCTTTCTCTTCCTCCCTCTCCAGCTGCAGGAAGGTCTAGGGTTTGTTTTGGTTAAGTTTTGTCATTTCCATTGTTTTATTTCTATGTATTCCACATGAGTGAAATAATCCAGTATTTGGGTTTTTCCTCTGACATATTTCACTTAGCAAAATCTGCTCCAGTTCCATCCAAATTGTTGACAAATGGAGAGAGCTCACTTTTGTTAATAGTTGAATGGTATTCTGTTTTGTATATATGCCACATCTTCTTAACCACCCTCTGTCATCGGACACTTAGTTTGTTTCCATAACTTGACTCATACACAGTGATGCAATGAACATAGGAATGTGTTTGTTTTGATTTGGTGTTTTTATATTCTTTGACTATATACCTAGTTATGGTATTGCCTGGATGTTAGATCTATTTTTGGGTGTCATATGTTAAATCTATTTTTAGTATTTTGAGAAATCTCCATACTGTTTTCCATAGGGGCTGAACAAGACTATGTTCTCACCAAGAGGGAGATCCTTTGTTCTTCACATCCTTTCTGAACTTTTATGATATGGGTCATTCTCACAAGTATAAGATGGTTTTGATTTACAATTCCCTGATGGTAATTATGAGCATTTTTTAATGTGTATGTTGGGCATCTGTAGGGCCTCTTTGGAGACTTGTCTTATTTAAATCTTCTGCCAATTTCTTGATTGGGTTCTTTGTCTTCCTTTTGTTCATTTGTATAAGTTCCCTGTAGACCTTAAATATTAGCCCAATACTGGGTACATGGTGTTTGGAATATTTTGTAGAGTATCTTTTCATTTTACCCAGTTTCTTTCACTGTACAGAGCTTTTTTATTTGATATAGATTCTTAGTTTATTTTTACTTTTGTTTTCTTTGCTGTTAGGGTCAAATTCCCAAAGACATCAGTGAGGTTAATGTTGTAGAAGGTTTTGCTTATGTTTTTATCTAAGCATTTTATGTTTTCCAGTCTTATATTCAAGTATGTTGAGTCATTTTTTTGCTATGGTGTGAGAAAGTGGTCTACTTTCATATTTCTACATATGGCTGTCCAGTTTTCATAGCAGTTTTGGTGAAGAGACTTACTTTTCTCCATTGTCTATGTTGACTCCTTTTTTGTACATTAACTGTCCAACTGTCTCAATCTTATTCCATTTGTATATCTATCTTTATTCTAATACTATATTGTTTTTATTTCTTTAGCCTTCCAGTATTGTTTGAAGTCTGGAACCATGATACCTCATTCCTCCTCTTTTGTTGTCAAGATTGTTTAGCTAATTGGGATCTTTTGTAGTTCCATATAAATCTTAGTAATGTTTGCTATATTTCTTTGAGGAATTCCATTGAAACCTTGATAAGTATGGCATTGAAACTACATATTGCTCTGGGTATGATGATTTTTTTTTTAAATAAACCTCCTGTGTTTTCTAATGTCTTCAGTATAAAAAAAAATATTTTTTTACTTAATACCTCTCTGGCAGCATGTCTCTTCATTTATCACCTGTGCCAGGTATGCCAGTGGTTCAACTTCAGTAAACTCCATGTTTTATGTTTTTCTAAAAACAACAATACCTTAATCTTATACCTTTGTACTTAGTCATCTTTTTGTTTGTGTACAGTCCACTCCATTTCAGACAGACTCACATTTATAATCCAAGAGGCAGTTTAAATACCAACTTCCGTGGGCACCTTTTCCTAATAACTTCCTTTCATCCTGTTATAAAATTAAAAAATGATAGAAGTGACATAATAGAAATTTTAGGTATATGGCATTATAAATTAACATAGCTGTATACTACCTCATGTCCACTACTGAAAGTCCTGTTTCATTCACTATAATAGCATTGAGTCTTTTACCCAACTTATCACTCTTCCATTCACTTTTGGTAACAACTATTTTGTTTGTATAGTCTAGGAGTTCGCTTGTTTGATTGTTAGTGCTGTTTCTTTTATATATGAGTGAAATTATGTATTGATTGTCTTTGCTTGTCTTTCCCTTAGCATAATGCCCTCTAGGACCATCTTGTTGTCCCAGATGACCTAACAGTATTCTATTGTCTATACATACCACATCTTTATTCAGTTAACTGTCTAGTAGACATTTAAATTGTTTCCATATATTGGCTATTGTGAATAATGCTATAATGAATGTGAGAGGACATATAGTAGTTATATATTCTTCAAGTAATAATATAGAAGTGGGATTAACTGGGTCAGTTGGAATTTCTATTTTTTATTAGTAATTCATTAGTTTATATTTATATATATATTATGTCATTGTTCATTTTTGTACAATGTATGATTCTCCTCTCAGGTGTAGCCCCCCATAAATTCCCATTACCAATTACCATGGATCAATCTCCATACTGTTTTATAACCTTCTTTTAAAATACTTTATTGTCAATGTTATTTTAAATATTTTTATTCTATTTCTATCAAACTTTGTGTATCTTCTCCTGAGCACCTGATATTGCCAAGCATATTTTTGGTGCTCTATAAATGCACCTTGATTGAATAAAAATGAATAAGTGCTTCCTGCATTTGTTAACACATTTCTTTTGAGGAAGAGTCAGTTCATGACATACTGTTTAATAAGAGAATCCCATGCCAATAATAAGGAACTCCCGGGGGTTGTTAATTTAACAAATAAATATTTTTCTTCTTGAACACAATTTTTGCTATAATGAGGCAGAATGGCATGCAATATCTGTGAAAATAACATCATCTGTTTTAATGAGAGGATTTGAAGATCTTTCTCAACAACTGAGTTATGAAAAATCCTCCGATACATGATGAGGAGTAATCCAAGTTCTAAGAAATGACAGCAATTAAGGATTATAAGAATACCAAAGTCCTGTGCAAAATGATTTTCTTCAACATTACACTCAATTCTTAGAAAATATCGCGCTTTGGAAATAATGATGGCGTCACTGGGACCCTGATTTCAAACTGAAACTGAGCCTTGTTTCCTTGACTCCTAGGAAGAGCTGAGGTGTTTTCTCTGGGCTGTTTCCTGTTCTCCCAAGGGCAGGAGGCACATTGCCTGCCACCAGCCTGGTATCCCATTGCTCTGCTGTCAGGCACTGTGACCAAACAGAGCCCCCATGGCACATGGGACCTTAAAAGACACCCCACTTTGTTTTGTTTTTTTTCATTTCCTCACAATGTAAGAAATATTCACTCTAATTTTGGTACGACAACAGCAGAGAAAAAGAGATTATCACACATGAGACACGTTGTGACTAGTCCAAAAAATTTTTATTAGGAGCAATTGACTTGTCTGTCTTCCTACAACAGCCATTCCAGAACAATCTCTTGTAACTAAACTCCCTTCTCACTTGAAACTAAGGACCATATGCTCTTTTACTAAAATGAATGTCACCCAGCATGAAATCCTCTATCAAACCTACTTTTTACAAGTCATTAATTATATGTGTTTTCTGCCCTCCTGAACAAAAGGGTTGTTATACTTTTTGATATATGTGTTCTGATTTTAAATAATCTATTTTCTGACAGGATTTATAGGAAAAAACTTAGGAAATTTTAAAACTCCAGAATGTTATCAGTAAATAGGAATCAGGATCTGGATGTTTTAGCTTAGTTATTGAAAATAAGATTTGGGATAGTCTAAAATTCTTCAGTTTTTCTGTAAATATGGGTTGTGCTAGATAGTTAGGGAGCTTACTTGAAATATTCAAATTCTTTCATATCTCTACATTGACTTAATGACTTTCAAAACTAATTATGACACCAATGCAGTAATCTTGATTACGTCACTTTTATAAATTCAGAAGTCAGGTAAAGTTACCATCTAAACTTCTTTCTTTGTCAAAACGTTCTTGATTAATCTAGATTCAATGAATTGCCACGTGGATGTTAAAATCTTACCAATTTCTATGAAGGTGCTTTCTGGGATTTTGATGAGGGTTGTATTGAAAGTATAGATGCAGTTGTGGAAAAATGATATCTTACCAATAGTGTATCTTCCAGTTCAATCAAAACAATGCTGGATTTGGGGAGCCTACGTCTTTCTATTTTAATCTCTTTATTGAAAGCTTTGATTTTTTTTTTCTTTCAGTCTTTCTCTTATAAATTCTAACAGAAATTTGAAACTGTGGCTAAAATAATAAAAAATTTACTTAAAACAATTACTCTAGTTCTCTCTTTCACAATCGCACAGATGAATGGAACCAAATTGTTGCTAATACATCCCCGTCACTCCCAGCCCTGAATTCTAGTTTTGCCTGTACTTTATACAACTAGTTACAAGATCTGTCATCCCAAACAAAAATGAATGTACTTTTCTTGTCCTTCTCTCTTTGATCTTTTGGTATTTCACCACTGCCTGTCATCTCTGCAAACCTCTCTTTCTTCACTGACTCCTCAGGACAGTATTTCCCTGGCTTTGACATCCAACTATGGTCATTCCAGATGCAAAATCTGGGGTAATAGTTTCTACAGTGTATTGCATAAAGCACTAGTTCCTCAAGGTATAAACTGACAAAAAAAGAGTAGGTTCAGAAAATATATGCTTAAGTTTCTTCACTGCAGAGTCTTTTATATGCTAACATGTACCTTGCATTACTGGCAGAAGGTATGATGTATGACATTTACCAAACGTACAAACTTACTGGAATGAGCACTGAGAAGTAATAAAGCATTAAATATTTCTACGCCCAATAGGAGGACCTGAGTAATTCAGATACTCCGTTTCCTCATCTGTTATATTTTTGTATGTTTTCCAATCTCATGTTGGCATTTAGCATGCATTTTATTAATCAGCAAAATATAAATTCATGATTTGTCATCTTTACTGAATCATTCATTTTGTAATGCATACAGTAATCCTAAAATTTCAGCACAATATTCTTTAACTGAAATTTTGTTTCCTCATTTGCTTTTTTTCTTCATCTTCCATCTATGACTAAAATCATCTGCTATCTTTCTTCTTCCATCTGACTTACTTCACTTAGCATAATTTTTTCTAGTCACATCCATGTTGTCACAAATGGCAGGATTTCACTTTTTTTTTTAAATAGCTGAAAAGCATTTCATTGTGCATATATGCCACATATTTATGCAAAACAAAATCTTAAGATTCTGACAACAAAATAGTGGCTACCAGAGCAGAAGTCGGTATGGAGGTGGGTTAAATAGATTAAAGGGGGTCAATTGTATGGGAGTGGACAGAAATCTGGATTTTTGGTAGTGATCACAGTGTAGTTACACAGATGTCACTGTATAAAACTGTATACCAGAAGTCCGTATACTATTACAAACAAATGTTAACTGCAATTAAAAAAAAGTGTGATCCTTAATTTGATAGCTATTTTTCCTTCTATCAGTGAATGGGATTACTTTGTGTTTAAAAAATAATTTGGGCAATTAAAAATAATTTGGCCAAAATGTCCATTTGTTTCACTTTGTGTGAATAAAATATTAATTGAAAAAATAATAATAATTGGAGGGAGTGAACAAGGCTGAAATGGTGTTAAGAAAGGAAAATTTCCTTGGAAGGGATATAGCTGCATTAAAGAAATGTCCCAGCTTTCTAGAGGGTAACACTAGACCTCGAAGGACTGATCATAGGTTTTACTCAGCATGTTCAGTATGACTGAAGTACTCTTTAGTATTCTTTAAAGCAAGTTCTTCACACCCAAAGGAAGATGATGTCAAACTCAAGTAAAAGACTTAGTATCTAGGGGATGTGGCAGAGTAGCTTAATCAACAATAGTTTGCCATTAATCTAGAGGGTCTTCTGTTGCCTTTGATTAATATGGTATCTGGCATCTTTATGGAACTTTACTTTAGGTGCCCTTGCTTCCCAGGGGGATGAAGTTGGCAAGAAATACCAAAGTCCTGCCACCCTACGAAACCAAGGGCATCGATCCTACTATTAGGAATTTAGGTATCAGGGTCGGGGTGGGAATAAGGAAACAAATATCCACTACTTTAAAATGATCTCTTCATGTGAAGAAGGAAAAAATAAACAAGGAACATACATGTTTGATACAAAGGGATAATTTCTTAAATATGTGTTCATTTTTATACATTATTTACTTAACAGACTTCCTACATAGAATTTTTTTTCACTCTTCTTTATTTACATATATTTAACATCAATTGTGGTCCCTATGGATTTTCTACCACCCTTTCACCATCACTTAGTCCCTTGTGTTCTTTCTTCCCTCAACCCACTCTCTCTCCCTTCCCCACCAAGTGTCCCTGATTTGTCCTTGTGTTTTGTTGTGTTTTTATTATTATTATTGTTATTATTCTTTTCTTTAAATGTTTATTTGGTTCTCTTATATTCCTCTCAGGAGGTAAACCATCAGGTGTTTTTCTTTTGCCTTCTGACTTATTTCGCTAACATAATCCCTTCCAGCTCCAGCCATGTTTCTATGAATGACTCTAGTTTATCTTTTTTTGATTGCTGAATAATATTCCATTGTATTTGTGTACCTCATCTTCTTGATCCAGTCATCTGGTTTTGGACATTTAGGTTGTTTCCAGGTATTACCTATTGTAATAGTGCTGAAATAAACATAAGGGTACAGGTATTCTTTTGAATCAGTGTTTTTGTGTCTTTTGGTTATATTCCTAGAAGTGGAATTGTTGGAGCATATGGGAGTTCCATTTTTAGTAGTTTGAGGAACCGCCACATGGCTTTCCATAATAGTTGAACTAACTTGCATTCCCACTAGCAGTGTACTATAATTCCTTTTTCTCCACGTCCTCGCCAACATTTGTTATTGCTAATTTTTTTGATATGTGCTATTTTCACTGGTGTGAGGTAGTATCTCATAGTGGTTTTGATTTGCATTTCTTTGATTACAAGAGAAGTTGAGCATTTTTTCATATGCCCCTGTTGGCCATTTACATTTCCTCTTTGAAGAAATGTCTTTTTAGCTCTTCTGCCTATTTTTTGACTGGATTGTTTACTTTGTTTTTGTTTAGTCTGGTCAGCGCTTTGTGGATCTTTGTGACAAGTCCCTTGTCAGTAGTGTTGTGTGTAAGGATTTTCTCCCAGTCTGTGGGGTGTTGCTTTGTTTTGGTTAGTGTGTCTTTTGCTATACAGAAACCTTTAAGATTGATGTAGTCCCACCTGTTTATCTTTTCCTTCACTATCTTTGCTTTGGGTGTTGTGTCTTTAAAGATGTTATTGAGGTATATGTCATGTAGAAGTTTGCCTACTTTTTCTTCTAGATATTTTATGATTTCAAGTCTTATGTATAATTCCTTAATCCATCTTGAGTTGGTTTTTGTGCATGGTGAAAGGCAAAATTCTAGTTTCATTCTTTTGCATGTAGCAGTCCAGTTTGCCCAACACCATTTATTGAACAAGCTGTCTTTATTGCATTGCATATTCTTTGCACCTTTGTCAAAGATTAGTTGTTCATAGGTCTATGGATTTATTTCTTGGATTTCTATTTGATTCCATTGGTTTGTGTGTCTGTTTTTCTTCCAGTACCATGCAGTTTTTATTATTGTGACTTTGTAGTATAGTTTGAAGTCTGGAGGTATGATACTTCTGTTCCCCTTTTTTTAGTCAGGAGCACTTTGACTATTCAAGGTTTTTTGTGTCTCCATATAAATTTCATCAATATTTGTTCTATTTCTTTGAAGAATGACATTGAAATTTTTATTGGAATAGCATTGAATCTGTAGATTGTTTTAGGTAGGATGGCCATTTTGACGATGCTAATTCTTCCAATCCATGAGCAAGGAATGTCTTTCCATTTCTTTGTGTCTTCTTCTATTTCTTTTAGCAATGTTTTATAATTTTCTTTGTAAAGGTCCTTCACCTCTTTTGTTAGATTTATACCCAAGTTTATCTGAATTTTTTTTGTTGTTGTTTCAATTATAAAAGGGATGGTTTTCTTGCTTTCTTCTTCTTGAGATTGGTTGTTTGTATATAGGAAGGCTACTGATTTTTGTGTGTTGATTTTGTATCCTGCTACTTTGCTAAACTGGGTGATTACTTTGATTAGATTTTCTGTAGAGTTTTTGGGGTTCTCTCTATATATTATCATATCATCTGCAAATAGCCTACACTGAATTTTGACTTGAGCTTTAAATGTTGATTAATATTTACTTGCAAAAAGATAAACTTTCAGTTTAGTTTTTATCTGGAATCCATGGATATTTAATTAATATTAAATGAAAGTGAAAAACGTTATCGTGAATTTAAAAGACTCAAGGAAATGTAGTTTTTTCCTATTAATCTTTTAAAGATACTGGATAGTTGAGCTTCCTGCTGTGTTTTAGAGCAATAAAATATTTTCTACTATTTATTTTTCCACTTTAGAACAATGAATGACCTTGAATTCAATTATTCAGCTATCATAGCATAGGAACTTACAACAGGAAAGAATAATGTGTTTCATTTCAGAAAAATTGAGCATCTTTCTTTGACTGTGGTTTTGATATGAGATATGTTCTGTAAACCTTAGAAGAATAATTTTCTTTGGAAAGCTAATCCCACACCCAGATCCTCAAAAGTGGGCTTTAAAATAAGCAATTGGTAAAGGAATTAACATCTTAGAACCTGTGATGGTCAATTTTATGTTCCTCTTTAGATAGTCTATAGTATCCAGTTATTCTGTTAAATGTTAATCTTTATTTAATGTCAAGCTTTTTGGTTAATATGGTTAATGTTTGGAATCAATTGACCCTAGGTGAAGGAGATAATGCTCAGTAACTTGGATGGGCCTGATCCAATCATTGGAAAGGTGTTCAAAGGAAAACTTGAGGTTGCACTGAAAACAAAAAAAATCTACCCATGAAACCAACTTCAGCTCAAGCTCTAAGCTTCCAGTCTGCCACATGGGTTTTTGGGTTTTTTTTTTGTTTTTTTTTTAAGATTTATTTATTTTTTTATTCATACAAGAACTGGGGTACAGGCCAGAAGTGTTGGGGGTGAAAGGATCCACCAGAGACAGAGTGGGGAACAGAACAGGCAGATCCACTGAAATACACTGCTGAGAGGAGTACACAGTGGGCAAGGCAGGAGAGGTCTGCCGGGCCCTGTGGGTCACCTCCCTGTCTTGCAGCAGGGATGGAACCCATGCTGCAGTGGTTGTAGTTTGCTTCATAGTGCGTTGCTTAACACATTGCGCCACCAGGGCGGGCCCTGCCACATGGGGTTTGGATTTGCATATCTAGCCAATAACATAAGCCAAATCCTTACATTAAATCCTATTGGTTATATATATATATACACACATATATATCCACACATATATAAATTATATATGTAATATATATTATATATAATCACATATATTCACACATTATGTGTGTGTGTTTTCAGCTAGAGGATTTTGTGTCTGTGAAATATCTATTTATTTTTTTAACAAATAATTATACAATATTGTGTGTGTGTGTGTGTGTGTGTAGTGTGTACACCACTGGTTCTGTTTCTCTGGTGGAATCCTGATAATGGAGTATCTATTGTTACTATGCCCTATTCATCTGTTCCTCAAAGATACTCTCACTAATCACCACAGTCTATACCTCCCCTTTCCCTCATTATATAGCACTGTGTCCTGCCTATCTACTGCATAAAATATATAATCTGAATTTTTCATTTGTTTAAATTTTTTACTATATATACAAAAAAAAATAAAATTTTCTGAGGCTAGGCATCCTAACTCCCTAGTTCATCGATGTATCATCAAGAATTAACATAGTCTCTGGCTCATTAAATGTGGTCAGTTTGTTGGATGAGTGAAAATAAATTGATTACCTCATTTAGTCTCCATAAAACCTCTGTATTATTAAATGAAGGCTATTACTTTAGGAATGTCAAATAAATTTTGTTAATAAATTGAGGGATCTGGGATTTAAACACAAATTCCCTTATTTTCAAAATCCATTCTATTTTCTTTATCTTTTAGTGACTGACTGCATTAAATTAGCAGCTACAATGTATAAATCTCTCAGTTAAGCATTGTGGAGAACATGGAGTGTTATTAGAGATACATATACATGTGTGCATACCTTTTAATAAAACATTTGCTTTGGTGGTAGTCTTAAGAGATTGACAGAAGCTAAGGAAACCATTTAGATGGGTCTCAAATTGTGGATCAGGAATCATAAAGACTATCAGTGTATATAGAAGAGACAAAATGGGCAAATAACACATTTCAGGTTATGAATAAGAGGAATGGTAAAAATCAAGTCAATTTAGAATGTGAGGTATTTGTGCGGTACAGAATAGAAGGGAGGCCATGTATGAAAATATGACATAGACTTAAAGTCTGGACTTAAGCCTGTGTGCAGTTGTAGCAACCATGCAAGGTGATATTTTATGTATTTATTTCATTTTGAAAATGTAAATGGGCATTTAGGATTGTTAGCAAGTTTGACCTTTGCTAACAGGTGGAAGCATTAATAACTGTCTTTGGAAAGAAAGGAATCTCTCAGTGGACTCTTTTGCTAAATATAATTCTAGTCACCTAATAAATACCAAGAAAGAATTAAATATGCAAGGATTTTATTAGGGAAAACAGCTGTTTGAAAATAAATGGAAACGGTACTGGAAGATGCTGGGATATCTGTCCTAATACAATAATAATCTGACCCATGGTGAAAGAAAGAGGAAGAGGAGATTGAACCTAAGCATCCTTCTAGATATCTTAAATACAAAATAATACTAATACCTTACTCCTGTTATTAGCCTGATAGCCTAGCCTTATCTCTGAATATAGAGCACCCACCTTATATTCCACTCACAGAGATGCTCCAGATTATCCCAAATTATCCCATTTTTTTGTGTCTTCTATCCCCTTTTATGTGGAATGCTTTGTTTCTCTTTCTCTCTTTTTTTCTTATCAATCCAGGCAAATTCTTCTTGACTTACTATGTTTCAATTCAAATGTCCCTTCCCTTCACATACAAAGTCTTCATTCTGTTCTTTAGTAACTATCTTCTTCCCTCTGGTATCATAATAACTTATGTTTTCATGTGTTACAGTGAATGTTATATTGCACTGTAATAGTTTGCCTAACTACTATTCACATTTTGTTCTTCTGAGAGACCGTATCTCCTTATTTTTCAGTATTTAGTGACTAACAAAGATCCTGTAATATGGTAGAGAACAAATTAGTTGTCATCTGAATTGATTTAATTTGAATTAAAACTCTGATCAAGAAACCTTGACTAGGACTATTTGTGTTCAGCATAACATCTATCCAGAATAATCCCTGAATTAAAAAACAATCCATGTTATCATTTTTGATGAATAAATGTTTAGATGTAGATTTATATCAGCATAAGTTACCGTAAAATAATTATGGAATGTTTTCTTCTCAACATTTCATTAATTCTGATTTTGGACAAAGAGTGAACATTTGAAAATAAAACATGATGAATGACAAGTGCTTAACACTTCCACATTTCAAATATTATAATGTGATTTACCTCAAATCAAGGATTTGGCAAAGGTTACCTAAGAGATATATGAAAATCTACCTACTCTTCTAAAGTACCAAAATGTAGGCCATTCCTGAAGCTGTTTATTTTTATATGATATGCAATGAAAATACTGTGATTAAGAATGGGTAAACCCAGCTGTGCTTTGGGTTTATCAAATTTCTTAACTTCATTTTGTACTATTTCTAGTCTGTGAAGACTAAAGCCTACTTTCCCAAGAATTTTTCCTCAATTTTAAAATCCATGTTTATTTTAAAAGAAGCATAATCCATATGGTTTTGATTCCTCTACACTTAACTTATCCAAATGCAGTTTTGCAAGAACTATTTGAAGTCAAAAGCTTTTTTAAAATTTTATGAGCATTTTGTCTTTTTCCCCCTCAGAAAAGGAAGCAGTACTTTGCCAAACGTAAACAAAGCTAATCACCAAATCGTTTTATATTCTAAAATAATGAAACCAGTTTGGGTGCTGAATTTGACAAAATATTTCTTTTATCCCTAGTGAAATTGTTATCTAAACTCAGACAGAGACTACCTCTTCTAAAAGACTGCCTGGGTAAAGTTAACCTTGTCTAAGTCAGATTTTCACTGCTTAAATGGTCCAGCTGAGTTATTTTTCACACACACACACACACACACACAAACACAATATATATAGACACACACACATATGTCCCGCAAAAGCCACAAAAGTACACTATTAAATTAAATGTCATGACAACGCAGAAATGGAGAAGCAATACTGCATCTGTGAATGAGCCCTTCTAGGATTGCCAGACCTGAGTAGGAAAAGGGAAAAAATTAAAAAACACAGAACTCTATAGTTGCTTTCAAAAGTCGCACCTAGAAGACCTGTGGGCAAACTACAGCCCAGGGATAGAAAACAGCCTGCACAGTTTTTTCATAAAGTTTTATTGCAGCAGAGCTGCTCACATTCATTTACATGTTATCTCTGATTGTTTTTGTATTACAATGGCCGTTTGAGTAGCTGTGACAGAAACCACATGGAAGAAAAAGCCTAGAATATTTACTACCTGGACTTCTATGGAAGGATTGTTGACTCCTAATAGATGATGCAGAGCTGATAAGTATTAGTTTCCAAGCTCTGGCAGTAATGCAAAACTTTTTGAATGTCATGTACCTATTCTAAGTCAAGAAGTAGGATATAAAGAAAGCAAAGAAGATCTTTATTTTTAAAGAAGATATTATACGAAGCAAATAAATGTATACTATTTTTCACAATAAAGAAGAAATGAACATTTACTGAAAATTTCCCAATTTCTACCTTATTGATAACTAAATGTTTTTGGAATTTGAAAAATACATGCAATTCTCCCAGAACTAAAATATTTATGGGAGAGATATCATCATTAATTATTTTTACCTTCTAGTATCATTAAAATAGAAAATAATAGATTTTATACTCCTGCTCAATGAACGTCACAAACATGTCTTTCTTCTGCGAAGTGAATACTAAAGTCATGAGTCCAGGATCTTCTCTCATCTTGGGAGAATAAAAATACAGACTATAGACTAGGAGAAAATAGTTGTAAATCACTTATCTGACAAAGGGCTTATATTCATAATACATAAAGAACTTTCAAAATTCAATTTTTAAAGAGCAAAAAACAGGCAAAATATTTGAACATATTATTCTCCAAGGAAGATACATAGTAGATAAGAAGAAGAGGAAAATAAGCATTATGATGAATAGAATAGTAAATTTAGAAAGTAGCGACTATAAGGACATTTTTAATTAGGATCATCTAATTTGCAATTTGAATTTGTTCTTCTAAGAATTAATCAAACCTTGCACTATGTTAATTAATATAACTGGCCTCTTTTTAGTTCTCTTTATTCATAGATTTTATGTTTGTGGTAGCAAAAAGCAAAGTCAGGAATTATTTGGTTTAGCTAAGCATAGAGATTGACTTAGTATTTGCTTTGGGAAGATAAAATTTTCCTCTGCTGCTTTTGCAGTTTGTTTACAATGTTTCTTAGTTGTAAAAGCATCATTCCTATGGTAGAGATGAAGGGATGGGAGAGAATAGAGTGTTTATTGAATCACAAATTAAGGATGAGTTAAGTTATGAGAGCTGTTAATCGCAATAGAAATGGCTTTATACATTAGAAGGAGTTACTCTGGAAGTATTATGTAGCCAGGCACTTAAGGCTGGGGGCCTATAATCAGGTCCTGAATAGTCTGGGAATTGGGTCTCAGAATGGAACGAAAGCCCCATCAGAAGAAGCACTTAGGCACTAAGTTGAAGTTTTAACTCTTTAATTAGGCTTCTCATCCCAAAAAGGAAAAGAGCAAAAGTACATATCTTCTTTAAAGCGTATTCTGCATCTGACATTAGCAGAAAAGGAAATATAGGCCTGAACAGAACAAACATGGCCTATGAACTCTGAATTTACAATCTATAGTCAACATTTCAGGATGTGCAAATAGGTTTCTAGTCTTAGTTCAATCCAGATCAGGTTGTGAGACCTTAAATTTGTAAAAGCCAGAAGTAACACTAGACCACATCATTAAATTTGAGATTGGCCCCACAAATGTATTGAGGGATCATCTAGGTTTCCAAGATTCAGAAATCTATATCCAATTAATATTATAATACCCATGGTTCTTCTCTTGGCCAAAAACAGTATCCAGGACCTTAGGAACTTGGTCACCAAGTAAGGCTTGACTTACTTGTTTAGAGTGAACAGACTAGTTCATCTGCAAACACATTAGGGATTGTAAGTGGCTCTAACTGCAAAACATGTTAAAGTGTATGTGCCATTAATTTCAAATTGTTGAAACTTCTCAACGATTTTCCTTCAGATAGGACAATTAAGATATAAAAAGATATTCAGATGTTTCCATAGCTTCAGTTAATTTCTTCTCCTTTCTTTTACTGTAAGCAATAACTGAGAAATAACTTTATTTCCTTGGTTGATTTTAATGGTATTTAACCATTATTTATATAAACACCCCTACCATAATATATTTGTTTTAGTATACTACTTTAGTTCTTACTTGTCTAATCCATTTGAACAGTTTTGTTTTTTATTTAGAATTTGATATATTTTGGTAAGACATAAAAGCAAGTATTCACTTTTGTTAGATATTTTTATATTAATAAATGTACTATTTTGGAGCTGTATGTTCTACCGATAGTAGCAATTTACTGAGCACTTATCATGTGCAAAGAAATGTGTCATGTTTACATAAGTTATTTAATTAGATTTTCAAAGCAACCCCACAACAAAAGGATTCTTGATACTTTAAACAGAAGAGTAGGTTAAAACTCAGAGTTCAGTGAAGACCCCAGTCAGTATGTCCAGTACTGTGGAAAGCTCCTTTATTTTAACCACTGCATTGTGTCACTTCACCATGTTTAAACTTTCTTTTTCAAGGAACTAACATTCCAAAGAGATGATGTTTCTATTTTTCTTTGCTCTTCCCACTCATGGTTTAGCCTCCATATTGGGTCATTTCTAGCTTTTATTGTGTACAAAATTGACCAAAGAATAACATACTTAAAAGGAAAAGATTCTAGTACATTCTCTACTAACTTTACTAATCACCTCAGTACTTTAATGGAAGAAATTCTTTTCATATTTCAAAGGGAGTATGTGTTCACTGTGAATAGGCTTTTCTTGTAGTGTTCTAAGGTGGCAGTCACATTAGGGCGATCAGTATAATTGTGCATGTTTCCAACTAACATACATTAGCCATGTTTTGTTTTACAAGAGGAGCTAGGTGTGAGACAGGTGAGAAAAACAAGTGGAGTGGTTGTACCTACTAATTGGTTCCATGTGAGATATATAAAGTCACATTGCAAAGTCAAACTTGTCAAGAAAGTGAATGAATGTGTCTTCATCCAAGGAACATGTTCTCTGGTTTACACATTTGTCATGGCCAGTCATACATCAGCACCATCTGCTTAGCACAAAATTAATTGTTCCATTTTATTCTGGACAATCAGCAATTTTCAGTTTAGAATTCCCCACCACAACTCCCCTTTAACCCTCATCTTAGACAGGATTGAATGAGCAGCATCGACTTTCAAGGTCACAGATCCAGTTAAAATTTCTGGTGTGTAAATTTCATAGTATTTAGTTCAGTGTTTGGCATATGATATGTAAAGAACTAAGCAAATACATGATCATAAGACTGAATTTATTTAACAATTTAGGACATTGATATTTGGATAAGGATATCATTTTGTTAAGAAACAATCAAAACCCATATCCACCCAGAATTATTTTTTGAGTGTACACTTGAAAAGGAAAATCACACATTTGCAATTACTTTCATGAGTATCTTTAGTAAATGCTGGCTAGTACTTCAATATGGAATGTCATATTATTCCATCTTTTAGAAGATAAGCTCTTTATCATGTTCTCTTTTTCTGACTGGAATGCTTGTCCTGATAAAAACAGAATGAACAATTTACTTCACTCAGCACAAAATTATTTATCACAGTGAAGAAGCAGGAATCCAGCTAGTAATATGGATAAGAAAAGTTTTCCTAATTAGGCGGTAGGCTAGTTTTCATGAATATCAACATCTTCACATCCTGGCAAATTAATCTCTCTTAGCAGAAACTAGTTAACTAGAGAAAGGATGCTGTCTTTATTTGCCACAAAGAGGATGTTGTCTTTATATGTTATTTTTGTGATAGCAGGAGATGGAAGGAAGTGAGGGTGGGAAGGTATAACCTAATTTGTCCTTTTGATTAGCTGACTGTGGGCTTTTGAGCTAAGACACCAAATAGTACATTTATATTATTTCTCATAATCTGCTATCTTTCAGAAGTCAGGTGAGTGTGTATTTATTAAACATTTTTTAAGTGCTGGCTCCTGGATTCCTCTGATTAGAAAAATGAACAAAAAGCATAGATTTTTACATAAAAACATTACAGCATGAGAAGAGAAAATAAAATGACATCTTTTATTTCAAGAATAAAGATGTAAGTTACTTTTTCGGTCAGAACAGGATAAAACAAGAAGAATATTAAAAGATCATAAGAATAGATCCTGAGGGCCTCCCCTGGTGGCGCAGTGGGTTAAGCAACGCACTACGAAGCAAACCACAGCCACTGCAGCACAAGGTCGATCCCTGCTGCCGGCCAGGGGGGGGACCCACATGGTGTGGCAGACCTCTCCTGCTGTGCCCGCTGCTCCCCTCAGCAGTGTACTTCTGTTGAT
>JAGFMF010011752.1:21513882-21620527 GCA_019455555.1 Galemys pyrenaicus | reverse complement strand
TCTCTGTGGTGAATCCTCTCACCCCCCTACACCTCTGGCCTGTACCCCAGCGCTTGTATGCATAAATAAATAAATCTTAAAAAAAAAAAAAAAAGAATAGATCCTGAATCACAGGTAGTGTTGTAAATCAATGTTACCTTATTAAAAGAAGTATAATAAAAAGCTGGAATAGAAGAGTTAGAAATGTAGCAAATTGTGAAAAGGAGTTTGTGACATACAAAATAATCTCAACAGATGTTGGTGTTTTCTTTCATCTCCTGCTTTTTTCTAGAAACTTTGTGAGGTGATGAAAGTTTTTGCTATTGAGTAAATTATTGAAATGACTCTGTCAGAAATATAGGTAGCCTTTAAAGTTTATTGTTCAGGTGTCTTATCAAAAGAAAATTAATCTAAAGGTGGTAGTTAGGTAACAACCCCCAGTACTGAAAGGTGACTTTCAGCTGTACCTCAACTTGGAGCCAAGGCCTCATGATTTTGGACAGTGTTCAACACTGAGTATGTCAGTGGGACAAGAAAGCCGCCATTTTGAGGCAACACCAGATTCCTCAAAGATCAGTCTTTGAAGGAAGCCACCCATGAAGCTGGCTGAGATTTCCTCAGTACAGCACTGCTATGTGAGGCTCATCCTCCCTTCTCTTCATTCAAAGGAGTCAGACCTTCAGGACAGTTTGAGGCTATTCTGAGACATTCTTATCTACTCTTGTCTGTCTATAGTTCCCAGACAATACTGTCTTTCTCTCATTAGGTTTCTGCTTCCCAGAAGAATGAACACAAGAAGTGGTCTGTAGTATTAGTGAATGAAATGGAGTTTTGTAACTGGATCATTTCCCACCTACCAGAAAATGAGACCCTCCCCTACTGGTATTTGAGTCATGAATAGTTTCTGGCACAGAATAGTTTGACCAATAAAAATTTCATCCATGTTGACTTTGGAGAATGCCTTATTAAATGTGAGTTCTTTGCCTAGGATAATATTCAGGCATTTGGAAACCATGGAGCAAAGGAACTATAGGAAGACAATGGAATCTACCAACAATTAGTAAGTTGTCTTGTAGCTCTAAGAGAAAAAATGAGACACTGGCATAGTTTAAAATAGTTGAAATAGAAGTGTGAAAATAATAGAAACCGTGGTTTTGCTATTCATAATAATGTAGAACTTGAGTTAATAAGAATCATATTTAATGGACATTCCAAATTTCTATTTGATGGCTCTGTATAGCTTTACCTAGACAGATTGCATGGTTATTCTATATTTCTAACTTGAAAAATAATGCATGAAGGACATTCTAGGAAGTTTATTTAGAAAATAGTATCTCTAAAAACAATTTTAAAATATATGTGCCTTAGACATTAAGGCATTTCAAACATTATTTTTGCAGCTTTGGGCATTTTTGTCCTTTGTGAATCTCTTCAAAATGCATTTTCATAAAAGAAAACACTCATTTAAAGTCAATAATGGTCAACAACATTTAATTCATCTAATAATAATTTTAAAATTCTAGAAAAGAAACTATACCAATTATGTTTTTAAGATTATCAAGACAGTAATTCAAGTGATAATGAGTATGTCTGTACTGATAGAGTAAACCACAATATTGTAGATGGCATAGAATTTCAGAATATTTCAACCTGTTTCTCAGCAAATATATAATTAGATAATTATCACAGAAAGTATTCATTATCTATGACATTTATGTTGACAGCAATGTTACTTATTCCTAGTCAGTAAATAGGAAAAACAATATAAAATGCCATCGAGTAATCTGAGCAAAATATTTCTTTCCTGTTGGGAAAGGAAAGTTTTAACAGTTGTTTTTCTAGTTGCTTTCATCAGATTAAAGTCATTTCCCACACTCCCTCAAACTTTTTAAAAACCTAAAGACCTGGGTTGAAGTCAAACTTAGTATGGCTAAACTTGGGAAAAATGAGAAAGCAGATTTTCTGCTTAATATTCTCGAAGCACTTGGAGTTTAATTACAAAATCTACCTCATCTGCTTGAAGTTCATCTCCCAGGGATTTTTCGGTCTTAGCTCCTGTGGAATTCTTTTTAGTCCACATTTTCCTCCCTCTTTGTCTCTCTATCTCTCTATAGACTCTTTCACCTGATATACATACACCAAGGAGATCAACTGTAGCGGCAGGAAAGGTGGCACACTGGGCAGGTTCGGGATGGTTCTGCGCAGACGGGTCAAGGAAGGGAGAAGTCTTGGCCCTCAGTGGCTTTTCATGCTTTTATTAGTAGAGGTGGCCAGGTATATGGCAGGCATGGGGGGCAGGGGGCTGGCAGGCCTGCCAGCCCCTGGCGCATTTCACCCTCTCGGCTGCTTTCTACTGCTGCTGCTCATTAGTACTGTCAGTCCTGTTGGTCCTGTCGGTTTTGTTGGTCGGTCCTGGCATCCTCATGTCGCCTCCCATTTAAGCCCGTGTCCCAACTCAGGTGCGCATGCCCACCCTGGAATGCTCGCAGCACTGCAGGTGTCCATCATCACAGTGGTGGGAGGGTGGAAAGACCTGATTGTTCTCTGACCCTACATCAACCTAGGCCTACTTTGCCAGGGACATTAGCATGGACCCCACCAAAACCCCTTAGCATGGACAAACCAGGAAGCTGGTGACCATTCGGTTCCAGTACTGTTTTCTTTCCCCAATTCGCCTGCTATAGTAGAATCTGCAATGGGATAAAAAGAAAAGGAAGAAAGAAAAAATAAGGATATGAAATTGAGATATACTAGAGAAAAATAGAAAAGGAATTAGGAATAGGAGGAAGGATTAGAGTTGAAATTTCACACTGTTGAAGGTTGGTACTCCTTTTAGCAAAGCTAGCGGCCCTCAACTCCACATTCCTTTTTTTGCTTCCCCACATGACCACAGCTGTGATCTGTGCAGCTTCTGCTTCCCATTTTTCCCCACCTCAACCCACTATTCTCCCCAGCCCTTTATGAAAGAGGTAGTAGAGAGCATTAACCCTGGAGTCAGAAGGTCTGAATTCAAATGTGGTGCTGGGTGCTGTACGCAAATACGACTTAACCTCTTTGTTCTCAGAAGCTGAATGAAAGTCTACTCATCTAGGCATTATTGCTAAATAAGTTAACACATATAGAGTTGAATAATTAACCACATGACAAAAAGCACTTTGGAGTCTTAGCCTTCCATGCTGGGTTCTGGTGGTGTCTTAGGGACCTCTTCACCACAGAGCACTCACGTTTCATGAGTACCTGATTCTGGGACCTCAACAACTTATACATTAACTCTTGGAAAAGAGCCTGTGTGTAAACCTGAAATTGCCTATAGGTCAGGTAAAATTTATATTGCACATGTCATCCCAGTGCTTTGTTGTTGAAACTGATTGTATCTGAGAGCAAAAATCTGGCATGGGCCATTTGCTCATACATTTTTAATTTATGGATTCAAGAGTTTGGAATAACATTCAAAGTCACAGATGCTTATCTGAACTGAACCCAGAATATTTTGAGGTTTTCATATCAGTTGTAACCCTCAAAGAATTATAACAAGAAAAGGAAAAAGAAAACAACCTTTTGCCTGTAAAAAGAACCATGACTTACTTTTAATATATATGTTGAGAAAAACTATCTCAGAATTTATAAAATCTATCACATATATCGTGATATGTATATATATATGTATATATATTTGCTTCAGTGAAACTTGAACCCAGAACCTAGAGTATTGAATGGTCCCTTTAAAGGAGACCACCAGTTATTTCAGGGCATTCATTAGCTAAAAACTTTAGAACATAATTTTCAGAGAATGAAGAGGAAACTCCATGGAACTCATGAAATAGGAAATGAAGGCACCTTTCCAGGTGCTCTAAAAGATAATTCTGAATAGACTAATTCTAATGGTAGATTAGAAAAATAAGTAGCTTAGAACCTATTTGCCTTATGGCAAACAGGGCTTAAAGTTACTGAAGGCCCATCCAAAAAGCTAAACAAATTTTATCAGAAAGGCAGTTACTACTCTACAATGACTCCAAAGAATGATGCTCCACAAAATATACTAAGATTGATATAGAGATTCTGGGAGTAAAAAAATTTACAAGCTCCATTTCCAGTAATATTTGAAGGTTAGACATCATGACCTAAACCTTCCACATGCTAAAATGCCACAGCAAATTTTCACTTTGGAATCAGTAAATATATGTCTTCGATTTGTATGCAGATATAGCAGCTATGGGTAGCATGACCTTAGGATGAAAACATAATACAACAAACATACATAATAATCTGAGTCACACATTAGGGAAGGCACAGCTGTTGGTTATTTACTTAGGATGGGAGTTTGAGGGGGGAAAAAGTAACATCAGTCAAGGAATAATAGAATCTGCGTCTGTCTACATTAAATTCAAATGGGGGGGCAGTTGTTTTAGAGTGTATATTTCATTGATTAGTTTAATTCATTAAAAAACTCTATCAAATGTCTCATGTGTAGACAGAACTTTCAATTAAATGGTGACTATTTTAATTCCTGGCAGATTGCTTTCAATGTGAACCTAGCTCTAATTTATATTTCACACTAACCTCTTATAATCAGACCCTCTGCACTAGCATGCTGCTCTATTGCTCCCGTCATCCCCATGACCCACCTCATCCTCCTCCCTCTCATCCTGTCTAAAATAGTAACTGTGCATGGTATTTTTTTTTCTACTTTAAATGACCTCACCATTTCCTCATCTCATCATTTCTAGTTATCCTTCAAGTTTCAATTTAAATATCTTCTAAATACAAAGGTTTCCTTGGACTGCCCCAGCATTTTATTTATAATCCCACTAGCATGTCAGTAGACAAGGGTGTGGCTGGTATTTGGTATGCAAGTACCTGGTGTCCTACTCCCTGCAATGAATGGTTTAAGTCTTTGCCTCCTCCAGTAGCTGGCAAACTTGAAAGCATTGATCATTTTTTAATTATCTCTGTATTTCCATGTTTCAGTATAATATCTGAAATACAGCAGCCCAAAGATGAACAGAAAGATGATTTCAATTCTTGTATCAACTCTTTATAAGTGTTTGACTGCCTGATGGGCTAGCTGAGGAGGAATCTGATAAATAGCATAGTTGTTGAAAAATAAAAAGTATGGCTTCTATATCCTTTAGATGTCAGATATGTAAGAAAGGACTTTTGTATCTTTTTCTTACATTAACTTGTTGAACTTCAAAACCCAATTATACCACATTGTCAAGAATCCTCCAGCCTTCCACAAATAGCACCAGAGACTGGGAAGTGTAAATTTTTCTGAAAGCAAGGACAAAGGAGCTGTTTTCTCCCAACTAGCATGGCAGTTCTATAGTTCACTGTACAAATGGAACACCCCTTGAGTTCCATTTGTTGCTCATATAACATTCTCAGATGGACTTTTTGGAGGACTGGGAACCTGGGTGTGGTCCACTTCACTCCCTAGGGCTTCCAGTATTGCATGTTGAATTCTGCAGTCATCCTGTCTCACTAGCTCTGCCTCCATTGCCCTGGGATTCAGTCAGTGAGACCCTCTCCTACATCACTGGTGGAGTGTGGAGTGGCTGGAAACTGAAGCCAGAAAAGTTCTCAGTGTTCTTCTATTTCTTGCCTAATCACGTCCTCTTGGACAGATGAACCTGCAGCATCGAGTCTCCTGTCATCTCCTGAAATGTGAAGCCTGGCTAGAAAAACATGGGCCGCAAGAGGAAATGGAAAATTCTTAACCATTTGTAAACGATACATTTTATGCAGACATTAATAGATGGCTTGTTTTTACTGAGGACCAGATGTGTAATGAAAGCAGCTTTGATTTCCTGTAAGGGCTACTTTAGAGCTGTACAAAGGTGAGGATGGTAGACGCCCTTTTTAGAGTTGCACCAATAAGTGAGAGAAAATTTTTGCTTTCCTTCCTTCATCTTCTCCCTCTCACTGAGCGCCCTGATGAGGGCACATGGGCAGCTGTCAAGGCTGGGCTTGATCAACTCAGCAACTGATAAGCCCAGGGAGATAAAGCACTGCAGCTTTCACAGCTCTGGCTTCTTCCACTGCAGATGCTCTGCTTGATGTCAGAGGAAGTGCTTGGTTCTCCCTTATGGGCTGTTGTAGTTATGCTGGCTGGGGGTCAGTCAATAGGACAAAACTCTAGACTTGAGGGCCAAGGAACAGAACCAACGTTCTTCCCAGTCGTCACATGTGGAGAATTTGATGTTTAGGAATGTCATTCCTAGGTGAGCTTTCTTTCCTTTCTTTTTGCCAAAAAAGAAAGCTAGAAATTAAAAGGCAAATGAAAAAAAGGTGTACTACCACTCTAGTTTTTGAGTGAAGAGGATATTTGTTTCAGCTGCCCCTTCCCCATCCATGAAGTATTACGGTAAAATATCTATCATAATTGCATTTTACCAATGAAATGCGGTTGACTCACCAATGCAGTTGGGATCAGTTAGCAAATGCAGTATTTTATGATTGACTGTGCAGTCCCTTAAACAGGTAACTTTTAAGAAATATGGCTCCATAATTAGTTTGTTACACAATAAAAGTATGTCTCCATTTTACTAATTTTCTTAGATCTTTTATGACACACCACAAATATTAAGCTTTCATTCACAAATCATGTATCATAAAAACTACACAAAAAGGTTATGTTGAACACTTGGTTTTCTGGAAAGAGGCCATATAAATAATATATTTGCTATCTTATGTTACTGTACCTATGGTGTTTTGAACTTGTTAACATAACCTGTACAGGTTTATGTAACAAGTTAACAAGGGTGTCCTTGTGTTTTTCCTAAAAACTTGAAGCCTATTAAATGTCATGTTATCTTTGAATTATCATCACTCAATAAAGTCACCGTGAAATGGCTCATGAGCTCCCATGTGTTATGTAACATTTCCAGTGGTTACTGTAGCAACATTTTGTCTTGTACAGCATTTCTATTCCATGTGAAGTAATCTGTATTGTTATGGGATGCTTTGTTCCATAGTGTGGGCCATAAACCATGCTTACCAGGTTTCAAATACTGACTCTCCAGTCCCTTTTGTCCTACCTGAAAGGCACCTACCAAGCCCATTTTCTCCTTTCATTTAAGATGAAAGAGGGAAACATGCTGTAAAGAGCTTCTTCAGCTGTGCAATTGCGATCCCTACAGGCGCAATTGCTTTAAAGGGACTAAAACCCTCTTCAATCTCAACGTCTTTGCCTCCGATCAAACTCTGCTTTATTTTGCCTATCTTCAAAGTTATCACAGCATTAGTGAAGAACTGCCTTTTACTTTGAGAACGCTATGTTTGATGTCCCGAAACCAAACCCCAAAGTTTGGGGAGCTTTTCTATCTACCATTTATGGCACATATTCTTTGTTTTCTCTTTGTGCGCTTTAAATGAATACCGGAGGAGTTGTTCATCAGTAAATCAGCATAATAACAAATGTGGACTCAGAAAACACTTGGAAACTAAATTTAAAATCTCAGGAAGTAAGAAAAACAAATACTAGTCCTTGGGGGAAAAAAAAGAAAACCAATACTAGTCCTTTTGCTTTTCCGTTTTGCAGCATAGTAGTTCAGCCACCGGGATGATTCATACCCTGAAAGTCTGAGCACTCCATTTGTTTTGTAGATTTCACTACTCCCTTTGTTCTGCTTAAAACCTTTCAGAGGGCTGAAATGCATTATTACCTTGTTAAATCTCAACCAAAATCATTTCTACAGCCTGAAGCTGTTTTGACGTGGGCTGAGCATCTCACACACAAAAGAATTGCTTTTGTTCCCAGAAGCTCTCATTGGCCGAGTGGCCTTTGCTCCGAGCCAATCAGAAGCTAGTTGTTAGGCTTGTCTGGCTATTTTTAGCCTCACGCACCAAATACTTGGTTTGGAGCGGGTAGACTAGAAAATGAAAGTAGTAGAAGCAAATGGCCAAATGCATTTTGCATGTCACGGCGAATTGGCGTTCTTCCTTTCATTCCTCCTACGCTGTTACATTAGCATGTGCTTTTTTTGTAAACAACAAACTTACAGCGCTATCTCCCAGTTCGGAGTTATCCATTTAGTAAAGAGGCAAAAAGTCTAAGAAATAGTCAATATTTCCTTTTTATACAAAAGCAAATCACTGTAGTATACAAACACCCCGAAAATGCATTTATGATATAGAGAATACTAACGTGTTTTTTACAAAGATTTTACATGAATTTCCATCTTGAGTTAACATTTTCAACTACTTGCTCATCATGTATTATAAAGACTCATAAAGTCATCCTTTCCTCTTGCCCTTTATAGATGCATATAATTGTACAAACGAGTATGCACAGGGTGTGTAGCAATTAAACCATAAATTCAGTGTTTTATGTGTGAAGAGAAAATACTACTTTGAGCTTGTTCTCTCGTTGAAGTCATTACTCAGTGGGCACAAAAAGTATTTTTCCCAAAGATACTTGAAGTGACACAGCATTACAAAGCACAATTTGTTAATTATCTAATATTATCAAAAAATAAAAGTTGCCGAATGAGATAAATCCAGCCGTAAACTTTGATTTTCCATCAGGCTTCTATGTAACTGGGCAAAAAGGAAGCAGGGCCAAGTTGATCCAAAATTTTATGCACAAGGTAGTTTTATAGGCAGAAGGGAGGCTTCATCCTGAAGAGAAAGGAAAAAAAAAAAACAATCTCTAATTCTAAAATGTTTCAGATAGATTTCCTCAATATGTATTAATGGAGCTTGAGATTCTGATCTCATGTGTTGTGGTTTGCTTGTTTAAAGAACTATCCCCATTTTAGTTCCCAGTTGAGGGGGGTAGGTGGGGAGGGAGGCTTTTAGGCATATGATAACAGAGAATACATCATGGGGACCCTGAGAAAACAACTGAAAGCCCCTCCAAGAAGAAAAGATTCAAGATCCCTGCTTGGGTCACTAAGTGATTTGTATTGTCTTATGTTGGCAAGAGTGGCCTACTGTGAGTGGGCATAGGTCAAGGAATTCACCAGACATTGTTCCACAGTGAAGGGTGCACAAGGAAGGAGGAAACTTGCTTTAAGCAATGCAGAATGCAGTGTTTAGGGTCTGAAGATGAATTTGAGTGGCTGAAATAAGGCACTTTGAGAAGAGTTATCTTTTTTCATTCCAACATCAATTTTGTGCACACTGGGACAGGCTTTAAGCAGGCAACCATACAATAGCTCCCAGGAATTTAGCTAGGTTTTTGTAGACAACCAGCTGCTGCCAATTTAGTTTAATATGCAGTCTTAGTAAATTAAAGGAATTTGATAAATCGAGACCCAGCATGATTCTTACTTGTTTGCTCTGGCATAGCATGTTGAACCCCAGCGGAAATAAACCCGTAACAATTTTTCTATTCAAGACCCATATTTTTTTCTCACATCCGGTGCCAGGTGTTTTTGCTCCTGACTCGGTCATCTGTGCAATTCCTTTTCCAGACTGCTGCTGAAAACAAAATACAAATGCATCATAATGATAAAGCTTTTAGAATCATGTTTATTTCCAGTTCTCTCTCTGCATTTGTTTTTAAGTTCCTTTTAGGCATAATGAAGATTGGTTTACATAGCTGTTTGTGTTTAGAGGTGTAGGATCTCCCCCTTCAGGTGTTATCACTATAGCACAGCCATCACCAAAACCCCACAATCCATCTCCATGGTCATTTGTGCTCCCTTCCCACTTCGTTCTTTCTCTTCCTCTTTCCCTTCTCCCTTTTGTGACCTCATTCCTATCATCAGCTTCCTAGGGCTTATTGTTAGCCTGGCTCTACCTGTGCTTGGTCATCTTTTCCATGTGATTAATTCATGGTCCCAGAGAATGTCTTCTGTGTGAATTGTCTTAGTTTTGTTGAACTCATTGTGCTGCAAGGCAGTTTATATGAGTATTCTTTTTTTATTATTATTACATTTATTTAATTATATTCGATATCATTTGTAGTCCCCAGGGAGTTCCCACCGCCATTTCACCCATACACCATCACCTCAGTCCCTTGTGCTCCTTCTTCCCTCACCCTGGTCTGTCTTTACCCTCCCCTCCTTCCCCTCCCTTCCCATGGTTCCTTTGGTTTATCTTTGACCTTTTGGTCTTGAGTTTTTTGTTTGTTTGTTTGGTTTTGGTTGTAATTGCCCATTTCCTTGCGCTTACCTTTCCTTTTTGTTGTTGTTGCTCTTTCGCATTCCAAAAGTGAAGCCATCTGATATTTTTCTCTTGCCTTCTGACTTGTTTCACTGAGTATAATTCCTTCTAGTTCCATCTATGTTTCTATAAATGGCCCTAGTTTATCATTTTTGATTGCTGAATAGTATTCCATTGCATATACGTACCACATCTTCTTGATTCAATCCTCTACTTTTGGGCATTTGGGTAGTTTCCAGGTCTTACCAATTATAAATAGTGATGCAATAAACATAGGGGTACAGGTGTTCTTTTGGATTGGTGTTTTTGTGTCCTTTGGGTAGATCCCTAGGAGTGGGATTGCCAGATCATATGGTAGTTTCATCCCTAGTAGACTGAGGGATCTCCATAGGGCCTTCTATAGTGGTTGGATTAGCTTGCATTCCCACCAGCAGTGTACTAGGGTATCTTTTTCAGTTTATATGAGTATTCTTCTTAGCTTAACAGTTTTACCTTAGTAGTTTTAATAGTGGCCTGTTACTTGTCTCTGTCCCTAGACCTGTTTATAATTCTTGTGACTGCTTCACTGTTGGGCAGACAATGTGTGTACTATTAATATGAAAACCTTTAAACATGAATAGAAAATTGGAATCATATGTGCAACTTAGTATACTAATAATAAGTAAAGGAAAACTACTTTCTACAAAATGTTGAAGACATTGTAGGAACTAAAATTTTTAAATGATGTGAGGCTATCTCAAGTTGGGATGAGGGGATATTGGGAGAAAAGATTAAATTTGTGCAAGGAAGTCTTGCATTTGTAAACTTAACTGCACAGCTACAATGAGTCTACAAGTTGAAACAAGAACAATTTTAAAACAAGCTGTATAAGTCAAACTTTTATCTAGAATAAGGTAAATACTGTAGAGAAAGGAAGATTTTATTTTGTTACATTTTATTGTGACAAATAATTCATGAGCAAGTAGATGTCATGAAGTATTTACAACTATGACATAAATAAAAAAGAAGATGTGACTAATCATAGAAACACATAGAATAAGATTAACAATAAAAGTAGACCATGTAATTGAATTTTGTACTTGCCTTCATTCTCCTGACTTTAATCAAAAGATATATTGTATATTGCTAATATTTACTCTAAAATATATTCCCCAAATGGGAAAATAATTATATTTACATCCTATTGTAAGTATAAACTCAATTATGTTTTTGTGAGGAGATGTTGGAAAGTATAATAATAGATCTCAATATAATAAAACAAAATCCTAATATTCCTTTAAAAAATATGACTGAGCTGATATTTATGGCTATTACATAAGGAAAAATATTGAAAGAATTCTTATAAAGAAGGTGAGGAAAATCTTAGGAAAAAAAAAAACACCAAAAACTACATTTTTGAAACTTGATATACAGACTTATTTAGCCAGTTGAGAAAACCTGTAAATATGAGCTAAACGTTCTTTTTCATTGGCATTCCAGCTCATTAGCCCTGTAAATATTAATCATATTATTAAATTTGAGCAATTCAGAGGGTGTGTGGCTGGATGTGGGTCACAGAATTATAAATTTTACAAACCTCAAATATGATAGAACCCTTAAGTGAGACCCTGTAGCTCCTGAAACTGTTGAGAATAAATGAACAGAAAGCAAAGGCCTAAAGAGGCACCAATACTAGTTTTCATCATAGCTGCTTGCCTAAGAGGTCTTATTTTCCACTGACCCTGCCAGAGTAGCTCTTTCCTCTTGCAAGCATTGTGAAAGCCTCTAGTTACTAAGTAAAGATGATCTGCTGGTTACAACATACAAAAGAATGATTTTCAGCCCCCATTTCAAACACAGGATTATTGAGGAAATTCTGTGAAAATCACTTTTTTTTTGGTTGGGACATCTCTGTCCTGTGGGATCTTCAAAGTAAAATAGCATAGCTGCAGTTTGTCTTGACACATATGACTCAGGTTGGTTTTAGAAAGGTCTACAGTGAATCAATGTGTGTTTAGTTTGGGTGTGAGTACTAATGTTCATGGTAAGGGCCTGATTTGTTTATTCCTTCACTTACTGCAGTGTCAGTGTACTTCCTTTGATTCAAATAATAAAGTGTATGATTGAACATGTTATAGGACTCATCATACTATTGGACAGTGCCTGTCATGCCAAAGTGCAGCTGTCAAATGAGCAAAGGTGCTGTTTAGCAAATCTCCCCTAGAAATTATCCTTAAAATAGACAACCACACAAGCTTCTAGAAAACCTCATGGCTGTGCTGCCTGATGTTGACTGACATGTGCCGCTGGGTCAGCGTGGGAAACCGAGTCCTAATGCTTTGTGGAGGACTCTATATTAAATCGATGTCAGTAGCAAAGCACAATCCAAATGGATGATGGATGAGGTGGCTTGGAAGCTGTTGAGTATAACTTTGTCATCATTGAAAGGCATTACTCTTTACACAATGGACAACCCCATTAACCTTTGAGACTAAATCTCCTTCAATAAAATCATCCCAGATGCTCTACAAACGTTGCTTTAAATGCAGTCACAGGCTTCAAAAGACAATGAAACAACATGGGCAACTGAATATAGAAGCATTTTCTAACAAAAAAGAATACACGTTGTGGGCACCCCAAATGCCAAAGACTAAGAAATACAAGACATTCATGTTGATGTCCAAGTTTCACCCAGTGTTAGAATTTGAATATAGCACAAGGTGTATGGAAGAAAAATCAAATACCTTCAGTCCAGTCCTTCTTAGAGCTCCCTGATGAACACTTTATCCTTCTCCATTCAATATCATTTTCCAGAATTATCAAGCATCATACAGCGTATTCATAAATTCGATTTAAGTTCATGCTTTGTGTTAACATTGGATGTAGCCAGTGCCTGAGACTTAAGGTCCATTCAACTTGAGGAGCAAGAGGAAAAGTGCCCAGTGAAGTCATCCAGAACATTAGAAGAAATTTTCCTTTTGCTTATTTCTAGGCGAAAGAAAAGCTCCAGACCCTCCAGAATTTACCCCGATTAGGAAGCAGCTAGCACATCCCACAAGAGATGTGGATGTGAGTGCTTTAACAAAGCCCTGCAGCATGGGTGTTGCCTCTAGTTGGTTTCAGCACTTGTACTATAAGACAGATTTGGAAAGTACTCAGAGGTGGATGTTCCTTCCAAAAGATTTCTGCCTTCCCTTAAGTCATTTTAAGAGTGTTCATATATTCACTCACTCACTGGGCATGTTAACAATATAAAGCAAGAAGTGATGAAAAGACCTAGCAGCTGTCCTTGAGAATTTCTTGTGCCCCAGATATAGATTAATGTGGAGATATTCACAAAATAAACTGTTATTTATTTGATGAACATATGTCTGCTGTGCAAAAGGAGCATGAAAGGGGAATATTTAAGACAGAGAAGACAATGTGAAGCTTTTAACCTAAGACCTGGAGGATAAGTGGGTGCTCAATAGGGGAGTAGTTTGCCTGAGTGTGGCTAGAGAGGAAAAGCCAAGCAGAGGGACCACCAAATACAGCGGAACAGAGAATAACTATTCAGTGAAAAATAATTTATTAGGTGTGTTTGGTGGTCAGGGGAGCAAAGGCATTAAGCAAAGCTGTGCATTAAGAACGATTCAGGCTACCAAAAGCCTCCTGTGTGATGCTGTAGGTAAGTTGCCATGTAATTTCTAGTCTAAGCTGGGACACCTTTGAGACAAGTAGAGGAGTGCTTTTAATAATGACCAGAATGAAAGTGTAAAGCAAGAATGATCTGGAACCAAGACCTAGGGTCATCCTAACTCTAGGCAAAGGGTTCTATGAAGATTCTGAAGAGGAAAGTGGTGCTGTAAGTGTAAATGTCAGACTGCTTATACTCTTCTGCAGTATGCTGGCTGGGTTAGATTTCCAAACACCAAGACTAGCACTTAAAATAATTTGATCGTGATATGAACCTGAGGGCCCAGCTTTGCCCCAGTGGCTAACTTCCGTCTGTTGGGTTGGCGAGCCCATGAAGTGACCCTATCATGCTTTTCAGAGCTTCAGCAGCTGATGCTACTTTGCTCTTTTGAGTCCATAGAAACCAGTCGCTGGTGAGCCACTCAGTAAAAGAGGGCTGTCTCCCTGAGTGTCTTGCCATTTTATGAAAGTCAAAGAAAAATACTGGAAAGAGAACCGGGGAGCTGACAAATCATTACCTTCTTTCTCAGTGGTCCCGGAGTGCTAATATTTATGGAGCTGCAGCTGAGTCAGTGATGCACCCGCTGCGTCTCCGCATGGTGCTGGGTTGATGGGACCTTGAAGTGGAGGTTGGGAGAGAGGCTTGGGGGCTTCGGGCCGCATTAAAACTCGAGGAAAATTATTCTTTTAAAATGATGGAGCCTGAAGGGAGTGCAGCTGTTTTTGTTCCTGCCTATGACGTTGTCAGAATCAAACTGCCATCGCCTTTACAAATACCTTTTGATTTTATTTCTTCAGGCTTCTAGACATTGGTTTGCAATTTGAAGTCTTACCACTAGAGGAATAATGGGCTTTGTAGGTGCCTTGTTTTGTATTTGAGTTCTGAATCCCTTCTGTGTTCATTAGATAATGACCAGTTTTCTTAACACCTCATGTTCGCATCTTATTTTACATCTCTTTTCCAGCTCTGTATTTTACAACATTTCCCTGAGGCAAAATAACCCTAGCCAAAGTTCCTATTTGTGTGTATATCAAATAAGTATAAACAACATTATGCGTTTAGACTCTTCGTCCTTTCTAAATGAGTGCTGGTTCTCCTGTTTATATATTTTAAATTAGCTCTGTACCAAAACAGCTTTAGAGTATGCTCTTACTCTAAGATGTAGCCTCTTGATGTAAATAATTCCTCTTTTATGCACTGATACATTTATGCACTGATACAAGTAATTATTTGTTAAGTCTCTGTCAAACCCCTGGCACTGTGCAAAATCTTGGGCACAAATCCATTTGAAGACAGAATCCTTACTCTTGTACTGTCGATTGGTGGTAGATGGAGGAGGAAGCATGTATTGTTGATTGGTGGTTAGATGGGGGAGGTTAATGGAAGGAAATACTTATAGCAGCCATTCTCAAAGGGTGGTATTAGTGCTAACCTCATCTGTATCACCAGGGAACTTGTTAAATAAAATGTGAAATATTAAGCCCGTCCCCAAATCTGTTGAACCAGAAACTTCGGGTTGGGGCCCAGCGGCATGTGTTTTAATTAGCCTTGTGCTCGACTCTGCTACATGCTCAAGGTTAAGAATCACTGAACTACAATATATTAATAATAGGATGTAAGTATGGGAGAACACGGAAAAGTCAGCTGGTTCAGTGTGTGGGGTCAGGGAAATGTAGTCAAAGAAATTTTTAGGGCTCTCTTTGCCCTTCCCAGGTACCACATACCTGGGAGTCTTTACTCTTTACCTTTTTTTCTAAATAAATTTTTCTTTAATTTCCAAGGGAAAAAAAAAAGAGAAAATTTAGAATTTTTATTTTTATTTTTGAACCATATTGTGTATTTGCTCTTCAAAAGCATTGAAAGATTTTAAATATCTACTTGAATTACCTAAAAAGTCCTAAAGAGACTGTCTTAAACCTACAAATAGATTTAAACCAGGAAGAAGATAAAGTGCATTGATATGTCTTCCAAGAATAAACTGTTAATCGTGATAGTTAATGAAGAGGTAAGTGGAGAATTGAAGGATTTAGGGAAGTGTCTGGCAAGTGAAGGGTAAAAGTGGGCAGAAATTAAGTCCAAAAAGCACATGTACTCATCAGACTAGAGGTGAAAAACCCCACTGCTTATTTAGAATTCAGCATTCGTTTGTGGAGATTGAAAGGGTAGCGAGCCACAAGCTGTTTGCATCTCTTATTGAAGGGCAGTCAAAACCTGCCATCTTATCTGCCGACTTCAGTATAGTGAAAACCAGAGTTACTGACAGAGGTGACAGGTGGGGTTTTCACATTGGGAAAGTCTAGTAAGTCATTTAAAGGGAGTCTGGAAAGAGGGACTGTGATAGCGTGAAGCTAAGGGGACCTGGGACCTATCAGGGCAGAGAGATACAGATAACCAGAAGCAATAGGAGGAGACTCCTCCTCAAGAGGATGGTACTCGACTGCACAAGGGCCACAGTAGCACAGACCATACAGTCTGTGTGCTCACACAGAAGGTTATTTTCTTGCAGCACTGGAGTCTAGAAAGGCAAGATCAGTGTTAGGCTGAGCTGTGTTTTTTGAGCTTCTCTCCTTGGCTTGCTGATGGCCACCTTCTTGCTACATCTCACATGGCCTTTCCCTGTGCACAGACATCTTGGTGTATCTTCATGAACCCTCAGTTCTTCTGATAAGGATGCTGAGTCATGTTGGATTATGGCCCATTCAAACAGCCTCTTGCTAACTTAGTTATCTCTGCAAAGTGAAGTCTCTAATGTCATTTTCTAAGGTAATAGAAGTCAAAGCTTCAACCTAGAAATTTTGGGAAGACACAGTTCAGTTCAAAACATGCCTTAACCAAGAGAATCTCCACATTCAGAAGGAGTGGTACCCTTGGTCTTTAACAAAGACATGGACCCACGTAGGCAGTGAATACCCATGGAATCAAGAACTTGGGCCTAGAGCTGTGAGTCCATGTAAGAAAATCACCTTGTTTGTAATAATTTCCTACATGAATGGTTCTGCTAAACTCCTAAACTAAAAGATTGAGTTCAGGTTTGATGCATCATGAGTGCACAGGAGTGAAAAAAGAAAACTTGCTATTATGACATCATAAATGGTGCCAGAGGAAAACTGCATAGTAATATGTCACCAGATTTGATAATCAGGAAAGCTGAATCTGAACATGGGATTTGCTACATTCTCCTGTGTGATCTGATTTGAAGAACACAAGCAATCCATTCTAAGTGTTTTCTACAATGGAAGAGTCATACTAATAATTTGTAGTGATAAATGAGATACTATGTACGAAAGTACCATAAGACATGGCCATTTTAGAAATGTGAGTTGTTATTAGCATAATGGTCACTTTTTAATTGGGTTGTCTATAAATCTGATATTACATCAACAATTTACATACAAGAGCTCAACCAAAATTAATAATCATTCAAAAGAAACAAATATGTTCACCAAAAATAGTCCTTTCTAAGAAATGGTTTGCCAGTGTTAGTAGAGGACTCTCTAAAGGTTCATCTAAGTTGTGAGAACTTAACTGCAGGAAACAAGACTTAAAATATAGTATATAGAAGGAAGAAATTCTCCACTTATAGAGAATTGTCTTATTGCAAATGTGACATGGAGGTTAAGTTTCATGAAGATTAGAAAATTGATGTTTGCCCCAAGAGGAAGAAGGGATTATAATCACCTGCTGTGCTTCATTGGCTTTCTCTGGTTTATCCACCTATGTAGATACATCTAGGACCTGGCTACATCAGGATCTCAGTGCTGGAAGCACCGCCAGGAAGACTGTTTACAAGTTTCCTTTCGTTTTCTGTGCAGAGCAAGCAATATCCCTATGGGTTCATATGACAGGGAGAGAACAAACCAGCCTCAGTGTTGTTCCATATTAATGAAAACTGAATTTGTGAACAGTCTCTTCCATCTAGTCTACTGAACCCCTCAAATTAGTTCAAATGAAAACCTCAACAATATCTTGCCATGGGTTATTCAAAAGATGAGAAATTCAATAACAGAAAGTCTGGGTCCAAAACTTGAGGTGAAAAGAGCAATTCTAGAAGGCAGGATTTGCTACTGCTTGGGTGCAAGGAATTTCACAAAACAGAGGAGTTCTTGGCTGAGCAGGAAACATTCCTGTGACTAAGGTAAGAACAACGTTGACTCAGCTATGAAAAAAAGATCAACCCTTGCCATTTGTGACATGGATGGAACTGGGCAGGGTGAGGGTTGAGGATGTGGAGTGATAATGTTAAGTGAAGTAAGTCAGTAGAAGAAAGACAAATACTGGATGGTGTGACAAACACTGGATGGCAGAGAAACAAAGTGAAAGGTCAGATATAATAAACCTTGAAGTCTGACTGTAAAATTGAAGCCCCCAGAAGGAAGAGAAGGAGACGGAAGAGTAAGTGAAGAGAGAGTACTGTGGACTATGGTGGAAGAATATCGGTATCTTTATGATAAATATTATGTGGTAATAATACCTGAAGGGGGTGAGCCCATACCTCTAAATCATATACAGTGTTGAAAAACAGTGTTAATGCAATTGAAAAATGATAAGAAACATTTAAAGAAGTATCTGCTATTCAAGTCATGGGGGTTTGAAACCGCTAGGGAAGAGCTATGTCTTTGTGTAGATTAATCACCTTTGGCTCATCCCAAACCCTCTACATCTTATTCTGTGTCGTCAGGAGATTGCCTTTATGCCTCATTCCTGCCTTACCCTTTTCGGTTGGTTATCTTTCAGTGGGAGGTTAGTAAGCACCAGTAGCACATTGAAACTTGGGAGAAGGGAGGAATTGATTGAGGTCTCTGACTTTTTCTCCATCAGGTCACTACAGGTTACCTCTGTCCCCTACCTAAGGCGCAGTTACAGCTTGGAAGCCCCAAATGTCTTAGATGCTCATAATGGTAACCTCTTCTTTCACTTAAGAGCTATCACTTTTTGAGGTCCTTTCCTGCTGCCTACTTTTGAAGACTAATCCCTTTGCAAAACTTCCCTCAGTTACCCCCATTTGAATACAACTTTACTCTGATGGAATCCTGATTGATACATTTACATAATAACTAAGAAAAAAATGAAAATTCATTCTGCGGGGAGTTGCCTCTGCAGTTCTTAAATGTCATGTTTAATTTATTTCATTTTTTCCTCTGTTCTCTATTTCTCCATTTCCATTGGAATGAGTGGCTCTTTCATGCTACCAATATAGGCAGAGTGATTCAGAGGTTGTTGTTTGAAGAACTGACAAGTCTGAGGTGAGGAAATTATTTCACATCAAAATTTTTTATTGCCATGGAATAGGCTTCATGTTCCTAAGTCTGCAAAAGTCCTCAAAGACTATCTAATACTGTCCAGTGGTGCCTAAACTTCATGCTAAAAATCATTTATCATATTTATTTTTCCCAAGCTGACCAGGAGCTCCTGCTTCAGAATCTCTGGGGCAGCATATACCATATGAATTTGCTGTACTTATTTTTACTTTTATTTTGACATGTTTATTACTATGCGTTCTCCTAGCCTGTGATTCTCAATTGAAAATTGAGAGGTTCTGTAGTTTTTCCAAACTTAAAAAATAAGACAAAGACAAAAAGAATGAGATCCATTGCTTTTGAGCCACAGTTGCTGAGCAGGGAACAGAAATGGGAAAATCCACAGAAACTTTAGAAAGGGTTACTATCCTTTTTGGAAAATTAAGACACTGAGCATAAATTAAGCAAGTAAGGTTGTGTTTCCAGTCTCCAGAATTTTTGTTCACCAGACATTTTCCTGGCCCTTATACAACTTTTCGGTGTTGTGTGGAACTTTCGGAAGCATTCCTTCTCAGCATGAGTATGAGCAGCAGCACCCCACCACCCCAAGTCTATTTCCACACTGGGCTTACAGCACCACAGGAAGGACTCTGTGTTCTGATAAGTGATGCAAACAGCCATTGTATAAGTCACAAGATAACCTTGAGCCATTGCTTTGGCGGCTCACTGAGGTTTTCCAACTCACTTCCTGAGGAGAGAAAACCTGCCAAAGCCATCCATGAAGATTAAAAAAATATATATATTTGGCTAATGGAATTCCAGAGTCTGAAGACAGTCAAAAGAATCAGAAAAATCATACCAAATCATTTAGTTTATAAAACTCTTAAATTTAGGAATTAATATATTCTCTCTCCACTGGTGAAGTCATAATAGAATCAAAGAAGAAAAATACCCCATTAACTTCAATTTAGAAGAAATTCTTTGGCAGAAGAAATTCTTTGAGCAGGTATTTGTTGGTGTCCTCCACTATTTAAAGCAGAAAAGTAATATTCTCCACAAATAAAATCTTATGTGGGATTAACTGGTTTATCTTACCTTTTGCTACTGTTCTCTTCATCAGTGTTTGGTTAGCCAAACCTGGCGGAGCAAGTTGAAGAAACATGCTAGGAGTTTTCTAGGGCTAAGAAGAATTGTCACTCCACCTTTGTTTCTTATCTAAGATTTGAAGTGTCCTCCATTCCTATGGCTTAACCTCACTATGACCAGGCTGAAGTTGGTATTTGCCTCCCCCTCAACACACATGTACACCTACATGCACGCACATACACACCCACACAGACACACACTCTTCTGACTTCTGGGTTGAAGATTCTTCTTAGTTTTGATTTCAACATTGAATAGTACCTTCAAAAAATTGTATAGATCTCAATCTGAATTTGTAAAAAAATATGACAATGTGTCTAAGAACATTAGCAGTTGCAATATGTTTTGGTTAAAGGATTATAGACAGATATGACTCAGTATTTTAGGTCAGTATTTATTAATGAGCTATTTTTGAATGTTTAGTTGCAGAGTAACGTATGAACAATGTATTTCACCCAAAGACAGGAACAAAGAAAATGGAAATTGTGTAATGTTGTATCCTAAGAATCTAATGTATTTATTTTTTAAAAGATTTTATTTATGCATGCAAGAGCTGGAGTACAGGTAAGAGGCATGCGGGGTTGAGAGGATTCACCTAAGACAGAGTGGGGAGCAGTGGGCAAGGGAGGAGAGGTCTGCTGCACCATGTGGATTAGCTCCCTAGCCAAGGCTTGAACTAGTGCTGCAGTGGCTGCAGAAGCCCCATAGTGCGGTGCTCAACCCCTTGTGCCACCAGAGAGAGTCCCAGAATCTAATTTACTTTATGCTCTTGCCCATTTTTCTTCAGAATCATCTCAGTTATTCTTGAAGGCTTTAAATAGTATTCTAAGCAATACTTGATGTTAGTCTTATAATAAAAAGAGGATATTTGAGCTCTGAAATCCTACACAGTGCATAAAGAGAGATTGGCACTGTGCAAGCATCATGATTCAAATGTGTTTATATAGATTATACCATATATGCTTTATATGTGTTATGTATTATAAATATCAATATTTACATTTTATACATGGCATTATAAGTATATGTTATAATTCCCTCTCTTTAGTTCCCCTCTCCCAAATCTAAGTCTCGTTTTTTTTACACGTTAGTAATTGTTATGGTAATTTTCAAAGGAATAGGAATTGGCAATTTGAGCTCCTTAAATAGTAAGAGATAGTAACAGCTTGGGAATTAACTGGTTCTGTAAATGGTACTGAGTCCATTTTATTTGTAGACCAGAAGTTCAAAACCACTGGGGCAGGAACAGCTGGCAAAAATGGAGTATTTTTCCTCAGCAGGACATGCTCCTGGCCTTTTTCATTTGAAATCGCTCTTAGCTCTCTCAACATCTCTGCTAGAAAAAGCCTGTGATCCCCCTTTCTTCTTAGAAGGAAACAGAAATTTTGAGCAGCTCACCTGAATTTATTCATCCAGAATAGTGGGAAGGGCCAGGATTTGAACACAAAACCGAAATATTCCCGCTAGAATCAGGTGTGTTTCTCTGTTTCAGTATCCCTTATTCATTTTAAATAATGATATTCCTAATTCAGATAAATTGCTTTTAATGTGAACATTTTCTCAGCAAATTCATTTTGATAGCAAGATAGTTTGTCATGTACTTTAGCTTATAGCTCAAGGAGAGTGCCTGAAGAGTATTATTGTAAAGGTTATTTTAAATGTTCCAAGCATACTTGTGCTTAATAATTATATGTAATTGGCTCCAGTCCTACTATTGCTCTAGAATTCAGTTCCTCTAATGTTGTCTTTTTAAATACAGGGCAAGAAGGACCTAAAAAAAGCAAAGGAAGTTGTGTCTAAACCTGTTTTATCCTTCCCTCCTCCCTAAATCTTGCTTTTTTAGCCCTATTTTAATGGCATCGCCCCATTAATTTATGATCTCTTCACCTTTTCTCTGAATTCCCAAATGCCAGGGTCAGGAACCAGCCCCATTTTTCTCAGTGCCTGTGCCTGATGTGATTAAAAAAGAAGGCTTGCTCATGATTACATGAAAAGAATTGTATTTTGAATGCAGGCATTGCTTATTGCTGCCATTTACTTTATGATTCATTAAGAATATCAGATCTATTTTCCATATTTCATGACTACTGCTGCAGCTACTGCTTTTCTGCTTTGTATGCATTTTCCAATTGTTCCATTTTACTTCTCATTGCATTCCTTGTGCTTCTTTAATTACTGTTGCCACAGTTCTGCTGATCTGGACTGAGGGAGAGGGCTGTGGAGACGACAGGGTAGCTGGGAGTGTTTGGCTGTCCTTTTATTCGCCCTGTGGGAGGAATCTGGCCTCAATTATTGGGGCATGCCTAAATGATGTCTCATTTGAATGTGGGATATGCAGTACCTTTTTCTCCTTAACTTTGGATCCTAGTGATCAATTCCAGGAAAACAGAAAACATTCCACAAAATTTGCATCATCAGTGCATCATCTTATTTAACTTCCCCCAAGTTCATTTATTTTCCCTTTGGGGAAACTGAAGTTCAGAAACTTCTAAGTGGCTTACTCGAAGTCACACATAGTGTGGTGGGTTTGACATTCAGGCTTGGATCTAGGCATCACACTTGTTCAATAATTTTGACTTATTAAAGACATGAGATTTCCTGAGATCCAATCTTGGGAAACTTTTCTATGGATTTTAGTATAATGAATTAACAGAAATGTTAAGAGTATAAAATATGCAAGGATATTCAGACCTACCTGTAACTTTTGGGGGCTAGGGCTGAGAAATAAAATGGGATCCCTTCCTCATGCCTTGCCCCCTTTTCATTCCACACTTGGATTTGTTCTATACCATGAGGCATCTCCTGCCATGTCTTGGGCTAAGGGTGCTCTCAATAGGATAGATCTGGAAAAGGGGCCTTCTAAGTCCCAGAAGCAACCACAGAGAAAGTCAGAGCCCAAACACCTGGAAATGATTTAGAGAGATGGAGAATGTGGGTTACACAGTCATGTACAAAGAGGGTACATCTGCCAGAGGAGCTATGTGGACCAGGTCAGAGGTCTGGGCCAAGGGTGGTGCTGAATACGATGCCGTAGGTGTCAGCTTTCACCAGCTAGCACAGCTTGCATCACTAATAAACTCTGCACAGTGTAATGTGTCAAACTGAGCTGAGGCTATTACTATTGTGAAGCATACTTGGATAAGAGATGTCACGCCTCCTTTGCTAATACAAATATGTGTCCAGGGAGGGATGGCCACATGGGTGGGTTGACATGTTAAAGAGACTACACAGTTAAAAAGAAGAAAGTATTCAGGATATTACTGACCATTTTGTGCCAGACACTGGAGTTATATAGGAAATTATAATAAAAAGAATTATATGAATAGTGATAAAGAAAACACCCTACTCTGTACTAGGCACTGGGCATAGTCATAGACAGTGAGGTTATATTTTCAACTGAACAGAACTGACTCCTGCCCTTGTAGAAACTTAGCCTATCCATATATAATAGATAATAGTGAATTATGCATGTAAATAATTCTGGTAAGTGGTAGAATTTTTGGGGTGCTACGAGTATAAGTTATGGGATGATTTTTGTCTTTCCAAAATCCATTATGTTGAAGTTCTGATATTCATATCTTAGAATGTGACCCTATTTTGGAGTTAGGGTATTTAAAGGAATTTAAGTTAAAATGTGGTCATTACGTAGGTCAATCCAATACGAATGGTGTCCTTATAAGAAGAGGAATTTGAAGACAGACATGATAAGTAGTGTGAAGATATAAGGAGAAGATAGCTGCCAATAGAGATGTAGAAAAGTCTCAGAAGAATCTATACAGTGTCCACTGGACATGTGAGAAGACAAATCTCTGTTGCTTACACCCCCAGTCTGTGACCCTGTTTTGGAGATAGGGTATTTAAATGAATTTAAGTTAAAATGTGGTCATTAGATGGACTCCAGTCCAATATGAATTGTGTCCAATATGAGTATGAATGTGAGGAGACAAATCTCTGTTGCTCAAACCCCCAGTCTGTGGCACTTTGCTATGCAGCCAGCAAACTAATGTCATGTGTAACAGGAAATCCACAGCTAATCAGGGGTGGCTAAAATAAGATATTTTAAAGACTTCCAGAGATTCAGCTATGGAATGTCTTTACACAGACACCCAGGGTGGACATAGGTTATATTCCTGGAGAAAGTATAGGCAAAACTCCTGAAAGAAGAAATCTAAATCATGAGTGAACTGGGGGAAAGTCAAGAAGTTGAATGGGAAAGAGGTAGAATAACTTATAAGTAGTTATCTGGACTGGTGCAAGCTGAAGTCAGTTGAGCTAAAATGGAAAGTTCACTTTCCCCTTTGCTAATGTAGGAGCCTTTAGTTTCTGTGTATGCGTGTGTGTGCATGCACGTGTATGCATGTGTGTGTGCGTGTGTGTGTGTGTTGTAATGAAAAACTTTGCTCTTACTTGGTGTTCGTGAAAGAGGATGAGAAAAAAAATGAGAGGGAGGAAAAGAAAGAGAAAGGAAAACTTGGTTTATTTCATAGATACACCTAGATAGTTGAAAACTGCAGGGATTGAGCACAGCATGTTGTTTACAAATAGCTGTCATGCCCCAAATATTACTTTCCAAGAAAATTTCATATCAGAATCAGAATCCAGAAATCCTAGACCTTGTTTTAACAATGTATATTTATTGACACCTAGTGGCAGGATTTTGCGTTGTTGTAGCCTCATCCAATAATACAGATTTCATTCTAAACCTGGATGGATTCATTAGTTTGTTGTTCAATAAATACATAAATAAAAATTTAAAATGAACTATAAAATTCAAACCTGTTTATATATTTAGCACTATTTTGGGGGAGGAGCTCGGTGAAACTGAGCTCTCTATCCTGATTTATCATAAGTGTAATCTTTCAGCCATGCAATCTTTTGGAGTTGTAGCTTGGGACTGGCAAACACCTATTTTGCATGAACAAGATTCAGAGGGTGGGAGAGAAGGTCTTGAAGGAAGAATGTGTAAAGTCTCACTACAAAGGATGTAGAAAGGGAGCCACGAAAACCAGGGGCCATAGCAGCAATCGATCTGCCACAGAGATGGCATGAAATGCCAAGTAACCTCCGATGCTGGATAGAAAGTCAGGAGGCTTCTCCAGAGGATGTAATTTCCAGATTGAATCTGAAATGACAGTTGTCATTAGATTGAAGATGCTAGGAAAGGAGAAGGAACTTCAACACAAAAGGAGTGAGACGTAGGCAGGCACAGTCAGGACGAGATAGCTTTATGAACACTATACTGTTTGCATGTGGAAATGATGCAGGTTTCACAAGTTCCTAAATGGCAAAGTTTTGTATGCATTTTGAAAATCCCCTATTCCCTTCACCGTGGAAATTGATTTCTCTCTTTTTTAATTAGTTTGCTACTTGATAAAAAATCTGAAGGTTTTTTTTGTTCTCCTTGACATGAAAAGACGTAGGAAAACACATCCTAGAGCAATGTCATTTTTAGATTTCCACTGTACGTGGAATTTTTGACAGAATTGTCCTGACTATTGTGTATTGAAAGACTAACGAACATTTCTTATGCTGAGATAGCCCAGAAGGGAACCATGTGGAAGAGTGATGTGTGGACAGATGGCCGTCAATCAGTCTGCCTAAAAAGCAATTCCCTGGATGTGAAGATAGTGAGGAAGACTAGAAGTGATTTGAAAAGAGAGTATGACTTCTAGACCATAAATACTTTTCAAATATATAGTGATGAGAAAGAGAAAACTTCAACAGTCATTAACATGATATTGAGGACAGATATGGGATATAGGAATTCATAGAATGGTTTGTCTAGGTGAGTGTTTATGAATCATTTCAATTTTCATCATTTTCTAAAGACCCTTGAGACTATACACTATTTCACAATTTAATATACTCTTAGTTTTCGTATGTAAAATTTTGTTAGGAAATATTGGCTCCAGGCCAGATTAACTTGTCATTTGTTTGGAATGACAACGTTGAGATCCAAAAACATGCATTATTTCCCTATCTGTTGGAGGATATTGTTTTAAATATACTTTTGTTTCTGTATTTTAGCTATCCCCATCTATTTCTGTGGCTTGCCACTAGTACTTCTGAAACTTAAATTTAAGTCACTATTTGTTTTCCCTAATGAAGTTTTTCTGTGTTACAATCACTCTCCTCCCCGGTCAAGAGCTCTCCTTTTATGTGCAAGCTCCAGTCAGTACTAGTCTCTAATTTAGTATCCGTTTTTACAATACATCACACAGATTAATGTTTCATCTTTATTAGGTTGTGGTACTTCAAGGGTAAAGACTGTGTTTTCTCAACCTTTGTTTTCTTTCTTCATATCATAATGACATAGCAACTTGCCAATACACACTCGTGGAAGTGAGCTCTGAGTAAACAAGCCAGTGCTTTTCAGTTGCAAATGAAGCTTTAAATGAGCTGCACCTGTTTCCATACCTGACCTGTTTATATTAAAAGTAACTTAAATTTCTTTTCAATGATTTATTGTTTATAAGGTCCTTTCACATACCTTATCACTCATGTGGTGCCTAAACAACCATATCATCTTTACTTTAAAAGTAAGAGCATTCAGGTTCACAGGAAATTATAGAACTGCATCAAAGAAAATTAAGCTTTAGCCACAAACACCATAGTGCACACTTTGGAGGGAAATACCAAAAGGGATGGCAGTTCTGTAGTAAACTCTGTAACAAAAAAGTAGGGTCATTGATTTTTTGGGTTAATGTTTCTTCTACGTATAAATAAGGGAAGCAAACAAGGTGACCCCTGAGTGCCATTCGACTCTTAATTTATGAAACCTGCTTCCTCATGCACATTAAAACTCCGTAATTGGGCACCACATTATCTGACCACTAGGTGACGATGTAGCTTCGCTTAGCGCTTCCTCTGCAACCACCGCCTGGACGGAAGAGCTGCTCCCAAGGTAATCTCCCACAGCCACAAGTTTTGGAAGACAGATTCTTAGTTGTCGTGGGGAATTCACCGCCTACCTTTCCAAATGTGACTTCTTGGAATTTCCTTTCGCAGAAAGTGTTTTAATATGCCAGCCGCAAATTCAATCATGTGCAATAGGCAACTCGAGACCAGTACTAGGACACTGGTCAGGAAAGGATCTCACTTGGTTGATGAAATACAAAGTATGAAAGCCGGGTCAGCACACTGTGACCACTGTATAAATCAGTGTTAGACTCAAAACTCCTTCAGTGCAGACCCCGGCTTGTTCTTTTTTGTTAATTTACAATAAAGAAATACACTAAGCGTTTTACTAGGAGTACATTGATATGACAGAGACGAGGGAGGAAGCAGGCAGTCTCCCAGCAGAGTTCACGGTCAGACTCATATCTTCATGTATGTTTGATGGGCACTTTCTGTGTTCCAGCCTCTGCCCTAGATCTCAGGGCAGCACCGGTAATAGTAGCCGCCATCACTCGCTGATTGCTAACTGCGAGAGGTCACGCTCAGCTCCTTAAAATTCCTTACATGCTCGCTGTGCTACATATTAAGGGCGACTTTCCCCCTTTTACGAAGGATGAAGGGGAGACTGAGCGAAATTTGCTAAGGTTACAGCTAAAGTTGTTCACTCCTGATTTTACAATAATGGGAACACAAGAAGTGCACCAGTGAAAGAGGAGAGGCATATACCAGCCAGGTAAGATTTTACTGAAGACTAACTACAAGTGAGAGACGACTCCAGATCTCAATTTTTATTCCTTGCTTTCCTCCTTAAAAATTCACTTCCACTGGTTCAGAAAAGAAAAAGTAGGGTTTCTCTGCTCACCTGTCTGACAAACAGCCATTGTTTACTAATTCTCTCCTGGCTGTGTTGTTTTAAACTGGCTTACTGGGTGACGCTTAATGCAGAAAAATATTAGCTTAATTGCAACCGTGGCTATTGTGATTATGATGTCGTTTTGATGAGATGTGGGGTTTGGTGAAAGGTTCCTTGGGTTATCTCAGACAAATTTCACTCGAGTTCTGCTTTCAGAGGCATGTTTACCTAGTAGACAAAGATGTTTGCACGGACACAGGCAGGTGAAGGTAAAATTTTAATAGGACGGGGTTATTGGGGAAAGGAGAAAGAAAAAGAGGAGCACCTGCATGGTCAAAAGCAGATAGGAGAGCTGTGTTTTGCCAGTGCAGAAATTGTACTGAGTGTTCTTTTGGGGAGGGGCTCATTCCTTTTTGAAATTGTTATTACTTGTAAGGTATGACTAGGTTCTTTTGTAAAACCAGCAATTCTCTAACAGTTCCAATCTCCATGTCCCCACCTCTGGCCCGCTCCTCCTGATACCTTTGATAGCAGTCTGATACTTGCTGTAACATTTGGGTGCTAAGGATTTTTTATTCCCATAGCTGGCTTAACAATTACATTAATCATTTCTACTTCCACCTCCACTTTCTGGTCTTGTGAGGCCTCCTTCCTGGCCAGGAGATCTGGTGAGCCTTGATGTGGCACAACATTTGCTAAAAGTATTGCCTGTGAAAGCTGGAGGCTGGACTTTTGCCTCCAAGGGATGCACCTGACTTTAGGGAAAGAGTTGAAGAAAAAGAGAAGTGACTGGCCCAAAGTTGTGTGGTTGGTCTGGAATTTGTCTCTGGTTCCTTGTTTGTTGAATTATAGCACAAAAGAAAATGCTGGGTCTCTTGAGTGCTGTGGGACCCTGAGATTCCTGACCTCTGTGCAAGAAAGAACTCATGTGGGAGTCAGTATGGATGAGTTGAAAATGAAACTTAATTGTAGGTGAGAGGAGAATGCGCTGGAGAATGAGTGTGGGGGCAGATTCAGAGAATTGTTCCTTGGGTCTTAAGGCTGCTGAGGTAAATATTTGCTTAGTTTGAGGGGGCAGAGCTCACATATGGGATCCTGAATGGATTTTGGCTAATTTGCTTAACAAAAGTGGCAGGAATATACAGATTTGGGTAATGAGATTGGCCTATTTTGTTTATCAAAAAGCACCTGATACCTGACCTCCTGTTAGTGAAGACTAGTTTTATGAGGAGTGGCACCTGGTATGAGATAAACTAGCAGGGCTTGAATAGAGTTCCAGTCACTTTGTTCTGAAATGTGCCAAATTCCTGGTCTCCCTCAGAAGCTCCCTCATCCCCCACCACAAGAAATATCTATATTTCTTCTAATAGGTGTTAACCCCTAATCTTTTATACTAAAATGTAGTCCCATATCAATGCAAAATTATGTAATTATCTATTAGATGAGTATTTCTGCTTTCATTAGTGTCAAACACACACATGTATATAAAATGATGTTTCTACAGAGATGTTCATGGTAAAATTAGACTCTACGTCTCATTCTTGATATTTCTGTTACTTAACTAATAATTTAAAATAGAACTGGAAAGTGAGACTTATGTGTGCCTTTGCTCTCACCTACCTTCCACCAAGTTCTCTCCAATTTTTCTCTCCTTGCCATTGTTATCAGCCAACAGACAGGAATATTTCTTCTGAGTGATGTCTCACACTAAGCTTCAACTTGTTCTCAAAATCTTCCTTAACCCATCCCCTAAGGAGCTCTACTTACTAACAAGAGTCAGTATAGAATAGATTAAACTTATTTGTTTTAAGGTGGGTTCAGGAGTATTTGTGTATATATATATATGGGGCACTTTCAAGACATAAATAGTTATAAAGCTAAAGTTTCCCAGCATACAGCAAGACAGACCTGAAGACATTCACAGAGGCTCCGCCACATTCACAGAGGCTCCAGTGCTTGACACTGACAAGTACAACTCTGTTGGGTTTCCCATACCTAACATCTATGAATCCCAAGCATCTGAGTTTCTAGGATCAGAAAGCACTTACATTTTAGTAACAGTAGTGTGCTTAGTCTTTGTTGGAAAATAGTAAGATTTGAAAGCAAACATTAAAGACTAGCTAACATGTAGGGCTTTGTAATTGTTCTTTTCGACCAAATTTAGATGTGGCAGAATATGGCGTTCGACCATTACAAACCAGTCCATACTTATCCCAGAAGTACTGGAATACTCATCTTCAAAATGCAAGCCACCATCATTTCTCTGCCCTTTACCTTGGCATTTTGGCACTCACTTTGGAATTTCTTCCCACTCTCTTGTTATTCCAACATTTCACTTTGACTATGGACTGTTAATGCCATTATTCGATTTCAAAGGAAAGAATGTTCTATTGCATTTGGGGGAATATTTAGCAACCCAAGTCTACAATTAGTGTTTCTATGCATGTGCCAATTTCTGTTTTTCCTTTTCATTTTACATTAGAAATCCCCAAGTACTTATTCCAGAGTCACTTTTTGTTTGTTTTAATATTGTTTTGACAACAGCTTTGTTGAAATCATTTAAATAACTAATCAAGAAATGACTTGGAGTCTAAATAAATCAAAATATATACTCTCCTCTGATCAAATTGGTACTATTACGTAAGTGAACGCCAACAAAGGCTAAGGAGTTTGGTGAAATTTTTAAAAGAACTATTGAATTTTACATTCGTCACTTATAGAGAGAGCTTGGTTAGACTATTTCAAGTAATTCTAGATGTCTATTACTGTTATACTATAGCTTTAATAATGGAAGAATACAGTTGCTTCCGTTTAGTTTTTTTGACTTTGATTAATTCAGAACTACAAATCCTTACCTATATTTTATGCCAACTTACCTAAAAAGAAAATACCAGCTATGCACATGAATGGGAACTGCCTATTGAAATAATTACCACTATTAAGTATATTCAAAGTTTAAAAGAGAAATTCATTAAATATATTATTGGGAGTCAAACTGAGGACCCAGGGCTGGCTTAATCTATGAACAATCATAAATTTCTCTAAGATGTTAATCCATCTTCACTGACTTTGGTTTCAGGTTATATATGTAAGTTACATACACAGAAAGAATACATGATTGACTTTTAGAAAAGAAGACACCTAATAAATTTCTAATATTTTTAGCTAGCTAAAGGAGGCTGGCTTCTGACATTCTTAGTGAATGATAAAAGAATAGAATGATTTATTATGTACAAGTGATTCCTTACTTTTCTAGTCAACTCAGACAGAACTCTCTGTGAAGGGTTAAGGCCAGAAGTTATTTGAATCTTTTATCCAGAAAACATTCCTATACATATTGAAGGTATAGTCAGGGATTATCTCGTGCTTCTTCTAGCAAATATTGAACAGGACAGGGTTCACTGGGATTGTGGATTTTTCAGGCATTTCCTTTGTTTTTCACCAAAAACTTTACAACAAAGAGAGCTGTTGTCTTTCTGACTATCTTGTTCTGACAGTTAGTGGAGATATTTCCAGCACAACACAAAGTCAGACTGTGTTGGAGTTGATGCAGCTTTCTAAAATGGAGCGCCCAGGCCATAGGTTGGCTAATTACCTAGTCAAGAGACACCAGCCACCAATGACTAGCCACCTTCTCCAGTACTGGATGCTATCAGGAGTTTTGGAGGAACAGCGGCAGTTAACCCTAAAAGTTATTTGAAAGACAGGGACTCTTAAATGGCAATTTATTTTTCTTGCTACTAGCAGTGTTAATAAGAATACTAATTCTGTGTACTCAACATGCTTTTAAATCTTATCTTCAACAAATAAACTAAAGGCTAGTCTCTCTTATGTAAAGGGAACTAAAAAGGAATTAGGGCATCAAGATACATACTATTTTATAGTCGTCAGGGATCAAATTCCCTCTCTTTACTCTTGTTCAAAATGAAGAGGCTGGATCGTTCCTGGCATTCTGAGAGTGGTTTGGTGAAGACAGCAGAGAACACTGAGTTCAGAGAGACATAAGTGACATACGTTAACATTTCAGCTCTTCTTTTTTCTACACAGCTCATCTATCTCTATTTTTCCATAACTAATAAGGGAGTAGGAGTACCTAGTCCCAATTTGTGAGACCTAAATGGGTTGTAGAGACAATGTTTCTAGCACACGGGAAATAGAGCCACAGGTCTAATATTCTCCACTTCTCTACAAATGCTTTCTCTCAGCTCTACGCCGTCACTACTACCACATGCCTGAATTATCTACTCCAAATGGACCTTACTTTAGGCTATGCAGGACTAAGTCATCTCTGTGGATCCATGAACTGGGAAAAAGTCAAATTTATTTTTTTAAAGATTTTTTATTTATGCATACAAGAGAAGGGGTACAGGCCAGAAAAAGTCAAATTTAAAAAACAAAATAGTTAAGGAATAATTCCTAAATGGGACAGAGTGAGAGCTATATTTGATGAAAGTGCCCCTTATTCTCCTTTCTGAGCCTAGTTTGTGGCAATGATTGTATTCATTCACACATTTAATAGGCATTGATAATGTGCCAGCTCCGTGTCCATGTTTCTTGATCTACCCTTCCCCAAGCCAGGGCAAGCTGAAAATCTAATTTATGAGTTAGAATGGTGAATATTTTGGTGCCAATTGTTATAGAGTTTGGATATTTTCATTTCTAACTCTAAGGCAGCTTTTCTCTATTTACATCCATATTATTAGATGGCAGACGGTTTATTTTTCTGCTATTTTCTTCTCACTTTCCTAATTAGATCAACTTTGTCTTCAAACTCCCTATTTAGAATATCTTCCAAGACTGGCTCCTGTTGTTTTTTTCCCCACCTGTCAGATCTGATCCCATTATATTTGCTTTGAGTGTGCTGAGACATGATGGGAATACTAAAGCTCTCAACATTAGGGGATCAATGAAACATTGTCATAGTTCATATTTAGAAAATAATTGTACATAGGACAGCCTGACAGTGAAGAGGCACATGGGCTGTAAATTCAGCAGTGATGTATTGTAAAAGGAGATAGACGAGCTCTGCTCTCAATTTCCATGTGTTGAAAATTTGGAAATAATATTTTTCTCAATGAAAGTATCATTGTAACAAAGACGCTGCCATAAAAGGGGGAGGCACCACCTCCCTTGCCCTCCCTACTTAATAAGGGGCTGAACCAGGAGAAGCTATAAAACACAGAGGGCACGTGGGGACGGGACACATGGGGTGACACTTGGAGAAGGGTGTCTTTGCTTCTTGGCTTTGTATTTGCACCAGGAATTTGGGGGACTTGGAGGAAACATTTGGGAGAGACATGGGTGAGAGACACACGAGGAAGAAGACAGTCACAGCTGCCATCTTTATCTGTACTTTGACTTGTTCCTTTCATTCCGGACTCGCCTGGTCCCTACTGCCCATTTTCTATGGTTCCCCAACAAGAAGGTATTTTAGACTTGTGGCAAGTTTTCAGGCCTTAGGGCTAACTCTGTTTGGCTGGGTATTTTCCCATGAGGAGATGTTTTGGTGTTTTATTGGAAAACTATCATGCTTTCTTCTCTCCACACTCCAGTGCACTAAGTTCTTATACACTGAATATGCGTTGATTTGTGTACATGAATATTCAGATTGCATTAGAGCATTCAAGTTTGGGGGTTCTTAGACACCCCTCATTCTGCTCCCTAGCATATGAAAAATAAAGTTAGGTAGCTATGTGGTAGCACCTTGATCATTGAAAAGTGCTTCAGAACAAATATTGCAAATCAGACCATAGAGCTTTTCCATATTTGGGTATTGGAGAGAATGACTTGGTATAGATTTTTGGATTTCCCTTGAACCAGAAAACAACAACACAAAGTCAAGGACAAACACATGGTCAGGGATACTGGCAAGAGAGCCTGATCCCTCACTGGCATTCACATTGTAACATAGTCATTAAAATAGACACATTCTCTCTGGAATCCTGCAAGATAGATTATTTATAACACCTTACCAGGATTGTCTTTTAATTCATACACCATGAGGGAATATTTCCACTTCTGGGAAATGCATAGTATTCTTAAGGATCCTGTGGGACTTAAGAGGGAAAAGGGCATATAGGCTCAGGATCCATGAGGAACTACTCCCTAGCTTTATTAGTCTCCGCTAATATTCTCTAGGCCATTGCTAATTGGAAAACTTACTATGTAATTGAAGACTTAAAAAATAAACAGTTACATAAAGCATAACTCAGACTTGGAACACAATTTAGTTTTCCAAACTGTTTAACTCAGTTATACAACAATCTGAAAAGAGAAGGTAAGCCCTTACTCCTTTATCTCTTTGCCTTCCTTTCATCCTTTTTCTTTTATATTTTCAATTTTAATTTGAAATAATTTTCAGATGTTCAAAAAGTTGTGAAATTAGGGTAATATATTCCGTACACCCTAACCCAGATCACCAACATTTTGACACTCATACTAAGGGTATAGATATAAATACTGTTAAAATATAACTATAGCTATATATTTTTTTCTTAAATATTTGAGAATATGTTTCAGCATGATATCACTTACATCTAAATATGTTAGAATATATGCTTAACCACAACACAATAAATTCAATCAAGAATCTAACAATACTAGTCTAATCTAGAAGTCATTTCAAAAATTTTCAGTTGTACCATGAATGTTCTGAATAAATCCAGATTTACATGTCCTATATAATTTTTATGTATCTTTATTTTCCTTTATTCTGGAACACATGTTAAGTTTTCCATTGTATTTAATGGCTTAGATATCTTTGAAGAATACAGACCAGTTACTATGTAAAATGATCCTCAGTTTGGTTTTGTCTCATGTTTTCTTATTTCTAGATTTAAGTTTTCTATTATTGGTGGAATATTATAGGAGTGATATGTTTTCCTTAATGCATTATTAGCCACAGGTGACGTAGCAATTTAACTTTGTCCACTTGGTAAAAGTGGTGTTACCAGGCAGTCAGCGGGCTTGCCACCTGATGTACATAGACCAGATTATAACAGTGAGGTTTGAGAAAAGGAAAAAAAAAATGTTTCATTGCAAATTGATCACAAAAACCTCCCCAGTTCAAAAGGGAATGAGGTTAGACAGGTTTGGGTACCTGGGGTGAGAACAAAGGAGTTAAATCTCATTGACTAAGTACCAAAAAAAAATATGTACTTGGATGAAGTTCAGTGGTAGTTACAGAGAACTTCATCCATGAAGTATGAAGAGGTTTTTCTTGAGTTCTGAATTTCTGTTGCTGGACCCCTTGCCTCTGGGTAGTCCCCCTCTTCTACATTTGTGTCTCCCAGCGCCAGTTGATCTTTGAACTTCAGCTTAAGTTTCATCAATAAGCCTCCAGATCTGCTGTGAAAGTAAGACTGAGAGAAAAGTTGAGATTAGTTTTTTCATTTTGTGTGTGTGTGAGTGTGTGTGCTATTAGGGTCTGAGATAAATGCAACCGTTTAAACTTGGTTATAGTAGTTCCTGGACATTTTCTACAATATAATGTGACTATGTTCACTTTCTGGTTAATAACTGTCTTATTGAGAGCTACTTTGGGATTATATAATCATGTTGCTTCTCACTATACCTTTACCCACAAATCCACTGGTTATTCTTGACCAATAAAAATTTTAATAAAGCGATGAATGCATACCTAGATGTATGAAGAGGTAGACTGTAGAAAAGATATGTAGTGGGAGAAAAAAAAAATCTCTTCCTTTCATTCTAATAGAATTCCTCCCTTTTACCTCTAATAGGATTCCAACTATTAAAAGTAGAAGGAATGATTAAAACAGAAAATCATTATTTGTATATGACTAGTAAGGACCCTACAAGTTCATGTTGATGTTCCAGTTTTTAAAATCTTCAGTAGGGGTTTCAGAGAGGCTATGTTATCAGACTTAGCTCAAAGCAACCAAGTAGAAAGGTTGGAATTCAAATCCAGGCTAGTCCAATTGAAAAGCCATGCTTTCCCTCTTTCTACAGTCCATTGATAATATACCTGTTAATAGTATGTATATGAATAAATATTTATAGGCTTTGGATTCAGTAAGAGTAAAAGGTGACAGAATTCTATGGATTAAATATCAATATATTTGTCTTTAAAATAAAGAAATGTATTTAGGTTAAAATATTACTTGACTTGCTTTTATTTTCATGGAGTTCCACTGAGATTTCTTTTCTTCTTTGTAATAGCAGTTTACTTAAAAATCTGTACATATGCTAATACATTAAGCGTCTTAGAAGAGATTATAGTAGCTTATGATACTTATATAGTATCCTTATGATGATTTATAACTAAACTGAGCTTGGAGCTCCCATTTCCGTAACTGTAAATTGAACTCACTATATTGAATTTTCTGTTTCAAACAGCAGGTGGTGGTGCTGGGTTATTTTACCAAGTAAAAGTACTTACTTAATTATAGATATTGCAGTGTTGTTGACTGTAATATTTAATATTTATTTGGTTTCAGAACTATTTATATCATCCTGTTAAGATTTGCTTTATAAAGAACATGAGGAAGTCTTATATTTTAAAAATATTGGATATATATAAATCCTTCAAGAGAAAGAAAATGATGGGTGTGTGTGTGTGTATATATGTATATATAAATCACATACCATTTAAATCATTTTATTGGTTTAGTGCTTTATACAGTTATTTAACTTATTTCAATATAGACTTTTTCTAATAAGCACGATTTCATATTGTGCATTAGAGCAAATATCAAAATTGATAATTATACAAAAGATAGTACTAAATAGTAATGATTAGACAAGTCTCATTAATTAAAAAATGAGTGGGAAAATGGGTTTTTCACTTTTATCAATTCCTAGTTAAGTGCAATGATCAATCACATTCATCTGAAGGCTACAACACTATTTTTGATTACTCATCAATATACATTGTCATCTACTATATTCAAAATGGGTGACATACTCCTAATTTCAGGTATAATTTGTTCTGAAGTGGTTCTTAATATATATCAGGCCTCTCTGGTGGCGCAAGGGGTTGAGTGCTGTACTGTGGGGCTTCCACAGCCACTGCAGCGTGAGTTCCGTCCCTGGCCAAGGAGGGGACCACGTGGTGCATCAGACTTCTCCTGCTGCATCCGCTGCTCCTCTCAGCAGTGTATTTCAGTCGATCTGCCTGTTCTGCTCTCCAGTCTTTCTCTGGTTAATCCTCTCACCCCCATGTCTCTGGCCCATACCAGGCTCTTGTATGTATAAATAAATAAAAGCTTTAAAAAATAAGTTAAAGTATCTTTGGTCCATTACTGGATTTGGTCAGATGGAAAGATGTTGTGTTCTTTCATTTCTAGTCATTAATGATAATTCCTCTACACAGATTAAGTTGGCAGACTCTCAGGACACATTTTTTAGATGCATCTGCTTGGTGATTATCTGTGGTGCAAATTAAATGCCAGAGAGTAACCCCAAGTAGTATGTTTGTGTGTGTGTGTGTGTGTATGTATAATTAAAGGGGTTAATGCCCCCATAAGAAGAGACCAGGGATTCTGCTTAGGGAAATAATATGATGCTATCTTTGGACTCCCAAGCTCATTCAAGATATTAAATTTCCTTGGAAGTCTTGATATTTACTTTTCATCTGCAGTCCCAAATAATTTGCAAAAATCAGTTCTAAGTAATATCATTGAAGTGTTTGCCCTCGCTATTTTATTTCATCCAAGAACTGTGGATGTGTACTATGGATTTGATTGCCACATTCTGGTAGATGTACCAAAAAGGGAAAAAAATGCATAAAATTCCAGAATCAAAAGTACCCATTAATCAGCCTTGAGAATGCCAAGTTGTCAAGTGATATTACAGTTATGGTTTAAAGCACTCAAAAAGACTGGATAGCTTTGTGTAAAATAGATGGATTTTATGGCTTTGTCTATGCCAGAGAGATTGTCCAGCAGAAAGCACTCTGGTAAGCCTAATTATTGCCGCACACATGGTACGAGTCTTAGAAGCTATTTTGAGGCTTTTGGAAAGGCAGAGCTAAGAGTGACAACCACAGCAGGGTGTGCTAAGGAATTTTAACTCCAACTCTGACATTTTCAGGCTGGCAGAGCACAGAACACAGCATACTGTTTTTGTAATCATTCTCTCCCAAATTCATTTTCAGGGCAAATAATTTTGTTAAACTTTTATAGGATGTGTGGGGAAGGGAGTGAGATCCAAAAAGTCAGTATAGATTATCTATAGTGAAGACTCTTCAAATATTATGGTTGAAATTTAATGGGCAGCTTTATTTCATATCTGAACATTTTATGAGTTTTTTTTTTTTTTTTTTTTACTCTGGGGGAGAATGTAGAAATCAATTTGGAATACAACTTACGTTAAATACCAGAACACTTTCATTTTTAACTATGTAGATGGTTGCATAAACGAAATAAGTTGGGTGAATGAACTCATAGAAACATGGAAGAAAATGTTCACTTACCAGATTTGCCTCCATGATTTTAAATAATTATGCTTGAAAGTTTCCTTAGAAAGAGAACATATTTAAAGACATTGAATGAAGAGAGTTGTTTATACTTAAGATCTCAATATTTCAGTGCCTAAGACCTTCTTCTAAGTTAAATTTGTGGATATTGTAATAAGACGTAACGTGAAGTTCAAATATGCCCCTACCTCTGAAGCATTTTAAAGGTCAGCAGTGACTAGTGTTCAGTTGCAGACTCTTGCTCAGTTATCTTTGTAAGAAAAATGGAAGGATTGCCCACAATGCCTGGGGTGTGTAAAAGGTGTCTGTATAATAAATTATTATATCCCTTATTGCATCTTAGAGGATAATAAAAGCCATTGACTCTCCAACATCAAGAAACTTAGAAGATTCCATTTTCCCCTGGTTTTGGTTGCAATAAATATGAATTTCTACTCTAGCAAAATAAAGGGATTTGCATATGGCTTTCCATCCTAAATCCTGAAAACAGGGTATTACTGGAAACTAGGTATCTTAACTAGGATGGAGTAAATGGGAGCCCATAATTAATATTACCATAGACGTATCCATCAAGTCTAATGATGAAGAAAATTATGAAGTCAGGGTTTGGGGTAGAATGTTGTTCTTCGGTGGTTAATTCAGACATTGTTTTAAAACAAAGTCAGATATGTTTCATTTACTGCCATTAAAAAGTGAGGAAAACAAACCTATATTTTTAGTCTTTAATTATCTTTTTAAGTTGAATAATTTTAAACCTCTTTTATTTATCTTCTAGACATTGCAGTAATATAAAAATTATATTTAATACTTCATTTTTCAATGCAAGAGTGAAATAGGGTTAAATGTCCTTTAAATGTGTCATCTTTTCTGCTGTTGCTGTTTTCTCCAAAAGGTGGTGCTTGTGTGATCTCTTTCTTTCTCAGGGTGTAGAGAACCAGGGGAGCCAGAGGGACCAGAGTGTTTTCAGAATAGTTTTTCTTCCCCCAGCTCCAAACAGCCACATCTGAAATCTGAATTTCTATAACTGCAGCTCCTTTTTGCTTAAAGAATCCTTCTAATCAAAAGTAGTGTGATTTTGTGAAAGAAAAATATGCTTCCTGTCTTACTTTGGTTTAAGAGTTGGAGTTCTTGAGCCCAAGTTTATTTTATAATGTTCTTCTGATCTTTGATTAAAGTTCTCATTCTTTTTTTTTTTTTTTTTGTCCATTTGAAGTTGTCCTTTTTAATTAGAATGAGTAAGTAACACACAAATATGTCTGGATTCTATCTAAACAAACTTTTTTGACAGCATAAATCCAGAAGGATAAATCATTAAGACGGGAAATCTTTTGAACTGTGAATAGATGAGAAAGTAGGACAGGCACAGAGGGGAAAAAAAAACATGCTGGAGAGATTCTTGTGATGAGACAAGAATTAACAGATGAGACTTAAGATTTGCACCAATATCTGTGGCTGACAGAATTTTAAATATGATTTAAATAATTTAAATCATTAAGTCAATCATTAATTTAAATCATTAAGTAAATCATTAAATAATTAAGTCCAACCACTTCATTTTACAACCACTTCATTTTGCACATGAAGAAACTGAGTCCCAAAATGGTAAGAGATTGAGTTCAGTAGAATGCAGCTCACTTCTGCTTCTACTTCTGGTGAAATGTGCTAAGTTAAATTAGAGAAAACAAGATATCAGATAGTTTTGAAGACTGGCATTTCTTTAATAGTGATTCTTTTTTTCTCAGGCACATATTTTGAGCCACTATGCTATCTTAAAGGTCCCCCTCCCTCATCTCTGGGCAGGAATATGGTCCTTCATTAGCCATGTGCATTATAGATCTGTGTTGTCTCATGCCATAATGTTAGCTAATTGTGACTGTTTGAATTAATTTGAATTAAGTAACATGTAAAATGTAGTTCATTAGTTGTAATACCCACGTAGCCATAGTACTGCTAGTAGCTACATGTTGGTAGTGGCCACTGTACTGGACAGGGCATATATAGAAATTACTGCTGCGAGTCCTCTTGAATGGCGCTATTATATAGGTCATTAATGGCAGAGTGTGAAGAGAGGAGAACACGAGGTCGCACACATAGTGGATGGGTTAATCCAGCATGTAATGGTTAGAAGCATTTGTTTCATACTTTACAAGGCTCTGTAAGCAAATTTACAACCAGTATGAAAAAATGATCAAGTTTATGTCTTTCTTTGCACTCTCACCTCCCCTCTCTCTCCTGCTTTTGCCTTCTGAACATTTTTCACTTCTGAGTGTTCAATATATCTTCGTGAGTGTCTTATTCTTGCTTTTGTGCAGTATTCAATTACATTGCACAAAGTCTATGGAAAACTTACTATGGGACAGATTGCCCCATATAACTAAAAAAGAATCAGATATTTGTGAGAATGATTTGAGCAAGAGGAGAAAGTATATTTTCAGAGCCTAATCAGAAAAGAAAGTGAGCTGCTCAAAACATTTAAATTAACAAAAGTAAATATTATTGCCACCATTACCTAGATTAAGAAGTGGAAGTTTATTGCCTAAATCAATAGAGATTGTAAAATGGGTCTCCTGACACTGGATCCATGACTTTTCTTATTAAATCCTGTGCTTTTTCTTTTACCAATTCAGAGTAGAGATTGGATTGTGCCAACTTCTAATTTCTACAGACATTTGTCAGTGAATTTTCAAATAAGTTGTACCTTGTATACATCAACAGATACCAAGATCCTTGCATGCCGGTGCCCCCTTCAGTCCATTCAGGCTCCGCTTCTGCAGACCCAACCAACTCTATGTACTTTGAAGCAGTGAATTCAGAAGTCTGATAGAAAAGTCTGCATGTTAGTGGACCCTGGCAGTTAGACACCAGGCTGTTCAAGGTTCAGCTGTCTTTGTTTTCTCATGGGCTTCTTTGTAGAGCACTCAGCGAAGTGGTGGAAGACCCTGTGTTGAGTTATGTGTATTTGATGTTCGATCAATACATGGAACTGTAAGGAAGTTGACAGAACTTAAATGTAAATTAAATAAGTTATCTCTCTCTATACACACACACACACACACACACACAGAATAGAATGCCTAAGCTCTAGGTCTTATTTAGATTTTCTCTTTTCAACAGTACACTTGCTTGAAAGTTTGATACCATCACCTCTTAGGTGGCTTTAACTGGGCCTGTTGCTAACTGTGTCTATACCATATAATTTGTTAAATTTTGTAAAGGAAGTACCATTGTTTTACATCGTTGTTAGCATTTTGACAGTGTAAGATTTTTCCTCTTAGGCATTGTCACCTGAGGCCCCCCAACCATCAAAGCACCCAACGTCCTCCCCCATATCTGTTGTGCTGTCTCACAGCCTTGCCTCACCTCACTCCTCCCAGGCTCTCTCTGCCATGTAATTTACATATGTTCCACCCATGCCATGGTTCACTCAGTATGGAGCTGATGTGATACTTCACCTCATACTCACATGTTATTATCAGTCCAGGATGAATCTTTGTTTCTTGAGTCTCAGATCTCTGTGCTACTTACAGTTATCCTGATCACAATCGGTTACCTCAGATGGCTAGAGGTTACCCTTCTCTTCATGGACATGAACTTCCAACAATGTTGCCATGTTTTCTTAGTCTATTACTCAAACTTACCAAAGAGATTTAATTTACTGAAACCATTTAGGGCAAATTTTCCCCAGTTCTTCATGGAACATTGCCCTGACTCCATCATTATTTTTGCTTTATCTGCTTTGCCAAAGGAACCAAACAAAAACAAGACAAACCAAAACAAAAATCCTCTCAGAGATGACTTTTTTCTAGTGCCCCATACTTGTTTCTAATTTATCACTTTCAGTTGAAAGAATCTTAGCTACAATCCATTTGTTCCTTTGTTGCAAAGTTTACTTCTATCTTAGAATTCAAAGGTTCTTATGACCTAAAGTACTAGTCATGCATTTTAGACACACTCATCTTGCACAGCAAAAGGATGTTCATACATTGAATAATATGCAATATCCAATGTAATGAACAGAAACTTTTCAGAGCAGAAGACTTCCTAGCTCTTGACTTTGGGCAAATGACTTTATCCTACTAAACTCTAATGTTCTCATCTGAAGAAAAAAAAAGTGGAAAATATAATAAAAGAGAAATATTTATTTCTGGTATTCTATTTATCACATTTGCTTCTCAAAAAGGTTAGTGTGAAAACATAGTAGTTAATTTTTGTTCCTGTCAGTTGTATGACAGAGAATAAATCAGAATATCTAGAAGGCTATTTAGTAAAAGTAATTTTGGAAAAGAGAAATTCTTGGTCAAAAAAAAAAAATTGGCATTTTCTTGAGTATTTTTACGACTCTCTGCTGGTAAGATCAAACCTGGAAATTTTGAAAAATAAATTCTGATAGTACAAGTAGAAGAAAAATTCTTAAATGTCTAACTGAAAAGTAATTTTGCAACATTGAGATGTATCCGCTTATATTACATAGCACTAGAAGATTCTTAAATAATTCACACCGGGAAATTGGATGCATACTTGTTTGTACTGGTTTCTGCTGGAATCATTTGCATTTGTTCTGTGGTTTGGGGATCTCTCCATCAAGTGAGGGAACACAGTCGTGACTCTCCTCAGTCAAGCTTCCAACACAACCTGCTCTCTCATAGCAGCAGCACAATGTTATTTATTTTTCATTGCAGTCACTTTGCTTCACAACACTGCGTGTTTTTTAGGGGTATAGGATCACACCTCTTCAAATGTGTCTTGCCATACCTCTGCAAGTTTAGCCCGCTTGGCTTTTTTTTTTTTTAAAGTATGTAACTGGACTACATTGAGATAGGAAACTTTTAGCATTAAAAGAAAACTTTATATACAATAGGCATATTCTAAATCTGAGTTATGACTTTAAAAATATTTTAGAAACCAAAATAGACCATAAATTTATTGACAGCTACCCAGTATAAATTACTGGCTTGTCCAATACTCTGGGTAGCCATTGGTGTAGCACCAGCTCACACCTGGGATGCTCCCTGAACCCATGTTGAATATTTGGGCTCACGTTGCTCTGAACACTTAAAGCACATGAAGGTAATTATCACAGTGCTGCTTCCTTCTTATCTTTTTACCTTTGTTTGACTCTCCAAAGAAATATATAAGAACTGGACCTATGTTTTTGATAAGAGCAAAGCACCAAACTATAATTATTCTCCCCAATATATAAACTTAATTATATTGCAGAAAGCTACTTTGCCCAAATTACTCTTGAACAAAAAGAAGAAACGTGATAGAGGAAAAAAAAGTAATTAAATCTTTTCACTTGCGTTAATTTTGACTACATAGCATTGCATTCACTTGGCATATAAGAACTACCTAGTGTGGGGCCTCCCTGGTGGTGCAAGGGGTAAAGGCACAGCACTAAGCCACTGTGACATGAGTTCAATCCCTGGCCAGGGAGCTGACCCACATGGTGCAGCAGACCTCTTCTGTCTCTCCCGCTGCTCCCCTCAGCAGTGTATTTCAGTAGCTCTGTCGGCTCTGCTCCCCACTTTCTCTGTTGAGTCTTCTCACCCCCTGCACCTCTGGCCCATACCCAGTTCTTGTATTAATAAATAAATCTTAAAAAAAAAAAAACAGAAAACCACTTAGTGACTTGCCTTGAGAGACCTCAGTTCATTCTGATTCTATCTTTGGCAAAATGTGATTTGTAATTACCAACCATCAAAATATGATGTCAAAAGAGCCAGCATATTTTTCTTCTGATATCATTTAGATAGCAAAGATTTTAAATTGAGGTAACATTGGTTTACAATGGTGTGCATGATTCAGAGGTATACAGGGTCGTACCTCTTCAGATGTATGTTACCACACCACACCCACAGCAAAGATTTTTATGCTACCCTATCTTGAATTCAAGAGTCTGGAGTGACTACCTTCTGACGTTCCTTCTCAAAGGACTCGTTGGCAATTCGAGGGAGACTAGGGAACTATAATTTTGCTTGAACTTGCCTAGATTAAAGGAGGGAGACAGTTCTGAACAAACAATCCTCTGGCAAAAGCCCAGTCTATTCTATGCCAAATACTGTTTTTGTTTTCTTGTAAGATGAAAAAGTTCTTTACAAAAGATATTTTCAGTGAGAAGGATTTTCATTCATATTGTCATAATGATGACAGATTTCACCAGTTTAGGTTTCTTGATTTCAGAGCCTAGTCTTTATTTTTTTTTTCATATTTGAAACTTTAAATTACCTAGAATTACTGATGATTGAAGAATTTGCCGCAACAATCTTAGACCTATTAAATGTCAACAAGGAAACAATGAATGGATAAAAGAACATTGGCAAATTATCTTTAGAAATATTTTAAAAAACAGAGACTCTGCCTTTTATCTCTCTACATTTTTATATCCTCAATAAAAAATGAAGTCATGGAGAAATGCCATCTGTTTATTTTTTAAATCCATGGTGTCAACAGTTTAAATGTTTCCAGTAAAACCAGGAATGAAGGCATTCTTGTGGGATGTAGTCAAAAATGCAATTCTGCCCAAATCTTGGAAATAAACAAAATTTGGGCTTATCTTCCAGAAATGTTTGGATCAAGCTATTCATTTATAGAACTATATTTTATACATTTTTTCAAACACATTTTCAACTTGTATGTATATATATGTCATCTGTATACATATGTGTATTTACATATGTATATTTACCTATTCAATTGTTTCTAATTGTAGACAAAGTCCTTGGAAGAGTCCATTTTGTTTGACATTTGTGAGAACCAAGTATTGGCAGGAATGTAACACAAGTTGACAAACCAAAACAAAAAGATTTTGGCCACCAGGTCTTTTGGTTTGGTCACCAGCATGGCAGAAGATTATTGAGTTGGGGAGGAATCACCTTTACCTGGAAAATATTTATTAGGACTTGGCTGGGAACTTAGTGCTAGAGAATAGTAAGGCATGCTTGGCTGTTTTCTCTTGGTCTCCCAGTCTACAATCCAGCCTTCTCCACCCTATGTGGGCCTTTGCCGGTTGATTCTAAATCCTTTGCCAGCTGACTTCTGCTTAGAATCAGGCAGTGGTCCCAGTGGCCTGAGATACAAGGTAAGGCCATGAGGTCTATAGAGCATTGCCCCCCATCTTTCTCCCTTACCCAATCCCTGATGATGACTGTATCCATTTCCCACCAGGACCCCATTTCTATCAACTCCAGTTTTCAATGAACTCTGGTAACACCATTTCTTCCTCTTGATTTTAATGCTATGGGTAGAAATGACTTTCCTTTGTTGCTAGTCTTTGGGTGTCCCAGAGTTGCTGGGAGTGCCCAGTCCTGTTGCTCTGTTAGTTTTCCTAAAGAGAGATGTTCTTTAAAAGCAGCTATGTGCACAATGGGGGAAGGAAGTTTTTCTGTGTAGATATTAGTAAGTCTTCCCCCACCTTTTTTGTTTATCACAGTGGAAATGGAAGCAAAGAGAATACCTTTTAGAGATTCCTCTCTCCTCAGGAGGGCCTGAAATCAGTTTTCCAATTGCCTTGACTAATTTTTTTTTGTGTGTGTGTCTTTGATCAGGTCTTTTATTTATTCAAATTTAGCTGTCCAAAATGATTTGCCCTTTATATAGGATAAACACATTTAAGATTATGCAGCAGGCTTCTTCTCTTCTGTGGTAGATTTCTTTTCAGCGGGCTTCTTTTCAGCTGCTGGTTTCTTGGTAGTTGCAGCCTTTTTTCCCATGGAAGGCTTTTTTGGTTTCTTTTCACCAACAGCCTTCTTTCCTTTCTTCCCAACCACAGGCTTCTTGCTTGGAACCCCCTTCTCATCTGATTTGGTTTCTTGTGCTGCTGCCGCTGCTGCCTTATCCATCCAGATTTGGTGATTCTCGGCATGATGGAGAATGGTGTTCCGGTGTATGGTCTTTGCATATGGGTTCAGCTTCAACATGATTCGCAGGTTCTTCAATGGATTCTTCTTTAGGACTCTGATGAATCTTCTTGTGTGGTGCTCGGAATGCTCTTTGGGTCTCTGGACTTTTCAAAATTCTGCTAAGGTCTGTACTGACATCTTGTGCATGGGAAGACTGTAGCTACTCTTGAGGGAGGCAGCTTTCCTCCAAGTGCCATACAGATCATCTAACTTGCGAAAAGTACTTTCAGTCCAAATGCAGAAACGTCCCATGTGGCCTCCAGGAGCACGTTTCAGAATGTTCAGTTTGCTTACATTAAGCAAAGTAATTCCAGGAATGTTTCTGAAGGCCTTGATGATCCCTTGATGTCCCATTATAGATAATACAGGGTCCCCTGTGCTGGGTACGACGACGGTTTCTCATCTTACCCTTGCCAGCTCTCATGCGCTGAGAGGCATACACCTTTTTGATGTCATTCCAGGCCTTACGTTTCTTAGGAAGCAGAACAGCCTCCTTGGTCATCTTGTAACCTTCAACTTTAGCTTCAGCCACCAAAGGGAGTTCAGGAACTTCCTCAATACGATGACCTTTAGACATGACCAGTGCTGGTAAGGCTGAGGCAGCCAGGGCAGAGCAGATGGCATATCGTTTTGTGTTGTGTTTACTCTGCAGTGCCAACGGTGCCAGGTTTTCGTTGGTGCAAACATGCGGCCCCCACGACACATATTTCCAAAAGCACCCTGGCCAGAATGGTGAGTCCCACCGCCTCGAATTCTGGGAATTCTAGCCACAGTTCTGCCTGTACCCCAAGATTCGGCACTAGTTTGAGTACCTGCTAGTTCACTGATAGCATAGGGCTGTATTATTTTTGCGCAAGTTGGTATGACCAAAGTTGATGATATCTGGTCGAATGGGAGCCTTGAACACAGCAGGCAAGGTGACATTTTTGCCAGATGCCTCCCCCTTTTCAGAGTACACAGATATCAATGGATGAGCACATGTCGGGGAGAGGAGAGGGCCACACTCCTCTCCACCCAGCAGCTCTCATAGGAAAAGGAGCCTTGACTAATTTAATATAATAAGCACCCATTATTTTCTAAATTACTTAGAATATATTGGACAAAATACCTTAGTGGATATTGCTGTGTATTATCTTAATAATTCTCTATTTTGATAGTTCTAGGGAAGTGCTATTATCCACATTTAATATTTGGGAAGGAAGACTCTAAGAGTGTGAGTAAGTCACTTATTGAATGTGGCAGTATTGGCTGTGGAGAAAGGGTTAATCTGAAATCTGGTCTACATTCCAAAATTCTCAGTCTTAACCATGTGGCTACTCTGTCTTCTTGAGAAGATGGTGCATACATTTCTTCTTTTCTCTTACAAATTATATACACACCCAATTTTTTTTTCTTTCAAAAAAATGTAAACTTCTTTGCCAGTATTGGAATTAAAATAAGTTCCGTGTTTGTAGATAGAAGACAAGAACAATTTTGTTCAAAACCTAATGACTAAGTTATTTTCCCTTGGTTTGTCCCAAAACAATTACCAAAGACTTCTTAAGTTCAAGGAATACAGCTCTTAAAATGTCAGAAATAGGAATGTTGAGAGGGGATTTGTTGCAGAAATAAACTTTTTACTAACATCTTAATTTGACCTTACTGTACATAATTTCTAATCAGGGAAAATTAAAAAGCCCTTACCAAACTTTACTCATGTGGTTATGCTCAATAATCCCCTTATAAGGGAGAATAATTTCTTGAGTGGTTTTGATTCACCCTGGGAGGAAAGAACACAAAAATATTGTTCTAATACTTAACATGATAGACATTCAACTCTATAGCCAGACATCACAGTGCTCAGCCTATATTGGGATTCCATCTTTTTTCATGATCAGAGAGAAACACATTATAATTTCCATTTTGAATAATGACTAAAATTGCCGGAAATTTCACTTACTACTCAACTTGCCTCTTGGACAATTAATATATTGTTCCAAGTTAATCTGCTGAACTATTTCCTTGTCATGCCCAAAGAAATCACAAAGGGAATATATTGTTTTGTTTATTTCAAAGAAATCATGAATCCAGCTTTATTTTCTTTTTGCCTTCTATTGCCAATAAAAATCACTACCAGTGAGAAGTGAGGAAATGTGGTCCTTAAAGCAATTCAAAATGAAAACTAAGTTCAAACGTAGGTTTTCATCCCACTATGACAAATTGATCCCTTCATCTATATTCATTCAGGGACCCTTTCAAAAATAAATAACTTTATTTGATTGGTTAAAAAAATAAAGATCCAGATGCTAGGGGGCAAATGTGCAAATATGCAGGCAAGGACCATACTTTTATGGGAATGATTTCCTTATGAAAATGACTTATGAAATGATCCTGATAAAAATTCCCAACAAGTGTTTCAAAAGTATCTTGAGCAATAGAACCATCACTGCATATCTCCTACAAAAACTATCATGAAATACGCCAGATATTTCTCTATTGTATATTCTACCAATTTTTTATATAGCTAATGCTTGATCGTTTCTCCTGTTTTGTTTTGTTTTTTAACCCAATGATCATTGCATGTCTACCCTAGTTTTCTGTACTTCTCAAAAGGTTCCTTAATGAGATACATCATTATCAGTTGTGGTTCATGTTGTTATTTGCTTTTGGAAAATTTCCCCTTCCTTCCTCTGATAAACTTTGCAGTAGATTTGAGAACATTGAGTAATGACAGAATTGGATATGGACCAAGCCCTAGCTGATGTTTAAAAATTACAGTGCTGCCTATCATACAGGGTTGGTCTTCTTTCCAGGGAGTATATGCAGCTGAAAACACCCTTAAAATTAAGTTACCTCCTTTCTGGACCTGTAATCCCTATGTAGACATTACTTAGTCTTATTGACATGAAGAAGGAATGAAATAGAAAGTACTAAGCTTTACTTTGGCAACTCAGATTCATTTATCAGATACTTAACCATCTCAGTCAGTCTTCCTTGGTCAGTCTACCAGAGCCTGAAAGAAAAGGGTAAAATGGAAAGAACATAGTATTCTGTTTGCAATAATGAAAAATGAAAAGGTCTTTGGAAATGGTGAGGTCAATTACTGGGAAGGCCAGGAAGGTCAGGGCTGAAAATCAGTAGATTTGTGTCTCTATCCCACAGACTCCTTGACCAACTTTAGTCAAGGCCCTCTAAACCTATTTCCAACTAGATTTCATCCTTGGGCCTTGCACTCAGGTCTGTATACTCCAATTTTAGCAAGAATTTTGCTAGGTCAGTTTATCAGTAATGTCCATCCCTCACCATGTGATCTGCATTTATGTGTTATGTACTTCCATTCCTCGGGTGATTTCGGATTATGCTGACTTGCCTTCAGCCAGAAATCTGATATGTTTAGAATCTACCTTTGATTACTCCTTTTAGTAATTGTCCTGCCACTGATCCCTCCAACCTTTTCTTTGACTATAAATCCCCATTTGTTCTTGATGTATTTGTAATTAGGCCCCATCCTATCCTGAGGTCTGTTTTCTTCTATTGCAGTTGTTCCTGAACAATGTCAATTTTTACCATTTTACTATCTGATTTAGTTTAACAGTCTCAAATATTTTGAAAGAAGGAGGTATAATATACTGCTAATAAATGTATAAGTGTGTTAAGGTAAGAGAAGAACTGAAAGAGAAAGGCCTATTGCTTCTCACCAGCCAGAGGTCAAGTACACAGCAATGCATCTCCCATCATTTATCACGAAGAATGGAGCTCCTATATTTTATATGTGTGCTCGTTTCCTTCTCTCTGTTCTGTGTCATACTTTCCCATTGGTTGGTCATCGGTCTTTACTGTTTACCTTGCCACCTTATTTTCCCATGTTCTTTATTTGTTGCTCTTTCCAGCTTTTAAAAATACTTTCCATTCTTATGATGCAACCCTTTCCCCACTCTCTTTAAAAGAGTTAGTTAGAATTTGTCAAAGTCTGAACCATGTCATCATTTTCCATCTTCTAATTAGTCATAAATATCAAATTTGTGATTTAAATTTTTTAATGTATTCATCAAGGTAATAGCCATTTATATCACTGTATAGGAGTCAAAGAAAGAGTTTTACACCTCCTAAGATGTGAAATTAATTTGTAAAGGCACCTTTTGAATGTATTTTTTTCTTTCCTGTGACTTTTCCTAAATTCTTCCCTTGATTCAGGACCTATTGCTTTTCAGTTCCCCATTAACTTCTTTGTTCATTGTAGTTCAAAACACAGCTGACATCTCATTTCCACAGCTTCTCGCCCCAGTTGCTTCTCTAGATCAGTTCTCTTGTGTTTTGCTTTCTTCCCCTTGGATCCAGATACACTTCCTTTTCTGTCTACTGTCCTCAGCAAGGGTCACTAGTTCCCCAAAAAGATGACTTATGACATCCATAATGACTGTTTTCTTTTGCCACCAACTGAAAAACATCTAAAGTTTCCTTTTCTCTTCATAAACTTCTTCATCTTGTGTCTTTTTCTGTTAATGTGTTTGGGTCTTTCCAACCCTGGGCAGATATTACCACTCAATGTTTTTAAATTTCCATTTCAATTTGAGTCCTTAAACTTGGCCCTGACACAGGCTCATCTACCTCCATCATTTTTGATTTATTATTGAGAACTTTGCTTACATTTATTCTTCTCTACACAAATTTCAAGCACTGCAGTCTCTGTCTTGCTCTTTTGTTTAAAGCATGTTGACTCCGTTTTCTATATACCTCAACTATGATTGCCTGAAAATTTTTTGAGTCTGGTTTTTGGTATCCTTAACCCTTTTGGGGCTCTTCTCTGAAATATCACTCCCTTGAATTTATTTACTTCTATTAATATTCCAAATAAGTCTCTTATTGTAACATCTAGTACATCAGAATAACTCATGACTATATCTCAAGGCCTCCTCATCCCCACAATAACTGTGGAAACCAAATACCCTTCTACCTGCTGTTCTCCAAGTGTGCTACCTTTATTACCATAGTTTACAACACCAGGGAGCTTGCTAGCTATGCAAATGCTCATGGTAAACCACAGGGCTTCTGAATTGCGGCATGCATTTTTTTAATGTTTATTATTTATGCATACAAGAACTGGGGTACAAGCCAAAGTTTGTGGAGGGTGAGAGCATTCACCAGAGACAGAGTGGAGAACAGAACAGGCAGACTGACCGAAATACACTGCTGAGGGGAGTAGCGGGCGAGGCTGGGGAGATCTGCTGCACTATGTGGGTCACCCCCCAGCCAGAGATCGAACTCGTGTTACAGTGGTTGTGGATAGCTTTATAGTGCAGTGCTTAACCCTTGTGCCATTGGGAAGACCCATGGTTTGCATTTTTAATGTAACTAGTGTAGTCCTAGCAGTTTAAGAAACAGCAAGATACTACAATATTTGCAAACAGAAAATACATATGGTTTACCTGAGTGAGCTCAAGTACTTTGTGATTTATATTCAGATCCTAGAGCCTCCAAACTTCCTAGCATCTCTTGGACTTCATTTCTTACTATTGTAGTCTTCATACTCTTTTTCCTTGTTTGAATTTAGCAAACATTCTTAATTTCAGTGTGCATCATGATCAAAAAGATGAAATTCTTTCCATTTCATCTGTTCTATTTCCACTTTTTCATTTCCAATGTAGAACACTTTCATTGGTGAAAGTAAAATGACTATTATTTTCTCTAATTCTCTTTAGCTTTCACTGTTATCATCCAGTTTGTTCCGATACCCCCCCATATCCCACCCATTAGTTTGTTTCCTTTCCCTTCAAATCAGTGCAAATATTGTCATTTCTTCTCTTCATTATATGTTGCAAATCTCTGCAGCATTGATATTTAAGGGGTGTGGCTTGGGGAAATAATAGAAGCACATTGATAGACATGAAAAGTCTTATAACTGCTCATAAAAACTACAGACTACTTGTTTTCATAGTGAAAGTAGAGTGATAGTCTAATTTGAGTCTCAACGACTACTCCCAAAACAATTAGATATATTTTGTAATGTAACAGCATGCAAAATAAATCTATTAGCTGGTAGTATCTTGGTATGTAATTAGATGACAGTATCTGTAGTTGGAATTAAACTGTAATACTGATATGTAATTTTAAATTCAGTTAAAATATCTCACTAGAATCTTCTCATTTCTCGATTGCTCTTAAAAAATGTAATCATTGATAATTGTAGAAACGAATGTTAAATGTAATGTAATGTAGAAACGAATGTGAAATCCAAATGAAGTTGGCATATGGAATGAATATAAAATTTAGGTGCATATGTATGACTGAGTTTGAACTTTGTATCTGCCACTTTATGTGTGACCTTGGATAAGTGAGAAAGTGACCTGTTTCTCTTGCTTTGCTAGCACTTTCCTGGTTTTAAAATTGAAAATTCTGCATCCAAGGAATATTTTCTCTTTGTCAAATCAGGATGACTGTTTATTTTAAGTAGTAACTTAGACTTTGTAAACATCAGATCCCTTACACAAAATGCATATCTGTGAGAAAAGGCTGAACTCTCTCTCTACATATATATGTATAATCATAGTAGAATCAAAAATCTTTAGTAGGTTATATATCATAACTGTAATAGATAAATAGCCATAACAGAAGAAACAAATCATAAATTGAGCAGTATAATTTACACTTTGAACCAGAATTCACTAGTATCAAATTTCTCTTAAGAACTTCTGCAGTAAAATCAAATTTTTGAGTTGAGAAAAAGGCAATCCTGATTTAGTAACAGTGAAAGGAGTCTAGAATTTGAGACAATTTGCAGTCTGGTAACCAAAATTTGAGTTTTAAAAAAGTAGAAAATTTTGGCAGCACTGTTCAGTCCACAATTGTAGTGAGGGAAATTAATGTCATTTTCCACTGAATCTCAACAGAGGTTTATGGGAGGATGTTCTTAACAAAATAACAGAGACGTCTCCCTGATTCATTTCCTGGTCTTACTTAGTCAAGTTTCAACAAGAGGCTCTATGAAATACTCAGACTCTTTCTGCCTGTGGTTGACTCCATGTGTCTGTCATGCCTGTCCCTCCAGCAAGTGCACAATGAAGTCCTTTTCCATGTCAAAAACTGGGCCTGACATTGTTGTCATCCCTGAGCTTGAAGAGCTCAGCACTACAAGGACAAGGAGGGACTCAGATATGTAACCAGATGATTAACATATAACTGGATAAATGCTAAAAAAAACTCTGAAAAACACCATGGAGAGAAAAGTATAGAACAGTTATTTGCCAAAGGAATTAGGAAGGTTTCGGAGCTTGTGATATTTGAAGAGAGTCTGAAAGGATGAGTTACCATCCATCAGGCAGAACAGGGTCAGGAAGCTATTCCCACAAAGAAAATAGTACATCCAAGTGCAAGAAGGCATGACAAGGCCTCTCGTCTTTGGGGGAAAGCGATTCCATCAGAATACTGTTGTCTGAAAGGGTGGGAGGAGAAATGACTTGGGGGAGACTTTCATAGCATATTAAGGCCTTTTAACCTTTTTCTTGTAGGTACTGGAAAAACATCAACATACTTTAAGGAGGGAACTGAGGAACTGGGATTCTTGTTTTCGATAAACAACTTTGGCAGAAGTGCGATGCAGTGAGAAACACTAGAGGTAAAGGCTCAAAGAGCAGTCAATTGTATTAAGTAAGAGACTAACTGACATGCTAGTGGTCACTGAGAGTGGGGAGGGAATGGCATTTACACTGGACTTTTTCTTTAGGAACCTTCTGATCATTGACTGTTGAGGAGGGAGTGTTATGCAGCAGATATTTTCTGACAACAGGTTGGGTTGAGCTTTTAAGTGGAATTTCACTACCTTAAACTATCTCCATGGCATATGGAGAGCTATCAAAAAGAGTAGGGACTTCACTGTGAGGACATTTGGCACCATTGTGACTTTGACAGTCTGGAATTTAAAATAAGAATATTGCTTTCAGTGAGAGGAAAATGAATGATCTTAACTGCCTGTGGTTTATTAGACTCTCCAGAGGAAATAAAATGATCCAGTAAGAATAGGATTTGGGTTGTCAAGGTGAATCCAAATTAGAGAAATCATGTGGTGACAGAGTACACTGAGAAGAATGTGCATTTGGAAGTTCAAACAGGCTGCTTTGAACTTGGAATTAGGTCCACTCTTTCACAGAGTGTCTAAAGCTCTCCAGGACCCCAAGCAATATGTAACATTTATCTAGGTTAGATCTAGAGTCTTTGTAATTCAATAAATGGATTGTCTCTTAGAGAATCAAGCCAGCAAATAGTACTATGGAAGCTGGAATGCATCAAGAGAAAAGTGTGCCTTTGGGTGCTGGCAAAGCATAAAAAACCTAGATGAAATCTTAAAGTAAACAAAAGTTGAGCAGTGAACTACGGCAAATTAATAGATAAAAGTGTTGTAAGTGGAAGGGATTTATCAGAACCCCTTGTAAAGTTGGCTGCATGACCATCTTAACACTCTGTAAATACTTAGAGGATATAAACAACAATTATAACAAAAGGAAAGCTGGCATAGGTAGACTAGTTACAAGGCAAGTTGATGAAAGTGGATAAGAAACAACTGGTATTGGGAGTTCTAAATGGGTGACGTTGAAAGGATGCGGTTACAAGGAAAAGAATATTTCCATGTTAGTTGTTTTTCATCAATCTTAGGATACCTTTATATATTTGGAGCCTAGAGCATCTGATAGTTTGTTCCAGTTTTGTTTTATTGTGCATTTCATATAGACAATTTATTACCGTGTTACTTGTTTTATAAATAGACAATTGTAGTTTTATTGTAATTAGGACATATTTAATTAAGAAGCAGAGACCATCTAAAGAAAAGTGCAAGAAAATATAGGTGCACACTTCAATTAATTTACACCAAGCACACATTTAAGATCAGTAAACAGACTGTCACCAGAAATGACCAGTCACACCACTTCCAAATTGCTCTCCATCCCTTCCCTTAAAGGGTGACCCCTTTGTTAACTTTGAACACTGTTTCAGTGTATTTTTCTTATTATTGAAACACTAACAAAAGGAATAATACCATGTCTTTTCTTTTGTGTCTGATTGGGAATACTATATATCACATATTGATATGAATTATATATCTAATTGTTTCATTTTAATTACTGAAATTGATTCAGGATTTCTTACTGTATGGGACTTTTATAATCTGTTGATATGATTTTTGATTTATCTTTCCCTAGTGATTAATGGCAGTGAATATTTTTCATGTATTTATCAGGTATTCCTGTATCTTTGGAGAAATGTTTATTCAAGTCAAATTGTTTGCTTCTTTGTTGTTGAGTTTTAGGAGTTCTCTGTATATCCTGGATAGATTAATCTTTATTATTATTATTTGACCTGCAAGTATTTTTTCTCACACGTTGCCTTTTCACTCTGTTGACAGCATTATTTATAGTATTCTTCAGTGTCACTTCAAAGAAATTGTCAAATTCTTAGATTTTGTCCTACAGTATCTCCTAAGATTTTTATTGTTTTAGTTCTTGTACTTAGTATTCGATCTATTTTAGTAAATTTTTGCAAATGGTTTTAGGGAAGGGTACCACTTTATTCTTCTGCATGTGACTATATAGTTTTTCCAGGAGCATTTTTTTAAAGACTACACTTGGCCTATTGAATGGTGTTTGAATCTTTATCAAAAACCATTTGACTGTACATACGATGATCAATTTCTGGGCTCCTTGTGCTTCTGTGGGTTTACATGTCTGTATTTATGCCAGTGCAACACTGTTTTGATTATGTAACTTTTTAATAGGTTTTGAAATTAGAAAGTGTGAGTCTTCCAGCTTTGTTCTTTTTCAAGATTGCTTTATATTTGAGGTTCCTTGAAATTCCACATGCATTTTAGGATTGCTTTTACTATTTTTGCAAAAAATTGTCATTGGAATTCATTCATAGAGATAATCTTGGTTCTGTAGATCACTTTAAGTAATATTGACATCATAACGATATTCAATCTACAATCTAAGAATATAGGTTACTTTTCCACTTATCTATGTTTTTAGTTTCATTTTGGTAATGTTGTATAGTACTCATTTTCAATGTAGATAATTTTTATGATGTGAATATCAAGTTTTTCCAGGACCATTTTTTAAAAAGACTATACTTTGCCTATTAAATGTAATCATTTTAGGTAGTTCATTATTAGTTTATAGAAAGGCCGCTGATTTTTCTATATTGACTTAGGACCCTATTACTTCACTAAATTTCTTTTATTAGTTCAAATATGAATCTATAAATCATTTATAGGAGACTGACATAATTGCAAAATTGAGTTTTAAATATATGATAATATTGTTAAGTCTATATTTCTCTCTGTGGGTTTTCTTTTATTCTTTTTTCATTCCCTTCTTTCATTCCTCTCTATAATAATTTTTGTTTTCTTATACAGTGTCACCCATTTTTTAAGAGATGTGTTGTTTTTCATACTCTGTTTTCTTTTTCAATTTGTTTTTGGAATGAAAAACATAATTGATTTTATATATTGATGTATACAGTCATCTTGTCAAATTAACTTTGTCATTTTCATATTTTGTATGTAGATTATTTGAAATTTATATAACACAATCATGTCCTACAATAATAGTGAAAACTTCTCTCTTCATTTCTAATTACTATACCTTTTATTTTTCTTACATTTCTATTATATTTGCCAGGAATCCCTTGATTTTCTCCTGAGACAGTCAGTTTTATTTTCTTTAAGAAGGCAAAGTCCTGAAACAAACAAACAAAACAAACACACATGACAGAATTTTAATTATATTATGAACAAACAATCCTGAAATCATTCTCTTGGATTTTTGACACTATTAAGTAGCACTTTACTTATGACCTGGGATCAGGATTTACATAATGAGTGGCAGAGACACATCCTTAGTAAGTGATAACTTAGATACTAACAATTCTGAGAGCTATTACTATAATTTCATAATTTTAGGTCAATTCAAAATTATTGTTAAGCTAATCATAATATATGTTATACTTTGCAAAGAAGGAAAAATCAGTAAAATTTATTCCTCAAATATATACCACGGTCTAACATGATGAGGAAATTCCTGAACAAGTGCACAAATTATATAATATGTCAGTATCTTGAGTAGTGTGAAAAAAATTAACTGAGATGGAAAGGGGAGCAGTAAGTAAATGGTGGGTGAGAGTTGATGTTTGAGGAAGAATATGAGGGAGCCTTCTGATAAAGTAGAACAGACCTGAGGTGGTAAGAATGTTTCTATCAGATACCTGGAGGAAGACTGAGAGATGTAATTGTGCTTTGTGTCTTAAGGAAACCAGTGTGTCTGAACAGGATGAGTATTATAGGAAATATGATTAGAGAGGTAGAAGAGAGACAGATTTTGTAGCTCCTCTAGGTGGCTAACATTTACACTAATGAAATTCTCTGTCATTTGAGAGTTTTGAAAGTAATACGTGCATTTGTTATGTTGTGATGCTGTTAAATTATTACTAACTCCTAAATAAACATACCCAACTTTATAAAATTTCTCTAATCCAATAGACTCACATAACTGCCCAAAGTATGTGTTTTTCTTTGTGGTACTTGTTTTTTCCTTTGTGATAATTCAGATATCCAAATTTCGTCTTGTGGTACCATCATCATCATTGGGCCTGGTTGTTGTCATCAGTTAGCTAATGAAATGGGAAAAAGAGTGTAGTGGTTTTTCAGAACTTATTGGAAAAGAGTTTCTGCTAGAGGACAATTAGCTATCTCAAACACTTGATATAATTTATCAAGCATATATTGATATATATTGATATGTTTTTAAAATGTGAAAGACTCTAGCATATTTGTAAATTAATGGAATAGATGATAGAGCAGAAAAAAATGGAGATTTTGAAAAAAATGGAGATTTGAGAGGTCAAATGCTGGATAATTGCCCTTGAATGGGAAATATACTGAGAGGTTTGTCTGGAAAACAAGATAAAACTTCCATAATAACAAAAGGAAAATGCTAAAAGGCAGATTGGATATGAGGTGGTGAGAACTTGTGGGAGAAGTATTGTAGTTTCCTTTTTGTCTCATTGGAACAGGACGCAAAGACCTCATCTGAGAGTAAAGTTTTGGAGGTTGGAAAAATTGTGGAATGAATTATTAAGGGAGTGTGATATTTTGCTCTCATTAAGGACCCTCTTGGACCTAGTGATGATGGATGTTTGTGCATTTTTCTGTGGCATGTTTATCCATATGGATCCTTTACCTGTTGCAAAGGGGATTTATTAAATAAAGGTAATGATACTGCCAGTCAGGTAAGATGAAGTGAAAAAAGGAAATTGAATTTAAAATATATACTAAGTAGTGATTATAAAGTAGATAACAGACTCTAAACTAAATGAAGAGGGAAATATAAACATGTTAGAGGCAGTGACATTCTAAACGCAAATAGTCAGAAGGGGTGTTAGAGAAGTGAAGACTAATTAAAATTAGGATGAAGGGGTGACATTTATTGGTAATTTTAAACTCTGAAGAATAACCATGAGAATAATTATCAGACAGGGTGAAGGACAAGGACAATGGAAGAGTGGATGTCAGAGGACACAGCAAAAAATGGGTAGTCTCATTTATGTAGCTACTGAAATCATCATGACTGAATACATAGTGATGTTAGAAAGAATGAGAGAATTCAGAAACATTTCAAGAAATGACTGGAATAAAAATAAACACACAGACCAGTGGAATAGGATTGACAGCCCAGGAGTAAACCCACATTTATATAGACAGCTGATCTATGACAGGGGCCAAGATAATCAATGGGGAAAGGAGTCTCTTCAACAAATGGCTAGGAAAAGTCAACAATCACATAAAGTAAAATGAAAGTAGACCATTCTTTCACACATCCATAAAAATTATTTCAACCTTGATTATAGATTTTGATATAAGACAAGAAACCATAAAAATGTAGGGAAAACACTCATGACACTGGCTTCAGCAATGTCTTTGGGGATTGGACACCAATATCCAAGGAAACAAAGGCAACAAGGAGCAGATGGGCCTACTCAAAACTTCTGTACATTGAAAGAAATGATCATCAAAATGAAAAATTATGGGAGCCTCTCTGGTGGTGCAGTATGTTAAGCAACGCACTATGAAGCAAACCACAGCCACTGCAGCACGAGTTCAATCCCTGCCGCCAGCCAGGGAGGGGACCCACATGGCGCAGCAGACCTCTCCTGCCTCGCCCACTGCTGCCCTCAGCAGTATATCTCAGTCAATCTGCCTGTTCTGCTCCCCACACTTATCTGGTGAATCCTCTCACCTCCCAAGACTTTGACCTGTACCCCAGCTCTTGTATGCATAAATAAATAAATCTTTAAAAAAATGAAAAATTATGCTAATGGAAGAAAATATTTGCACACCATACACCTGACAAAGATTAATAGTTAAGATCTACCTAAAACTCATAGAACACAACAGAAGGAAGAAAAGAACCCAATGAAAAAGAGCTAAATAGACAATTCTCCAAGAAGACATATAGATGGCCAATGGGCATATGAAAAAATGTTCAGCTTCACTTTTCATCAGAAAAATGTGAGTCAAAACCATGAAGAGAAAGCACTGTGTATCTGTGAGAATGGTCCATATCGAAAACTAGAAACAACAAATACCAGCAAGGATATGGAGAAAAAGGAACCTCAGTACACTGTTGGGAATGGAGACAGGTTCAGCCCCTATGGAAAACAGTATGGAGTTTACTCAAAATATAAACATATCTAGTATATCACTCAACAATTCCTCTCTTAGGTATCTACCCAGAGAATGCAAAAACACTAATTTGAAAGAATATATGCCCTCCTATGTTCTTTGAAGCCCTACTTACAATGACCAAATTATGGAAACAACCTAAGTGTCCAAGGACAGGGGAGTGGATTAAGATGTGGTACATACATGGTGGACTCCTATCATCTAATATATATTAAAAAAAGATAAACTTGTGTAATTTGTGATAACATGAATAGAAATGGAGGGAATTATGCTAAGTAAAATAAGTCAAAAGGAGAAACACAAATACAAACGATTTCATGCTTATATGGAATATAGAGAAACAAAACTAAACTAAACCAAATAAATCCTAGAAATATGACTGCAAAATTGAGACTCTAGAGTGAGGGTTGGGAGGGTAGAGGGGAATGGGAACTATGAAAGGGTGGTCCCAATAGACTATGTATAGTAATACCATGGATGCTTTGGATGTGTGGTGACATGCATCTGAGGCGTGACTCTATTCCAGTAAATAATAAACAGTGTTGTAAATGAGTGTTACCTTAATAAAGATACATAAATAAACAAACAAATAAATAAGATCAAGTAACCTAGCACTAGATAGATGAGCTCAATTGGCATATTCTGCTAACACAACATTCAAAGATGTTGTCATTGAGGAGAAAAAGTGTCTTGCAATGAGCAGTTTCTGAAAGTGAAGACAAGTAGTAGGAATGACTGGGAGAGAAAGGAGCCGATGTAGGTTTATGAGGGACACATAGACTAAGATGCAATTCACCTGAAGTCACAAAATGAAGAGCATGTGTCAAAAATAGTTGATTAATAACTATTAATAACTAATTGTTGTTAATAACTAACAGCAAGTCAGAACTGTCAACTTCAAAAAAATACCTTGTGATTTGCCTCCAACATTTTCTTTTTAAAACTATACACACTAACCACTTATCATATTCATTCACAGAGTCAGGGGTACCTCTACCACGTTTTCATATCTAGTCTGAATATGGATAACAGCATCTTGGTTTTGTTCTAATTATAAGAATTAATATTATAAATATCTTTTTTGTTAAATTTCACTTTCCAGAATTGGGCCCAAGAGCATGCATCATAAAAGCAACAAACAATGAATCAAACTGTCCAAAGGGAAGGATATGAAAAATTCTAGTGAATATCCACCTGGTTGGCAAGAAAGCATAAAGAGAACTTTGAAGAGTTTCTACTCAATTGTCCTTAATTCCAGGAAGTTCTTAGGAGAAATACCAAAACTTGAAAACCACACCATTCCTGGAATAGTAGAGACTTTTGGTCAGCATATGTGACTTATGGAGAAATAAATTATTCATATTTTAGAAAGTCCCTTATTACCTAAAGATGACTCTTTAATAAAGTCATCCTGCAGGCAGGAAATGAACTAGCTCTTGTTTTTCCAAAACTTTCAGGATTCAGTGAATAATAAGTAGAGGTAACAGTGAGATTTTAAGGGGACTTAACTTTTCGGTGCTTTCTCTTTCCAGACTTTCATCAGTGTGTGTGATTGTATCAGAACCACATTTCATCTCACATCACATGTGCCACTGTATTTGTACAGTATCATCTATTTGAAGGCAGAGACTATCATTGTCACCTTTCTGTCTTTCACATTCTGGGGAAAAAGTGAACACTCCAACATTGAATCAACCTGAAAAAAAAAAAAAAACAGTTCTCATTTTCCAAATTTTACTTTTTTCATATATGAGTACAAGCAACAAAATAAGTTTCAGAAGAAAATTACTTAAGAAAAATTAAGTAAAAACTATGCCATTATAGTTAAGGAAAAAATAAGAAATGAGTATAGATATATTTGTGATTAGCATGTATACCCCACTGATACCCCACTGTCATTCTTCATATGGTTGCAGTCATGTGAAGAAATTTAAAGTCTGCAGAGGATAATTTTTAAACATATGATGAATGCACTGGTGACTCTTTTAGAAAAACAATTTCAACCTTAAGATATAATACACATAAAATTAGCTTTCTCATGGTCTAATGCCAGCATCATTTCAAATAAGCAACAGTCTGAAACCAATTGTTTAACATACTTGGAGTTTTACTGGGCTCACTCTTGAAATTATCAAGGAGAGGAATATTGAAAATGTATTCTTAACACTTAGGAAAACTTCTAATATATGTCCTTTCATTATCTCTTACTTTACACTTTCTTTCATAAAGAAGAAACTCTCCAAAATGACTGTCCTTCTATCTGAATTACCCCAAACTCTCCCTTGACTTTTGGTTATTTTTTATATATATATTTTTTCCCCTGCCTTTATTCTACCTCTGACCTTCTGTGGCCTCCATTTATATTAAAGTCTCTTGGCAAAGCTGAATATTCTTTAACTGAAATAGGGAAGGAACTGGGATGTGAAAATTCGAACTTCAATATCTTAGATTTGGCTAAATAAGTTACAATGAAATTTTCACTTGATCTGCAGGATTTTCAACTAAAATCTAGTGAGGTATATTTACATTAAACTGCTAAGTTCAAAGGCATTCACTAGACCTTTGTTTTAGTTTAAGTTTGAATAAAAATGAAAACAACTTATGACTCTCATCCTATGCATGGCTTAATTCCTTATCCAGACATTCTTTTATTTCTCCCTAGAATCCCTAGATCTGAGGGAATTTCTCACGTAATAGTGCGATAATATCCCATGAAAGAGAGAAAGAAAGGTTCTCAAGAAGAAGCTTCTACCACTGAGCTGTGTAGAAAGTTGAGGGGGGAAAGAAATTACTATTTTCCAGAAGTCTTTAAAGTGAAACAAAGCACAAATTCTCTAATTAGCAGAAGCAGATTCCAGGCAAGCAGACAGCCTTCTGTTTACTTCAGGACTAGGATGGAGACCAGCTGGCTCTCTCTCAAAGATAACAAATGCTATTTATTGCTGTGTGAAACTTGCCAGATTAAGTGTACTTGCAAAAAAAAGAAAAAAAATCAATTGGTGTTTTTTAAATCCTTGAAGAATACAAGTTTGTTATAAGATAATGCTTTGTATGTTAAATCTGTACCATCCTATCATCCTATCCTCCCTCAAATATAAAATGAAAATAATAATATTTGGTCTACCCAACTTCACAAATTTGTTGTGAGGGTCACATAAGATGATTTTAGTGAATGCATTATAAGTAAACGATAAGTTTCCAATTGCATTGTATATATTTACACATCATTCTAAACGTCATGATTATGCTAACTGTTGCTACAAGGTCAATTTATAAATCTGACTTAAATAATAGGAAATGGATTTAACTCCTGGGACCTCATAGGGCATGTGGAACAATTTAGAAAAAAATGATTATTAAGCAATACTTAAAAATCACTTGGATGTAACAGCTTTAAGCTTCTAAGTTACAGTATGCATTTACTATGCACTGTAGTGTTTCTTTGGCTTTTGTGTGATTAGAGGCAAATTCCTATGAAAATAAACTCATGTAATGTACATAATAAAAAAAAGAAAAGAAAGGAAAAAAAAGAAGGCAAAGAATAATCAAAACTGAACTGACTGCATAGCCAACTATCTTAATAATGTAAATTAAAGCAAAATGGAAAAAGCAATCCCCAAAATAAAAGACTTTCTATACTTAAAAGCTACCTTTGCTAATGAATTAAAACACAAAGAAAACCATTTATATGTAAATAAAACATATATAGGATATATAAAACAATGTGTTTCTAAGAAGGAAATCCTCTTGGTAAACCGATACATATTAGAAATGGCTGATATCACCAATAACTATACTTCTCCAAACTTTGACCGTTGGAAGAGATTTTCCGAAATGCTCCAGTTTTTCCTGGGTGGAGGAATGGGATTTAGGTTAGGAAAGTATTTTACTTTGTGCTATGGAAATGTTGTTTTCAGGGAAACAAACATCAGGAAGATGTCCTAGTCATTATGTCAAACAACATTGCCAATATATGCCTACAGATTACCAGCACATGGCTGGTGGTTAAGTCCTACTTCACCTTTCCCTAAAGCCACTTCATTGAACACATCAGGAAGCAGTATCCCAAGGAAGCTAACTGACTCTCCAAAAGCCACAGAGTAGCAGAACTGGTAAACAACCTTTCCAACGTGGTGCTTTTCCACTACCTCATGTTGCCTTCTCTCCAATTCCCTTCAAAGTGCAAAGGGAAAAACTCCAGAAAATTACAAAATAAACTGCTAACAGAAATATCCTCTCTACAATGGGAATGAAGAAATAGTAGTGAAGAAAATTCCACTTTTTCTCCATACCCTTGTGAATTTTTTTGAATAATTCACATTTAATATACATTAAATCTGTCATGACTAAAATAAAAATAATTTCTATTGTCCTTTCTTGTTATTCCTAAGGTAGCTTTGTAACACTCTACAGAGTATGCCTTTCCATTTTTTATAAAAAAATGTATGCATACAAGAGCTGGGGTGTAGACGAGAGGTGCAGGGGATGAGAGGATTCACCAGAAACATAGTGAGGAGCAGAACAGGTGAATTGACTGAAATACACTGCTGAGGGGAGCAACAGGCCAGTCAGGAGATGTCTGCTGTGCCATATAGGTTAGCTGCTGGGTCAGGGGTCATACTCATACTGCAGTGGCTATAGATAGCTTCATAGTGCTGAGACTAACCCCTTGTGCTACTGGGGAAATCCCTCCTTTCCATTTTTACTTATTGAAAAAAGACATAAAGTGCTATTCTGGGCAAGTAATTCTTCTGTGGACTCATACTTTCGAATTTTTCTGTTCCTTTTAATATGAATTCTTTCCTTTGGATTTTCCCCTTCTTACTGTTTTAGTTTTTCTCCATCTCCTTTTATACAATGTTGATGAAATATTTCCACATTTCAGATATTGTTACTTAGGTACTAAAAACTAGCAAAAGCATGGTGGGATAAAATAGGTTGGATCAATGGAACCACAAAGCCAAAACAAAATAATTTTAATTAATATTTACAAATGTGATTTTTCAATAAAGACAGAAGGAAAACTAGATTAAGTCATGGATCGTACTAACAAAATACCTATTTGAAAATCAGAAAGATCACTAGTTTTTTAAATTATACCAAATTAAGAACTCTATCAAAGACTACATTCTTTGGGGACATTATTCACTTTTTCATATAATTCCTTCATGAAAGCCTTTCATCCTGTATAAATTCAGATGGGAATTATGCTGAATGAAAACAGACTCAATGTACTACCAAGATACATCCTCCCCAAAGTGGGCCAACTTGTTCACCCTCTTCCCCTGGGTTCACATTTGGTGGGATTTAGCATCTCCTTTGAATTTATTATTGTCATAGAAATATCTGTTTCTAGTTGACCTTTTGTTTTCAAGGGGAAAGAGAAACATGCCACCCACTTTGGGGTCCTTGCTAGAGACTATTCCCAAAGAATTGCACCTTCCCAGCTGCAGTCTGACACTCTCAGATGAACAGCCATCTCTCAGCCTTGTTGGCAGAGACAGGCTGAGAATGGATGCCAGCTGTATGACGGCTGGAGCTTCTTGAACCCTTTCCTATTAGGCTACATCCTGTCTGTCTTTTAAGAATAAAGGAATGTTTCAGGTCAAGTAAAGAACAGTCTTACGCAATGTAACCCTCACTATTATTCTTTGAAAATAACAGTAAGCAGGTCACCTGAGGTGAAGGAATAGAAGGATTTTATCTTTTGTTTCAGCTGAACATAATGGAAATATGCTACATGTTATAGATTGGTAATGCTTAAAGGGAGGAAAATTCTAATTTTTGAAAATCCTATATCCATAAATTGTGTTTCTATTTGGAAGCTCATCAGGCATTTAGACTTAGAATCTAAATCACAGCAGCACTACATCTAGCATTTTCCAGGTCTTTTTGTGGAGTGTATAAATAGAGCTGCCTCTGGAAGTTGCCTCTGGCTCCCTTTGTGTAATGAGCTACATACATAGATGAGGAAATTCTGCTTAGATATCTCTCTGCATACTTGGTGTCTTATCTTAGATGTTCCAGAAATATCTCAAACTTAACTGAGAGCTCTTGATTTCTTTCAAGGACCTGTTTTTCCTCTATACCCTCCACTATTTCGGAAGGCAAATGCACTCGTTTAAGTCAAAATTGTTTAAGTCAGAATCTAGAGCCTGCCTCTTCCCCTTGTGAATCACAGCTCATTTGTCATATATAAGCTGCCAGATGTCCATCAGCCTCTGGAATGTGCTTCTTCGAACAGTTTTTACTGCCACCCTCAGTCCAAACCACAGTCCAAGCAATTGATATATTCCCTAGCATACTCCATTCTGCACTCAGCAACTGAAACATTCTTTTACATAGTATAGCAAAACATAGTTTTAAAAACTAATCAGACTAGGTCATTTACCCTTTCTTACATGGCTTCCAAATTTTCTTGTAGTTAAAATCAACCTCTTTATCGTGGCCTAAAAGAACATGCATGGTGGGACTTCCGTTTACCAGTATGCCTTCCTCCGTCATCTACCTTATATGCCTTCCATACTCCCTCAAACATACCTTGCTTTTTTTTTTTGTTTAGAGTTTTATGGATACTGATCCTCTACCTGAACTATTCTTCCCCCTAAAACTTTTACATGGACATTCAATTTAACTTTATTCAGCACTATGCTCAAATAGCACCTTCCCTAGTAGCTTACTTTATCATGAAGATAACTCAAATTAATTAAATCTACTATAACACTTCAAGAAAACCTTCTCTTAGTTGCCACTTTATGTCAGTTAATTTCCTCTATAAAAATTATTGTCATCTAAAAGATTTTCCCCTGTTTATTTACTGTCTTTTCCTGCTAGGAGGTAGGTACCTTGACTCTCCCTAAATCATCACTTGGCACCCTAGTGAGAACTTTGTGTAAATATACACATCACATGCCCATGTGGAAATTCTCAAAATATCATGAGTAAACTTATTTCTCTATCACTTATGACACCTTGTCACATTTTCATTTCACTGTAACATGTTAGTCGTCTTCTAGAACTGAAGAGAATGATTTGTTGATTTAAGGAGATTTGGAAACATCTTGCCCTCCCTGATTTGGCACAGAAGGGTGAATAAACATGTTTGAACTCACTCAATGCTTCAGGACATATGTGTATAGATTAGTACAGCACACTGAAAATTTCTTTCTTCCAGAAAACACTCACATATCATCCAAATAAAACATACCCCATGCTCAGCTCAATTAGCTCCTGGGTGGTCTGGCACTATAATCTCAACATTGATAGTTCAATGTATTCTTCACTGTGTTTTCAACCTAAAGAAATCAAGGATTCACTTATCATATTTTATTAATATGTTAGCAATGGGAAGAATTTCTGTATAGTTATACTATTTTCTTATAAAAAGCAGTAGAACATACATATGCCTATGCCTTTAATTATTCTTTTATAACAGGTAATGGCAAACTTTCTATAATTGCATCCTGGTTTTTAACAGTAAACCAAGTAACACCACATTTTTAACTTTATCTTTCAGAGAATACCTTTCCCCCTTCTTAATTTTAATGTTCTTATACTCTCTCTCTCTCTCTTTATATATATATATATATATATATAATCCACTCATCTTCTCCCCTTTATATCACAATGTAGATTAGGTGACTAAGACTGTGTTTATAATCCATTTAGAAATCAAGCATGTCACTGTGATTTCTATACCATATCGCCTCCTCAGGTAATTTTTCATTCATGCTACAGAATTTTCTACAAATTGTAATGCCTGAGCTTAACTTATTTCATGATATTTCTTCCATTATATCTATAAGATGTCATTGGTTAGTTCCTTTTTCTACCAAATTGCTCACTGTCAATTGATTGAAATAACACCTGAGCTTCATGCTCTGTGAGTTACCTTGACCTTACAACAGTTTTTTTTTTCTTACTGATTTTCCAACTTAAACTTTTAAACCATCTGCTGCTTTTCCTGAAACCATTGATATATCCTGATACCTTTTTATAGGACCCAGCTGTGACTTCATCCACTTTTGCATTACTGAAAATGAGGAACAGATTATTCTTGATCTGCTATGTGGAAGAATCCCTAGTCCTTTTGTAATATCAATAGTACAGCCTCCATAATATAGCTATGCTCTCCCACCATATGAAAAATACAAAAATCTTATATACAGTATTTTCTGGGCTACAAGTACAGTGCAATAGTGAAGATTCCTAGATAAACCATTGCTAGGCATGTTTTCTCATTGCTTTACTAAATGAAGTGCCATCATATATAACGTAGTCTTTCAAAATGTCTTGTATGCATTGTAAGTTAATTTGTTTTAGTCAACATTTGTAAAGATGCTAAACCAGGGGCAGGGAATAGAAATAAGAAAAGTTCTTCCTTTTAAAGAACTTATCGCAGGGGAGAAAGATCACAGGTAAACACGCAGTGATATGTGAAAAGTAGAAGAGTAAAAGTCAGTTTAAGAGACAATGCTAATATGGAGATAAGGGATTGGATTTTGTCTGGAAACAGGGATCACATTTCTTTGATTGCTGATTTCTAACTGGGTTTTGAAAGAAGCAAAGAATGTTCTAAAGTTGAAAAGCTAGAGAAAGTCTGGCTGGCAGAGAGAATGGCATGCATCAAAGTATAAGAGCTTCAAGCACCATTAAGTTTTGGGATACTGTTAAAATGTTTAGTTAATAAGCTAGATGTGGCTGGACAAGTATATAAGAACCAGAACATGCAAGTTCTTGTACACCTGCCAAAGACATTTTAGCAATATTTTAATCCTGCATGTGATGGGAAGCTGTTAGGGAATTTTGACAAGACAATGACATGATCAGACTTATATTTTACTTTTATTAGAAATATCCCTCTTGGCAACACATGACAGAAGGAATGGAGGAGGAAAAGACTGGAGGGAAGAAGCACCATTGAATGGGAAGCTAGTTCTCTAATAGATGATGAATGCTGAGTGACTAGTGAGGATGGATGTTGATTTGAACTCCATGTTTCTTGCTTGGGAGACTAGTGCCCCTAACCAAAAGAGGAAAAGAGCAACAAAATCTTAGTGATGAATGAGAAAACTTAATTTCTAGTGAGAGAATTTATTGTAATATCTAGTAAGCAGTAGATTTTATTGTAGAAAAGTCTAAAGTAGAGATACAAAGTTGAATGTTATCAGCATGTGGCTATTGGGAATTCAGACTTCTCAGGAAAAAAGATATAAACAGATAAGACATCTAAACTCAAACATATGGAAATTTAAATAGTAGGCCAAATAGTTCCAGTAAATGAATCAGACATGTAAGAAGAGAACCAAAAGAAAATGTAAGAGAATTCATGGGCATTGAGTTCTACAAAGAAGGAATAATTAAATAAAGAATATCACAGTGAGGCCATGTCCTTTGGATTTGGTTGTTAGGTAATTTATTATCTGCCAGTACTGCTACAGTATTGTGAGTGGAAAAGCAAGGTAGACATTTTTCTAAAGAGCTAATTAGAGGGCCCTCCCTGGTGGTGCAGTGGGTTAAGCAACGCACTATGAACCAAACCACAGCCACTGCAGCATGAGTATGATCCCTGCTACCGCTGGCTGGGGAGGTGACCCACATGGCACAGCAGACCTCTCCTGCCTGGCCCGCTGCTCCCCTCAGCAGTGTGTTTCAGTCCATCTGCCTGTTCTGCCCCCTGCTCTGTCTGGTGGACTCTCTCTCCTCCCCACACCTCTGGCCTGTACCCCAGTGCTTGTATGTATAAATTAATAAATCTTTAAAAAAAAGCTAATTAGAAAACTATAATTAATAGACTGGAGAAGTTTCTCAGCAGTGGTGAGACTAAGATATGTCTAAACTGGAATAAGAATCCTGTATAAATAAAAATATGAAAAGAAAAAAGATAAATCAGCATCTGGAAATTATATGGGTATAAATATAGATGGGAGTTTTAGATTTAAAATTGTTTACATGATGTTCCTTTTTGGAAACTTGAGAGAAGAAAAGTATATACAACTCTGTGTGAAAGTACTATTGTAATTGTAAAGGCATAGTGTTGTGTGATTGGCTCTCTACTGGTATCACATTTCTGTGAGAACAGGGCAAACAATTCGTTTTAAGGGGGACACTCATGGACTGAATAGAGCTTTAAGGAAGTAGAACAAATGTTTGGAGTATATAATGGAGGAATATAACAGGAAGTTCATCAAAGAGGAGTAGAGAAAGTTTCTCTCTTTATTCTTAAAGTTTTCTTATGTCATTTTTTCCATTCTATATGTAACAGAAGTATAACTAAATAACTCAATAGCCTCTAATTTGTTCTTTCAGTTTTAATTTTACTCTAGTTTTCCCTCTTATTCTACACTACCCCCATTTTTAAAAATTTCTGTTTACCCTTTTCAAAATTTCTTGCAAACTTCAATTGACATTATCCAAGACCCTAAGAGGAGCCAAAGGAAAACATGTAAGCTTGAATACAACTCAGTGACAGCTTCACACATTCTGCTTTGTTCTCATAGTGTTTTTACTTCTACTGTATCCGCATGACTTGTGTCTTTATTGATCATCCAGGAGTATTCTCAAAATACTGGGAAAAGTCTTAAGGTTATTGCCTGTTAGGCATGAATTTATAAATAATTACTAATTTTGTAGAAGAACTGAGGTGGAGGCCATTCGTGTGGGGCAGGGGCAGTGACAGGATCCACCAGAAACAGAGTGGGGAGAAGAAGATCTACTGAAATACACTGCTAAGGGAAGCAGCAGGTGAGACAGGAGAGGTCCACTACGCTGTTTGGGCCATCGTGGTGATATCGCTAAGACTTGACCCCTAGACCATCAGGGAGGCCCCTCGCTAGTCATGAATTTAAAACTCAATATGTAATAATGCATTAAGTTATCCAATATATCTTTGAGTTTCTAGTTCATTTACTTATCTGCTTCTTCCATTAAGCAAGAAAGTCCTTTTTGTCATGGGCCATGCCTCATATAAAAAGCCTTAGGACAAAAGTTGTCAAAGTTTTTTGCTTGGATCTATAGTAAACAGATTTGGTCTGGGATGCAGATTTTTCAGGTTTTATCATTACTTTTATGCCACCACTATGCTTGTGTTCTTTCTTTTGAATTTTAAGATTTTCATGAAGGTAATCAATATTAGATTATAGTAAAAAAAAATCTCATACAAATTTTGGGTGTAGTTCTATCTCTGATAACAAAATCACTAACTTAGGTAAGTCACAAATTCTTTTTCAAAGTCTCCTTATTTGTAATGTTCGGGGCTTTTTTTTTTTTTGGTTGGATCCTTATATCCCTTTCTGCTTTAAATCTATTTTATTTTCTATAGTGTCAACAGTGAAAATTGTGTTGGTCACTTATTTCTTATTGACCACAAGTGATAGTGCTCAGGAATGATTGTTGCCTCATTGCCATAGTCAAGACTATACTGTCTTTGCTAGAAAGAAATAAATGACTGAAGGTTAATGGTCTATGGTTTTTGAGTTATTACATTTAAAACTAAAAAGGACTTTACATTTTAACTGGTTCCACTTTTACTTTCAAAAAGGTGTTCAAAGTACCTTAAATCACTAACCCAAACTCATACAAATCTATTATCAGAGGTAAGAATAATTTTCTCTCTCTTCTATCAGATGCTATCTCCTTCAAGAATGGTTAAGAACACAGGTTTGGGATTCAGCTATATCTGAATTCAAATTATAGTCATGGAATTTTGGGAAATTACTTGAATTTTCCATTTTTGATATATTTTCTTACATAATGGAATAACAATGCCATATCTCATATTTTGTGTTGAGATTATTAAATAATGGCTGTGAAATATTAGGCATGCACAAAAATTCCATATAAGCAATAACTACTACTACTACTATTATTATTACCATTATCAGTACAAGAAAGCAATATGACAAGATTTATCTTAATATCACATGTAACAGACAGATTCTCAAAATTTATGCCTACCTAATGAACTTTAGATACTTTAAATGTCATGAAAATGTCAATGGTATTCACAACCTAAAAATAATAACATGTCAGTCTGTATTTTTTTCTTAACTATTTAACTATGAATTTTCTACAAAGTCAATTCAAGAAACAATTGACTGCTATGGGACACTGTCTGTGTTAAGCATTTGTATCCACATAAGATAAAGCATAATCTAGTCTCTAATTTTGATAAGTATCATGTTAATGTTTTAGTAAATGTTTGGTAAACGTTTTTAATAACTGGTTTTAGTAAATGTTTCAATCAGCTCTTACAGTAACTATACCTGGAGCTCCAATACTGAAACTGAGACATTGGCTTTGCAACCCAAGATCCTTCTAGTATATTCCTTATCTCCATATTAAATTGCCTCCCCCTATATGATATCAGTTGCAACATAATAATAACTGTTATATCAGGTTTTCTCTTAAGTGATGAGAAAACCTAAGTACATGGAACTCAAGTTTAATCCATTTAAAAGAAATCTTGGAACACGATATTTTACTTAATGGAGTAAAGAAGGAATGAGAGAATAAGAATCGACATGAAAGAAAATCAGAATCACAAACTGCTCTGTGCTCAAAACAGTTCAGAGTTTGTAATTAGAGCTCTCCCAGATGTTCTCAAAGAGTCCCAGGGCAATCATGTGAAAAATAAGGAGATGAGGCAATGAGACAACTATATATCCTGGGGATTTGTTTCTTTATAACAGAACTTCTTTAAAGTAATTTATCAAAGTTGCTGGAGAACTGAAGACATTTAACATGGCTTATAAAACCTCAAACGTAGTACTCTCTTTTTGAAAATTAAAAAGCTGCAGGCTCTTTTGATTAGCATTTTCTTTATAATGTCAGATTGCCACTTGCCATAAAACAAGGGAGGATGAAAAAGAAAATGTCAAAAGACAGCAATAAGATGGTGGTTGGAAGTTACTAATAGAGTTTATACTTAAGAACATCTTAAAAACATGACACATTGTGTACGTGTAAATAAGGCACTGACTGAAAGAACAAACATCCCTTTCTGTTCTACACCAGATAGCACATCTGTGGAGTTCAAGTTCATAAACATCAGGAAGCAATCTCTTACATAAGTCATTCTGTTATCTTCTCCAAAGTTGAGGTCATATACAAGGGAGATAAGGATGGGTCATTCCATACACACCCATCGCTGGCTGATTATAGCATATAAGTAAATCTGTTACCCTATTGCTTATATGGTATACAAATTATTCTTATTCTTATCAATTGAGAGAATGCAACTGCCTTTATAATAGTAAAAGTAGAGACTACTTTAAAATGTTTTGGAGAATTTATAAAAACAGTTGGGACAGACTCTGCTGCCAGCTGTAGAACTGCTTTTAATTAAAACCTTGCTGGACATGCTTACTGCAGAGTTTTCTTATTTTCTTGTTATATAAAGAAGTACTGACTCAGCAATTATTGAACCCTTGACATGTTATAAAACTTTCTTCAGAGACATGTTAGCCAATAAAATCAGATGTGATTCATTAGATAATAACACTACCAGGAGAATAGTGCCCAAGTTCTCCCATAATTATAGGTCTTTGGTGACTGGGTAACATAAAGGCCCAATCCAAGAAAAGAACTTTCTAATTTAAACTCAATAGATGACTCCATAATGAAATAGTATGTGTTATTTATATAGGTAAGGTCAGTGGTCTTATTAGACCACTTAGTGTCAGAGTTAAATAGATTACATTCTATCCTCAAATTTGTTAATGAATGCTTTACTATATGCTCTAGTCTGACTACTACTTCTCATATTTATTTAACACAAAAAAGTAAAGTAAATTTTGTGTATTAAGGAATGTTGTAAATTATTCAAATAAGATGTGCATGTTCAACATTATTAAGTATTGGTGAAATTCAAATTAAAACAAAAATGAGTTATTACAATCATTAGAGTGGCTAAAATTAAAAATAGTTATAAAACCAAATATTGGTGAGAATGTGAAAAAAGTGTATTACTTACACACTACTTGTAGAATGTGAAATGGCACAACTGCTGTGTAATACAGTTTTGCAGTTTCTTTTAAAAATAAACATGTCATTATTTTGTGACCTAGTAATTGAATTATTGAGTGTATATTTTAGAGAAATGAGATGTAGTATTCAAAAACAAGCAAACAAAATCCCTATATAAAAATGTTTGTAGTAGTTTTATTCTTATTGGCTACAAACTGGAAACAAATTTAGGTATTGCTAATACAGAAAACGATTTAACAGTGGTACATCCATCCCATGGAACATTACTCAGCAATAAAAAAGAAAAATTCTATTATTGAATCAAGATAAATATTAAAGAATTAAACTCAATGAAAAGGTCCATGACAAAACTTTGCATATGTTATGATTTCATTTATTTAACTTTTTAAAACTGACAAAATTATAGAGATAGAGAAAAGGTTGGTGGTTGACAGGAAATACGGATGGGGAAAATAGAAAAAAGTAGGTGATATTCTGTAGATATAACCTAAAGTACTCTTGCAGTGATAATTTATAAATAAATTTATATTTTTAAAAAATAAAGGGGAAATAAAAGTAAAAAGAGAATTCTTATGAGCACTGCTGATGTAGTTAGTTGAAGAAATAAGAAATCAAACAGGATCTTTTAAATATCAGTTGAATTTTGAAATTTTTGTAAAAACAACAAATAGTACTAAATATGCAATATAGAAAATGTATTCTTAATAATATGTAAACATTTTATTCTTTCTGGCAAAAAAAACTATATATGATAATTATATTTTCAGAAAATTTCAATCAGCAATTTTTCTGGGAATTATTCATGTGGTTATTCAGGGACTTTGAATAAATGACTACCACGTGGTCATAAAATTCAGTCCATTCTTGGCATTACCATCTCAGGAGATTATGAAACAGTTCAGAGTTTAAAAGAATTCCAGACTATGATTAAGGAGTTGGAAGAAAACAATATTTCTAAGTTAAAGCTGGAGAAGTCAGTTATGGTTTGAGGTAGGAAAGAGAATGAAATGAAGAGGCTTTAAGTTTGCAAATGGTCACTTACCAAAGAGAATAGTGGGCTATTGTTTTGTTATATACAATATGTCTAAAGCTGGTAAGTTTACCAGAATAAGGAATAGATCAAATTGAAACTGCTTCTGTGAGTACACAAAGAAATATTAACTTTATTTAGCACTTCCCTTATTAAACATACATTGCATTCTCTAAAAAAGATGACACTGATCGGTAACTGTTTTACAATAAGTGGTGGGATTCTCACTTCAAGGTTCAGGTTTGTAATCAATGCACTCACTAGTCAGAGGTCAGCAAACCAGAACCCCCAGGCAGATCCGGGCTCAGTCTCCTTCTGTGTGCCCCAAGAGTTAAGAATGAACATTTTTAATCACTTAAGGTTTTTTAAAAATGAAAAGAATGGCAATGATATATGAAAGTTGTATGAAGTGCAAATTGGTAGACTAGTTTTAACAGAGATCACAGAGCTTACAGAATTTTTATAGAAGAAAGCTTTCTGGCCCCTGCACTTGTGTTCTCCATATAATATAAATCTGCATAAAGTAAATGCCTGCCCTGTCATGTTCTATTCAAGGAAAAGAAGGAATATTCTTTCATAGATAGTAATCAAGGATATATGATCTTGTGTGAGGAAAAGATGAATTCAGAGATTCTTGAAATCAAACTGCACAAATCTTTAAACACTTTATAAAGTAATTGTTCTTTATATATTTTTTAAGTACTGGAAACTATATAAGGAATTTGAATAGGAACCTGATATTTTTCACGTCACACAGCAATGACACAGTCAGCCATGCACATTTAAACTGGGTAGAAAATATGGTTTGGATCAGAGTGGGCCCAAGTCATGATGCTCTTCTGTTGGGTTCTAGAATGGTTAGCTCTTTTTAAAAAATCAAACAAAAAATTATTTTAGGATGATATTTGTGAAAAAATCAAGTAATATATTAATACTATTAATATGTATTATGCATGTGTTAATGTATATTAATAGTAATGTTATCAGCCCACAGTTTTCTTAAAATAACTGAAGCCTTCTACAAAATAATTGCATGGAAGGAAATAAAAGTTCTTCTCACTAAGACTTTCTATCACACCCTGTAGTGTGTTGTCAGTTGAGTAAATCAAACACATGCGACAACCCCTGGCCGCTACTCAAGAACCTTGAAGCAGTGGAGCAGAGGGTTTGGGGACAGATGGATGGAGGGACACTTTCTCTTCACTTTTCCTCATTTCAAAGATAGTGTTGATTTCTTTCAGTATATTTCTCTTTCTGCAGGGATCCTACTGATTAGGTTTTGTTTTCGTTGTTTCTTTTTTGAGTTTTGGCGGGGTTTTTTTTGGTTTGTTTGTTTTACATGGAACTGGAGTGTAGGCCAGAGGTGTGGGGGTGAGAGCATTCACCAGCAACCAGAGACATAGTGGGGAGCAGAACAGGCAGATCTACTGGTCAGAATCAAACTCAAGGCGTTAATGATGATAGCTCTAAGACTTAACCCAGAGGCCACTTACTGTTTAATTTAAATGTAGGTAATTTCTTTTGCAATTAAACATTGTGCAGATTCTCATTTTTATTAATCATAATAAATTGAGAATCATTGTATTAGAAGGATTTAATCTTTAAAAATCCCTTAGGACTCAAACAAACAAAATATAACACTCATTCAAGTAAATATTGCCTCTAGCATTCAATTTTTTTTCCATCCATAAAAGAAACAATCTTAACTTCACATGATGCCCCACAAATGACCAAATGAACTTGGAGTTTAGTAAAAACAAACAAGATAATAGACTTTGACCTTTAAAAGAATAACTCATCCTATTTAGTCAATTAATCATCATTCTATTTCAATGGTCGCTTGGTTTAAATAGCTTGGGAGGCAAAAAAAAAAAGAAATTTTTTAAGTAATATTAGCTGTTTTACTCTGGCAACAAAACTGATTTCATGTCTTTGATGAAATGTTTATGAATTATGATTTTGGGATAATAGTACTTGTAATAAGTAAAGAAAGGAAAATGCATTCTGATTGGATGAAGACTGGGGAAGATATTATATAACTCCTTAGTGGCTTTAATAGTTGAAGTTAAGAAAGAACCAAAAGCTCAATTTTCCTATGACTAAGAGTGGAAGTCTTGAAAGGTTCAGAAAAAGTTCACATTTCCCTTGAACAAATATGTTTTCCACTTTTCACTGCCAGGATAGGGAGAAACAGAAGGGTTAGAAATTAGTGAAAATTTCTGATCTCACTTTGTGTTTCTGGACTTCCCTAGAGTAGGAGGTACCAAAATTCACCCTGGAGAGATTAATGCTTTTTTCCCATTGTTTTTGCCAGAAGTGAAAAGAATTTTGTATAACTCTATGCCTAAGCTAATAAGACCTTCTAAAATTCTCTATTTCTTGAAGCTCTCAACCACTGATACATTTTCATATGTTCAGTTAAATATCCAAATGAGAAAAAGTAATATGACAATAGATACCAACTGTTAAAATTATTTCACTCATATTGACAGTTAACATAATCTATGTATCCCAAAGAAATGATGAAAAAAGCATATTTTCATTTAGATCTAAAAATATAACACTTTCTTTGATCACTAGTGCAAAATTAATGCTTAATACAATATTTATTTGGCCCTACAGTACAGCTTGTGTTAATTTGAAAAAACTTTGTCTTACTATGGTTTAAAATTATGTGAAAACTAGATAAACCATATGAAATTAAATGATGTTGAGAGATTTTTAAGTCAGCGTTGCCCATATTTCAGTTTATCTAGCTAGCTAGGTAATCATTCATCTATATGTGTATGTGTAAGTATATATTCACTCATTCATTCATTTACAGTATATTATGCATTTCCTACATAATATGAAATTCAGTATTATGGACAATTTTACCTTTGGATTTCACATTGTACCTAGTTTATTATTCTGGTACATTAGGCATGTTAAGAAAATTTTCAGAAACACTTAGAAAATGAGATTATTGCTATTATTTAAGGTATAGGTGAAAATTAATACCAGTTGGTTTTCAGGTTCTAGTTCTAGTCCTAGTTAACCAAGTAACTTTTAACAAGTTAGCTATCAACCCTCAGTTTTCATCATGAATATAGGTAATATTACGCATTTTACATGAATATAGGTAACAATATGAACTTTAATATGTTACATAAACTAATAATACATCAATAAAAACAATAAAATATTATTTGAAAAAATAAAAATAACCTAGGTTAAGAAATGCATAGCATTTTTGTCACTCTATTCTGTTTCTAGTAACTCTTATAAATACTTCAAATTTATTAATAACAGGTTACTACACATTTCCTCTTAGTGGATCTTTAGAAAACTTTTACTATTTAGAAGCTAGGACAACTATATATACCTAGAATAATGTTAATAAATTGGAGATCAAAGCTAGAATACTTTCCTCTAGACAAAATCATTTATCATTCTAATTTGAACACTTAATTATGAAAGTAGATGTTTTTAATAATTTTTCCAGGACAACTTTCATGAACAAACACTACTTCCTTGACATGGGAAAAATTTAATTAGCATTACAATTTACATATATGGTTATCCTACTTCTTTACAACCTAGACAGAAGTATTCTGATTTTAATGATGGGTTCATAATACAGCCACACACTGGGCATCGAGCCTAATATGACTTTTTCTCCATAAATTGGACATGTAAGAAATGTCATATCACAATTCCCCCTTTAAATCAATGACTCTCTATACTTTGAACAAGAGCAAAATGCTCAGTCTTATTCCTTGTTCCCACTCAGATGATTTAAGATCTAGGGGCCCTTGTCCATACTGGGTTACCAATTGGCCATCCAGAGTCTAAGATCTCAGAGAAACTTTCTGCCCAGCAAAGCTCTCTTTCTATGAACTATTTTTAATATGTTTTAATGAGGTAAAATTGATTTATGTCATTGTTGATATTTTAGAAATGCAGGATTCTCCCCTTCAAAAGTTGCCATGACATACTCACCACCCACCAAGGCACCCACAGTCCACCATCATAGCCCATTGTGCTCTCTCTTCTTTGTTCTCAATCCTTACCCCTCTGGTTGTCTCAGTTCTATAGTCAGCATTCAAAGGTTAGTTTTTTCATTTGACTTATCTGACCCTTTATTTGGTTTCTCTATATCACACGTGTGTGACACCATTTGGTATTTGTCTTTCTCCTGACTTATTTTGCTGAGCATAAATCTCTTCCAGCTTCATCCATGTTATCACAAATGGCAAAAGTTTGCATTCCCACATTCATTGCTGCATTATTTACAGTAGCCCAGCTATGAAACAACTCCCTAAATGTCCCAAAACAGATGAGTGGATCAAGATGATGTGGCATGTGTATGCAATGAAATACTACTCAGCTATCAAAAAGATAATTTTTTTCTATGAAATTTTAAGTAGAAGATATTGATAGAGTTCCAGTGTCGAGTTGCCCTCTTCTTTATCTCATTCCCATCTACCTCTGCTTCCAGACTCTTAGTCTTTACCACTCACAGAACCTGTGATGCTAGCCTCTACTTGGAGTGACACAAAATTGTTTCCCTTCTGACTGCTTCACCCTCTTGCCTTTCAATATTATTTATAAGAAGCTTGAAGTTTCTGAAAAAGAAAGACAGAGAAGGAAACTCTATGTAAAATATACTACACAGATTTTCTGAAATGAGGAGTACAAAGTATTACCTCTATTTTCAAATGGAGAGACTCTAGAATAGGAACAAAAGATGCTATTTAGCAGGTAAACCCTTTACTATTCTATGATCCTTATTAGTAAGACGGACAAAAAAAGTGTCTCTCCAGATAATATACTTCTTGCTTGACCTAAAAAAAAAAACCTACAATTACACAATCTGAAATGGTCAAATGTTTGTGACTTTTTTGTCCTTCTTATGAATGGAGAAAAGGGAAGAAAGAGAAATAGAAAGAACCTCTGAGGTGCAAAATGAAAAAAGGGGAAACACACTAGTGACATCTTTGACCCAATCTCCTTGATGTGGAAGACACTGGCAGTGGAGTAGCAAATTCATCCTTTTTTCTCCACATGTCTATAACTAAAGTAGCATTCCAACATCATTTTCAAGTTTAAACCTCTATTTAGCATAGTTCAGTGCATGTTGTTTTAGATAAACCAAACCCCAATAGTGTATACTTATTCCAGGGTCAATAACAACTTTGTGTTCCAAAATATAAAACAAAACAAGAGAGACAATAAAGTGGGTTGAATCTGTAATTGGGGATCTTTGCTGACATGTTCAGAGTTTCCCTGACCTATTGGTTGAAAGTTCATTTTTTTGTATGGAATTTTCATAATAATCCATTTTGCACAAACATATATATCAATCCCTCAGACATCAACGGAGAACAAAGGATTTAAAAAGATTCTTTAGAAAATGTTATTAGAAATGTATATATCTCTTTTAAGATATAAAATATTTATATATAAATATATGGGATTTTTTTTCCTACCTCATTCATTTCATGTTCTTCATATATCTTTTTAAAATATATTGTATTTCCCAGAAAAGTGGTGCATGTAATGTAAAGACTTTGTGTGATATTTATATATATCACTTTGGGTATATGTTTTCTTTCTAATAATGTTGTAACAGGGTGGTCCCCAGGAAAGGGGGAAGTTCCAGAATCCCGGTTCTGCCCTAAGTGGTTGGAGTTGAGCAGGGATAAGAAGAGGTTGGAGAGAGGAAATAGGGAGACAGAAGGAAGGGAGGAAGAAGTAAGCAGGATGGAGAGCAGCAAGGAGATGTGGAGGAGGCACATGGAGCAGAGGGACATGTGAAGAAACTGCGCCTGCTTTTGGTCTTGGACTGGTTGGAACAGATGTGAGTGAGAGACCCGTGGGGAAGTTAACAGTGGTAGCTTTCATCTTGACTTTGATTTTGCTCTTTTCCTCCTGGACTTGTCTGAATCTTTCTGACCCTTTTCTATGGGTCTCTACTGAAAGGTCCTTTAGACTTGTGGTAGGCTTTTGGGCCTTGCTTTGGGCCAATCCTATTTGACTGGACTTTCACCCTCAAGGAGATGGGTAACTTTGGATGCTTAACTTAGTAACTATATTCTTTGTCCTTTCTGTATTGTACCCTAATTGTATTAAAGTTCCTTTCAATTAAAGGTCTTATATATTTGTGTTAATGAGGTGGATGGCAGAACCCATTCAGAGAGGGCAGGTTTGGGGGTTCTGGGATGCCCCCTCCCTGCCCTGTAACAATGTGACCTCATCTATTCATGTTTATACAACAAATTCAACAAAACTTTAGCTACTTCAATAGCTATGATAATGGGGGAAAGTATTATAATAAAATGTAGTGTCATCATTGCCCCATATTTACTTCAAACCTATAAGAAATATGAATGTATATTAATGCTATGCCAGTTTAATAGAATTAGGTTAGATGTGCTCTTCACCAACTGCCACAGTCCAGCTCTGGCCAAAGGCCAGGTCCCCAAAGGGTGGAACGGAAGTCGGCGAATGAGGAGGGGTTCAGGATTACAAAACTCAAATCGGGTTATGGTATGCATCCTACCGAAAAGCTGCAGCAGGTCTTTATTTATACATTAATGAGAAAGGGGCTGGATAACATGAACATGTGCATTGATCAGGAAGTTAACAATGACTAGTTTTTGTCATTCAAGAGCAGCTTGGGGTCTTGTGACCTTCAGCCAGGATAGATGACAAAGGTGATTAAAAAATGAAGACAGCATCTTTCCACTAGTGTTAGAGTTATTATGATTGGTTAATTTATATTATGGCAGGTATACTAGTTTATGCAATCACAACTAATTATTCTATTTTCACTCTGAGTATAAGATGACTTATTAGTTTAAGGTCAAACTGGTATCAACATTCTACTGTAGAGTGTCTCCCTGGTGGCGCAGTGGGTTAAGCAACACACTATGAAGCAAACAGCAGCCACTGCAGCACAAGTTCGAACCCTGCCGCCAGCCAGGGAGGGGACCCACATGGCGCAGCAGACCTCTCCTGCCTGGCCCACTGCTCTCCTGAGCAGTGTGTTTCCATCAGTCTGCCTGTTCTGCTCCCCACTCTGTCTGGTGAATCCTCTCACCTCCCATGACTCTGGCCTGTAGCCCAGCTCTTGTATGTATAAATAAATAAATCTTTAAAAAAAAACATTCTACTGTAGGCCTGCAGGAAGAGGAAGGTACCCAAATTAACATCTGAATAGTATCTGTACCCTTGCATTTGGCTTTCAATAGGAATCATTGGTTTCATTGTCTTTAGATTTGATTGATAATGTATGTTACTAAGGTATCTTTTGTACTGGATTAAATTTAATTAACACAAAGGCAAAAAGGGAAAGGGAGGGAGTGGTCCTGCACTATCATCACCTGAGGAATGCAGAACCTACCTTTAACAAGAGCAGAAATGCACAGCCTTTCACACTGGCCCAGTCACGAAGGTCATGCTTAGGTTCCTGAGGCTTGTAGCCCATAGTAAAATGTTTGAGTCTAAACGTTTTCCTAATATCTAATTTTAGAATTTGTAGAATAACCACATTCCAATTGTATCTATTTTTACCTGGTTTGATGGTATTAATTTTCTAGAATTTTTATTATAATATTATCCAATTAGTAGTATGTCATCAAAATGCATAGCAACCAATTACTTTGCTTAGTAAAACAGCCAATTATATAACCATCTCCATGGATGATATTCCAACAAGCACGTTTTTAGCAATTTACAGAACTTATATTAAATCAACCAAAACAAAAAGGAGTCCAACGAGGGCCAGCTATGGAGCCTCCTATTTTTCAGAAAAATTCCCCCATGATGGGCTTTTGCCTCGTGGCATAGGTAGGTGGCCCCCATCAACCAACATTTGAAATTACAATAGGGGAGTAAGGTTAATGATACTAATATGATGAATATGTTTGCAAGGTTGTGTGTATTTTAGAGCACATGATTAATTGCATAGTACATTTAGACTAATTGGCTCATTCATTCAAGTTGAAGGAAATCAGATGGAATGTTGTAGTCTAATCAATAATTTTGCATGCTAACACAGAAATTCAGGATTCCCTTCTTAACAGAATGAAATTTCACTAAGATTTAAAGAATAAGAAAGGATGATTTGGGATTCTGTTACAGGGCAACCCTAATATAAAATGGGTTTTCCTCACTGGGTTTTTCACCCGCGTGCTCAGAAGATTTTTAAGAAGTCTTAACTTTAGGTACACGTGGCAAAAGTTATTAACAGGTTTTATTTTATGAAAGAAGGGGAATAAAATAGTAATAACACCAAAGGAAAAAGAGAGGGATACAAATTTACAAATACCCTACCAGATTTAAGCAATGGCGCATTAAGAGCTGGCTTTGAGTTGAATGAGATGGCTCCGAAGGAAGGGGTCTGGCTCCTCAGTAAGAGAGAGACCCCAAGGCTCACCTCTGGTTTTATAGCCAGCCTGGTTGCTTAACTTCACCCTTAGGTCCCAGTGATCCACTCTTCGATAATTATTTTATTGGATTTGTGGTTTTGGAACACTGATGGTCTGGAGTGGGGGTTGGAGTCCACACACCCATAATTTATTTAGGACTACCTTTCCCCCTAACAATTCAAGATTATATATATTAAAAGTTATTTCTTAGAAGCTCTTGGCTTCTTAAACTTAGTACTTATAAAACTTAGTACTTAGAAACAAATAAAAGCAAAAAAGACAGCAGGGAGACAGCCAATCAAATTCAGAATGTCCAAGTTTGAAATACTTGTCCTCATCTGAAAACTTCTTTCTCTGTTCTTTTTAGCTTTAATATATTATGATTGTCAAACTTTCCACAGAAAGTTTGGGAAATTTAAAATTACCTCTGAATATTTTATATAATTGAGGTCCTATGAAAGTAAAACCTAGCTTTCTGGAATGTTGAACACACTCCCTGCAGTGAAGCTATAACCACTGTGTACAGAACTATAATTTTTACTTAGAATAACAGGTAAATCTGCCTAGAGAATTGTTACTTAACTCTGATGATTGGTTTTTGGGTCCATTCATATTTACCTCAGGCCAAACAATTTCCCCTCTGACCAGATTTACAGATAGCAGTGGTCTTTGTGGTATGGCTCAGAGCCTTGCCTGCCTCCTCCTGTGTCTTTGCTCTGGCTCCATGGAATTTGGACCAGGACCCAAAAGTGCAGTTTTCCAAGTTTCATGCTTTTCTCCTTCTCAGGCAAGGAATCAGACAGCGTTATTGAATCATTTGTTTTGCAAGCCCTTACTGACTCCTTTGCTTATTTTTAAAAAACATTTTATTTATCTATGCATACAAGAACTGGGGTACAGGCCAGAGGTGGGGGGTGAGAGGATTCACCAGAGACAGAGTGGAGAGCAGAACAGGCAGATCAACTGAAATACACAGCTGAGGGGCGCAGTAGGCAAGGCAGGAGAGGTCTGCTGCACCACGTGGGTCAGTTCCCTGGCGGGGGATCAAACTCATGCTGCAGTGGCTGTGGATGCTTTATAATGTTGCGTTCTAATCCCTTGTGCCACCACAGAGACCCTACTTGGTTATTCTTATGCACGTGGTACCCTCTGTCACATCTTAGCATCCATTTCACACCAACTTTTTGAGTCTTGGACTTCTGTACCATATTTCATTTTCATTCCTTTGAAGATAATGTTGACCATTGAAGTTGTCCATTTTGTTCACATCTCTAACCAACTTAAAATTCTTAGTTTCTCTGGGTATAACCTAAAATTTAGTTTCCTCAGGAAGTCATTAAAATCACATTACCTGGCCTTCACATTCTTCTTTACTCCAATTTCTAGCCACACTCTCACTTGTCACTGAGATTTGCTTAATATTTGCTTATCAGCACTATTTGCAATAGCTGTGTTAAGGAAGCATCCTAAGTGACCAAAGACAGATGAGTAGGTTAAGAAAATGTGGCCTATATGAAAAATGAAATGCTACTCCATGATAAAATGCAATCTGCCAACATTGTATCTCTCTTCCTATGTTGGTAGAAATCATTTAAATATTTTGTCATAATTTTAATAAATATTATATGTCTTCCCCTCAATTACTCTCTAAGATTTTGAGTTTGTGATTATAACCAATGCCTTCTGTCTTTGACTCTCTGATACATTGTCAATAATTGTGTTTTATATGGCAAGATTCAGAAGAAAAAGACATGTTGATGGTGATGGGAGTAGGGGTTTCAGGGGTGGAATCAAATGCATATTCACTAAGCTACAAAGCAATTGTTAAGAATAAGATGAAGAAATATCTGATAATATAATGAAGACTATAAATACAAAGTACAGAGGAAGTGCAAAACAGAACTGATTGGAAAAGTGAGAATGAATTAAGGGACTTTCCTACAAAGAAGTGAGTTAGTAACATTCTCTTGATTTAGGATTACTGGGAAAAAAAGAAAAACAAACATGTAGAGAAAATTTTGTGAGGATCAAAGGCATTGAACTGAAAGCTTCAGGAAAATTAGAGGCAAGTTCACGAAAAGGATTTGGTCTTATCAAGTCATAGTACAAGATAACTACTTGTGGGAACAGAAAAATAGGAATGGGCTTCAATACAAGGATTTATTATAAAGTTCTAGGAGTTCAGCTACCCTTGCTTATTTTTCAATAACTCATTCATCTACTTCAGTGCAAAAGTGTTGGTGAAATCCTAGAAGTCTCAGCTACTTTTTCTAGATTATTATGAGTAATTCCTGAACTTGGATGTGGCATGGCCAGTTGACTTGGTTATGGAAGAAGAAAAACAGTGTAAACAAGTACTTAACTTTTAAACATTACCCTCAATCTTTTGTAAAGAATTTCTAGCCAGGGGTCTAAAATGATCATTTGGAGTCAGGGGTGTAACAGAAGATTGGAGTGTGTTACCCCTCTTGGTTGTATGCTCATAAATTTGTTCCATTAAATGAATATTTTCTAGGGTTGTCCTTATTTGTGCTGAAATCTTGAGAGAATACCAAAAATCTCACATGCAATATGTCCCCAAAGAAAACAAAAAAATTAAATTCCATTGTATCCTGATAATTACCCAGACATTGTGAGAAACCTAATATTGTTTTGATTCATTAGAACTTTAAATAGCTATACTACTAACTCCTATTTTAAGCATATTTTGGTTTTCATACAGTGAACATAGTGAATGAAGGTGTTAACCAGCTAAACATTTCCCTTATTTGTGTACGGAAAGACAAATGTGCCAAATAACTTTGGTTTGTGAGGAGAGAGGACACCCATCCCAATCCACGTCTGCTTGAGTAGCTACTTATGTGACATGGAAAATGGGAACTTAACAACCTCACTTAGTGAATGTGTTCATGGATTGTAAGCACTGGGTCAAAGTTAAAAGCTGTCAGCTGCAAAGAATTTACACTAACAATGTTAAACAAATGTGTGTATTTAGTAACATAAAGAGCCCATAAAGGATGACCACTTTGGAATCTGTGAAATCAATCAAGTGTTTGTAACATGTAGGGCAGGGAGAAATTGTGTGTCAGCTGTTCTGGGACAATGTACTAGAACACTCTGACTTTTTGATTTAAGCTCAAGAATACCAGTTAGGGATTTTGTGCTGTATCCCAGATGTGATGAAGTCCTTGGCTGAAAACAATGTATAAACAAAATATTAAGTAAAGAAAAATAAAATGAAATAGTGAGAAAATTTGCTTCATTCTCCTAAGTAAATATGTCTTGCTTCAAAAACTATAACGAGCCAAAACACAGTAATACATTCATTCTACAAAACCTTGCTAAGTCTGGGGAAAAGAATGATCAAACTTAAAGCAATTGTCGTGTAGAATGAATGACACTAATATCTGGTTTTCCTTTCACAAAACCTTTTTTTTAATATAATACATATCTCAATTATTTATATAATATTTTCTCCCCTGAATATTCCTTCTCACTGTTTTTAATTGAAAATATTTTGTGCCTTATTTTTCAAATAAATAAAAATACATTATAAAGGTGCAGTATTCTCTGAATTTTCATATTTTTTCTAATTAGATTTTATTTCCATTCCCAAGTACTACATTCAGCATCATGAATATGATATATGTGTTTCTTGTCATTTAAAAAATTTTCCTGCACATAGATATATGTACATGAATGCTATATTATTATCATCATATTACATATTTTCTATATATTATATATCATGTTTTATTTTTTGTAATTAGTCAAATTAATTTTTTAAAATATTTATTTATTTATGCATACAAGAACTGGGGTACAGGCTAGAGGTGTGGTGGGGGATGAGAGGATTCACCACAGAGAGTGGGGAGCAGAACAGGCAGATCAACAGAAGTACACTGCTGAGGGAAGCAGCGGGCACAGCAGGAGAGGTCTGCTGCACCATGTGGGTCCCCTCCCTGGCCAGCAGCAGGGATTGAACTCGTGCTGCAGTGGCTGCTGTTTGCTTCATAGTGCGTTGCTTAACCCACTGCACCACCAGGGAGGCCCAGTCAAATTATTTTTAAGACCTCTTTTTTAAAAATCTAGTATGTGTCTTTTAATAGCTGGGCAACTTTGTTCAGGATGAATAGATTGTGTGTTATTTATCTATTCCATTTCCATCTGAGGAAATTTGGGTTATTCCTATTTTTTTTTCCACATTACTTATAGCATTTCGGACATCCTAGTACTTGAAAGTACTTTCTACACATTGATTTCATCACTCATTTAAACCTCACACAAAGCTTAAGATAACTTTTGTTTCACTGACATCTTAAAAATTAATATATAGAAAGGTTAAGAAACATTGCTGAGTTCACACATCTGATAGATTAAATTTTCATCTGTTATTATTGAAATTATGTGATTTGTTTGCTCACATACTTACTTGTGTCAAACCCACCAGACTGTTAATGTCATAAGGTCTAGGGGCTTTGATTTCTCCTGTGTCTTTTATAACGTCCCTTCCTTTGTACCTGGTATAGAGTAGATATTCAACAAGTACTTTATACAAGAATGAATGGAAGCGAGAGTTTGGTATTTGTTGATCACAAAGCGTGAAAGAACTATTGTTACCTGATCTGAGGTCCTTGAATGAAATAATTTTTTTAATTTCAGACAATTCTGTTTTCAAGAAAGCCTAAACATGTTGTTCTGGGTTAGCGTTCATTAAATGTCTGTGTTTGCTCAAACTGGGAATTTGGGCATGTGTCATGGGTGAGTACCCTTTGGGTCATTTCAGATGACTTGTAAAGGGTTGGCAGCTTGCGGTGGTAAGGAAGTCTGGAAAGTCCAAGTCCGTTGAGTTCAGTGGTTTGCTATCATACTTTTACTTATTTTGTAAACTCTGGGAAGAAAATAAACTTGCAAAGTTGAGCCACAAGTTTTGTGAAACATCATGACCCTAAGTATGAGTAATTAAAGTATTAAGGATTTCTGGTATCTTAAACCCCAAGAACAGTCCTAATTCTTGGGGGCAGAGGGAAGCTTTGCAATAAGTTGTGTTCAAAATGGTTGGCTAACAATTCCACAAATTCATCCTCTCTGTAAACATCAGATTAGACTTGAGGAACGTTCTGTGACTATTATCAGCATTCAGGATCAGCATTACATTTGTTTGAGTCAAATGTTCACAGTATCACTGTCCTGAAGCTCATTGAGTAACCTAACTCTTGGAGAATATTATTTCTCTTTCTTAAATCGTCCAGTTAATAAAATGCCCAAAAGCAGCCTCTCTTTTTATGCATATTCTAGCTAATTTCTATGGCTTTAATACATTTTATAACAGTCTAATATTGCAGAAATGTAGTCTTTATGTATCTTAGAACCATCTAGTTTGTAATAGGTGTTTCTAAGAGTTTATGTTAAGCTTATATAAATGATAAGATCCATCTCAGAATTTATTTTTCAGTGAACACATCTTCTCTATCAATCTATTTGGGTTCATCCTACTCTTGCCCCGATAACTGGCTATCAAACTGGTCCCAAATAGATAAATGTCACTAGATCAATATTTTATTACTTTTACTATAACATAAGCCATTATGGCACATGTTATGTTTGCATCATTAAAGTGCTAACTACCACCAAGTGAGAAGATTTTGTTCACAACTCAATGCAAATGAATATAATCTCAATATTAATTTATTGGGGAGAACATGCATAATGACAACCTAAGCATACAAATCAACTGCCAAGAGAAGGGGAAAGGGCTAGGAGCTTTTGGCAAGGCATGGAGACTGGCAATACAGAGCAGGCCAGCCCAGCTCATTCTTTGCAAGTCTCTGTCTTTCTGTAGGGAGAGAAGAGCAACTTCTCAGAATGAAAACCCCCAGCACCTCTCTCCAACATCTGAAGAAGCTTCAAGACCATGGAAATGTAATACATAATAAAAAAAAAGCTTATATTTAGTGCCTATATTTTACACTTTTCAGATGCATATTATCAATACCACCTGTTAATGTCTGCAGGACTCAGCACAGCCAAGTCTTATCTGTCCTTGCCTTTCAAGTGCCTATGTATTGTTGTCTTCATAAACAAGAAGATTGATTTTTAGTTCATAACTTTAAGTCATTGTATCTCAATGACCCTGCCTCTCTGGTAGGGTAAGTATAATGGTAATGTTTGCAACATTTCATTCTGTCAGTCATTACAATATCATCATATATGACAATAAGATGTCACAAATGTTAAAACATTTTGCACTTCACAGAAATATTTTTCAATAGTATTGAAATCCCACAACCATTAAAAAAAATAACTTTCAAAGCAGAAAGGGTGACTATGACAACCTTGCTTTTCTAGAACAACTTCTATTTTCTGTCAGCTAACTTAAAGACCATGATTAAGAAGTTATGGAACTGTAGCCAGATCAGGGAATTCTTTTTTTTTTTCTGTATCTGATTTATTTCAGTTAATATTTTTTAATTTTTACATCCTTTTTAATTTTTGTACAATATTGTCCTCTCAGGTGTAGTCCCTCTAACATTCCCACCATTGATTCACCCATGCACCATCACCATAGTCCCTTGTGCTCTTCCCGCCCCTGTTTTGATCCCTTTTTCTCCTTCTCCCCTGCAGAATGTCTCTAATTTATGCCTGTTAGCTTTGTTTTTTTTTATCATCATTTCATTATCATCATTTTCCTGATCCCTTATTTGGTTCCTCTATATTCCTCCTATAAGTGACTTTTTCTTTTTCCTTCTCACTTATTTCACTGAGCATAAACACTTCCAGCTCTGAAAATTCAGTTGCTGCAAATTATATCAATTTATCTTTTTTGATTTCTGAATAGTATTGCATTGTGTGTATCATACCACATCTTCTTGGTCTAGTCATCTATTTTGGGGCATTTGGGTTGTTTATGTATCTTACCCACTTTAAATAGTGTTGCAGTAAACACAGGAGTGCAGGTATTCTTTTGAATTAATGTATTTATGTTCTTTGGGTAACTTGCAGACTTCTAGGAGTGGAATTGCTGGGTCATATGGTATCTCCATTTTTCATAGTTTAAGGAACCTCCAAACAGCTTTCCATAGTGGCTGGACCAGTTTGCATTCCCACCAGCAGTATAGGAGAGTTCCTTTCTGTCCACATCCTCGCCAACATTTGTTGTTGCTAGTTTTTTAATATGTGCCATTCTCACTGATGTAAGGTGGTATCTCATTGTGGTTTCATATGCATTTCCCAGAAATCAGGGATTTCTTATGTGAGAATCCATGTTTCATAAGCAACCAAATTGTCTGTGAATCTTACAAATGGCAGAAATGTAAGTGTGCCAGTTGAGGGTGAAGATGTTTGATGAGTTTTGACTTTTTTTTTAAAGATTTTTATTTTATTTTTATGCATACACAAGCTGAGGTACAAACCAGAGTCGCGGGAGGTGACAGGCTTCACCAGAGACAGATTTGGGAGCAGACCAGGTAGACGAACTGAAATAGACTGCAGAGGGGAGCACCGGGCGAGGCAGAAGGTCTGCAGTGCCATGTGGGTCCCCTCCCTGGCCAGCGATCGAACTCGCACTGCTGTACAGCAGATGCTTTACAGTGAGGCGCTCAACCTGCTGTGCCACCAGGGAGGCCCCTTGACTTTTTTTAAAATCAACTTTATCTGAAAAGATACTGCATTTTGTTGTCACATGGCAATGTATACAAATACTTAATGGCTTAAAATAAGTTATTTTGCTTATTTGATCACAGTTCTTCTATTGGGCCAGTATTATTTGGACCTGCCTCTGTTCAAGCTGACAACAGCTAGGGATGTTTTTGGTGGAACACCAATTGAATATCAATTTCTAAGATAGCTTCACTCATATGGTCCCTTTGTGTAGTGCTTGTCTTACTCATAGAATGTTGATTTCAGGGTACAGAGCCTTACTATTATAGATAACTGTCCCCATAGGACAAAAGCAGTATCCCTACCCTCTTTCTATTGGTAAGTAAAGTCACAGAATGATTCCAGTTTCAACAAGTGAAGAAATGCACAAAAGTGCAAACATAGTGAGAGTAGAAAAAGAGGCTATACCTGGTAAGCCTCATATATCCCTGAGGCAGAGAACTGGTCCATGCTACTCACCAAACACCTGGCTCATATTAGGGGCTAAAAATATATAATGAGCAACTGAGTAAGGAATGCATAAATTATATAAGGAATAAGAAAACTGTTGATGAAAGAGGTGGAGAATTAAATAGAGGATTTCATAACACTATTAACATTTCCTAATTTTAAAAAGCAAAGTTTAGATGAATTCAGGTTGCAATTTCTGAGAAATATACAGTGTAATAGGCTGTCAGAGAGCCTGACACATGAAAAACATGTGGCCCAGTCTAAAGAAAATCAAGCTATCTAAGCAGTTTAAAGCTATAACATTGGAGATGTCAGTCATTATTCTTTCTCAACAGATGGTAAACAGGAATGAATGAAGCAGGAATTCCAAAAAGAAAACAAATCAAAACAAAAACAAATGCCTTCAAGTAAAGCTCTGTAAACCAAAACAAAGCCAAATGATCATTACTGTAGATTATAGTTAATGAGCTCTCAAAATTCATGTTGAAACCCTAGCCCCTAAAATAATGGCACTAGAAGGTGGGGCCTTTGGCAGGTGATTAGGACATAAGCATGAGCGTGGAGCCTCAGTGATTGATGCCCTTAGCAGAGAGCCCAGTGAATCCACCTCCTCTTATTCCTTGTGAAGTTACAGTTGGAAGATAATCTAACTGTAGACTGTAGAGAAAGAGACCTTTCACCAGAGACAGAATACACAGGAACAGTGACCTCAGATGTCCTGGCTTCCAGAACTGTGAGAAGTCAATGTTTATCATCTGTAAGCCACCCAGTTTATCATATTTTTGTTAGACCAACCCAAATATACTAAAACAATCACCAAACATGAATACATTTAAATATTTTCCAAATAGGAGGATTATAACTGATAATGATTTATAAGGCTCAGAAAGAAAAATTTCAATCAGGAAATGAAAGCACTGATGAGAACTTATGTTTTATATAAACATTAATGTCTGTGTAGTTAAGATTGTACAATTCCACTCATGTGTTGCCCTCCTACCTTAATCATTGCTTTGCTGTTGCTCATATAAACTAGTGTCTTTTAAAAAGCTTAAATGCAGGATAATAATTTCTAAGGAATACATGCTGTTCAAATAAAAATATATACTGTTTTATGATCACACTTATAATCCTCAAACCTAGCAGTATCCTATTGGAAAAACTCAAGTTTCAACCCTGATTCTTTAGACAATAAAGTAATAAGGAAAAAAAGTCAAGCAGAAAAATTGGACCTTGGTTAAGTGTTCAAAAACGCAAAATTGGTTATGAATGAGTCACTGCTATGCCTATTATATCATTGTTTAGTTCCATTTGACAATTGGATTTCATTAAAATGACAAACCCACAAATAATTAAAGTTTCTTGAAGTGTATTAGCAAAAATGTTTTCTAGTCTACAAGAGACATAGATAAATAATAGCATGTTCGAAAATCAAGGCTACTCAATGTGCTCTTTTGGGTTTACTGTTCCTTATGGGCAATGCCTAACTATTGACTTGAATAAAAGCTTAACACAGAATAAGCTCATTTTTTCATTCCTTAATAAGTAAGTACTGTGGCAATACTCTGTTTCAAGTCAGGTTTTATGTTTCAGAATAAATCAATGAATATAACAATATTCACCACTTTTTTGGAGCTTATATTCTGAGGGAGGAGATAGAAAATTAGTAACATTGACAAAAATATATAGCATGTAAGAGAATAACAAATGCTATGGAAATAATAAAGCTCGAATATGGTAAATGGGAGGAATCAGGCATTTGATAGGGGGCCATATTAGGCCTCCCAGAATAGTAACTTCCAGCAGAACTCTACAATGGAAGGGAAGACTATTTTAGGCAAAAGTAACTACTCATTTCAAAGATAATAAATCAAGAAAGTGCTTGGTTTATATGAGCAACAATAAGGAAGTAACTAAGATGGGGGGACAATGAGTAAGTGAAATTGCATCACAAAATAAGTTACAGAATAAAGTGTTGATTGTGGTGCTAAAGTAGTTCTGAAGGTCTCAGATGATTTTTTAAATTTTTTTTTATGGAAATGCAAAACCATTTTAATGTTTTGTTCAGAGAAGTTTATGTTCAACTAGATTTTAGCACATCACTCAGACTGCTATAATGGGACTAGTCTGGAAGAGGTTAACTCTGCTGTCTCCAAGCATGTAAGTCTAATGTTCTTGGCTGGCTGCTTCTAATTTCTTCTTTAGTCATCTTATGATGTAGCTACTCACATGACTTGTACACATTCCTTGCAACACATGTATTCTATTTGCTTCTTTTTTTTCTTAATGCCATGCAAACTGATCATTAATAAAGAACTTTTGAACGTCTTAATAATCTAGACAGAAAATATGCACATTCTATAACCCCAGTTTCTGCAGTTATGAATTCTCTTTGGGTAATATCAAACATTGACATTAGTTAACTAAATCAATTAATTAAAGAAATATTTATTGCTTGTCCTCTCTGTGTCAGAGACTATTCTTTAAATAGGGATTTATTAGTCAACAAAATAAACCAGGACTGTGTTCTCATGACACTCTTATGAAAGTTCAAGTTGTCTATTCAATATGCATTATACATAACCAAGATTACATCTCATTTACATAATTTGAATTTTATTTCAGAGAGTAGCCATGGGGGTGTGGGGGCATGCTTAGGCATATTGCCATTTTCTCATAGAAATCAAATATCTGAGGTTACAAGATATTTTCTGATTCAGTTTTCTGCCTTTGAAAAGGGAGAGTGTTTCTGCATTTAACACTTTCATTGCTTGGTATGCTGTTTTTATTTTGTTTTCTACTTTCTCTGTGCTGCTCTATGAGATTGGGAGACAATGTTCCAAACTCTCTATAGACATGACCCAGTTGATCTAAGTCAACAGCTACAATCCACACTTCTGGCCTTTGGGGACGAGCACATCATCCCATTCAGGTCAGTGGAATGAGAGGTGTTTTCTGTGGGCTTCTGAGGAATATACTTTCTCGAGCGTTCAGAACAATAGTCTCTCTGTTGGCTTATTATAAATGAGTGGCTTGGTATAGTAGCTTCTGGTAGCCATCTTGTAATCCCAAGAGAAAATATCCTTAAGCTTAAACAGTGCTGAGAAGAATGCCAAGATTTGGAAAGAAATGGAGACTTTTGTGATGTCAAGAGACATTGGATCAAACCTGACCTAAAGCCTGTTGTACTTCTGTTTCTCAGTTACTGACCTCATTGAGTTCCTTTGTTGGTTTAAACCTGAATTTGAGTTATTATATCTGTGATTTCAACCAGGTGACTCCTATGTGATAAACCTGCAATCTGCTCCATGTTGACAATAACAGGGAAACAGAGTTTCTCACATTAAGGGATTTAAATGTTAGTGACTGAGGGGCCTCCCTGGTGGTGCAGGGGTTAAAGTCTCAGTGCTGGCAAGATATCACCAGCCACTGTATCTTGAAGGAGTCCATCCCAGGCCAGGGAGCTGACCCACATAAGGTGCAGCAGACCTCTCCTGTCTCACCCGCTGCTCCCCTCGGCAGTGTATTTCAGCTGATCCATCTATTCTTCTCCTCACTCTGCCTCTGATGAGTTCATCATCCTCCCACCTCTGGCCTACAGCCCACCTCTTGTATTCATAAATAAATAACTCAGTTTATTCACTGGGGAGATTTTAAGGTACCAGGACAGATTTCTTGGCATTAAACCTTGATGTGCCTTATAAAAATTAGTGAGGCAAAGAAAGAGTCCATTTTACTAATATTCATTAGCATTTATTGTTTGTTATCTACAGTGCTAAAATACTTGCATTTATTTCTAATTTAATCTCTATACCAAATTTGAGGTAAGTACATTTTACATTTAAAAAATGGTAAAAATGAAGCTAATAAAAACTAAATGACTTACCCATTTTCAAATAGCAAAGAATTGCAGGTCTGGGAACTTGACCAAGCACTTTGACTCTTAAAAGATTCATATCGAAATCCACTAATAAAACTACTGGCTTCTAGAATTTTGAGACTAAAGCAGAGACTTATGCCAAGTGTTTCTTTGTAACCTTGGATTTGAGGAGGAATGAAATAAATGAATGTAGGGAGGAAATGAGGGATTGGTTATTTTTAAAGAATATAATGCTCCAAAGTTTAGAGTTTAGTCCTGACAATTTGATTTCTTATACAAGAGGGAGGATACTAAATATTATATTCTTGAACCTCACTAAGATATGTGTTATCATCAAGGAATACCTGTACAAATTAGATATCAAGTACTGAGATTAAATAATATCAGCATGACTTGTGATTATCTCAGCAGTGTTGTATAAATTTGTGGGACTCCTCAACTGTATATGTAGCTTGAAGCAATATAAATATACATGAAATGTAATAAACATAGTCACATATAACCAAAAGCATTCTTAAAGAATCTTAGCAAAACCATAATGTTTTATGTATATGGAATATTATATTTTAATGAATGGTAATTCTGTAAAATAACCCTTTTGGACATGGAGCTAAAGCTTTTTATTTTATATATGCACAAAACTATCATTGCAATGATAGAAAGTATAAGCTAATTGATGCCTAGTTATTAAAATATTCATGATTAGGATCTATTTCAGTTGACTTTAGATTGTCTTTCTTAAAATAAAAACATTTGTTTATGGAAACTCGCAATCATTGCTGGTGTGGGAATACAAAATGATATAGTCATAGAAGACAGTTTGGCAGTTTCTTACAGTTAAACATAGTCTTAAAATACAATCCAGCAATCATGTTCCTAGGTATTTACTCAAATGAGTTAAAATTTTATGCCCACATGAAAACCTGCCCACATATGTTTATAGCAGCTTTATTCATGATTGCCAAAAATTGGAAACAATCAAATGTCTCAATAGGATAATGGATAAAAAAATTTAGTGCAACAATACAATGCATTATTAGTCAATGATAAAGACAAGTAAGCTTTCAAGCCACAAATAAATATGGAGGAACTTTAAATGCATGTTGTAAGAGAAAATAACCAATCTGAAATGTCTATATACTATATGATCCTAGCCATATGCTATTATGAGAAAGGCTAAACTAGAATCAGGAGGCGGGAAATAGGGATGAGTAGGAAGAGCACGGGACACTGTTAGTATTGTTATATACTACAATGGTGGACACGTGGCATCATTGACTTGTTTAAACTGTTCCCACCAGCAATGATTGAAAGTTTCCATAAATGTCTTTAAGAAATACAATCTAAGAGTGAACATTACACAAACTATGGGTTTTAGATAATGCATTGATGTTGGTTCATCAATGGTAACAAATGAATCACTAATGCAAGTTATTAGTGACAGGACAAACTGTAAGAAGGGAGAGGGATTATACACATAGTCTCTGTACTACCTGAACAATTTTTCTATAAACCTATAACTGCATTTAAAAATCAAAGTAATATTTAAACATTTTTGTAGTGGCCATTTTTTGGCAGCCTAAGTCAAGGATAATTGAAATCTCAAATTAGAAGTTCCAATACATTCTGGAATTCACAAGGCCCTTGGAGAATCTCTAGTCTGTCTTTATTTATTTTAGGACCTCAGCTTCAGAGAGTTTAATGGCTGTCCCCATGACTACTGAGCATGCAAATGGGAGACTCTAGACTTGAATTGTTCACTTAACTTGTAGTTCATAACTCAGAGTTTACTAGGCCAGCTGACTGATTTGGCAATATAAAAAAAGGTAATGATGCAAAATCACCAAGCATGAGATTTGTTCAACAGAGGTGAAAATGGGAATATACATTTCCTACATGTTTTTAGTTCTGCAATTAACAGTCCATATTTTGAGAACATACACCCCATATTTACATATGCATGTGAGCATACACATGCATACTTAAACACACTCATATGTAAACACCTTTAGCAGGGACTGTTGATGTGAAATAAAGCTAAACTCCTAGAACAGGGTAGAATCTGGCTTATTTTATTTTCATTGTATAACATTTCTTGAAGTTTATTGAATTCCTTTTTGTGGGGCAGGGATAAAGTAGTAGTTACTGAACAATTCCTAACTTGTAGAAATCCATTCTTTTTAAAATCTAGCATCTGTGTAGATTTTTGTAACTTGGCAGATCCCGTATCTGGCTGGGCAAGACAAATTTCAGCTGGAAAAATATGTTATGAAAAATCTTTCAGATGTCACATCACAATGGGGCCTCAACTAAACCCCAAAGTACAGCTGGACCATATTATTACATAGCTATTTTATTTGCATTCCTGACCCCTAAGGAGTAAGTGGATTTCCATCTGGTATATTGTATCATTCTTCTTCTATGATCAGCATAAATAGTTTTTTAAATGTTATGCTAAAAGCATAACTGCATTAGCCATTATCGGTCAACTTATTTGAAATAATATTTTTCTTTACTAACTTATTAGCAAGGGACTGTAAAACCAACCAGGAACCCCAAACTAAATCATACTCAAATATAGTCAAAACTAAATAACTTTTCACAATTAAGAATGAAAAAAGGCTAAAAAGATATATATTTTAAAAGAATATACCTTTTAAATTATCTATTATTTGTTTAGATGTTTGTCATTTCTTCACATTCTCAAATGTAATTTATATATAGGAACTCATGAATCAAGCTACCAGATTACAAGGCTTAATATTTCAGGTCGAGGAGAAACAAACAAGCAAAAAACAAAACAAAAAAAAACCGGGGCAGAGCGGGGAGGGAAGGGAAAGAAAGAAGCAACCTTTGCTCCAAAATTCCACAAAGTTCTCATATCTGGTATGTGACACAAAGTTCTTATATCTGGTATGTGAGTTCATTTCTAGAACAGGGTAAATTTTAAATCCTAATGGCAGATGAAAAAATGACCACTCAGTGGGGTGAAGAGAGTTCTTTGAACTGGTGAGTAGCAGAGTTAGAAATTTGCTTATGACTTCTGGTCTGCTTTTTTGTTGCTGTCAGTATTATGTCCACTTTACTTTTTCTCTATCCTTTTTTATTAATCTCTTGCTTTAAATTATATTTAGCTACTTCTAAGTAATGGGAAAGAGATGTTATTAAAAAACATTATTTTCTGTTTAATCATACATTAAACCAGTATCTATTTCCCTCTGAAACTCTTTTGTGGATGAAAGAATTTAAAGTACAGGAAAGACAGTTTCATTTTGTTTGTTTGTTTTAATTTCCTGATGTAGAGGACAACTATTAACAACTATTTTAAACTTAAAAAAAATAACCCTTTTCTATTCAGAGCTTTCTGTTAAGGACCCATAAAAAAAAGGTTAAGTACTATATGCACCTAAAAGGTGTGTCCTTGGGAGAGAAAAGCTGAGTGATAGCCTGCTTGCTCATCGCATGTTGCCAGTATTGGAAATGGCCCAAGAGAATAACATCCAGGCCTTCAACATGTCTTAACATCAAAGCATCCTTGGCAAAGATTTCCCACTTCTATGCCAGGCCAAGAATGCTTTCGTTGCAGGAAAGTTTGTGGACTTGTGGCCTCAAGATCCCTAATTTCAAGAAGAATCTCAAGAGGCTGAGAGAGTAAATGGCATCAGGAGCAAAGGGGCTGGATGGGGCCGCCGCTCCATGCTGGACAGGACAGAACAAACACCAGCTTGGCAAGCACACACAGATGGTCACAATGCATGGATGGGCTGCTGCTGCTAAATTTAATGCCAAGTTGGCTTAATGTCTGTTGCCATCCCTGCTCTGTCTTGTACCCCACAGGACTGACCTCTGTGAGCTTCTTTATGGTGTTTCCTTAGTGTCTACCTTCCACTGGTCTGTCCAATGAGAGGAGACTGATGGCATGGGGAGAACTGGTCTGTCTCACTACCCTCTCCAGAAGCTGGGGTCACATTAGTGGTTGTGTTCCTCTGCTTTCGCCACAACAGCACTTACAATGTGATCCCCCACCAGCCCCCAAGACTACAGCTTTCCTGGATTCCTCTAACACCAGCACCTCACTTTTTCCTGCACTTGCTGCTGGTGCTGGTCACTAGCTGACCCACCATTCCCCCCTATTTGCTTATTGCATGGCCACACCTTTGCACAGTCCCTTGATGAAAGTCTTTTCACATCAGTGATCAATGTGTTCCTTCTGCTCAATCATAATATCAAATAATAATAGATAAATGGTTTATAAAAGCTCATAATAACCATCAAAGGCCAATAAATCTGATTTACAAAGAAATATTATTTCCAGATACATTTTTAGAGAAGTTGAATGACTTGCTCAAGGTCGTGCATTGCAAATGGATGAATTAAAAGTAAAGCGCTGGTATTCTGCCTCCAGAGCTTAGGCTCTTCATCATTATGTGACCCTACATTGCAACTCATGACATTCTCAAGCAAGTATCGAAAAAGCCTATGTATAAAAGCACTTAGGAAAATTTATAGTTGAAAAAATCAAACTTGGGCTGTCTTTCCAAATTATTTTTCCAAAAGGGTAAAATTTCCACCCTGTTATTTGACTATTACAGCTTAAGATGATGCAGCAGGTATTCATATATCTTAAACCAACAGTGTATTTTTTTTACATGTGGAAATTCTGTTTTCAACATTAGCTACATGGTAGTGTAGTGCCTGGATAAATCTGCCCAGCAACAAAAGTGAATGATACAACATCTGTCACTGTTTTCCCTCAAGGACACCAATAGCTGTGGAGACTAACCCCTTGGGGCAAGCTGATCTCATCCTGCCTTTGATGTCCTGAGCAATATCTACTGATCTATAAAACTTATCATCAACTGTAACAGTGAAATCTGTCTTTACTTAGTGTTAATAGCTGGATATCTAGGAAAGTCTAATAATAATGGCGAGTATACTGTCTACAAATATTTCTTTTTAAATCCTTAATATTTCACCTTCACTCAACCTACTCAGTATTATAGAATAGACGATATTAGATACTGACTTATGTCCAAGTAAGTCACTATCACAAGATAAGATGATTTCATACTGAGAGTTACAAATTAAAAATTATCACTACAAAGCTGATGTAGTATTATTTCTTACAAGTTCTAGCAGTTCATCTTCTTTAGGTATTTTATATCAGAAAATAAGAGTGTTAATTCTGAAAGTTATAGGGACACAGGTGAATTCATTCCATTGTTGATTTAGAAACATGAATGTAATGTACAAGACCAAATTTGGTCTTACTCAATTTACTTTGTGTTTTCTCTTAAAAGATAAAATAATTGAATGTATGAGTGAAGGGACCAATAAATGAATAAGCAAACTACAGTTTTAGGTTGAAAATTATTTGCTCTACACTGTGAGGGCTAAATAATAGAATGATAATATTGAAGAACATTACAATATCTCTAGTTTACTTGATTCTCCTTTTATACACAAGGCCCTGGGGGGGGTGGAATTCACAGTTGCTGAATAACTATTAAATGTGAGTTATTGACTTATACAATATTTAAACCTAAAGTTAATTGTAGCATCTAAACATAGACTATTAACCATTAAGAATAAGGCCATTGCTATCATATCTGTGTGTGATACCTAGCTGTACATCCTATGTATAGATGAGATACTGAATTTCAGGAAGTCAAAAAGGTCATTTTATATAAAGGAGATAAACTGGTAGGATAAATATATCAGCCTTACTTCCAGTAAAATCTAAACTGAATGATTTGACTTAGATGAATAGCTAAATGAGTTTTGTAATGCTATGTTCTTTATATCCACTCCCAACCCTACTTTAACATAGGATAGCCAACTCAAGGAAAATTTGAGGTCTGTTGAGGTTAAAACCACTTAAGCAATGACCACTACTATTGACAGCCTTGGGATAAAAATGGAAAAAAATAGAATGAACTGGAAAGCACTCCCCACTACTTATGAACTTAAATTCATTTAACTTTATCTGAATTGAACACATTCCCAGAAAAAGAATGATTAATAAATGGTGGTTGTTGCTACTAAAAAGCACAAATACTCTGATTTTCTATTCAGGAAATCAAGCCTTCAATAGAAAATGTGACAATTTAAATATCAGACAAACAAGGGTTCAAATCTGAGTTAGACTCTACAGTAGGTAGAATACCTCCCTACACCCCCAAGATGTCCATGTCTAAATGTTGGTAACTTATGACTATATTGTCTATATGACAATGGACAATTTTTAAACCAATAGATGGAATTCAGATTGCTAATTAGATTATCTTAATATTGGAAGAGTACTGTGAATTATCCTGATAGGCCAATGTCATTGCTTTGTGGAAGAGGGAGGCAGAAGAGTATATCATAGGGTTGTGCTGTGAGAAAGATTATAGCAGCTATTGCTTGCTTTGAAGATAGAAGGAGGCTGTGGGTCAAGGAGGACAGATAATCAGCAGAGACTGAGAAAGGCAAGAAACAGATTCTACTGTCTCTAGAAAGAGACACATTTCATTTCATTTTAGATCAATCATGCCATTTCAGATTTGTGACCTCCAGAACTATGAGATGATACATTTGTGTTGTTGGAAGATACACTTTGTGGAAATTTGTTCTAGTAGCAATAAGAACGAATAGGACTCTAAGGCAATACTTTTTCCTGTATCATATTCTTTCCCTGAACCTAAATGAGCAAGAACTGAATCAAAGGCATAGGAACTAAGGGCTGGGTTAGAAGGTAAGATGCTGTGAATCCCAGATGGTATGCAGGAATGGTGAGAGAGATATCTTGAATAAAATGAGTTCTATGTCACTAATATACTTTGAGAAATAATGTAGAGGAGATTTTGGTGAGAGGAGTATGCGTAAACCCTCTTACCTCAGTGATGTGATGTCCACTTTTGAAGAAATTGACTAACATGGCAAAGAAATCACATATAATATTTTTTTCATGAAAACAGTGTGCTTCATAGACAGTTTTAAACCACACTTTCATTCTGCGGATCTCTCAGTAAAAACTGGTTACAAAAATACAGATTACTCCAGAGCAAAACGCTCCAAAACAATGCATCATGTCCACTTAACTCAACCTTTTAATCTAGCACTAAACCAAAACTTTTTTGGTGAAAAAATCCAGCATTGAGACTAGGTTGTTCTATTTTAGACACTAGTAAAATCTGCTCTTGATAGCTTATGTGAATTATCACTTTGAGAACATACGCTGTCCTTCTGTAATAGAGCTGCCTCTGGGCCATTGTTTAGTGGAAATCAAACCTTAATTTGGGTTCCATCTGGAAAGGGATCTCCTTCCAGCATAAGCACATGCAGTGTCATGGGCTTCAGGTGAGATAGCTTTAAAATTGCAAATAATATCCATCATCCCTTGATTCTTCACAGGAATTCATAGCAATATTTTCTAAGCTTCATCAGTGCTATAGTTTTTCATTGTTTCTTAAGTATCAATTGGTGGAAGGTGTTTGATTATGCAGAATTCTGAATTGTATTTTATTTGCTTCCTCATACCAGTTCTGACCACCTCTTTGGTGTCTGAATGCTAGAATTTAGAAAGAATTTCAAAGACCACTCACTGCCTTTGTATTTGGATAAGACACAGAGTTTTGGGAGGGCAATTTTTTTGTTGTTATATTTTAAAAGGACAGGATTAGTGGGAAAGGATAAAGAAGAAGAGAAGCACCTGCATAGTCACAGACAGGCAGGAGAGCTGCTGGGATAGCAACTTAAAGATCTGAGATTTCTTTCTCTACCAATGTTTCTCAGAGAGACAACTTATAAACCACATCCGGAACACACTCTTTTATGAAATGAAAATTCCCAGAAATGAGTGTGTCATTAGTGATAAATATTTTCTTATGTATTCATCCACAGACTAGCTTGCAAAATTTTGAGTAGTCATTCCAGGAAAAAACACAGACAGTGTAAATAAAAGTAGCATTGATAAATAAAAGATGTTTTCACAAATTTACAGCTATTACTAAAGAACTAAATTTTTAATATAGATGTTCTCCTGACTTGGAAATATTCTCTCCAAATCAGTATTTGGGCATTTCTAGGTCTTTCAATGTTAATTTCACATTTTGAAATCCTTAGTGAATGAGTTTCCTTCTATGTAAATGAAATCTCAGAGGAAAGACCGCCCTTTGGAGCGATAATAACCAATGAAAAGCTGGATTTGAAATCTATTCATAGTTCTGGTTCAGCACCCTGATCCAACATCTAAACTGCCCCCAGGCACTAGATGCTCTTAACAATTATGGGAGACAGTTGTTGTTCCCTCATTTTTCTTTTAAGATGTACGCTAAGACACAAAGTTAATATAAATGCTAGTTGTCATATACATAATAATATATGTTATACCACTTGTAAATATATGTGTATTGAAGATATAATAATGACTATACTGTAAAGCAGTACAGTTCAGATGTTGCATGTTGGTGGATTATGGGGTGTGTGTTCCTAGCATTGTGTTTTTTAGATGTTAGAATACTCCAAAATAAATTTAGGTAAATAGCTCAAATTGGTAAATTTCATGTCAAAATCCATTTTCACCTTTGATAATCTAAAATGGCACCAGAATGATGGAAGTGAGTAACAATGACATCTTCAGATGGACACAGTCTCTGCTATTAACTCAACACAGAGAAATGGCCTGACATCAACCAGCTTCAAACAAGAGTATGGTCCAATCCCTCCTCTTGCTAAAAGCAATTAACTCGAATTTCAGCATTTTGCCTGGAAACCACCTTGCTGATAAAACAGTCAATTTTTACTATGACAGGGTAACATGGACTGTATATTTCTAGCCTTGTATTATTTTCCTTTCCATTTTTTTAAACTAGTTTTCTTGTCTTTCTCAATCAATACTAAATCCAATACCCATTACTTAAGAATTTTTTTTAAAGATTTATTTATTTCTGCATACAAAAGCTGGGGTACAGGCCAGAGTCATGGGAGGTGAGAGGATTCACCAGACAGAGTAGGGGGCAGAACAGGCACTCTGACTAAGCACACTGCTGAGTGAAGCAGCAGGTGAGGCAGCAGAGGTCTGTTACGCCACGTGGGTCCCCTCCCTGGTCAGTGGCAGGGATCCAACTCGTGGTACAGTGGCTGTGGTTTGCTTCATAGTGCATTGCTTAACCCACTGCGCCACCAGGAAGGCCCTATTTAAGAACTTTTATTTCACTCAGCATAAATCCCTTCCTGCTCCATCCATGTTACTGCAAATGGCATGAATATATGTTTTTGATTGCTGAATAGTATTTCATTGTCGTGTGTGTGACAGACAACATCTACTTGATCCAGCCATTTATTTTTGGCTGAATTCCATATAAGCTAATATTCTTTACCTTGACAATTAAAAAACAAAACAAATCTTCAGGACATAATTAATTGCACGTAAAATTGTGGAGTAATGCAACCTTTCCAATTCATAAATTATATGTCTCCATAGTGCAGAGTCCACACAAACTTTCTAAGAAAATAAATTTCTTTTAAAGAAAAAGAAAGTTTGGCCAATGGAATATTACTGAGTGAATCTACCATGACCAAGTAGGATTTATCCCAGGAACACAAGGATGGTTCAATATTCAAAAGTCAATAAATGTAATCCACCACATCAACAAAAAGAAGATAAAAACCACATGATTATATCAATAGATGCTGAGAAAGCTTTTGACAAAGTTCAGCATCCGTTTATGATGAAGGCCCTTGAAATTCTCGGGATAGAAGGACATATCTTAACATAATAAAGGCCATCTATGACAAGCCCATAGCCAATATCATTCTCAATGGCAAAAAGCTAAAAACCTTTCTCCTAAAATCTGGAACAAGACAAGAATGCCCTCTTTCACCACTTCTCTTCAATATAACACTGGAAATCCTGGCCAGAGCAATAAGACAAGAGAAAGGTATACAAGGTATTCAAATAAGGAAAGAAGAAGTAAATTTATCACTGTTTGCAGATGATATGATAATATACAAAGAGAACCCCAAAAGCTCTACAGAAAATCTAATCAAGCTAATCAACCGGTTTAGCAAAGTAGCAGGAAAGAAAATCAACACACAAAAATCAGTAGCCTTCCTTTATACAACCAAACAAGCTGAAGAAGAAATAAAAAAAAAAGTTTATAATTGAAACCAAAAAAATTAAATACTTGAGAATAAATCTAACAAAAGAGGTGAAGGACCTCTACAAAGAAAACTACAAAACATTGCTAAAAGAAATAGAAGAAGATAAAAGAAATGGAAAAACATCCCTTGCTCATGGATTGGAAGAATTAATGTCATCAAAATGGCCATCCTACCAAAAGCAATCTACAGATTCAATGCTATTCCAATAAAAATTTCAATGTCATTCTTCAAAGAAATAGAAAACAAATTGATGAAATTCATATGGAGACACAAAAAAACTCAAATAGCCAAAGCGCTCCTAACTAAAAAAAAGGGAAGTGGAGGGATCACACTTCCAGACTTCAAACTTTACTACAAAGCCACAATCATAAAAACTGCATGGTACTGGAACAAAAACAGACACATAGACCAACAGAATAGAATAGAAAGCCCAGAAACAAACCCACAAGCTTATGAACAACTAATCTTTGACAAAGGAGCAAAGAATATACAATGGAATAAAGACAGCTTGTTCACTAAGTGGTGCTGGGCAAACTGGACTGCTACATGCAAAAGAATGAAATTAGAATACTGCCTTTCACCATGCACAAAAATCAACTCAAAATGAATTAAGGACTTAGACATAAGACCTGAAACCATAAACTATCTAGAAGAAAAAGTAGGCAAAACCCTGCATGACATACACATCAATGACATCTTTAGAGATACAATACCTAAAGCAAAGATAGTGAAGGAAAAGATAAGCAGCTGGGACTAAATCAAACTTAAAAGCTTCTGTACAGCAAAGGACACGCTAACCAAAACAAAGCGACAACTCACCAACTGGGAGAAAATCTTTGTACACAACATTACTGACAAGGGACTTATCACACAGATCCCCAAACTAACCAGACTAAACAAAAACAAAGTGAACAATCCAGTCAAAAAATGAGCAAAAATGCTAAAAAGGCAGTTCTCCAAAGAGGAAATACAAATGGCCAACAGGCATATGAAAAAATGCTCAACTTCTCTTGTCATCAGAGAAATGCAAATCAAAACCACTATGAGATATCACCTCACACCAGTGAATATGGCACATATCAAAAAAAGTAGCAACAACAAATGTTGGTGGGGATGTGGAGAAAAAGGAACTCTCTTACACTGCTGGTGGGAATGCAAGCTGGTCCAA
>JAGFMF010011752.1:21450962-21513586 GCA_019455555.1 Galemys pyrenaicus | reverse complement strand
AGGAGGAATATAAGGGAACCAAATAAGGATCAAGGAAAGGAATAAGAACAATAATAATAATAACAATAAAGATACAAAAACCAAAAATGAAAAGACAAGTACAAATTAGAAACACTTGGTGGGGAGGGAGAGGGGGAAGATTGAGGGAAGATGGGAGCATGGGGGACTGAGGTGATGGTACATTGGTGATATGGTGATGGGGAATACATGGGGATTACAGTTGATGTCAAATATATATAATTTTTTTTTAAAAAGGAATATTACTGAGTGGTGAAATATAAATTAATGCCATTTGAGGCGATGGGTAGAACTAGGAGGGATAATGCTAAGTAAATAAGCCAGACATAAAAAGATAAATATTTATGGTATCACTATTATATGGAATATAGAGAAACCAAACCAAGGGTCAGAGAAAGACAAGCTTAAAAACTAACACTGAAAGCTGATTATAGAATATGGGACATCCAGAGGGAGCAAGAGGTGAGGGACTGGTAAGAAGAACAAAGAGGGAAGGAAGCACAATGGCCCATGCTTCTGGACTCCAGTTGATCTGGTGGTGGGTGCACCATGTTGGAAATATCTAATGGGGAGACCCACTATTACTAAATTAAAAATTAAAATAAAGGATCCTTGAAAGCAAGTTCACTTACTCTCTAGGCATTTGTACCAAGGAAAAGCCAAGTGAGGACATAGCTCTCTACAAGGTAGAAGATAGCTCTCACAGAAACCACATTTGCTTGACTTAATCTTGGACTTCCTGGCCTCCAGAACTGTGAGAAAATAAATTTTTGAAGACTTATTTTATGTATTTATGCATATAAGAACTGGGGTGCAGGCCAGAGATGCAGGGGGTAAAAGGATTCACCAGAGACAAAGTGGGGAGCAGAACCAGGCAGGTCCACTGAAATACACTGGTGAGGGGAGCAGCGGGTGAGACAGGAGAGGTCTGCTGTGCCACAAGGGTTAGCTCCCTGGCCAGGGATGGAAATCATGTCTTAGTGTCTGGCCATAGCTTGATAGTGCAGATAAGACTTAACTCCTGCATCACCAGGGAGGCCCTAGAAAGAAAATAAATTTCTATTGTTTAAGCCCTCCAAGACAAATTAACAAATATAAAGCTGCCTTGATTAATTATTTCCTACCAAAACACAATTTTAACTGTTGTGCATTCTTTGGCACTAATGTTAATAAAGGATTTTAGATGTCTCCGACCCAATTGCATCATTGGCATCATCATGGCAAATGCTCAGTTGGGTTCCATTGTCAGTGTTTATTTACTGAGACCTGGTTGTCTGTCTAGGAGAAGACCTCTCCTTGAAGCTACATGGTTTTGGCTCCTTCTGATGATTTCTCCTCATTCCACTCTCTCCCTTTTAAGTTAAAAAAAGGAAAGCTAACTTTTCTCCTATGTTAAAAATATATGATTCTATTTACATGAGTAATCTAGAATTCATATTGAGAGAAAGAAGAACAGATGTTACTGGGAACTGAGAAGAGGAAACATAGACTTATTTCTTAAGGGCTCAGAGTTTCTGTTTGAAAGGATGAAAAAGTACTGGAAATGATTAGTAGCGATGGTTGCACAACATTGTAAATGTGCTTCACGCCACTAAGTTGAATACTTAAAATGTAAAATGGCAAAATTTATGTTATGCCAGTTTTTACCACAATTATCTAAAGCCACAGTCCTTGCAACCATCTGATTTGTGATGGCATCATTAAGTACTTGCTAACATAATATTAGTGCCACCCATTTTAATTACTGGCTGAAAATGTGGGCAACTACATGACATTAAAAAACAAAAATCGTTAAGTCTCTTCAGTAGTCTCAGTAGTTTTCGCTACGTCGCTTTACTCTCTTTGGACAGGTACAGCAAGAATGTTCTTGCCATTCCGAAGTTTAATCGATCAACTGTGTAAAGATTTGTTTTGATAACAAACTTCTGTGGTTTTTGTCTATAGGAAAAACTAAATACTCAGTTTCTAGTTGGATTTTGTATTTTTTAGACCATGAGTAATGCCGGGAAGTTATTGAAACTGGCCTCCAGGAATGAAGATGCTTCATGAGAAGCCAACCTTTTGATTTAAACCTGAAACACCAAATGCAATCAGGCCTCAGTTTTCTTTTGTTATCCCTGCAGGCTCATAATTATAAAGTAAGCTCACATATGGGTGATTTTATGCTTTTAAAAGTGATATGCTCAGACATCACTTATAAAAATGGGCTCATAAATTATTTCTACAAATGTTATTTCCTCAAGCATTTGAAATGATTTATTCAAAGTACAGGATTTGTTTCCAAAAAAAAAGAAAAAGAAACCACTCATGATTCAGATAAGAAGGCATGCTTCACTATATTGTCATATTAAAATAAATCTGCATCAAAAAGTCATCTTATGAAATATTAAAGGAACAGCCTCAACAAGGCAAGTTGCCAGGGATGAATTATTGCTGTTGAAAAGACAATTTGAATCAAATTAAGGGGCTTTTACTATCTCAGTAAATGTTTTTTGAGTTTAGTCATTTTCTACAGTAGAGACATTGAAATAAAATTTTTCACTGGTTTTCCTAGTTAAATTCTGGAGGACTGTATTCTGTGGGAGAGCATTCACTTTTCCTAGGATACAGGGTAAACTGAAAGGAGAATGTTTACAGACCAAATAGATGCTATGCAATAAATACACGCTATACAGACATGACCTGCATTTCAATGTTCCAAACTAAACAGGACATAACGTTCAGGCTGGAATATGAGTAAGAGGCAGAAAGAAGAAAATCTCTTAAAATCCTTAATCCATTCTGAGTTTTTCATAACTTGACAAAATTTAGATAGCTTATTTTATATAACCTTTCTCAACCTGTTCTAAATTCTTTCCAAATACAGATTCATTGTGGCCTCATTACACTTCATGTAACAACATAAGATGTTATCATAATGGGGAAAATGCCTAGGGTTACATGGATAATCACCAGGGGAGTCAAGAATCACACCTGAGTACCAGGCCCCAAGGTCTGCATGCTCAGCTATTATTCTAAGCTACCTTCCTGAAAAGCTAGTGAAGAGAAGTGATATTTGTTTAAAGAAATTACGTATAAGGATCTTTGCTTTCTACAATTCAACAATGCACATTCTTCTTTTCCTAACTTTGTGCTTGGTCTAAACATCTTCACATAGGATTATTTTACTTTAAAAAAATATGCATAAAAGTACTGGGGTATAGGCTGGGGTGGGAGGGTGTGAGAATTCATCAGAGACAGAGTGGGGAGCAGAACAGGCAGAACCACTGAAATACACTGCTGAGGGGAGGAGCAGGGGAGGCAGGAGAGGTCTGCTGTGCCATACATAGATCAGCTCCCTGGCTGGTGATCTAACTCAGGCCTCAGAGGTAATAACACTGAGACTTAACCCCTAGGCCACCAGGGAGGCCCTAGGGCATTTTTCTTGGTTTAAAAATGAAGGTCAACATTACTGAAGACACCTACTTTGGTAGGGTTGTGGGGGTGGATATGGCAACAGGTCTTATAACCTGCATTTTATACACCTGAAACAAATATATGTCAGTTATACCTCAATAATAATAAAAAGAACCTATCACAGTGCATAGCACAGAATAGGTGTTCTTAACCTTTATTTTAATGTCACATCAGTGTTCCTATATTTGCTTCACTTATTGTTACTAAGATATTTTTTTCCTTTTTCTAATTTTAATTTTTGCTCTTCCATATGTGCACATCCTCCATTACTAAGATATTAATCAACAAAACTAAAACAATTTCTAACTAGTTTCCTTGATTTTATCTTCACTGTCCTATATATGATTGCTAGATCTGATTTGGTAAACTGAAACATACCGCTATTATTATTTTATTTAAATACCTTGCATAACATCGAACTATTAAGTTCCGTAAAATTGACATCTTTTAATCACAAATGAATATTTGCTGAATTGAATGAATAAGTGCCCCATGAAAGACTTTCAGGTCCTTTCACATTCAGAATCTACTCTCTTTCCTTATCTCTCTTTAGTTTTTACTGTAAACATGAAACATTCATTTTTTGTGTAACTTAGATGTGCCAGACACCATGGTTGTTCCTGTGTATTCAAGGCTGATAAAAAAGCTCATGGCTTCTTTGAAAGGAAGTGTTCAGTTAAATCACATTGATCTTGTTCTGGTTTCTTACTTTCCCGCTACCAAGGCTTTGATAGTGTTGTTCCTCCAATCTCAAAATTTGACTCTTTCCCTTCCCTTCAAGTCATTATAGCAGCATTATCCAATATGATCTCAATAAAAATAAATAAGACTACACTTATTTATTATAAATTAGAAAAGAAGTTTATACTTATTCTGTTTTCACATTTCTTTAAGCCATCAGGATTCAACTCAAATTATACTTTGTTTTCTGTAAACACTTACCTAACCACTCTTGTGTAAAGTGATCTCTCCCCAACCCAGCCTTTGACATGCTGAGGCAGTATTTTAAATTGCATTATACTTTCCTTGGACTAGGAATTATAATGTGTAGTAAAAGTGTTTTTGTATGATCATCTTAAATTACGAGATACGTGTACATGTCATGTGTGTGTGACGTAAACATCCTGAATAGCATGCCTTTCACTTTATGCTTTTTGTTTCTAGGTATCTCCCACAGGACCTAGTATTGTTTTCTCCAAAGTTGTACCTTAGTCAATATTTACTAACAATTGATTGATTGATAGCTTACTGGAAATTAACTCTATTTTGCAAGAGAAGTATGAGACTTTCATAATAAACTACTGGTTGTTCTATAAATGTTGGCAAGGTGACTCATGGTGATCATTATTATGGAAAGGATAGTAAATCTCCTGCCAATGACAAAAGAGATGTTTCTGAGCATTCAGGAAAAGAGTCAGAGAATTAAGGGAATTTATACCTCTTGGTGAAAGAGAGGTCCATACCTCTGTAACTGTTCCTTATCTTAATCTATATCTTCCCAGTCCTTACCTCTTCTTATTTCTGCTTCATTGCTCAGAGTACATCTGGAGTCTCTGAGTCCTTTAAAGTCCATGAAAGGATTTCAGCAGGACGTGGAACCCAGTAAAAAGTTCTGCATAAAGAAAGCCAAGCAGTTCTTTAACAAATACAAAGCAGAAGTTTAAGTTTAAACCAAAGCTTAGTCTTACAACCACACCACCCTGAATACGCCCAGTCTCTCCTGTTCTTGGAAGCTAAGCCACAACTTATCTATCTGCAGAGTTGCTGTTTTTCCAACTATATCATGGATTACGTGATTTCTCACACAGGCAGAAAATACCCTGGGCTAGGAAAGAGTTGCAGTCTGGTTATTGGGCTGAGTGGCCAAGCCAGACTTGTAACCTCATCCACCACACAGGAGGCAGCAACAGAAGCACAAGCACTTAGGTATTGCATGAGTGTGTCAGGCATCGTTCTTAATGCTTTATGTATTGACCTTTTAAAACTGCATAGAAACTAGATTAAGAAGTTAAAGTACTTGGACTACGCACAAGGCTAACAGTAGTGATGGGTCAACAAAGTAGAAGAACTTAAGAGGAGGCCAAGGTAGTAGTTTTCACCACCACATTTTGATTCGAGTTACCCAAACTCAAGGCTCCTCTACATTCCACCCAAATGGTCTTTCTTGGTCAAGGAAGAAAATATGTCTAGGGAGGCAAAATAAAAGCCCAGACAGCCTCTCCAAGCTCTGAACTAACGCTGAAGAGTTCATTTAAGAATAAACCATTCACATCAGGTTTGCATTGATAGTCACTTGTTTCCAGACCTCTTAGAAAATAAAAGGGTGCCTGCCATTAGGAAACCTTTAAGTTCTGATATTCTTTATATTCTTAATATGCAGGTACAAAATCACTCGTATTTGCTGCTGGTGAGAAAGATTAACGAGCCTTGAAATGAACTCTGACAACTTGCAGAATATAGTTAGCCTGTTAGTTTATGGGTTGTCAGTAGAAATCACAGGTTAAGTGGTTTTAATAGTCAACGTGGTATATATTTGAAATTTGAATATTTCAAATATCTATAAAGCAGCAGATGTTTTAAGGAATCCTACCCTCTAAACAGTCCAAGCCAGGATGAGTTTAAGCAGTCGCTGCACAACTCTGCTTCCAGTTTCAAAGTTGTTCCATTTCCCATTATATTGCAAAAGACCTGGATTCTGTGTTCTGTCAACCAGTGACTTCTTTGTAACTTAATTGCATATGACTTTCTTGTGACTCAGTTTCTTCTGTCTAAAACTGGATGTAATGTAATACACGCTGTTTAATTTATAATTAAAAGTAGAGAGCTTCAGTAAGATGTTATTTGGTAAAAACATTGAGATTATGGATTGTAAGTTGGTCACAGTTTTTTAGTCTCTAAATTCATGATGCCCAAGAGTTCTAATAATTAATAATTATATCTTAAGAACTTGATCTTTCTTAAAATGTAGCATGTGTTAGGTACAAGAGGACTTAGGGATTACTTTCTGTTGTGTTTAGACAAAAATGAGAGTGCTTTAGTTTTCTCATCTGTAAAATGGATTGATGGTAAATAAGATTTCCTTGTTCAACTCAAACAACTGTTGTAAGTGAAAAAAAAAACAACTAGCATTTATGGATAACTCAATTTATTGGACTTATGCTCTTAGTGTACTTTCATTTCTACATTATGCATTAGATAACATTTTTTACCTATTTTACAGATATGGAAATTGAGTCCCAGGTTAAATAAATTGTCTGAACTCATGACTGGAAAGATACAAGATATAAACCTTAACCAAAAATGAGTCCACTATATAAACTAAGCTTAGTATTTTCTTCTACTTCTTCATTTTTTCCTCCATCTTTTGTTTAATATTCTTATTCACCTTCTTTCTTAGTCTCTATCTTTCCTTGCAAAAATTACTGTCTTATTCTTCACATATACTTTCTTTTTTCTATAGGGTTTTGACAAAGAGCAAACCAGAACAATAATCAAATACTGTGATGTGGCCTGTGATCAGTGATCTGAGCTGTCTTTGATACCGTCATTTGCCACATCTTTCTTAGGGGTTTATCATAAACCTTGAGTGTGCTGGGTGTAGGGGCTCTACAAATATGAATATGTTGTGCTTCCTCCTTAGATGTAAGACATATACATAAATGACCATGATATGAAGAAGAGATCGCTTGTGAAAAGAAAGAGGTCCATGCCATACAAGAAGACTTCAGAGGAAGAAATTACCTAATTCCAGGTAAGAGGACCTTGGATTTTGCTCCAATGTCCAGGGGAAATAAAACTTCCTTTTTCTAAACCATCAGAATAATTGCATATGTGATCATTAAATTATAATAAATTAACAGTAGAGGAGTGTGCTAAGGTGTTAAAATGGGAAGGAGGTGGTTAATAAGATAATATATCATGATACACCCTTCCTTCTCCAGGTCTGACTAAAGTATTCAATTCCTTCACATTTCATCAAAGCAAAAGGGTATTTACTCTAGTACTATAGATTTAGATGCTAGTGCAGGAAGGAGGGAGTATGAAGGTTGGGAGGAGGACAGGAGGGGAATGCACTCATATTTCACAGATGCTAATGTCAAGTTTCCACCTGGTAACAGCCTAGGGGCCACTGCATACAGACACAAGTCAAAACATAGAAAGAACTAGCAGCATCCAGCGAGGGAATTAGAAAAAAAAAAAAAAAAAAACCCTTCCAGTGGCTAAATAAATATCTTTTCTTGTGTTTGCACTTTCTTACTTTCTATTTACTGAAATTTGGAAAGAGTCATAAACTCGCTTGCCTTTTCAAAGTACTGGATTATATAAAAGTGTTGTCTATGAAAATCAACTTTTTCACATATAGGCTAAATTAAAATGTGACCTACTTTAGTATCTATGTGTTTTATTTAAAGAAAGCAAAAGCAATGGATGGACAAGAAAGATTTTAAATTAGGAGTAATAAGAGTAATAAATAACATGTTTTTCATGTAAAGCCATGGCTTTCTTCCAGGATAATTTATAAATATATTCAAAGTATATAGAAACCCCCACAGCATAGTACTTGAACTTGCACAAACAGCCCAAGGCAAGCAGGAATTCGAATGAGTATTTTCACATAAGCCTACTTGCTTATTTTCACAGACCACATTTAAAATAACTACAAGATTAATTTCATTCCATTTGCCGGACTCATACATCCTTGAAAGCAAGAAAAACTGTCATTTCAGAATTATAATAAACGTTACTTATAAACAAGACTAGAAGGGGTGGATGGTGGAGTGAGGTTGGGGGTGGGGAGACAAACCCTTTAGTTACAATATTTTAGGGAATTGAATCAACACAATAAAGCAAATTTCAAATTTCAAGTTGCTTCACTCTACTACATAAGCAGTTTAGAATTTTAAGCAGATGCAAAAGAAATAAAGCAAATGGGGAGAAAAAAAGGCCGATAAAGTTTCTGGCTACAATACAAGAGACATATCATTACCATATGATCTAATGTGGGTGTCAGCCGGATTGTGTTCATTGAGGGAAACCTTATTTTTTAACTGTGCTATGGAGTAGAAGCAGGAGGTTTTCAACCTAGTGACAGTCACAGAGCAGCACCTACCCCTCCTCCTTTCCACACCTGCAAACTCTTTTGCTTGGGCTGAATTTAGTGTAATTACATCTCAGCTTTGAGGGCTCCTGTGGCAAATCCCCGGATTAAAAGGTATGGTTTTCAATAATTGTCCTGAACTCTGCTACAGACTAATAAAACTTCATTCAAGTTGAGAGCGAAAGGAATTATTTGGTTAAAAAAGGAATAGAAAAACAACGATCATGCTAAACTTTTAGTTATCTTTCTGGAACATTTTAAACAAGTACTACTTGAAAACAGACGTTAAATATTTGGTAAAGTGATTGAATGAATTGTTTTAGCTCTTTCTGTTCTTGCAAAGATGTTTTTATAAAAAGAAACTCTAATTTAGCACTGTAATTATCTGTAGTGATATATTTTGTATTTGTACTTATAAAATGTTTAGCACTTTAGGAAGTGTTTATGGAAAAGTATTTTAAATGAGCATACTATTCCTAGTTGAATGATATATTTAAGAATGTGTGCCCCTCCTGAATTCTTGTATATTCTAAGAACTTATAAAACCTTAGCAGAGTGAACTCTGATGATTAGTTATAGAGGTCTAGTATAGAATTCTGCAACCTAGAAAAGAATAAAAATTACTCAGAGAAGTTATCGACATTGAGCTATTTATGCTGATTATGAAAGATCTAATTAAGATAATCTCACAGTTAGCTCCACAACTCCTTGAGTGTAAAGAGACCCTGTCGGTTTTCAGTGCAAATGAACTTTTTACTATCAGCTGCATTCACTGTAAAATAGAGTGTAGGTTATTTTTCCTTCTGATTTCAAGACTGGGTAGCATGGCCACTGGTTTAGTGGGTTCAAAGTGATGTAAATACCTGTGGTTTTTTCTTCCTATTGCTTTTTGACCAGAGAAAGAATCAAATGAATCTCGAGCAGCCCTTATTTAATATTAGATGCCACTGTCATTTATTATTAATTTAGTTCTGGAAGTTTTGTTATTCACCTAGTGCTGGGCGATTTTAATTTTGCTCTGTAATTAAATCTTAACTTATCTCCTGAGACATAAAAGTCATACCACAGGCATAAATGATGTACAAATGTTATGTTGATCTGAATGGTATTGTTAATTTAATGGATTGAATAATTATAATTGCTAATTGTTTTTAGCAATTAGCATTTAGGAGTCACTGAGAATATTTAAGTCATTTTAATGGAATTTAAAAAGCATATGATTTTAATAATAGTTTCTTTGGTTACTATATGGGCAACTGCTGTTTTTGTTTGTTTTTCTGATTTATTTAGGAAGGAAGGAAATGATTAAATGAATCATTAGTATCAACTTCTGCACTAATTATTTTAAGATACTAGGGTTTAAAGTATCATGACACTAAATTAAAGGTATCTATTTCATGAAGGAATTTGTGGAAAGGTCCTAGACATGTTATCGTTTTCCCCCCAGGGCATGAAGGATTAAAATGCACACACACACAGACACACACACCAAGAAAGTGATGTAAATTAAGTAGTGAAAGCTATAAGATGCATGTTTGCTTTAAGTTTTAAGATTTTATGCAAAAACAATATTATGTAGACAAATCGCGCCATTTTAACCAGAGTAAACAAGTATAAATGATAAATGAGTGTTCCTCTGAGTTTATCCTCAACATTTCCTTTTTTGGATTAGGGAGCAACCAGACATTTTCTGCCTAGGAGAAAAGATCAAAAAGCAACATCTGCATTAATTCTTGTTGCTATTTATTAAATCTGCAATTACTTTGCTTCATTTTTTTTCTAAAATTGTAAGACATTAAATATGCAAGGCTAGCAAACTTGTGGTAAACCATAAACATTGCATTTTAATGTGAAACAGACAGTAAACCACTCCCATAGATCCAATCCAAGGAAACATTGCCAGAACAATAGGATCTCCTTTAAATAGCAAAGTAGTAACTGAGTGGGAATGGGCTCCTGAGAAAACTTGATGTTGAACTTAAAGGGGAAGTGTGAATAATAATCTACACAGTATATTTTAAAGTGCAAAGTCATAGCTTGTATTGTACATGTGCTGCTTTAGACTACTTTAAAACTAAATATAAACTAAAAACAAAAGTGTAAGAGATTAAAAAACATTTGTTTTCTTGCAACTGAACCTAGGCAAAATTTCCCCAAAGATGCACTAAGGTTAGGGCATAAAAGGTGTTTTCTTCTCAGTATTATAATGGATAATTTATTTTTTAATATGCTACAACTGAACAGGACTCTAAATACCTCTTTAATTCTAGTTCAATCTGTATTCTTATAACATACAATTCAAAGTAAAGGTGATGAAACTAAAGAAAATATGTACAATATGTGTTGGTTATACTTAAAACAGTCTCAGTAGGATTTCAAAATATATTAACGCAAAAATATACTGCTTGTTCTCTATATTATTAACTAATTTTTCTTATTCAGATTTTCTTAGTTAACTTCAATCAACTAAACAACTAAGTCAACAACATATCTGTAAGTGCATAGTGAATTAAGGGATAAATAGTGGATGGATTTGTCAAAACTATTTTGTTTGTTTACAAATAAGCCATATTGGTCAAACCAGATAACATATGTCCTATGAATGTTTTAGTGTTTTCTGTATGTGTTTATGGTTTAATAAGAATAATTAGTTTGAGAAACTTGCTAAAATTTATTTTTAAAATTGAATCATACCAAGTTGAGGTTTTCAGTTTGATATCCGATGCTAAAAACTGAATATTGAACAAAAGATAATTGTGTGTTTAAAAAATTACGCTGCTTGCATGGATCAAATTGGGTAACTTGTATTATTAATAAATTTATGGTCAATTGAGTCATTTTTGTGCATAATGTTGTGTAAGGCTGGAGAACAGAACAAAAATAATAAGACACACCCTGTAAGAACACATCTTCTGGGAAGCGGGAGGCAGAGCCAGCACGCAAAGCAAATCATAATATAATGTGATAAGTTCTTTAAAAGAGGTAAGAGCAATGTGCTTTGGGAGCACAGACAGGGAGAAAGCAGCATTCTGCCTGGATGAACCAAGGAATAGACAAGGAAAACCAGTTATCGCATTTGATCCTTAGAACGCTTTTACAAGGTAGGTATTATAAGTGGCTATAGATTTGAATCTCTGGGTTGATGGTAGTTACTGGGAATGGAGTGAAAAAGAGATAAATCTATCTAGAGAAATGTGGCTAGACTATTCTTGGCACCCCATTATGAGTGACCTACTTGCAGCACAGGGGAGGACCTTATTGGCAAACCATGGGTAGTCAACAAAGATTAGTAGAAGATTAATACATTAAAATTTAATGTTTCGATGATGATTTAGGCAGTAGAGTGGGAGATGGGCTGGTTTAGACGAGTATTCAAGGCATTTACCATTTGGATCTGCTTGCCAAAGTTCAGAGGGCGATGAGAAGGGCCTGAACCAAGATAAATACAATGAGCTAGAAATATGAGGTTAGCTTTCAGAGATATTTCTGAAGCAGGAATTGGAGATTTGTCATGTGTTCAGGCAAATGTATTAGCTGTGGTATGGTTTGTGTTCTTTGAAATTGAAAATTCCAACATGATTTATCATCATCAAAAAATATATATATATATTTGAAAATATATTTTCTTAACTCAAGCATCAAATTCAAACAAGCAGCTTTAGATAGTATCAAGTGTACACAAATGTGCAACTTAGTCTATAATGTGCCTTATCCCCTTTCCAATGTATTTCTAACGGTCTCTCTCCTAACAAAAAGCAAAACAGAATTTTTTTCATTTTCTCTATGCTGCCTCCATAGTGTTAAATAAGAAACTTAAGCAAAAACTTTGTTTCTTTCCCAGGTTCCCTGATTGTAAAACTACATGAGATAAAACATGAAGGCAACCATCATCTTCCTCCTGCTTGCACAGGTTTCCTGGGCTGGACCTTTTCAACAGAGAGGCTTATTTGACTTCATGCTAGAAGATGAGGCTTCCGGCACAGGCCCTGATGACCGCATGGTGGAGAGGGCTGACATAGAGCCCCTGGGGCCCATGTGTCCCTTCCGCTGCCAATGCCACCTCCGAGTGGTCCAGTGTTCGGATTTGGGTGAGTGGGCACAAGCTCTCTTTACCTACCTTATTTTTTTGTTTTGTTTTTTGACATGGGAATGTCTACCCTGAGAGGTTAGTATTTCCAGTTTTAATCTCTGCATTTCCAAATGTGAGAGACAGTGCCACCTAATGAGGAGGAAAGGAAGCAGAGTAGGCTAGGGAGAAAAACAGCTTGCCGTGTGGAAGTCTTTCTTTTTTAAAAAGGGCTCCATTACTTCACAGTCCTGGACAAACTACTTTTTAAAAAATTCTTTCTGTGCTTCATGCAACCCCTTCTGTTGAGTAAAATTCTGAACAGAACTATGTCTTTTGCTGTGTGATTCCAGATTTCATTAGATGATTTGCTTTCATGAATTTTGTATAGGAAGAAAACCTGGGAATCTCGCATCCCTTAATTTAGCAACATATCAGTGTATAAACATTGCTAAATTTAAAGTATGCTGAGTTATCAGAAGCTAAACAAGTAAACTTTCAAAACAGGAAAGTTATATCTAAAGTACCAAAGTTCTTTACTCTCCAGGTCTTTGTATGGCTTTTATAGCTACTTTTAAAGGAAATCTTTATAAGGAAGATATGACTATTCAGTATAATCACGAGGCATATATCTTTAGCTTAACATTGTAAATGCAGTTTGATTTATAATCTTTCAAGAAAAATTTGTCCTGGGAATTCTAAGAGCAGTACATTCAGGAGATAAATTCAACAGATGGGTCAAAGGGGAATAAATTCAGTTTACATGGCAGCTGATTCACATTCTTTCTTTCGGTACATTTTCTCTTTGAGGGGAAAAAAAAAACAGGAAAAAATTCTCACAGGATGATTTTTGTCCTGGTGCATTTCTTTATGGAGGAAACCCTACAGTCTAAGAAGGTACTTATTTCAGAAGTTTTAAATTTATTCAGAACATTTCTAGCATTGTTTTATAGAAAAAAAATGCCACTAATTTCTACAGTTGGAATAAGCTAAATATAGTACTAAACAAAAAAATTTTAAAATAGTAACAACTGAAGAACTAACACATTGAGGTAGTTTTTCAATGCTGACATTTAAAACTGAAAAAAAAAAAAAGTATATGGAATTGCTTTGAAAAGGTCACAGGATAATTCCACTAGATTCATTCATTCATCCACTCATTATTTTAGCAAGTATGCTAAGAACCCACAATGGATCAGATAAGTCCCTGAGCCCTAAGGAGAAGAGGATGGGGAGCACAAATATGGTCTCTGTTCTTAGGTATCTTATATTTTGCTGATGAGGATTATTCTTTTTTGAATCATATATTCACTACAGGTAGGATTAGATTACTAACAAATAATAGAGAAATGCTTGTAAGCAACTAAAGATCACATACGTTATTTTTTGGGAAGGAAATTAATGGTATTGAAAAATCTGAACAGAGGAATCATCGTTTATAGCTATAGTAGCATTAAACTTTCTAAATTTACAAAAATGACCAATTCCTAAATATTGTGATGCACGTTAAACTTCACTTTGCTGAACTCCGAGGACTCATGATTTTTCCCACAACATATATTATTAACAAGAATATTATTAACAAGAATTGATATTTTTTAAGGAAAGGAAACTTGTCCACCTAGTTCACTAAAATTTTTATTTCTCATATAGTTTTACATTTTTTGCATGATAAATAATTCCTAATACTTGATTGAGATTGGTGAAACCAAGGGGGGCAATTTTCCAATTGTCTATCATAAGAAAAGCCCAAATTTATTACTCAAAGTTAATAGAAAAGTAAATTCTCAGGAAATATCAAGTATATTTCAAGCAAATATTTACTGATATTTCCTGAGAATTTACTTTTCTTGTAATGAAAACTTTTAAGATCTACTCTAACAGCAACTTTCCAACAGTTTTCTATTAAAATTTCTGACAAGTTTTGCCATTAAGAACTACTTCTGACAATGTTAAAAATTATCAAATTTGTTCTTTCAAAGCTAAAAAGTAAAAACTTTTATTAAAATTCATAACTATAGGAAACCCCACTAGATAGATACCTTTGGGAAGAGAATTGATAAGTTAAACCCTACTCCTAAATTATCAGATACTATTACGTTTTCCTAGAGCCTAGGAGTAAACATATATTTTAAAAGTAAACATATATTTTAGCATCCAAGAATGCAATTAATTCTCCACAGATAAAGGCCACATTGTTTGACTGAACTTGTAATTTAACTTGTAATTTGAACTAGAATTTCATGAGGCCTGTATCTTCTATCTCCTCTCAAGCCATAAAACAATTCACTTTTAACTATAGCATTTATTTAAAAATAACAATATAAAAATACATGCAGGGTGATCAAATTCAAAAATTAGAATTAACATAACAAGCCCACAATGTAAGTCATTCTTGTCAGATCTTTTCAAAATATCCCAATCTTGAACGTAGGATTTGATATGTTGTTTTATATGCTCGTTTGTGTCTTGAAGAAAGATTGTTCCCATTATGCTTTGGTTTATCTATTCATCTTTGGATACAATATCATAAAATAATATTATTACTGACCTTATGTCATTGCTTGTAGGACGATCAGCCCTGACAGATGATAACAGCATAAACAATTTTTTTTAAAGATTTGTTTGTTTATATATACAAGAGCTGGGGTACAGGCCAGAGTCCAGGGCATTGAGAGGATTCACCAGGGACAGAGTGGTGAGCAGAACAGGCAGACTGACTGAAACACACTGCTGAGGGGAGCAGCGGGCAAGGCAAGGAGCGGTCTGCTGCGCCATGTGGGTCCCCTCCCTGACCAGAGGCAGGAATCGAACTCGTGCTGCAGTGGTTGCGGTCTGCTTCATAGTGTGTTGCTTAACCCGCTGCACCACCAGGGAGGCCCCTAAACAATGTTTTTTGACTATTCTTCCAAATTGAAGTAATAGTTATTGAGGCATTTCGTACAAATGAGTTTTAAGAGATGAGGTATCTTTTAAAATTGTCTAATACTGTAAAGAACTTGGATTTTGTAGTTTGAAACCTCTCAAGTCATACTTCACCACTTAACACCTATAACTTCATCACTTTCCAAATCTGGTCCCTCATTCAACAAACGGGAATATATGTAACTTAATTTTGTAAGAAAAAAATATTTGTTAAAAATGCTTTTGGGCGTCTCTGGTGCCGCAGCGGGTTGAGCACCGTACTGTGAAACATCCTGCTGTACAGCAGCGCAAATCCCATCCCTGGCCAGGGAGGGGACCCCCAAAGTGCAGCAGACCCTATAATTAATACCTCAGCAGTGGATTTCAGTAGATCTACCTGTTCTGCTGCCTGCTCTCTCTCTGGTGAATCTTCTCACCTCCCAAGACTCTGGCCTGTACACCAGGTCTTGCATGCATAAATAAATAAATCTTTAAAAAAAATAATAAAATTTAAAATGCTTATAGTAGCTGTTATATTTAGCTTACCATTTCAGACCAAGTCAGTTAACAACATGAGACTATTTGTGACACATTCTTTAATTTTTCTCTAAAGTTCAGAATCTCTAATAAGTATATGGCCTTATCAAATTGTATACAAAATAATACCTTTGTTTCCCTCCATACCAAAGACCAAATTACTTTCATATGTAAATAAGCAAGAATCAGAATTTGTATAATTAACAAGAAACTCAGTGTCCTTCAAACACCCTTCCTTTGAACAAAATTACTGTGGTCAAGTGGAAAACAATGAAGTATTTCACTATTTTATGTTCATAAATGATTTACAAATCACATATTTAAACTTCAAGAGAGAATGCCAGAAGATGTAACATTTAGTTTTGCCATGTAAAGCATTACAAATGACTACTGGTTCCTAAAATGTATCTCATAATGCAAAATCTATTTTTAATTTAAACCCAGGAAAATTATTCTTTAAATTGCATAGTGTTTTCTTCTCTTTAATTAGTTTGCTCCTGGTAAAACTGGTAAAAAAAAAAATGTTAATAGGTGCCACTTGGGATATACCATAGCCTAGCTTGTCTTTTGACTGGGAAAAGTAATTTTCTGGAAGCAAAACTTACATAAAGGTAAATGAACTATTGATAAGACGCCTCTTCCATGAACTCAAACAAGAATAAATTAGGGCTGTTTTGTAAAGGGAAAGAGAGAATGCTGGAAGTTCTGTTGTTTTCATCTTTTATCTCCAGTTCTGCAGCAGCATTTACAAAGGGGAATTCTCACTTGAAATTTCAGATATATCATAAGAGCACCTGTAAGACATGGTCAGGAAGGGGTCTGTGTAGAGGGAATGCACTGGTTGTTGTTTAAACTGGATACAGGTAGATTGTGACAACCTTCAGCTGAAGCAAGACTAATGCTCAGAAGTGACCTAGATAACCAGAGCTCCTGACTCAAGGAGTTAAAAATGAGGAGGAGGAAGAGAGGAGTCAGAAGAAGTCAAAGGAAGCATCTGTCTCTACCCTGAGAGCCAGCAGATCCCTGGTTTCCTTCTCAGTCCCAGGAGGAATAGAGAAGCAGCTGTGTGGGATCAAGGTATTTGGTTAAACCACAGCTGTGATACATTCGCCTCTGGAAGATCATCCCAGGCTCCAGAGAACAGGATGGGAATAGGTTAGCTGGAATATCAATTCCATGAGTAAAAGAAGAAAAGTAGGAGACCCTCTGTTCTAGAACTTTGTCCTTCAAAATTGTAGCAAGAAGACTGTTTCCTTGAAATAAGGATACAGATCAATTCAACCAATTAATAAAAGGAGAAAGTACTGTATGAGCTACATTTAACACTTGATTCAAATAACCCTTGACTTAGTCTGCAGATTTCATGGAAAACACTTCTACATCTTGTCTACTTCTGTGCTTTCACGGTACTCTAAATATGCCTTGCTTATTCTATAGTGATCTATCTATCTATCAATCGATCGATCTAAAAGATAAATATCATCTATTTCTAGAACCTAATCCAACTACCATCATAGTCAAGTTGCTAATGTGGAGGAAAAGAAGGAAATGTGTCATTTGAGCAGAAAGGTTTTCTGGTGGGACTGAGAAAGCTACCTATTGTTTTGGTTATGTACCAAAAACTGAAATGTATCGCCATTGTCCTAATTATTCAATTGAAGATAGAATTATGAAAAATACTCTTGGTAATTGATTTATATATTCAGGAATACAGCTTGAATTTTGAACCCCTGCCACAGGCCAGGAAAAATAAGCATGACCTTTTAGGATGACCTGGACTTAGTCCATCATGATGCTTACCAGATTGCTGACATTTGCTAGCAAAACGGTGCTGTTTATCACTGGGCCAAGTGAAAAAACAGTCCCATCCATACTAGCCTTTATTTCAGAAATTGTTTTCTGACAACATCATAAGTAGAATATTTTTTAATAGCCCGATTTTCAGGAAGTTCATGTTCCTATTCTATAATATGGGGAGGCGGAAGGAATGGCAAATACATAATTCAGACTAGTTTCAGAAGTGATTTCATTTTAATGGGAAATATGTTATTACATGAATGACTTTATTCATTGACAAATAATTTAAGGAAACCACTCTTTCTGTTGTTGAATAAAAATAACCTCAACATTTTGCAACTTAAAAATAATTTTATTTTGCTCATGATTTAAGGTATGACAAATAGAGCAAAACTGAGAAGGGCTGTTCCCAGTTGGGGTCTCTTGTGCATCTACAGTCAGGTGTTGACTGTGATCCTATTCAAGGGGAGATTTTCCTCAGCCAGGTGGCTCTATCTCAAGACATGTAGTTGGCAATATTGTCGCCTGTGGGTCCAGTAAGTGAGTCATCTGGTGTACCTTGGTGGCCTCTCCATCTGGTGATCTTCAGCATAAACAGACTTCTTACATGGACCCTGGATGCCCCCCAGAGTAAATGTCCCAGAAGAATTGGGTAGCGGCTGGACAGAGCTTCTGACCAAAAGTTAAGCTGTGTCATTTCTACCACATTTTACTAGGTTACAGAGGCATAAGATATGCTAGACTCCAAGGGACAGGCACTTGACTCCATCTTTTATAGAATTGGGACTGTTAGTATTAAATAAGAGTAAATTGGGCCCTCCCTGGTGGCGCAGTGGGTTAAGCAACGCACTATGAAGCAAATCGCAGCCACTGCAGCACGAGTTCGATCCCTGCTGCCGGCCAGGGAGGGGACCCACATGGTGCAGCAGACCTCTCCTGCTGTGCCTGCTGCTCCCCTCATCAGTGTACTTCTGTTAATCTGCCTGTTCTGCTCCCCGCTCTCTGTGGTGAATCCTCTCAACCCGCCCCCCCACACACCTTTGGCCTGTACCCCAGTGCTTGTATGCATAAATAAATTAATCTTTAAAATAAATAAATAAGAGTAAATTTAGGATATGAGATTTGAGGCAATGCCATCTTTGGGAAATGCAATTATTTATACACTTACTTAGATAATTCTAATGACTATTATGAATATAAATGAGTTTTATTTTATACTGAATAGCCACAGATATTAGATGTTTCCATGAAGGTCATTATTTAACAACTATAAACTATTTCAGAGGTCAAATCAATTCTATTTGCAAATTTATTTCATAGTACTTCAACTTTCTACCAAATATTGTAAGAAAGATATTGAATCATATCTTTGTGACTTTGTTCCTAATTAATATCATTAAAAATGCTTAGTTTTTACTTTTGATATCATTTTATAAATTGCTATAAATTCTACCAGTATCAATAAGAATGACTTAATTAAAACCATATATGGTGAATAAATCATACATAAATACTGGATTGTTAAGATTATTTAAAAACAAGGTTTAAAAAAACTTGGGATAGAGTAATGGTTCTATTTCTTTCTGCCAGCTTTAATACTTTTTGAAAATTAGTTTTAGTTCAAATAAAAAAATAGAAACACCATGTATAATCATCACAAAATAATCCTTAGGTTTGTAACATTTCTATCTCAGTCTACAGATTCTCAGCATTTTCAGATAAAGGAATAGATACTGAGGGTTGCTAAATTAAAGGCTCCAGTTATCTAGATAGTAACTGAGTTTATTTTAACTCAGGGAATTCTTTTTTTTTTTTTAATATTTTAATTTATTACAATGTTTGCTTTCTTTTCTGTGTGGAGTCCCCATAGAATTTCCACCACCAGTTTACCCATGCCACCATCACCATAGTCCCTGTGCTCTTCCAGTCCTTGTCTTGATCCCAATCCTTCCCTCTTAGCTGCAGACTGTCTTAGTTTTGTAGTTGTCTATTTATTTTTGTTTTGTTTTTTGTCCTTTTTTTTGTTGTTGACAATGTTATTTTTTCCTTGATCCCCTATATTTCTCCTACAAGCGAGATGATCCAGTGTTTATCTTTCTGACTTATTTCATTGAGCATAATATATTCAACCTCCACCCGTGTTTCTACCGATGACTCATTTATCTTTTCTGATTGATTGCTGAATAATATTCCAGTATGTACATATACTGCATTTTTTTGATCCAGTCATCTATTTTTGGACCTTGGGTTGATTCCAGGTCTTCCCTATTATAAATAATGCTACGGTAAACAAAGATGTGAAGGTGTCCTTTTGAATTAGTGTTTTTGTGTCCTTTGGGTAAATTCATAGGAGTAGGATTGCTGGGTCATGTGGTCACTCTGAGGAAACTCCATGCAGCCTTCCATAAAGTTTGGACCTAACTCAGGGAATTCTGATTCTAAAGATGATGATGTTGACTAAAAGACAAACCTGATATTTGCAAAAGTGCAGTATATGTCATAGCTGTTAAGTGTCTTTTAAATTGTAATTTCACCCAAATGGCTTCATTTTCTCTTGCAAATTATTTATTGAAGAAATCTGGATTTTGTTGAATTAATTTCTCTATTAAATTTTAGCATGTTCCTTTGACGTTTCTAGTTCTTGGAAAGTGAGTCATATATTGAAATTTATCCAGATTCAGGATTATTTACTTGCTTATTTGCTGTTTTTTTACTACAATCATAAATGAGGAACTGTCTCGCCACACAAAGGTTTAAAATTGATCCTCCCCCTGTAGAAATATATTTAATACAAAGAAACTGTTATCCAGAGGTAAGTCACAGTAGGGAAAGAAATGGCTATTTTTCAGAAACAGGGACGAAAATTTCCTCACATATAAAGATACAGAAGACAATAAGAACCACCTTGAGGTGCAGACTATGGGGATGATATATGAGAGTAGCATTCATTTCTAAAATGTTGGCAGCTAACCCAGAGTCAGAAAGAAGATTGTCACTATTATTGCCAGTTGTATCCAAATACTCTAAGGAACAATAAGACTATTTAAGAAAGACAGCAGGATGTGAAGAGATAATGGCTTCAAAACATAACAAAAGGTTTTAAAGCCAAGATCTTGAACTTTTCACCAGGGAAAAACAGAACAGACTATAATTTTTGAAGAATCAACCCAAAAGCGACCTCCTGTATGTAAAACAGTAAGAAAACAGTTCCAATGAGAAGCAGTCTTTTGTCCCAGCTTACTTAGTATTTATAGAATAGAAAGAAAACTAAAATTCAAGATTATACATCACAAGCTTATACAGCAGAAGTTTGAATGAAGTGCTCATTATTACCTGGGGTGGTTAGGAAGATTATTGTTGAGGAGTAAGTAATGGGAATACTTTAAAATATTGTTAGAGTGGAAGTAAAAAGAAATAAGGCAATGGAGTATGTAAGTAGACTCAGAGTAGGTGGGTGAAGGGAGACAGTGAAGTGGGAAGGAACATAATGGACTACAGTGAAGGACTATGGGTGCCTTGGGAATGGGTATGTTGTCGTAACAACACCAAAAGGGTGTGATCTTGCACCTCTAGATTATATAAAAATATATAAATATATAAATAAATATAATAGATTCATAAGTATATATAAATATAAGTAATATATAAATTATATATAAAATATATAAATATATAAATGTATATATAAATATAAGTAATAAAAAGCAAATAAATAAAAATATGTACACAGTATGAACAAAAATTAGTAGTAGGAATAGGCAACAGTATGTTCAAGGGATATTCCAGATCAGCGTCTATGCACGATGTTTAATCACATGCATTAATGGCTCATCATGTAGTACTAGAGGAAGGAGTCACTGTATCTTGGTTTTGTTCTAGTTTAACATTGAACCACATAGGCTACAGCATTTAACTTTACTACATTTGTTTCTTCACCTCTGAAAACACTGTTGGGCTAGCTTAGAAATTCCCTGATTTGGGGGACAAGTTTATTTGAATGTTGAACCAGTTAATTTCATATTTGGGTTAAAAACCAAATCCAAACAAATAACAAAAATGTGCTGCCTACTTACAGAATCATTTTTAAATGAAAATATATTTAAAATGAGAGGGGAATAATTCTGAGAAATGTGTATGATAGTTTATGTTAAAACTAACCAGGCTGACCCTAATTTTATTCTTTGATATAGACCAAGAACCACCTCATCATGTAGTCTACTACTTGATCAGCATTGGGAGCAATAGAATGATACTTAAAGAGCCTTTCTTTTGTGACATGCTAAGATGTCCGCTGTAATAATTTCCCAATTACACTCTGCCTATAGTTGTTGACCAGGCTAGTTAACAGCCTATCATGCCTTGGTTAGACCTTCCATGTAACCATTGGCCCTGATGTCAGGGCAGTTCTTATTACAGCTACAGATAGACATGACTGGAAAAATTACCATGTCTGCATTTTGTCACTCCAAGCTCCTTGAAATTGTTCATGTTATTAAATAGTTTCCAAAAATCATGTAGAAAATTAAATTATACTTTTCTTACTTATTGGATTATTTTGAGGTAAATAAGGTAATATATTTTAAAGTTTGGTAAACGTAAAAGTTACATAAAGATCTATTTATTTTGTTCTTTGACATTAAAGATTTGGCCATTTTAACAAATCAGGCCCTATTCTCATACTTTCACTGTTTTTAGGATTAAATTTATTTCAAGTCTCTTTTTTTGCTTACTTTTTGGTAATTTTTATTCCATCAAATTTTTACTGACTTGCCATTCATTTACAAAATTATGCAAGTTTAGGGAAGATGGTATAGAGGAGTTAGTTAAGGTGGTAGTGTTTTTATTTTATTTTTTTAAGATTTATTGATATGTGCATACAGGAACTGAGGTATAGGCCAGAGGTGCAGAGGGTGAGGAGTCACCAGAGACAGTGGGGAGTAGAACAGGCAGATCTACTGAAATCTACTGCTGAGGGGAGCAGCAGGTGAGACAGGAGAGTTGTGCTGCAGCATGTAGGTCACCTCCCTGGCCAGGGATCAAACTCATGCTGCAGTGGCTGCAGATAGCTTCATAGTGCTGTGCTTTCACCCCTTGCACCACCAAGGAGGCCCCAAGGTGACAGTGTTCTGATGATGGAGCTTTGGTAGTAGGGAAAGAAAGCATGGGCACATGTTGAGCTATAAAATGTAAAACGTTGATAAAAATGTTGCTGTGTGAAATTTCAAAAGGATATGAATTTACTAGAAATTCAAGGAAGTTTATAAAAGTAGGATTTTTATCATTAAAATGACTTTCAAAGAAATAAATTGCAAAACAAGCCTGAAGATGGGCTTTTGTATCCTAAATCTTCAGAAAAAAAAAAAAAAAAAACATAGTTATTTCACCCCAGAAGTTCCTGATTTAAATATTCTAGGATGACAACTAATTAAAATTGTGAACTTTCCATATATGTATTTTTTGGTCTCCACATCTTAAATTTATTTGCAATTTGACATTGAAGAAATGATGAGAACCCTAGAATTTAAGGTTGACAATGTATAATAGTTAGTGTAAGTGGAAATTAAGACTGACAAAAATGCCTGCAAAGTAATGATGGAAGGTAGGCTAACTTTTATCCAAATGAAAGGAAATGTGCGTTTTCTTGGTTGGAAAATACTAATTATCAAAGACTTGGCAGAAGTCTACCACTCCTAATTGCATGAAATTAGCAAATTGACATTTCTGAAAATGGCAATGATCAAAACTACATAGTACAGTTAAATATCCTCCTACAAGGTAGCCCTTCTGGTAATTTGTTCTTCATCACTGAAAACACTTCACTGTTATTTCTTGAAATCTCTCTGTAGTCAGTTCTTGGAATATAGTTTTGCATGTTCAGAATCACTTGTAAAGGTAGTGGATCATGAATAAGAAGTTTGATGTTTTCCCCATTATCAATAAGCCGTAATTATATGAACAATGTTTGGAATGAATGGAAGAATCTTAGAAGTAGGTTATTTACGATAAATATTCTTATTACATTAATTTTTAATTTTTTGGTATTGCTGCAACAGTGGTTTACAACATTGCATATGATTTAGAGGTACAAGATCACCCTCTTCAGGTGTTGTTACCATAGCACACCCACCTCCAAGACACGCAACTCCACTGTTGTCCTTTTTTTTTAATTGATGTAACTAACATTGGTTTACAACACTGTATACAGGCCAGAGGTATAGGTTCAGTGCTTTTTTTTTTAATCTATTTTATCATACCACACTCACTATCAAGGCTTCCACAGTTTTACAACATATACCACTGGGTCCCTTCTCCTTTTGTTACCTCCTCCCACACTTCTTTGGCAGACTTAATTCTACAATCAGATTTCTAAGGCTTGTTTTGGTATAGTTTTCTCTATTCCTTTACTATGTTCTCTATACTCCAAATATAAGTGAAATAATTTGTTTCTCCATTTGATTTATTTCACTTAGCATAAACTTCCCTATGTCCATACATGTTGTGGCCAAGGGCAAGATTTCATCATTTTTTATAACTAAGTAGTATTCTGTTGTGTATATATACCATATCTTGATCCACTCAACTGTTACTGGGCACTTAGATTATTTCCATAACTCAGCTATTGTAGAGTGCTGCAATGAATATAGGAGTATATATATCCCTTAATATTAGTGTTTTTGTATTCTTTGCATAGGTATCATGGAAGAAATGAAAATAAGAATATGGCTACCATGATATTTTATCAGTGTATGTTTACATATGACTCAAAACTGGAAAGATATCTTCCAGACACAAATTTTATATATTCAGTCATATTTTAGTGATATTTTTAACTGAAAAAATTCTTTCCACTAAGATGTGGGCAATATCTGCATTCTCATGACCTAATAAATTGATGGTGCCTAAGAAGTATTCAAGGGAGTTTTGCTGAAACAATGATCTCCAACATTTTCAATTTCAGATATAATGGGCAAGTGGTAGGAAGCATTTCTGACTTAATGTGATATATTAAGATACAAAAATTATCACATAAATTTGGCTTTAGGTTTTGGCTTACAATTACAGCAATGTGGGAGAACGCCAATAGAAAAGAAAAGGGCAAAATCACTTGATGTTTTTCTCTAGTGACATTCATAATAAGTTATTCAAAATGTCATACATTTTAAATCAAAACAATTTATCCTTATACATCTAATTGAATGACTATTGAGCTGTTTTTCAATAGCATAGAACATTTGGTAATTCACTGTGTTTGCATTTATAAAAACTAAAAACAATAACTCAGATCTAAATTTAAATTCCAAAAGTAATGGTGTATTAGAATTGTCATTCTAACAAATTTATTTTATTTTATTCTGAGTAGTCATATATCTCGGTTATAAAATATAACCTATAATTTATATTAATAGTTTTGACATTTCAATTAAAACTGAAAGAATCATTCTTCCAAAAGTTTGGATTGGTTTTCAGGTTTTGTCACAAAATCATGGTTATGTGTTTATATAATTTTTAACATTAAATGTAAGCCTGTAAGTGTGCTTAGATTATTAAAAGGATCTTTGCTGATTCAACTTTTCTTTATTGAATGTTTACATAGAAAGGTATAGATTAACAAATTATTCATACTTACCTGTAACTGAATGAATTATTTTTTAACATAAAAAACGAGGGTAAAACAAATTATGGACTAAGAAATTAGAGCCAGACTGTAACAAAACAGGTTCCTCCTTCTGCAGAAGAGCAAATTACATGTGGGGAAATAATGCATTCCTATTTATGATTTTAAAAAGCCATTTCAAGTGTTTGGAAAAGGTAAAGCAGACAGTTTAAGTGCAATTGATAATAATTTCTAGATGTTAATGTTGTGCTAAACATGTTATTGTAAAGTTATTGCAACATTGGTTTCTTTGTAAATACATCCTTTGCAGTTCTTTATTCATTTGTCCCTTTTGATGACTGTATATTGGTTTTCCTCTTGTGCTAGGTCTGGACAAAGTGCCAAAAGATCTCCCCCCTGACACCATGCTGCTGGACCTGCAAAACAACAAAATAACCGAAATCAAAGATGGCGACTTTAAGAATCTGAAGAACCTTCATGTAAGATTATTTTTAGTTTTAATGATATCTGACTCAAAGTATTTTGTTTTAACAAAACAAAATAGGTAAGGTTTCTTAGGTAAGGTTATGAGTACTATGTGGTAAGAAGTAAGCACTTAAGTATTAATTAAATTCTCTTTAAGGTAGCAACAGAGAAAGAAAAGCATCTTACTCATTAATCCCTAAAAACTAACACAAATTTTTACTACCCCAGATATTCTTTAGTTTTTGCTTCATAAAAATACGTTATACCTTCATCTTCTTTAATGTCTTGTGAACAAAAAGCATTATCTTCCCAATTACATTTTAATTCAGTTGTAGAACAAAACATAAGATTGATTGATTTTAGTGTTATTTTCTATCTTTGTCCTTTTTTTTCATTCATTTTTCTAGAAGAAGCAAATAACTTTGTAAAGGCTCAAATAATAACACCAAAGGATAAGAAATGATGATCCATATTTTGTTATAATTCTATCCCTGTTTATCTATCTACCTATATCTATCAACTATCTATGTTTCACTTTGTATTTCAGATTATAGGTTGTAGCTCATCTGTATACATTTTTATGATTTCCACTTATCACTGTTCTATTTTTATGTAACACATTCAGTCTACCAATAGGATTCTAAGAAAAGACTCTTACATGAAAAGTCTCTTCATAGAGACTTTATTGGAGATATGGTGTGGTTTCCTCTCATTAATTCAGTGTACATTTAGTGTAAATAAAAGCAAAAGAAAGAAATACCAATACTTTTACTCTCTACATTGTACTCCAGTAGGTCACTCTTGTAGTATTGAGTCTGATCCTGGACAAGACATTTTAGGAAGGGTGTTAGCCTTCGAGCATCCAGAGAATGATCATCATGGAAGTGAAGAATGTAGAAATCATCTATAATAGATGCAATTGATGGAAATTTGAATGGCTAAATAGAATGAACTCAATGAAATATTTGCAGGGCCATGTTGGAGAATAATTGAATTTACTTACTTCAATTACAAGGTTACAAAATTGTCCTGTTGACAGCTGAGTGAAATTTCAGGGAAACAGATCTTTGTTCAATATTAAAAACACAATGTAAAAGATTGAGTTTTCAGAAAATAGTAAGAATTGCTTAATGATGAGTTAGCTAACTGTGAAGATAAGTTTACAATGAATATCTTGGGGATAAATCCCTAAGGATGGGAGCATAAACATAGAAAAATCTAACTTCACACCCATTTATTTCTTCTTCCAATTATAAAAATTAGTTGAAGGGATATACAGTAATAGGCAATAAAACTATAAGTAAAGTATGTTTGTGTTATAAATGGAACAGTTAATAATAATGACATAAATGAAATGACATAGTCAATTTGTTAGTATAGCCAACAAAAAAGTATAGTACCATATAAATTTTGATTATTAGGAATTCCAAATTCCTTTTGGAATTTCACACAGCAACATTTTATCAGTATTTTACATTTTATAGCACAACATGTGCCCATGCTTTCTTTTCCCACTACCAAAGCTCCATCATCAAAACACTGTCACCTTGGGGCCTCCTTGGTGGTGCAAGGGGTGAAAGCACAGCACATCATTATACTACTTCTTACTAGTGTTTTGAAAGAAAATAGGACAAAAGTTTTAGAGGATTAGCAGAATTTTGAAAGAAGACAAAAGTGAGTTTCCTGTGCAAAAAGAAAGGTGAAGAAAATAAGGAGCAGACAAGTAAAAATACAAGTTGCTAGAGTGAGAGATAGAGACCAAAAGAAGGGGGGACAAGGCTTGAGATGGAGATTTCGAAACCTGAGCCAGTAGGATCCACCACTGTTGTTAGTGTGCTGGACCTGAGTCCCTATGCATCTTCTTTCTCCTTCTTCTTGTCATGTTATGATTTTACCGGGATGACCTGGTGGTGAGCCCAATAAACTTTGTTAATGACAACTTACCAATAAGTTAAAAGAGGGTGCAATAAAAAATGATTGCTGTTAGTTTCAGTAAACTAAAATTAAAGCTTCACTTTAAGTTTAAACTAAAGTCAAGCCTTTAAGGAATGAATATCCCCCTACTCTAATCCCAACTTCCTGTGTATTTAAGTATAATCTGAATAATTTAGGTGCTTCATATCCGAAGAAATATCTAATTTCTATGGTGTCCTAATTAAGTTTGGCATTATAATAATGTGTTCTTTTCATTTCCAAGATTCCTAAGAGTATATTGTAAGCAACCATCATCTTGGTTGCTTTTTCTACTTCAAAGTATTCAGTGGAAGAAGAGAGTTTATTAGAGTTTCCAATTACTTAGTGGATGTTTAACTGCTATTTTTCTTACTCTTTCATTTATGATTATTTCCATCCTTTTATTATGCAAATGAACATCCTAATTTCAACCCAGAAAACCATACTTGAATAAGTAAGAAGAGAAATGAAAATTTAGTAAGAAGTGAAATAAATTCAACATGTCATTTTCAATAATTTTACTAAATTACAACTCTGACTCACTAGGTATGGTACATGTTGTGTAATAGTGGTTTTATATCGATATGTTAGTAAAAAAAAAAAACAAACCCTAGTCTATTTAATAGTGGAAAATGGAGTATAGTGATAGGAACATTCATTGTACTTTCTTGGAAATAAAACATAATAAATTTAGCAGAAAATTGTTATTTTTCATTAAAAATCAACAAAAAAAGTGTCAGAGATTCAGTAAGAGGAGATACTTGCTTTAAAAGTGTTATATATTAAGGCACTATTTTAGATACATTATATGCATTTAGTAAATTACTCTTACAAATATTCTTGTTAAATAGACACTCAGACAACCTCTTTATATACATGAAAACATCCAGGCACAGAGAGGTTCAGTTATTTGCTCACAGTCACAGGAAAATAGGAGCCAGAGTTTAAGATATAAACTCAGGAGCGGTCTAACATTTTTCTGTTACTCATAACTGTAAAGTCTGTTTAATAATTGTTTATTAATATTATAGTAACCATAAAAGTCCTTAAAATAATATCTGGTATAGTATTAGCCCTGAATACATTGCTTTGGAGAAAATTGTATGTATTACTGAGTCAGGATTCAGTATTTTATATAAAATGAAATAATGTTTACAGAAATATTTAAAGCATTTACTCAGGCTTGAAATTTATTTCTTCTGGCTTTGATGTTCACATGAACATTTTGCTTGTTAATACCATTTTCCTATAACCTTTCTGGAATATTCATTGGAACATTTTAGGATTTGGTTTTAATCAACTAATGCTTCTTTTAGCACTAGTCAAGAAAAGAGAGCATGTTATTTGTAATGCATTTTAATTTGTCAAATAATATGAACTGCATTACAATAAATAGTTATTTTTATTAGCGTTTACCTTCAGAAAACTCTTATAATATTAAAATTTCTTACTGTTTCTGTACTGTAGTTTCCTTTGAGTCCCTTTGCATTTTCATGTGTACATAAAACCACAATATTATTGAAATTTAAAATGCAAGTTTCTATAACCCTGATAAAATTACCCTACCTTCTCTAGGCTCAGTGGATAAGGCAAGTTAAAATAATTTTTAAAATAGTGCTGTTCTGTAGATATACAGATCATTGAAAGAAAATGAGGTAGTTTAAAAATAGGCTTAACAATATTCATTTATTTTTTTTAAAGATTTATTTATTTATACATACAAGAACTGGGGTACAGGCCAGAATCCAGGGCAGTGAGAGGATTTACCAGAGACAGAACCGGGAACAGAACAGGCAGACTGACTGAAACACACTGCTGAGGGGAGCAGCGGGTGAGGCAGGAGAGGTCTGCTGTGCCATGTGGGTCCCCTCCCTGGGTGGAGGCAGGGATCGAACTCATGCTGCAGTAGCTGTGGTTTGGTTCATAGTGCGTTGCTTAACCCACTGCACCACCAGGAAGGCTCCAATAGATATTCATTTAATAGCAACGGATTAATAATAATTTCCTATATCAGGAAAACTCAGAAACAAAAATTTTAAAATTACTAAAAATATATAAAACTATATGCAAAAAGGGATAAAACAGAATACAAATATATTAAAGCTCTGCATATCATTTAACTACATCTTTCTGCTGTAAACCAATTATTAAGACATACAATTTAATTAAAATGAGAAGTGTTGTGATCAACAATTCTTTCCTCCAAAAAAAATGCAGTAAATTGTAGCAAAATAAAATGAAAAGCTGTTTAGCTTTTCAACTGACATAGATATGCAAGATACAACAATGAGCTATATTTAAATGGCAAATTTGGGAATAAAGATTATAACTAAATTTATGAAATGGAATGAAAATTTACCATCTTGTGTTGCTGTTCATAGTACAAATTGGTGCCACCTTTGATAGTGGAATTCATGACAATGGTTCCTAAGGATGGACTTGTCAGTTGAAAAGTTCACTGGTTGGTGAGTGTTTATGTCCCTGCATTTTTCTTCAGGTCATTCTTGTTTTCAATCTTCAGGAGAATTTAGATATATAGGTGATAGATAAAAAAATAACTATATTTCATATATACCCCTCCTCTTTATTCCTGACCTTCACATTGTCATACACTTCATGACCTATTAATTTCTCTTGATTTTGCAGATTCCTCTGTGGAGCCCATGAATACAATGGATAGACTTTATACTTTTTTATATAACTGTGGATGTTTTGGAATTAAAATGATGCTTTTATTTACTACCTACAGACACTGATTCTTGTCAACAACAAAATTAGCAAGATCAGTCCTGGAGCATTTGTACCGTTGGTGAAATTGGAAAGACTTTATCTGTCCAAGAATAAGCTGAAGGAACTGCCAGAAAAAATGCCCAAAACTCTTCAGGAGCTGCGTGCCCATGAAAACGAGATCACCAAAGTGCAAAAAACTGTGTTCAATGGACTGAATCAGATGATTGTCATAGGTACAGATATATATTTTTTTAAGATAAACAAAACTGGTAATTTATTTGACTGAAATATATATAACTGAAATAGCAAGGTGTGTTTTTTTTGAAATTTCAAATATTTAGACAGTTTTATTAATTATAGTCACCATATTGCACACTGAATTTCAAAACTACTCATGCATCTTTTCAGCCAATTCCCAGTTATTGTTGTTTTTAATCAAGCCATTGCAAACACTGATAAAGTAGTAATGTGGTATCTCCCCTTAAGTAACATACTTTTTTTTATATAATTAGATTTATTTAATTATATTTGACATCATTTGTAGTCCCCAGGGAATTCCCACCACTATTTCACCCGTGCACTGTCATGGGTGAAATTAAGGTACAGATATTCTTGTAACTCTAAAACCAGTATTCAAGGTTTACCTAAAATATTCCAAGTAACTTCTAATTGCAAGAAGGTAAATTCATTTCTTAGATGGAATTCATTTCTTAAATCTACAGGAATGACAATAGCAGGATTAAGAGAAATGGGATTTTGAATGAATTCCCTGTCCTCAAAAACTTCAGAATGTGAAGAAATCTCTGAGCTGATGGTACCCTATTACATCTTCAAGAAGCAGGATAGAATTAAATGGTGTTTGATGAGTGGTCTGGGGGACTATTTTTCCTTTGTGGGGATTTGTTACATTCTAAACCTCTTAAAAATGCATTCCTGTGTTTCATTATATGTGTGGTAAATAATAATTTTCTAGTTGACTTTCAAAATGTTAGATTCAAATTAGTTAACAGCATTTTAAAGTATCTTAAAGGAGTAACTTGAGACTTGGAAATATCTGATCCTGTTGATTTCTGGGCAAAAACTATATTGACACTTTAAATAATTGTGTTGATAGTTTTGCTACTGTTGCTTCTTCATAAATCTTTGTTTCCTTATCATGTTTGTTTTTGTTTGGTAAGGGGGAATTTTTTTTCATTTTGCTATCCCTTTGGAGTATATCCTTTAATTTCTTTTTTGCTTTGCAGTCAAGTTGTGTTGACACAAATTTCTGTTAATGCTGAAGCAAAGAGTTTTGCTTGGAATATCCTAAAATTGTCCTCTAAAAGCTTTGAGGGGTCTCCCTGGTCATACAAGGGGTTAAGCTGCAGCACTATGAAGTTATCTGCAGCCACTGCGGCATGAGTTCCATCCCCAGCCAGGGAGGTGACCCACATGGGACAGCAGAAGACCTCTCCTGCATCGCCCGCTGCTTCCCTCAGCAGTGTATTTCACCTGTTTTGCTCCTCATTCTGTCTCTGGTGAATACCCTCACCACGCCAAGCCCCACACCTATGGCCTGCACCCCAGCTTTTGTATGCATAAAGAAATGAATCTTCTTAAAGCTTTGAATTTATTGTCTTTACAGAATTGGGCACCAACCCTCTGAAGAGCTCTGGAATTGAAAACGGAGCCTTCCAGGGAATGAAGAAGCTCTCCTACATTCGCCTTGCTGACACCAATATAACCACCATCCCTCAAGGTGATAAAGTTCTCCAAAGCAATTTGAATATCTAATTCAATTTAATTACATTTAAAACACTGTGTTGGGAATTTGAATGGGGGCTCAAGTAGGTCTACTGACTCTAGGTAACCTCTGGCTCCTCCAAGCTCAATGTGTAGATGGATGTCTGTGCTCATTTCACCTAGAAAATTCTTTAATATAACTTAAGGAACAATGATGTGATATATATTTATGATATCCTAAAACAAAAAGTACAGGTTTTTAAAAGATAGAGTGCTTAAGTGGTTCTTTGTTAAAAAGAAAAAAAAAATACTATGATGCTTGGAAGCAACTCTGAAATTGAGTCAACTTTTACTGTGAATCTCTAAGAATGACTTCGATGTCCTCATATTTATTCATAAGAATAATGCAACTGTTACTTTATTTCCCTCAGTTAAAAACATGTTATTTTAACTTTCTTTTGGTCACCTGAGAGTAGATTATACTCCCTACTTAGCAGCTAGGTAACATGTATTATGTGTAACTTTGACTCCTAGTTTCTCAGTTATGAAATGGGATTATTGAAAAGTAACTTATACATTGAAAAATTAAATGAACTTTCTTTGGAAGAGTGAATTTATAAGGATTTTTTTGGGGGCACATAACAGATATTCCTTTTCTTAGCATCTCCTACACAAAATATAATACCAAAGAGAAAACAATAATGAATTTCAAATCAAATATGGGCTACACTTTTATATTAAATAGAAAATATTGACAGAATTCAGTGGGGTGCACTGAAAATTTCACACCAAATATAACTTGTGACTCTGGTTCTTTATGGACAAATAACTAACACTTTCTGTTAAGCAGATGTTAGTTCTAAATGTAACCAATTTGCCATTTTCTTTGAAGTCGTTGCTATTCTCGTAAGTGGAGCAATATGCTATTTAAAAAGCTGTATAAAGACACAGTACGGCTGCAGATGGCAGGAGGAAATAGAAATAAAATTTTTAGGCGTTCACATTTATGTTGCTAAATTTTTAGGAAGCATAGCTATTCAAGAAGTACTATTTAGAGTCTTAGTGGATATATGGGATCTAAAATTTTCCCAGGTGCTCTACATATGGTAGATCCCTTGATTATAGGTCTCTGCACTCCTTTTGTATAAAGAAACAGTTTCTATTGTAAAGCCCAAGTAAATCGGAGCTACATACTCATATTTCAGAGGCATTTGATATTTCCATGGAAAATTGAAAATGAAGGTTAGCACAGTATATCATTAGTTACTAATGGGGCTCATTCATGAAATATATGGTGAAATTCACAATAGGTTTCATTTATAATTTCTTTGTTACATTTCAAACGTTCATCTTTTTATTTTCTAATTGTCATCTTTTGTCAGTGGCACTGTTAGTCTATTCACAATGGTATGAGAAACTAAGTTAGAGTTTTTGACTTCAAGTCTACGTGGGATTTTAACAATGATTACGACAAAAGGTTACTATAAGAGCAGCACAGCCATGTGTTTGTTAAAATCAGTTTAGGAGAAAAGTAGAAAAAGTGCTTGTACCACTTCCAAAGCATATATAATTATAACTGTGATGAAGGAAAAAGGAGAAAAGCAGAGCTAAATCTTTGAAATTATGTATCTTATGGAAAATCCATGGCATATGTCCTAATGAAGTCTTCCTGAATTCTATATTTATGCTTATTTAATACCTTGTATTTCCATATTACAGGTCTTCCTTCTTCCCTTACTGAGTTACATCTTGATGGCAACAAAATCACCAAAATCGATACAGCTAGCCTGAAAGGACTGAACAACTTGGCTAAGTAATAATATTCTTTCATGACATTCTACTAGTATATAGCTAGGTGTATTAGTGCTTACATGCTGAGAATTAGAAACACCGTGATTAATTTTTTTTACTATGCCACATGTTTGTAATTTCTAAAACTTAAATGTCAGCCTGTCAAATTATTTCCTTATGAAAAGTTAATGAAATAGTATACTTTATCTACCAAGATCAATCTATTTTATGAATACATACAATTTTCAAATTAAGGAAAACTTTATTTATAAGGTGTTTGATTAAATTCAGCATGTTTATTCAATTCAATACAGTTTAACTTAGTTGCATCGAACAGCAGGTTAAGTAAATTGTAACAGTGTCCAGATTTTCAAAACTACCAGGACTTGGAAAATACTGGACATCCCACTTCATAGTATTAGAGTAGTTGGTGAGATTATGTAGCTACTATTCTCTGAAGAGTTTCAAATGTCTCTGGATATTTTACCAAAAGATTGTTTTCCTGGCTCTTTGTAATCGTTTTTCCTTATAAATGATTATTAATACTATCATACGTTCCAACTTAACTTGAATCTTTCTATATTTGCAATCTGGTTAAGTAATAAAAAGAGGAGAGTACTGGCAAGCTATGTCAGTTTCAGTCTTCAAGGCACACCCTGTTCTTGATCTGCCTATCTCTCCCATTATTGAATGTTGTTACAGAGAAGCTCAAGGTAAAGTCAAATTGGCTTATATGTAAATTTTATATGTAAAATTCATGGAAATAAGTATAACATTTAACTTTGAGAAACACCTAAGAGGTCTATATAATGCAATTTATATATTAGGTATATAGTTTTTCCAACTTCTGTTGCTACTCTCCTATGACCCAGTGGCTAAAAGTGAGCACATGCATGTGACTTTAGTCACAGTTTAATACCTTGGTCTCTCAAAAATAAGAAGAATCCTTTACTTAAGATTATTGGAATCGCAATCTGTAATGTAGAAAATATATTTAGCAACAATACTATGCATCATCTACTTTTCTTTCTGATTAAGTGACTTTAGAGCAAAATAATGTGGGAAGGTAAGTTTGCTTTTTGTGTAGAGCTGTTTTTAGACAAGTTACTAATATTGGAGTAGTTAGGAGCAGCAGTAGCAGTACTAATAGCAGTAGTCATTCTAGTGGGGAATCTTACTCTAAATTTCAAAAAAGAGCAAATCATTTATAATATGTGTACTTTTTGACAAAAGCAGTCCATTTTAAAATGAAAAGGATATGAAGATTTAGAGATTCTATACTTCAATATTGATGTAATATACTTTGGATCAAAGAAAAACATAAAGAGCCAATAAATTTGGAAAAGATCAATCAAAATGAAGATTTTTCCTTACATGGGTTTTGAAATCCATTTGTTAAATTAGAGCAGATTGTCTCATTGGCTAATCAAATTTTCCTAACTAATTTAGCAAACATTTCTTCATGGAACCAAGTCCAGGAAAATCTATTAAGCCATCCAATCTTTATGTTGTTTTCTCCTCACTGATATTGGAACATAAGAAATAAGAAGTATTTTGGTGTTAAAATCAAACTGTGTAAAGAATTTAAAAAAAAAAAAACAATACTGATGTCAGAACATTGTTGTAATGAATATTCAGTATGAGTAGTTACTAGGATCTAGTGGGGAGAAAATAGTATATATCCCTCTGCAAAATATAAAATGGTTATCAGGAAAATTGCTCTTAATTTATTAAATATAGAAAAGTATGTAATATATACTACATATATTCCTAAAAGAATTATTGATTTTGAGTTACGTGTTCCCTGTCCTCACTAGTCAAGAGTAATATTCTGAATATAGGAGGTTAATTTGTTAATTGACTATATAAACTTGCCAATTGAATATACAAAATATATCATGGAAAAAATGTTTCCTTGAATAAATTATTAGAAATATTCTAAGATCAACCAACTTAAATTATTACAAATACCAATTATTAAATTTGGAATACTTTGGTTACCTAAACTAGAATCTAAGTCTCAAAAGGGCTGGAAGAAGTAGCTGAAAGCAAATGGAAACAAAAGATGTGAAGGAACCCAATAGATCCCTCCTCTTCCCCTTTGGAGTATGCTGAAGTTTTCCCATTACCTTGTTGCCTTATTCCAGGATTTGGGCTCTGTCCTGTGGGAGTGGCAGCAGTTTGGTTTCAGCAGATTCATCTCTAGAATGTTTAGCACACTGGTTTTTTCTTGAAGTCAACATCTCACTTTTGAAATCTGTTTAATATGAGCAGACATCATCACTGTAGAAATTTCACTTGTTACACATTTAATTGAAAATACAACCCCCAAACTTGAGTGTACCATATGAGAAGTGTCAGTGGAGCCAAACTTTTGGTAGGTAAGTTTATTGACTCATTAGACCTTGTAAATTTTATTTCCAATGAATAAATTTCTATAATATATATACAATTGCTTGATTTTCAGAGTGACCAAAATAATAGTATTTCTTTCCGTTTTCGCGCATGAATACATTACATCCATAATACACAGAAATCTATTCAACCATGTTCATTGATTATGTCAAGGTCTGTGCTCATACTGATATACCACAACATGGTCACTTTTCTTGAGGAAAGATACACATGTACAAAGTCCCTTGCCTTTTACAAGAGAGTGGCAATAGGGTACATTTATTAGGGGTACCTAACCAGCCTGGTAATGTCAGAGGTGTTAAAAATAAATGGGCAGTAACCAAATCCAGAAAATTTGAAGAAAAAAAGAAAAAGAATTTAGTCAGAAGGAACAGTAAAGGATATAAATACATTTAAAAAAAATGTTTATTTCTAGTGCCTAATCACTCAGGCATCCATTTGTAATGATGTAAGCAATCATTTCTGGTTTCTGTTACAGGCTGGGTCTGAGTTTTAACAGTATCTCTACTGTGGACAATGGCTCCCTGGCCAATACCCCTCACTTGCGGGAACTTCACTTGGACCACAATAAGCTAGTCAAAGTCCCTGGTGGACTGGCAGAACATAAGTATATACAGGTAATGCAATTCCAGAAAATACTGTAAGGAATATCTAAGGACTAAATCCTCTTTATGGAATGTTGTGAGGCAGGAAACTGTCCTTAGAAATCTTTTTGCAGGAAAATATTGTCATTGTTTCCACATGAATAATCATTCTGGCTTTGTGAAAAATATACTTACATTATTTTTTAGTTAAAACTATTAACTATTTCAAGTTGCTGTGAAAATCAATTATTTCTTGGAGTTTCTGAAACTTTACTTCAATTCCAGTAATTGATGCTCCATTTTTATTCACTGTGTATTACAGTCTCCTTTTATATAATTTTATTAAAAGATCTATTAAAAGTTCATTTTCTCTTCAACCTGAAAATGTAATAGTACATGCAGATATAATATATTGAATTATTACTTTACGTAATTTATATTTATTGAACACCCACTGTGTTTTAGTAGGCAATGTCAATGTAATTGTGACCAAAACAGAAAGGGTCCCTTACCTGGTGGACCTTTTATTCTGGAAGAGGAAACGGATACAAACAAATGTATAATATGAATATAGTGATACTTGCTGTAAAGGAATTTGAAGATATGTAATTGAGACACAGAATGGCAGGATAGGATTGTCAGGAAATATCTCCCTGGTAAGAAGAAATGAATGACATTAGGTAGCGAGCCTTACAGACAACTTGGAGAAGATTTTTCTAGGTAGAGGGCACAGTGTGTTCCAATCTGAGGGAAACAATGCTTTGTGGACTAGATGAGAGGTAAGGAGGTCAAAGTGGATTGAGCAGTGACAGGAGATAAGATTGGAGCAGATGAATGTCATATCAACCAAAGTTGGTTAGCCATTGTGAGAATTTTAAATTTTATTTTGTATGAGATGAGTGTTGAGGCAAAAAAAAATATAGGATTTAATTTTTTGGTAATTGCTTCATGAGCTAAAAAAGGGAAAAAATAAAGAACATACTTTGGGAAGGCAAAAGAGGCCACAGGAAGATCAAATAAGGGAACTTCAGTAATCCAGAAGGCAATAATGGAGGCTGTGGATAAGAACATAAAACGAGATACAGACCGATATAATGGATTATAAGTCCCATTTTGAAGATTTGAGTTAATAGGATTTGTTGATGGTTGAACAGTGAATGTGAGAGGCTCAAATATAATGATTATGCTTTCAGCCTAAACTGGGATATGCCATAAATTGATGGGAAAAGCAAATTTGGAAAGGAAGATAAAAATTGAAAGTTTGATTTAAATGTGGTGAAGGATTATGGGTGCCTTGGTGATGGGTTTGGCATGGTAACAGACACCCAACAAGGTGTGATCCTACACCTCTACCTCCTGTATAGTGTTGTAAAACAACATTATCACAATAAAAAATAATAAAAAAGGACATACTAACCCATTTAAACTGAAGCATGAAAATGAATATTTATACAAGGGGACTCAATATATTGAGAGGAAAATACTCACTCTCCACTACTTTAATGTTGCAGGTTGTCTACCTTCATAACAACAATATCGCTGCAGTTGGCCCTAATGACTTCTGTCCACCTGGATACAACACCAAAAAGGCCTCTTATTCCGGCGTGAGCCTTTTCAGCAACCCAGTCCCGTACTGGGAAATCCAGCCATCCACCTTCCGATGTGTCTATGTGCGCTCTGCCATTCAGATCGGAAACTACAAGTAACTCCCGAGAAAGCCCTCACTTTTATAACCTGGAAAATCCCACTAATGTTATTACTCAGAAAAAAAAATAAGAAAGTTAGCTACTGGAAACCCAACTGCAATGTGGATGTTTTTCCCACATGACTTATTATGCATAAAGCCAAATACGCAGTTTAAATAATTGCGTACAATAAAAAAAATATTTTGCCTGGCATTTTCAGAATTCTTTTTTGAAAATTTCTGTTGATGTTAACTGAGCTATTGCAGATATTCTTATTTCTTGAAATGTAAAATCTGGAGTAAATATATATGTAAACAACTTAGTAAAGCTTCTGATCTAGTTTGCAGATAGAATCAAATAAAAATATCAATCTTCCGTAACTTAGAGGTTAGCTCCTTTGACATAAAGTCAGTCATCAAAGTCTAGCTCTGTATTAATCCCCATTATTACTGGTAAAGCCTCATTTGAATATGTGAGTTCAATACAGGCGATGTAAAATTTTTGCTAATGTCATTACTTTGAAAAAAATAAATTCACTAATGCCTTCAAAACGATTGTATAAAAGTGTAATTATAAATCTTCCCAACATTTAATATTCTGATGAAATACTAATTTTTGGATAAAAATAACATGTACACAGATTATTTTCTATACCCAAACTTGACATTTGTGTATAGTAACTGACATTACATATGTTCAAAATTGAGTTGATAAGGCATAACGCCATCTTTTTCCGCTTGGTCTAGACTACTGATATTTTCAGTTATCAAGATACAAAGTCATTTTCAAACTATCATGTACATAATCAGGCTGCTCTCCTGAAGTTTTATAATTACCAGATCGATTAAGAATATTTATTGGCTTTGGTTAAGCATTTGAACTTAGGTTTTTTTTCCTTCAATATTTAGAAATAACTATTAAAGCAAAAACATTCAGCAAACCTTGCAATGGGCTTATTTACCACTGTAAACATATACCAAATAGTACATTTATGCTATCAAGCTCTAATAAGCAAACAGGTAAACATAATTTATTCTTCTACAACATTAGGTGCTTTATGGTTGCAAATACTAACAACCAAATCTATGATTGAAGCTACAAAGAGAAATATACAACAGCCCTGCTAGGTGAGCCTTTAGGTACAGCTTGACCAGAGATCTAACTGAGTTTCTCTGAATCCTTTCAGTTTTGCCCCTTCTTTGAATTTTTAAGATTATTTCCCTCATGGTTGTAAAATATGAATCTTCATTGTTATCTTCTCAAAACACAAAAACCTAATACCACATATTAACATAAAATTTCTAGGAAAAATAATGAAATTCTCTACAACTATTGCATACCAGACCCACAACGCTGTGTTTTAATGTGTATCTGTCATTATAGTCTATTCCCATTGAAAAGTGAACTGAGGCAAAATTACATAGCTTTCCTGTAATCAAATACCTGGCAACATCTGGCATTAGGATGTTGTTCTTTCTTTGTAAAAGTCAGAGTCTAGGAGATAAAAGAATTTACCCCAGGAGAGTTAAAGTTAAGAGGTAATGGGGCACCCAGACATGGGTAATGATAGGAAGACATTCCTAACCATGTAAATGAATGAAAAGGTAAGAACTTACGATTCTGAGATAGGTGAGAGGACAACTAGGGAGGATTTCTGTGCCCAGGAAGCTGTGTTCCTAGAGGAATGCAACTTCTGCTACTGGCGAGGTACTCTGCAAGGGGTCTGCTTTCTCTCCTACCTCTAGTCTCTTGTACTTCAACATCTCTTACTGATCAAACCTCTTGACCAGCAGCAAGAAAGCCAGGGAGATGAAGTCTCCTCCTGAATAAAGACAAAAAGGAGCATGTTGGATCTGGCCAGGGTACTTGTACTCTAACTCAGGGACTGTACTCATAATCATAGGCATAGTGGACTAATTCTACCAGTCAAATGGATCAATGGAACATACACATGTCATCCAGGTATGTTCCATGATCCCACTTATCCAATAAGGACTATAAGGACTGAATTATTTCAGTCTGGGGCCTCCCTGGTGGCACTGGGTTAAGTCTCAGTGCTATCAAGCTATTACCAGGCACTGCAGCCTTAGTTCAATACCCCACCAGGGAGCTGACCCACATGGCGCAGCGGCCCAATCCTATCTCATCCACTGGAGTAGTGTATTACAGCAGTGTATTACAGTAGATATGCCTCTTCTGCTCTCTACTCTTTCTCTGGTGAATCCTCTCACCTCCCACACCTCTGGCCTAGACCCCAGCTCTTGTATATATAAATGTCTTTTAAAAAAAATAATGCTTTTGGGTCTCCCTGGTGACTCAAGGGGTTCAAGGCACTGCATGAGGAAGCTATTCATAGCCACTCAGCAAAAGTATGATCCCCAGCTAGGGAGGTGGCCTACATAGTGTAGCAGATCTCTTCTGTCTTGCCCGCTGCTCCTCTTAGTAGTGTATTTCAGCCAATCTGTCTTTTCTGTTCCCCACTCTGTCTCTGGTGAATCCTCTCATCTCCCCCCATACCTCACACCTCTGGCTTATACTCTAACTCTTCTCTGTATGCATAAATAAATACACCTAATAATGATTTAAGGCCATTACGCACAAACATAGAATGTGAATCAATTTTAAAATATACCCAAAGTAACAAAAAGTTCAATCAACTTGTCCAAGGTGGATATATTACGAGCACGTACTATTTCATCTAATCAGCACATGTTCATTACGGCCCCACAGCACTTGACACTCTCCTAGTGGTTGAGATAGAGCAATAAAGTCTTGCCCTAATGAAGCAGCCATCACTGTGAGAGGAGGGGTTCTGGAGCAAGACAAATGCAAGGGAGAAAAAATAAGACTGGAGGAGAAGACATGTGACAAGACAGGACTTGCTATCTTTATATAGGATGACAAGAGAACTATATGCAGGTAAGATGACATTTGAATAAAGATACATGCATGGTAGAAAGCAATGGGGGAAAAAAAAAGGAGCCCTAAATTAGGAAGCTTCATAATAGGCTCTAGTAACAGCATAGAGAGCAAATGAGAACTAAGTGAAGTATAGAGACACAAGATAGAAGATGTGATGTGAGATCAGATTTATCTAATGCGGACCTAACTCATACAGAACTTTTAAGCAGTTTTAAAGATTAGCTTTTCTTGTGCTCAAAAACAGGAGGATATTAAAGAATTCTCACTGGAGGAATGGCTGAAGTCCACTATCTATGACAGGATATCTCTGACCACATGGACAGTGGAGGGATCAAGGTGCACCCCTAGAAAACAATGAGGATGTTATTGTAATAATCTATCAATGACCATGGTAAATTTTTACCTTGGTAGAGCAGACAAAGTGGTGGTGTCCTCAGAAGGTTAAAAGGAAAAGGAGGGCTGAGAGGTTGTGGTGCATGAAAGAGAAGAATGGAGGCTGGGATGATTTCACAAATTTTGGTCTGGGAAGGTGAGTCATCATTTACTGAAACAGGGAAAGACTGAGGATGTTGAGGTAGAGGGTGTAGAAATCGAAAGTTTGGTTTTGGATTTGGTTATTTTGAGACTCACTCAATTTCCTTGTGAAGATATCAATGAAGCTTTGCCTCTAGGAATCTAGAGCTCAGGGGAGAGGGTTGGGTTGTAGACTACACTTGGGAGATGCCAGAATACAGTTTTGTTGTTTTTTTTTAAATCTCATAAGTGACTTGAATTTATCCAAACTAAGCAATCATACTGTACGTGTTAGCAACACATTTTTACAGGGCCAATTCTGGCCTTTTGAAATGTTCCTGTGGTTTCTAAGATAAATAAACATATTATATGTTTCCCTCTGGATGCCTTTGCTAAGATCCTGTCAGCATTTCCAATACAGTCCCTGCTTGAACAACACTAAGAAAGAAAAGCCTCTTGAGGAGGAAGGGCTTTGGATTTTTTTTTAATCCCAGTGTTTTTTCCTACCAGTTTAAAAATGTATAAAAACAGTCCCATTTCTTTTTCCCTCAAGAGCTCACATAAACAAAAGTATAGCTTGGTGTCTGCCTTGACTGGGGGTTGATAACTTGCTGATGGTTTGACAGTTACGAATAAACAGACCCGTACCCTAAAGAAAGCATGTTGCTGAAACTGCAGGAGGTCTTACTGGACCTCAGGCACTGTACCAACTCATTAGCTAGAAGACCATGGAAAACCGTATAAACTCCACAACCCAAGCTATTCATAAAATCCCAGCATAGATAATTCTGTAACAATTTACACCAATCTCTGCTTTATAAAAAACCTATGTGGGCACTTGATCTGGCATTGATATGTGAAAAATGTAAATAACTTCTTTTGAAATAATTTAATTTCCTCCCTTTTCATAAAACCAGTTGTGTTTGGAGCACACAAGCAATGTGGGTATCCTTGAAATTTTATTGTGCTCATATGAAAGAAAAAAATTTTAATTTGATCATTTGTTTTAATTCATATACTTACTCAGGACTTGGATTATGACAGGGACTATGGTAGATCTAGAAAAAAAAAGATTTTATTATTACATAATATATGATCTATTATCACAATGTATATATCATAATATGCATTATTTATTATTATATATGTTACATTATATATTTCCCTCTGATAGATAACTTTGGAATGGGAACATTGTTATTTCAATGAACTTTTAAAAATACTAAAGAAATAAGTTCCAAGGTTTTTTGAGGAAATGAAATTCGACGTTATTATATACCCACTCATGATTAAAAAGTAGAATGTTAAGCTAATTTCCTGTGACTGTTCTTGACTTCAGAAAAAAAAACAACAAAAAAAAACATCTGGAACCTGTAAGAAATACCAGGCCACCTACAAATCACAGGACAAGCTTTCACTGAGATCTTGGAAATAATAAACAAACTCATGAGAGCAGATGTTTCTGGATGCTGTTCTTATGATTAAGCCTTTTTCACAGCATCTGGACTGATAAGGGTTGTTTACCAGGGTACTGCTTTCTAGTCTTGGTAACTGTCATTGATAGAGATGCATTTACCTATGATGAGTTACAATAGATTCAGTACATTCCTAAAACAGGGAGTGAGTTAGAGCAAAAATCTCCAACTGCTCATGAATACATTGTTACATTTAGCCCAGGTTTAAAAGTTGCCTTATGTTCACAAATGTTAGGTTTTCTTTAGATATCTAGTGTCCATTTTGAATCTCCTTTCTTAAAAAGGATGTCTTCAGCCTTTTTTTAAAAAAATTGAAAAACAGGTAATAATGTAAACAACAGTCTTTTTGTGTGATGCTACAAATCCTTGACTTTGGTTCTTTTAGGCTCTTGTAAATAGCGAACAGATGTGAAGTTTTAAATTTTTCCTCGCATGAGTAGCTATTTATTTTCCAGTTTTATTGAGATATACAATGGACATATAATATTGTAGAAATTTAAGTATATAACAATAAGTTGGCATTCACAAAATATGTATTTTGAAATGATTACCATAATATTCAGTTAACATTCATCAGTTTATATTTATTCGCTGTGTTTTCTTTTAGTAGCAATAAAAACAATATCAAAGCAATGCTTCCTAGCACCGACGGCAGCTTTAGTTTGACAAGTACATTCACTGACATAATCTCATTGCTATTTCACGGACCAACAATATAATTTATATTCTGATTAAAAAAAGAGGGGGAAGTGATTTAAAAGGACTTTGATAGACAATTGAAGATTGGTATGAGATTAAACACAGGCCTAGGCTAGGTTACAAGGAGTTGAGTTGCTAACAGAATTGGGAGAGATGATGGTCTCTTTTCCTGCTCCACAGTCTTACTGTTACTCCTTTTACCTCACTATAGTGCCAGCAAGGCATGGAGCAGGTTCTGCATGATTCAGGCAGACGGGAAAAGGAGTCCTGGAGTTCTCGGTGGATTTTTGAGGCTTTTATTACATCATTATATCAGAGATGACCAGGTATAGGGCAGCAGGGGGTTCTGGGGGGCCAGGAGGCTGGCAGGCCTCCTAGCCCCCAGTGCATCTTCACCCTCTGGGCTCTCTAGCCTCTCATGCCTTTGCCACTACTGCCACTGCTCCTTCTGACTCTCTCCTCTTTTCTCCTGCTGCTGGCGTCTTCATGACGCCACCCTTATTTGCCCAGTGTCTCAACCCAGGTGCACCCACTTGAACATGCCCACTTAGGCATGCTTGCAAGACCTCAGGTGTCTATCATCACAACAATGGTGAGAGGGTGGAAAAGCCTGATAACTTTTCCATTTACCATATACTCACTAACTCCTTACATAGTCATTCTCCCATTTATACTTTCCATTATGTTATGGAATTGATATTTCTGTCCTAGAGAAGCCATATGTCAAAACACTATTCTTCAGGAGTCTCCCTGGTGGTGCAGGGTGTTAAGTCTCAGAACAATGAGCTATCAGCAGACACTGCAGCACAAGTTTGATGCCAGGCCAGGGTGGTGACACACATGGCGCAGACCTCTCCTCTCTCACCTGCTGCTCCCCTCAGCAGTGTATTTCAGTCAGTCTGCCTATTCTGCTCCCCACTCTGTCTCTGGTGAATCCTCTCACCCACCCTGCACCTCTGGCCTATATCCCAGATCTTATAAGCATAAATAAGTCTTTAAAAAAATAAAGTTACTCTCCAGTATCATAGTAATAGGAAAGCTCCTTTGGGAGAATTTAATGAGTATTACAAGGAATCATGAGGCTGGAACCCTCATGAATGGGATAAGTGCCTTTTAAGAATTTGTTTCACTATGCTTTTTTCTCATTGGGGCTACAAAGAGAAGTCAGCCACTTGCAACTGGGAAAGGGCCATCACTACAATCTGATTTCACTAATAGTGTGATCAGAAACTTCTGGTCTTTTGATGTAGGTTAAATGAAGATTGTTCAGCCTTTTGCGCCCTGAATGCACGAGGCGCTTGGGAGCGTGGGCTCAAGGCACACGTGCCTGATGGGCACTTGGAGTATGGTGTGGCCATGCGTGAATGGGCACGACTGAGCATGTAAGGGCAGTGTCACAGAGGAGAGAACAGCAGAGGGCCTTGCAGCAGAGAGCAGCGGACAGCACAGCAGAAATGCTGAGACGAAGGGACCAGAAGACATGCCAGAGAGCCCAGAGTAAAGGTTCCCCTGGGGCTGGGAGGACTGTCAGGCTTCTGGCCCCTGACTCTCTGCAGTAGATGCCTCACTACAAATTATAGAAAGATCATTAAAAACCTGAAAAAGCCACTGAGCCCCTCCCCCACCGCACCCCCAGCCCGCCTTTGTTCTTTCTGCCCCGTGCTGGCTTGCCACTACACTAAAACTATGAGAACTTGATTTACGTTGTCTTTAAATTACATAGTCTATGGCATTTTGTGACAGGACAAGCAGATTCTCCTGCCTATGCCTTTGCGGCATGAACGGGTCAGAACAGGAAAGCACCGAATCAGAGATGGAAATCCCTGGGCAGACTGGGACTAGCACGTGGCCAGGTCTCAGGGCTGGGGGAGATTTTACTTAATAGTCCAGGAAACCTGTGTGGAGGCCTGAAGGTAGCGTCAGATTTGGATTCAGCTTTTGAGAACATAAAATCAACCTTAACGCGTATAAGCTATGAGCAAATTAATGTGGAATAGTTTTTGTTTTGGTGCTTCTAAGCTGTAAAACATTATATCCACTTATGACTTTAAATGGGGAGATAATAATAAAGGTACCTATCATTTACGGTACTTAAAACAGTTATTGGAAGACAATCTTTGCATTTTGGGGCGGGAGGTGGGGCAAGGGGGGTGGAGAGCAGGAAAAGAAAAAAAAAGAGAGAGCCTGAGCATGAGAGTACATTTCAACAGCTGAACCAAATTAGCAAACCAAATAAAATTCTCTGTGTTAGGTTCTGAATTAAAAAAATGGCAATTGTGGTAAAACAGCACATTATTTTCAGCAAGCAAAATGAGAGATCACATTTGTAGCACTGTGTTCTGTAAATATTGGTGAGTACAGATACCTTAGGGGAATAGGTCCAGGAATTGTATTGTTACTGATAAAATAAAAAAATAGTTAATAAAAATTAAGAGCAATCACCTAAAAGATTCCTTTTGGCAAAGTGAAACAGTGTTTAATTGTGATATGCCTAGGTTTATATTATACTAGGCATACTAATTTTAAAGTCATCTATGGTCATTGGATTTACATTTATTTAAAAACAGTATTTTTTTTTTGAGGTGATATAATCTCAAAAAATATATAATCTGCATACCAAGAGTATTTACTTGAGACTGTAGGTATAAACCTGAGGGGAAATGTGCTTGACAAAACATATCATAATATCACATTTATTTGAAAGTGTGATTACATATGTAGAATAATGTAATTTTATTTTCTTATATTTTCTCACATATGAAGCAGTTAGTTTCAGTTCTTAGTTTCTAGAATTGTTGAAATGTAAAAATTTATAGTTTTCATGGTTTTATCCAAAATGCCCAAATAAGATTAAATGGCAAATTCTTTATTTCTGGTTGGTATGAGTCCATATAATATAGACAATTACGTCATAAGAGCAATAGCAATTCATAAAATGAATCACTCATTTGTACTTAGGAATTAACTTTTCACAGCAATTAGGAATTGCCTTTTAATGAAACAATAATTTTGATATTAAGTTGTGCAAAACTAATACTAATATACAGGAAACAAGGAGACAATTGCTTCAAAGATTTCAGTATATTGATTTTTTTTGGTTGAATGTATCTGACAATGAAAATGCATACCTTTATATCATTGCAAATATAAATTATGCATTTTTATATTTTATATTTCATTTTTGCTGATTGAATAGAAATATTTCTACTTCATTAAATAATCTGGGTATAATTTTAATGATATATTGTTTTATTGAGTTTTCCATATAGTTACTTATTAATAATCTTGCTTTTCTACTTTAGAATTTCATCTAACATTCTGTTAAAGTATTGAAAAATATCATTCCAATTAAATATCACTTAGTTTTGTGATATGGGGATGACTGAATCAAAGGCTATAAACATTTCAAATGTCCCTTAAGAATCCTGTACTCTGTGGGTGGGTACATAGACTGTTTCATCTTCCATTGAAGATGCTGTCGAAGTTTCTCTGAATGTGAAAACTAGATCTATTATATAATCCATGTTCCACTCCTACTAGCTTCCCAAAGAACAAAAAAGCCCTAACTTGAAGGAATGTATGTACTCCTAACTTCTTTTGAGCACTATTTCCAAAAGCCAAATTATGGGAATAACCCACGTCCAAGGACAGATGAGTGAATTAAGATGTGGTTCATATATACAAGGAACACTACTAAATCTAAAATGAATGGTACAAACAATTTGTTTGCTCCCTTATTCTGTTTAGTTTCCATCTATTTCCATCTACTATATACTTCATAAAGTATACCTATAGTGTGTGTGTGTATGCATACATATATGAATATATTTGTAGAGGAATGTCAGGTGTCTGCATTAATCACAAAGTGACCATAGGAATAGTAAAAGGGAATAGAATTGGGAAGTACAAGGAAAAGAGGGAAGGATGAGAATCAGCATTAATAAGGGTCCTGAAAATATTCATGGATAAAATGGTAAAAGAAATATGGGAAGTATTTTCACTGTTGTGGTCCATAGTTTAGTTACACTACTAGATCTCTATTTAGATAACCACCTTTTTCTTTCTTTCCAAAGTGGCAAAATGAGATCATGATTCATTCAAGGATTCCATTCCGAGTCCCCATCACAGTGATCACAGAATAAACAGATTTACGAACACTCATGTCCTCCATCTTCTGGTTGCCCAATTGAGGGTAGAGCATCACTTCTGAGAAGAACAAACCACACACAGCAAAAAAGAAAACCCACTAAGTGCCCTTTTTAAGCTATTCCAAAGTCTATTCCCAGAAAGGACATTAACCTGATCCAGAATAAATTAATTCTAGTTTCTTCCCTGGTTTCCAAAGGAATATCAAATTCACAATTTGGCCATGTAATGGCTGGCTTATTCTACTAAAGATCAAATCTCCTTAGTTGAACAGTAAAAGCTTCAAAATAGAAAATTTAGTCCTGTAATCTGACAGTATAAATTAAGAGATGCAATGTAGGTGGTTTTAATTGATATAAATTATTGTCAAAAAATTAGTTGTATGTCTAAAGAACAAAGTTTCTTCCAATTAGACACCTTGGAGGTTTTATTTAAATGAACTTATAGTGCCATGAAGTATTTTGGAAACTGATATAGGTAGAAGCATGGTTTCTCAAAGATGCCCACAGTTTAAGTCTCAGAAGTTGTGAATACCTAGCATCATATGAAATTGAAGAGTTAAGGTAGTTAATGTAATCAAGGGTGCTACTGACTTACTTTAAAATAGAGATTATTCTGGGTTAATCTACTTCGGTGGGCCTACTGTCGTCACAGCATTGTAGAAACAGGAAAAAAAGATATGAGAAAAGAAGTGGAAATAGGAGCCAGGAGAATCATGTGCTTGTGTTGTGATGTGAGAAGACCCACCAGGCCGTTATTGATATTAGAGATGGTGGTCTTAAGAGACAAGAATTACAAGAGTTCTCGAAAACCTGGCAAGGTAAGGAATTTCCTTCAGTGTTCTCCAAAGGAATGCAGCTCTGCAGAGACCATGATTTTGACCAGGGAAGCACATTTTGGACTTCTGAACTTAAGAGGTGAAAAGGTAATAAGTATATACAGTTTTGAGCCTCTAAATTGGTGGTAATTTTTATAGGAGCAGTAACAACTGATACTGGAGCACAATGGCTCTCTTCTCCTCTCCCTCAGTAAGCTCTGGGTACTCTGACCTCAGTTCTGGTACTGCACGGTCCAGCACCTGATCAGGCATTTGTTTGGGAGTCATAACCAGACAGAGCTATTGCTCAAAACAAGACAGAGGTGTTGTGTGATACATGATCAATAATTATCGCTGGAATAAGAGACCACAAACTCAGAAGCTAAAGTCTTTAGTCGCTAAAGTCGATCAATGAAGAAACCAAGAGGAAGAAAAATAGCTGTAATCCAAGCCCAGAAGTCATACTTCCTCACCTCAGTTCTCTGACTCCAGATAGTTATATTAAGTTTTCCTCACACTCAGATCCTATGTTGTGGAAGACATTGGAGAGGGAAGCACTCTGAAATGGGAAAGGAACAATCCTAATTGAAAGAGATCATTTAAATAAACAGGCAAAATACCAGTTAGTAAAGTCAAACTTCCTACCATCTAATATCTGTGGAACAAAAACCAAAATTGAAAAAAAAAAATCCAAATTTATCTGTGCATCTGAATTTAGAGAATTAACTTTCAACCAACATAAAATGAGTAAATGTTCTGTGGCTTACAGACTTACCGAAGTCATGTTTGACCATTACGAATGTTTCTGAAAACTCTAAGTCATTTACCATTTTGTTTTTCTTCAAATTTTCACTATTTGTGGACTGACAGATATGAAAACAGCTCATGCTGAACTCAAGTCTGTTTCCCCCATATGTCCTGTTATTTAAACCCCAAATCACCTCTTTTGGAGTCACACTTTATTCAGTTTTTAAAAAGGAAGAGACACCATTTCCATAAAAAAAAAATGGAAAAAGCCCACAAAAATTACAGAGGGCCTCACCAAATAGTTCAGTAGACAAAAGAAAAAGGTATTTAAAATCTAAGATCTTTAGATGATTTCAAGTACGAGGTTTTCCATGCCTGATAATAGCCTAAGTTCTCTGAAATTAGAGTGGGAAGATCTATATTCAGAGAGGCAAAAAGAGTAATGAACAGAATTCAAAACTAGGAAATGAGATCACCTACTGCAAGGGTGAAGCAAAAAGAGGAGTGGATAGAACACAACTTATCTACTCCCCCGTGATGAGAGTAAGCACTTTTGGAGCTTGTTAAAAATCTGGACTTCTCAGCACACATATTCAATCATCATCTCCAAGGGAAATCTCTTGGGAAGTTATATATATATATATATATATTTTTTTTTTAAATTTTGAATGATTTTGATCAGCAGCCAACTTTGGAAATCATTGACTTTTTCCAAAAATTTAATTTTGTCTAACTACACATGGAGGAACTGAAAAAAGAAAAGGATGACTTTTTTTAAAAGTACAGAAATATTTAAACTAACAAATAATTGCCAAAATTACTATAATGTATCTGGACAGTTTTCTTCTTGGAAACTTTAGGAGGACTTTTATTGACATCATGGTAATTCTATTGTTGTATAAAAGAAGAAATTGGGCATGTGTTGCAATATATTAGGTTTGGTTGAGTATCCAAAAGTATATATTCTGCAGAAGGAAAGCTTAGAAGCACACTTGACTTCCCAATATTGAAATAATTATCATAAAAAAAATTTTTGTGGTTTATAAATGTCAACTACAACATGTATTTTAAAACCCCAGAGCTATTTTCTGAAATTCTCTTCTGAAGCTTAGGGAAAACCATATAACTCTGGAAAATGTGTATCATCTGAAAGTGTATTAACTCCTTAATCTTCGAGGTCAACCACTTCCTTGCAAATGTAATAGAAGAAGGACATTTGGTATAAAAGGTACCTATTAAATTTCAGGACCAAAACTTTCAACACTAAACTAATGAGTGCTTGTACCATTTGTTATTAAAAACAATTTTTTTTAGTGGAATGAGTCAGCATTATGTCATTTTCAAAACATGCCACATAATTTTTGTAGTATAAAATATACTTTGCAACTGTTTAAGTTTTCAAAACTCATAGTTTTATGAGGATATGCCTACTGAACTAGTAAAATGTTCATTTGTAAACAGGTAAAGCTAAAAATATTTTGAACCCTGTCTATTATATAACACAGAGTTAAATCTTTAATTACTTCAGCTCCTTAGAAAACTTGTGTTTTCTAAGCTCCTTGTGTTCTGAAACATCATGAAGTGCATGAAGAAAAGGAAACTTATTTTTAATTTTGGTATTGCTACAAATATCTATTTGTGGATTCACTCATAGGTAGCCAGTAGATTCTCCCAATATATAATTCTAACCTTCAAAAGTTTCCTTCTCTATACAATTATTTGCCCATTGAGAATCCCAATGTATACTTCATTGTAAAATTTCACATTTTCATTTCCTAGGACTTCAAACCGGTTCTGATCAGTTAGAAAAGGTTCATACTGGTTCTCACCGGATAAAACCAGTTCTTACTGTAAAAACAGGTTCTAATTGATTGTCACTGTAAAAAAATAGTTCAAACCACTTCTAACTGGTTAAAACCAGTTCAAATTGGTACTTACCAATTAAAACTGGTTTAAAATGGTTTGAACTGGTTTGGAGCAGTGTAAGTTAGCTCTGACCTGCTGAAACTGTTTCAAACTGGCACTTATCAGTTCCAACCAACTCAAAGTGGTTCGGAGTGGTCACAACTGGTTCTTGTTAGATTAAACCAGTTCTGATTGGATAGAACTAGCTGAAACCAGTTCTGACCAGTTAAAATTGATTCTTTCCCCAAAATGCCATTTTCAAGCCAGTTCTGATCTGCTGCAAGTGGTTAAAACCTGTTCTCACTGGATAAAACTGGCTTAAACCTGTCTGGCCAGTTCAAAATAGGTTCAAAGGTGGATCTGTGGCGCAATGGATAGCGCATTGGATTTCTAGTGACAAAATAAGTTCAAGCTATTTCTGAATGGTAAAAACTGGTTCTTATCTATAAATTGTTTCATAGTGGTTCAAAGTGTTTCTCATTTGCTGAAAGTGGTTAAAGCTGTTTTTGACCTGATAAAGTTGGCTCAAGCCTTTTCTGACTAGTAAAAAATGTTTCTGACTGGGGAAAACCAAATTGATTCAAACCTGTTGAAAACTCACTCTGACAGATAAAACCATTGGAAACCAATTCAGATTAGATAAAACTTATTCAAACCAGTTCTGACCAAATAAAACCCACTCATATGATGTTGATCAGAAAAAAATGGTTCTGGTCAAATAAAACCAGCTCAAATTGGTTCTGACCAGCTTAAACAACTCAATCTGGTTCAGAATATTTCAGATTGTTTGAACTGATTCTGACTGGTTCAAACTGGTACTGACCAGTTGAAACGTTCTGACCAGCTGAAAACAGTTGAAAATAGTTCTAACCAAATATTAACAAATCAGCCAGTTCTAACCAGATTAAACCAGCTCAAGCCATTTCACACTGGTTCAAACTGCTTCAAACCACTTCAAATGGTTCAAAGAGATTCTGACTGGTTAAAACTGGTTTAAACCACTCCAAACAGATGCTGACTAGCTAAAACCAGCTCAGATCTTTATCAGAAAATATGATTCTTTCCAGATAAATGTTTCAAATAGATTCCTACTGGCTAAAACTAGTTTAAACTGGTTCAAACTGGTGCTGACTAGATAAACCAGTTCAAATTGGATAAAACCAATATCCAGAGTGGTCAATTAGTTAAAAATAGTTATGATTGGTTAAAATTTATTTGGCAGATAAAACCAGTTCAAACTTGTTCAAACCTGTTCAAAATTTCAAACCAGTTCTGATTTGTTAAAATTGGCTCAAACTGTTTTAAACCAGTACTGAATGGATAAAATTGTCTCTGAATAAAATAGGTTGATTTGACAACATCAGTTCAAATTAGTTTTGACCAGTTAAACTGGCTTAAAACTGTTCAAATAGGGACCTCCCTGGTGGCGCAGTGGATTAAGCAACACACTATGGAGCAAACCACAGCCACTGCAGCATGAGTTCGATCCCTGCTGCCGGCCAGGGAGGGGACCCACATGGCGCGGCAGACCTCTCCTGCTGTGGCCGCTGCTCCTCTCAGCAGCGTACTTCCGTTGATCAGCCTGTTCTGCTCCCGGCTCTGTCTGTGGTGAATCCTCTCACCCCCCACACCATTGGCCTGTACCCCAGTGCTTGTATACATAAATTAATCTTAAAAACAAAACAAACAAACAAACAAAAACCTGTTCAAATAGGATCAGAATCGTCCTGACCAGATAAAAACAGTTCGAAAGAGTTCAAACCAGTTCTAACCAGTTAAAATTCATTCAATAAATTTCTGACTAGATAAAACCAGTTCTGGCCCAATAAAACTGGTTCAGACCAGATTAAACCAGTTCAAACTGGTCCTGGATGGTTCAAACCCCTTCTGACCAGGAAAAAAAAAATGGTTCAAATGGTTCTGCTCATACTGTATCTGACCAGAAAAAAAAAAAAATCAGTTCTGACAGGATAAAATTTGTTCAAACCAATTCTAACCAGATACAAACAGTCTGACAACATAAAATAGGTTCAAATCAATTCTCACATGGTCAAACCAGCTCTGATTCAGTGAACCTGGTTCAAATTGGTTCTCATGGGGGGGGGGGGGAACTAGTTCAAACCATTTCTACCTGAATAAAACCAGTTCAAAGCTATTCACACCCATTCTGACCAGTTCTAACTATAGAAATCCATTCCAAACTGTCTTTGATTGAACAAACTTGGTTCTGACCAGAGCAAAATGGTTGAAACTAGTTGTGACTGGACAAAAATTCTTAAACTGTCTAAAGTATCTAATTTTTCTCAGCTACATCCTGTCTATTCTCTTTGGGTGAGTGAAGATATTGTATGAATGCACTTCTTCATTGACTTGTTAGGTAGTTTTTAGTAAATCATTTATACTTTCTGAGTCTCCATTTCTACTACCAAAAATGTGAAGATAATATTTATTAGATTTGAAAGCATGATATTCAAAGTTAAATATATGTAAAAAATATGAAACTAAAGCACAGTATAATTTAGAAAACTTAACAGTATATACTGTAGAATTAAGGTTTTTTTTATAACATACCCAAGAAATAAGCTCTAAAAATTGTGATTTTGTCTGATTATTGGTTTGACTGAAATGGTTTTATTGAAGAAAATTATATGCTGATGTTAATATTTACACAATTAGCTTAATTCATTTTAATGCACTTAAACTCTATGACAGATATCCCAACATGTTTATTCTCTCATAAAAAATATTCTAGGAGTAGATGGAAGCATTTTTAAACTCAGATTAAAGAACTGATACATGCAATGTTAATACATAAAGTTGTTTTAGTAATTATCTCCTTACAAAAAGTCATTAAGTTATGTGTGCTTGGTCTGGTCCTTCTTGTTTTTGATTTTAAGTGTATTCATTTCCCTTATTATAAATCAAAGATTCATTATAATATTCTTAGAATAATAAAATGCTATTTATCACACTGCAATTCAATCATCTATTATTTAGTTAGTTCTATATCAAAAACAAGACATTATTAGTCTCACAATTTTTTAGACAGACACATTAGTGGTCATGAAAATTCATTCATATTATACAGGTTCCACAACTGAAAAGTGATATATTTGTAATTTTAAAAGGGGAAGTTCAAAAGGACACCTGAACCCCTATGTTTATTGTAGCACTTTTTACAATAGGTAAGCTATGGAAACAACCCAAATGCTCAAGAATAGATGACTGGATCAAGAAGGTGTGGTATATACACACAATGGAATATTATGCAGCAATCAAAAAGGATAAACTCATGCCTTTCACAGCAACATAGATGGAGTTGGAAGGGATTATGCTCAGTGAAATAAGCCAGAAAGAAAAAGAAAAATATCAAATGGTTTCACTTATAGGCGCATAGAGGAAAAAAAATAAGGGATCAGGGAAAAAACATTATAATAAATTAAAAATCAAAATCAATAGCCAACTATAAATTAGAGACTCTGCAGGGAAGGAAGGAGAATAACAAAACAGGGATGGGAAGAGCACAAGGGACCGTTATGATGAGACACAGGGATATTGGTGGTGGCAATTTCACAGGAACTATACCTGAAAGGAGAAAGTATACATTGTACAAAAATGAAGAATGATGTAAAATATATATATAAATAAAATAAAACGGACTTGGCAGCTTAAAATACTGAGATATTATAAATATGAGAGATAAAATATTGGAGGAAAACTATTATCATAAAATAAAATAGAGTTGTTCTCTCATTCACTAGAAGCATGGATATATCAAACCAAGCCTTGAGGAGATTGAAACACAGCATAACTTTTACTTTTGAAAAAATATTGCCAACATGCAATGACAGTGGACGATTATTGCCTTGTGATATTTTTAGCATACATTTATTATTTTTTCATGTTATTTTATGCTTTTTGGCATTAAATTGGAGAATGCTATCCCCAAGTAAGGTTTTGGGTGAATTTCTAAATTCAATCCACAAAATAAGAAACAGGCAGACATTGCTGATTGGTTCCAGACAAGAGCAGCATAAAATGAGCCCTTTTAATATAAGAAGCAAACAGGAAATGTTGATATTTATCTTTTGTCTCAGAGTGTAGATGAAGCATTTTTTCATAGTTTACAAACTACTATGTTACCCTCATGGCCAAAAATTAAATTAGTTCAAGAAAAATCAATATAGATTGTAAGAGTAATGAGCAAAAGTGATTTAATTCCTGAGTCTGCTTATTTGCATTTTCCTGAAATTATTCTATTTATGATTCATCAGACCTTCCAGTGAACATGAGAGTCAGCTGAGAGAATCACACTTAATTGTACCCACAGATAAAGAAGGAAAATGTCTTGTAAGAGAATGAGTCTCACTGTAGTTGCCCCATTTGCTTCATTCCTGGTGTAAAGTTATGATGTGTTTGAACTAGTTAAGCAGGGATCTCGCTCCCATTCCATAGGGAATGAACGAGACTGGACCTCTTTCCCATGTCCACCTGCACTTCGTTAGTGAGCAGCGCATTCAAATGCCACACCACAAGATCCCCACAATGACATAACTCCATTCAGAGACTGGCGTGACGAGGCTGCGTTTCCCCCCCTTCAGCTCTTGTATCACTAAGAATCTGGCAGCCAGTCCGTCCTGACAGAGTTCACAGCATATATTGGTAGATTCTTGTCCACAGTGCATCTGCTTTAAGAATTAACGAAAGCAGTGTCAAGACAGCAAGGTAAGTGCTGCTTTAACTATAGCACTGGGGGTGCTGACTGCTTGGGGTAGTGTTTATTGTAACAGGAACAGAAAAAATTCCAGAGCAACTTTGCCAATTGACATTCAACAGCAAATCTACAGTTCTGAGCATTTACTTTCAGATTGTTTCTAATATGCTTTCCATGATTTATGGATTTGAGATATATTTTACATAATGTTGCTTAGCAAAGAAAGTCATAAAAAGTTTCAGGGATAGAATGAGAAGCTATTTAAACTAGACAGTGAAAATGTATGGTTATTAAGATGTTTGTTACTTTATGCAAATTTGTTATACATGTGAGTATTATTAGACCCTAGTTTTGGAGCAAAGAAAGTCATTTCAATCAGTATCCAAACTTTTCAATATCTATACTGTTTTGGCTGTTACAATTTATGATGACATTTTATGTTGTTATAAAATGTAAGCTAAAGGATTTAGACACTTAATGGATCACTTATTTCCATTTTGTTAATTTTAAAGATTTGATTTTTGCATGTAGATTTTTGGGTATATATCTTAAGGGACTGTTTTAAGGAAATTCTGGTAAATATGATTTACATTTTGAAAAAAAAAATTTCCTCCATAGCCACAGGTATTTGAATAAACTAAGAGGAAAGTGTAATTTTGCTTCACAGTAGAATCATTATATCATCACAAACTCTCTTTGAATTAAGAGTCCTAGTATTTACTCCCCCCTGCCAAAAAAACACATTTTTTTCATTACCATTAAATACTCACATTATAGTTACCAAGACTATTTTTGTATATGTTCAAAATAAGGTGGGAGCTTATAATTGAAGTAAGACATATCTTGAATACATTAAGATACTGTAATACAGTGGTAACATACACATGAAGAGGGGAATCTTACATTTCTAAATCATATGCAGTGTTATAAACCAATGTTACCTTACTAAAAAAGTCATAACTAATATAAAATACCATATAAAACAAAAAAAAACACCTAAAATATCATATAATTTCATTGGCACTATGTAATAGTTTCCATGGCCAAAGCTGGTCAAGTAAACTTAAAACATCTATCAAAATCTTAGGTAATAATTTACTAAGTCGCTGGCCATATATAATAGATATCAACTATCACAGTATTTCTCACAAGTTATTTTGGGGTTTCATCTGCTAAATTGAAATTCTTTATAATTTCATATTAATGCAAAGTTATTTAAATTCCTGATACTAAAATCCTACTTATTCCTAACTGCCTTCATTCAAAACCTTCCTGAACTACTTTCATCAAACACTTGTACCCTATTTCTCACAGGAAGGTATAATATTGCATAGTATCTACTCAGTTTTTTTTTTCCCTAGAGTTACCAGATTTTCCTCCATCAAAGCTCTTCATACTACAAAAGTCAAACTTTATATCCTACATCCCTTTACCTACACTGCTGACCATGTACTAGTTTCATTGAAATGAAAGTTGAAAATCACATTTACAAATTGTTTTTAATTTATATTCTCAACATCGTCTTTTCTATGTTTCCTAATGCCACTGTTGAATACAATTGTTTCTCTATAGACACCTCTCTCCCACTTCCATTGTTGAGAGCACTAAAATCCAGATAAGTTGTGTCCTCTTAAATTTTGAATTGAAGAAAGTAAAAGCTACTGAAAGGAAAACTTTAATTCAAAACTTGGGAAAGAACATCTTTCTCTACCAGTTGTTTTTTTTTTTAAAGATTTTTTTAGAATATGTGAAATTTTCCTGAGTAGTAAACATTAGTTTTTCTACAACTGGTATGCTAAATACTAGTTTCTGAACATAATTTAGAAATGTGTCTAGAAGAATGGAATGTCAAAGAAAACTTGAAGTAATATGAAAACACACCTCCACCCAAAATTTTATTTTCCTGCCTTAGAAGCAACAGTAAGCAGATACTTTAAAGACCATATACCTTTCCCAAAATACACACTGAGGGAGGAAGGGAGCAAAGGAGGGGGATAGAGAAAATGAGGGGGAGAAGAGAGAACAGATTTCCTCCAGGAAAACCAAGTTCCCTGTAAGTCTTCTTAATGAGAGGTATTAGTGAAGTTGAGTGGTAGGGTAGAGTGTACAGTTTACAAATCAGCTTTTCTTTTTTTTTCCTGGTTTTGACGGGTACACTGAACCAGTGTTCTAAAAGGGTGATCAGTGAGCACCACCCAGAAACTTCTTGCCTGAAAGCATTTAAGGAAGGAAGGGCATAGGGAGATTGACTGGAGCAATTAGGTCTGACTTGCCCAGAAGGGGGCACATGTGTATGCAATCTAACTAGAACTCTGGTAACCCATAAATTACAAACATATATCCTGATCCCTACACTTAAGTAAAAATGTAAAATACACCATTAAACGTACTAAAAATAATTACACATTTCAATGCATTTGACCCTTAATTAATACTAAAACTATAGACTTTCTTTTTCTTCAGTATATATTATTTTATAACAATTTATGTTTCCACTTTAAGGATTCAAGACAGTCACCAAAAATGAATCTAAGTGTGTTTACTCTCCTCTTGGCATTCATCAGAGTTACCAGTGGCCAAAGCTACTATGATTATGATTCCCCTCTATCAATTTATGGGTATTCATCACCTAATTGTGCCCCAGAGTGTAACTGCCCAGAGAGCTATCCAACTGCCATGTACTGCGATGAACTAAAACTGAAAAGTGTGCCAATGGTGCCTCCTGGAATCAAGTACCTTTACCTTAGAAATAACCAGATTGACCATATCGATGAAAAGGCCTTTGAAAATGTAACTGATCTGCAGTGGCTTATTCTTGATCATAACCTTCTAGAAAACTCCAAGATCAAAGGAAATGTTTTCTCTAAATTCAAGCAACTGAAGAAGCTGCACATAAGTCATAACAATCTGACAGAATTAGTGGGTCCACTTCCCAAATCTCTGCAGGATCTGCAGCTTACCCATAACAAGATCACCAAGCTCGGCTCCCTTGATGGACTGGTCAACCTGACCTTCCTTCATCTCCAACACAACCAGTTGAAAGAGGATGTCATTTCATCTGCATTCAAAGGTCTTAAATCACTTGAGTACCTTGACTTGAGCTTCAACCAGTTAACAAAACTACCTTCTGGTCTCCCAGCATCTCTCCTAACTCTCTATTTAGACCACAATAAGATCAGCAGCATCCCTGAGGAATATTTCAAGAATTTTAATGGATTGCAGTACCTGCGTTTATCTCATAATGAACTGGCTGATAGTGGAATTCATGGAAATTCCTTTAATTTGTCATCCCTGCTTGAGCTGGATCTCTCCTATAATAAGCTTAAAAAAATTCCTCCTGTAAATGAAAACCTTGAAAACTACTATCTGGAGGTCAATCAACTTGAAAGTAAGTAGAAATCTATGCCTGTGTGTAACTGAGATTTCCAATTTTTTTTTAAATGACTGAGTTATGCAACACAAATATTTCATTTGGCTCCATACTTTTAAAAGTGAATGAAAATTCCAACAAAATATTCCTCCAATTCAAACACAGAATGAATGATTCTTGCTCAGTTATATAGCCAAGATCTTGTCTTTCTTTAGAGTGTTAAGATAACAAGCTGTTAGGATCAGATAATTTAAATACTGATTTTTTTTAAAAAAAACTAATATTTGGGACTAATCCTCTTCTGTTAAATCTTGATACTTCTCTGTTATTATTTGCCTATTTCATGATTTAGATTTGTTTTCTACATTAGTTTTCTTTCGGCAAAATGAGGGAGGAAAAAATAAGACCAGAAGTAGATTTCAGCCTCCTTCCTCATCATCCCATATTTCTCATTGTTTTCTCTGACATCTTTTCTTGGTACTCAGGCTGTTACTTTCCTGTCATGGCCATGATCTGTCTCTGTTTACCTGTTACATTGCATGTGGTCTTCATATTGTTCTTAAGATGACTGTGAGGAAGATTATGGACAGAAAAATATAATAGGATTTGGATCATTTTATTAAATAGCATTATAGGGTCCCTTCCTTCCTATGTATCCCTTCATTTCTTGTAGTTTATCCTTCCCCCTCCTGCTGACTTACTTTATTTATTTTTATCTTAAGGATGGGAGTTTGACCCTCTTGGGCCATTTATGTACTCACTCTTTGTTTTTAATCATCTTCTGGGACAATTTTTAATTTAAACAATACAGACTCAGGTGGAAAATTGACATTATAATTCCCCAAATTACTCTCCCAGAACTTGGCAGAAAAGAAAGCTCTCATTCATCAGTAATACTTTTTGAGTAAAAAATCAAATGGAAAACACTGATTCACACAAAAAAGGAATATCTGTAAATTAATCTATTGAACTTGAACAACTTTACACCATGAAAGTTGGTTTCTTTGTTCTACTAGATAAGGATATTGACTTTGCTATCAGGAAAAAATTAAACAAAAGCAAGAAAAGACACAAAAATATGTCATATCTATGACAATAATTCTGCAATGACTCAATGCACTACTAGTAGAATTGGGGTATTCTCATGAAGGAGAACTTGGCGGTCAATTCTGAAATACCACATGTTAATTTTGGATCTAGAAATATGCAAGTTATCAAAGATGAATGTTTCCTTAGAAGATTCTCTGTGTGGCAATATATGGGTCCCAGGTTAGAAACATTTGTGATTAGAAAGGATATTCAAGCCAAAATGCTAATAGAATTTAACATGTGTAGGGGCAGAAGAAATCCATTAAATTTGGTAGTAGGTTAGTCACAGAAGCAGGGCTACCCTTTTCTTTTAGCCAGGAGTCCAGACATCAGGGACTTTAATGTAATGTATTTAATGTATTGAAGATGGAAGACAATCTGGAAGATAAGGTGCCTTAGAGAAATGACAGACAATAGCCACTCAGTGCTGCGCTGAGATAAAAACCACAGTACCCTGCACATGTGGTCATTTAAAAATGAGTGGATACCTTGCTTCCTAATCTTTGACATTTGGCCAAGTAGACTTGTAGTTTGACTTTGCAATTATGTCTTCAATTCAGTTTTTTGTGATAAATACCAATAGTCCACATTTTCTTCAAAAAAAAAAGACCTCTTAATATTTCTTCAACATTGGAAAATAGCCAAAAATTATTTCTCATGTTCCAGATTTGTAATTGGAAGCATTAACCCAATCACAGTTCTTCCTAATGTAATTTGAAATGAGAACAAATTTAAAAGGAAATCAATAATTATTTAATATATATTTTGTGCAAGTAATATGTATTACTAAATTGATAAATACCTTAATTTAATCTTCACATATTGCCATTCGATAAGTGTTATTTCTAACAAGAAGATCGGATATATGTCCCAAAGTCAAAACCAATTTGTAAATGTCAGATAAAGAAAACTCATATAGGACTAAATGCATGTTTTTCACATTTTTCCCTGTGTTTTATACCTCCTAGGAGCAGGTATCATAAGAAAGATCCCTGGAATTTACCTATTAATTTAAGACAACACCTTAGAGGAAAGGAGTATGGAATTATTTATTTTTTTTATTAATTGTATCATTTGTGGAGGTAACATTGGTTTATATCATTGTATGACTTAGGGACATGGGTTTACAGATCTTCAAATGTATATTACCAATCCATGCCCACCAAAGCACATAACCTTTCTGAGGACTAAAGCCAATATCAACCAGAATTTGAGAATGAAGGGAAAAAAAACAAAATAAAAACAAACCAAATAGGGGCCTCCCTGGTGGCGCAGTGGGTTAAGCAACACACTATGAAGCAAAAACCGCAACCACTGCAGCACGAGTTCGATCCCTGCTGCCGGCCAGGGAGGGGACCCACATGGTGCAGCAGACCTCTCCTGCTGTGCCC
>JAGFMF010011752.1:21390758-21450912 GCA_019455555.1 Galemys pyrenaicus | reverse complement strand
TGTTCTGCTCCCCGCTCTGTCTGTGGTGAATCCTCTCACCCCCCACACCTCTGGCCTGTACCCCAGTGCTTGTATGCATAAATAAATCTTTAAAAAAATTAAAAAAATTAAAAAACAAACCAAATAAATCTAAAACATACGTTGGCAAACTAAGCAGTTTTTGTGTACACACACAAAGTTTAGAGACTAAAGTATCTGTCTTAATTTCCACTGAAAATGTAGTTAGTGTTTCATTGTGGCATCTTGTTTGAAAACAGAAGAAAAAAAAAAATGTGGCTTGGATAGTAGACACACCATGACTTGGAATTTTAAATCATTGTTATGGTAGATGGTTGTTGGGAAACTCTTTAAAGGTCATTTAGTTAATCCTTATCGTACATTGCAAAAACCCAGGATGCTTTTGTTAGTGAAATTATTCCTACAACAGCCAGCCTGTGTCTTACATATCTTCATGCTAGACTAAATATTTTGAGAAGAGTTTTAAAATAATGTGACACAGCTAATAAATGTCTTGTCCAAAATCAAATGTCTGTAAATCAAGAACGTATAGTAACACAGATCCATTCTTTTACAAATCCCACTGAGCATCCTGATCTACCCCAGTTGTTACTAAACATTGCTGTGTCATTTGGTAGCTTGATGTATTGCTTTAGTTCTTCCAAATTCAAATGTAAATTAAGTGATTTTTCTAAATGGGAAGAAGTCCCATTAGATATCAGTAGGAATTTGAGAATTTTTTCATAACTATTTCAAGTCCATGTTCTACAACACAATGATTATTGTTGTCTATTTTTCAATTTCCAGAGTTTGATGTAAAGAGCTTCTGTAAGATCCTGGGTCCATTATCCTACTCCAAGATCAAGCATTTGCGTTTGGATGGCAACCCTCTCACTCAGAGCAGCCTGCCTCCCGATATGTATGAATGTCTACGTGTAGCCAATGAAATCACAGTTAATTAATAGCTACTAATTCCAGTTACATGGAGGTGAATCCTGGAGCAACATTTTTTGGTTTATCTTTTTGTGTGTTAGTTTTCATAGTATTCTTTTCTTGTTGCTGTTTATTACTTCCATGAAATTTAAATTCCAAAGGAAAATGTTTTGTAAACATTTTACTACTATTTTTAAAAGAGAGAAGATGAAAGGCAGGCCTACTTCATCACAAGCACAGATACAGACACACACATAGGAAACAAATTCAATGATTTATCTGTAAATTTAGTGTTTTTAACATCTCTACTGTCAAATGTTATGCAAAGCTTCACTGGCTTTTTGGAACTCAGCCAAGTTTTATAATTTCTAAATCTTAATATGCACTAAAACATGAACTGTAGAAATATGAATGTTTACTCTCTTGAGGCAAATGATCTCAATCTATTCAAATCTGTTTAGCTGGAAAATGGGGAGTAAATTTTGAGTCTTCAGATTTTACAAAATGCTAGACAAAATTAAGAAAGCCACATACATTTAAGAAGTATTTGTAGTATTAACAATTTATGTAGTTACCTAGTAACACTTTCTAGAATTGTTTTTTACTTTAAGTCATGTGTATGTTTCTTTTTGACTATTTGCATGTTATGTTAACAAGCTACTAGCAAAATAAAACACAGCAAATGGCATTCCTGAGCTTGACTTCTTTTGAAATGTATCTCTCATGTAGAAATAAATAAAACAATAGATTATTCAAAATAAATCTCTGTAATATTTTACTGATATCAAATAGAATTTTCCACTAAACAGTCTGCTTCTAGCATCCACTTGTATAGAGATATTAAACACATCTTGAAATGTGTTCTTTAATCTCACAACTTGTTTGGATAGTTTCCATTTTTTCCATTCCTTTTGGTTTTACTAATTCATATGCAATGGTATCCTAATAAGAAAGAACTGGCTCTAATATCTCAGCAATCACTGCTTGATTGCTAGGCAAAAACAGTAGCTAAATCCAGGACTGAAAAAGTTAATAGAAAATTTCATGGAGGGCCTCCCTGGTGGCGCAGTGGGTTAAGCAACGCACTATGAAGCAAACTGCAGCCACTGCAGCACGAGTTCGATCCCTGCCACCTGCCTGGGAGGGCACCCACATGGGGTAGCAGACCTCTTCTGCCTTGCCCGCTGCTCCCCTCAGCAGTGTGTTTCAGTCAGTCTGCCTGTTCTGTTCCCGACTGTCTTTGGTGAATCCTCTCACCTCCCTGGACTCTGGCCTGTACCCCAGCTCTTGTATGAATGAATAAATAAAATCTTTAAAAAAAAAAAAAAGAAAATTTCATGGAAATGAGACTTTGGATATATTATGGAAAAAAGATCAACTTATTTTGAAGTTAATATATATGGAGCAAAGGTTTAGAATTTATAGTGCAGTAGTAACAGTTTTCAACTTTCTACATTCAGATAGACATAATCTAATAGGTGGGATTTGTCTCCACAAAAAGGTTAAATAGGTTTTTCTCAATGTGCCCAGAGCAGGCCTCTTGTCTCTTTGATATGAACCCTAGAAGTCAATCAAGCCTTCTGAGCCTCAGAGGGTCTATGACCATTGTTTATGGGACAAAGGTTGTTTTAGAGTTGACAACACTGAGGCTGACAAAGTTTTCTCCTGGCCTGACCCGTACCATTTTCCTAATTGGAGAATCAATCACTTCTCCTCTTTTATAACCCAGAAGAATGCAGGTTGGTGGCCTCATCCATCTAGGTTTATTAGTGAACAGATGCTCTCTACCTAAGAGTCTCACCTTTACTCCCAGAATAAGGGTAAAGTCACCCCCTTTTGCCTGTAAGTGAAGTTCCCCCTTTTCTTGATGCTTGTGGTCCTTAAACACAGGATAAATATTCCCTGCATGTTTCATTATTCTTTAGCCTTGAAAAACCATGTCTATTCTCCATATAAGTGATGTAAAAATGGTTTTTCCTTTGCTAACCAGTATAATGATGTTTTGGTTAATCTGAGAACTTGGAAAGTTGGGGTGTGTTTCAGGCAGTGGTTGGGGTTCTTCCCTATGTCCAGACATATACAAGGAGGAAGAGAAAGTGTAACAAGGTGGTTGGTGCCCCTCTCCCTGCCCTGTAACAAAAGGTGTATAATTTAAATAGAAAATTACTTCTCCTTTACTTAGTTGATAAAAACATCTCAGTATAGCATAATGTTTTAATAGAAAATTTTAATGATCTCTATCTTATAATAAAATAGTCTGTCACAAAAGACTGTCATCACTTAACACTGAGTTGACAGGCAGATGTGCGAGATGCTCATTATAAAAATACAGTGTGCTTCTTATTCTCCTATCTTTTCTACATATAGATAGAACACTGTCCAGTAAACTATAATGTAGGAGTAATGTCTATAACTTCCTGTGTCTATAAAAATTCACCATCACTCCTTTGAAATCTACTCTCAAATAGATAGTAGAAAATAGTCAATAAATTTTACAATGGAAAGAATAACAATAATTTAAATGAGCGTCATCTCAACATCACTTTGGAAAAACATCTTGGCGGCTAACATTCAACTTCTTTGAAAACCTTTGATTTATCTCTCTCCAAAGTCATAATATTCTTAAGCCTTAAAAGGCAAAACTATAACTTCTAAAAAAAAGGACTCCCTTTGTAGTTTAGGTTGGTTGACAAGGGTCAAATTAAGCAAAATGACAGTCTGGTAGAAGCATCTGGGAAGGCACTAGTTAGATTTTATTGGGGCAGGTTTCCTTTCTAAAGTCCTGGACAATCTCTCTAGGGTAGAGCCTGAGAAATTTTCTGCTTAATACTTCACTTAAGGAGGGTGATAGCCCTAGGGAGAGAAGGATATATAGAGAATTTCATCTGTGCTTCCCTTAGTTCCCTACCACCAAAATTTCAAGCGTATAATCCTCCTGTTGAAATATGGACTGCCAGACACTATACCCAAGATTTTCAGGCCCTGTAAGTCTTGAAACATAAACGTCAATTGTTAAAGACTGTACATTATGATTCTTCTGCTGGTGGCCAGTGACACATGTATTTAAAAATACAGACTTAGTGAGATGCTATGACCAAGAGATTGTCAATGAAAGAGTAGGAGCCTTTGTCTCTAGGAAGGCTGAATAGAAAAAATTCAGATTTTTGTAATATAAATACATTAGTGTATATATTTTCTCATATTCTAACTTATTTGACCTCTCTAATGCTTAATTTATAAACAAGAAATTTCACAAAATATTTTTCACAAAAATATCATGAGTTACTTCTACCATCAAACAACCTCAAGAGTAGCTCTGGGAAACTTTTTTCTTGCCTATTAACCTTTTCCCTGGAGACAGATTCAGCTGCTCTCCTATGAAAAGAAATGACTTAGGATTCACTTTGAGGACATTTTCAAGAATGTACCCAGTGAAAGGATCAACCACAGGTGAATTGAAAATAAGAAGCTCTCTTGACCGTCTCACTCACCAATGATAATTCTGACTTGTCTCCACCTAGACACACAACCCTAGGAATGGATGAAAACAATGATATATATGGATCCTTCCTTTCCTAAAAATGATTCAATTTACGCTTAATTGTAGACTGTGATTTGTGAGGAAATGAAAAAGTAAATTTCCTTTTATTCTTAACATCTCCATTTGTTCATCAGAACTAGGTGGTGCCTTTATGTGAATGAGAACAATGAGGCACTCAGGCTTTGAGGTTTGTGAAGAATTATCATGACCTAATAAGTACAAAAATACAGATGGTTGAAATGACCACTACATGAGCCAGAGAAATGCTGATTTTCTTCGTTAAAAGTTCTCCATCTGATAATAGCTGTATTTATAAATACTAGACAGTTTAAAAGGTTGGTATTAAAAAGGACTATGAAGTCACTCCTTGTGAACTTTTAAGTTTTGAGTTCCCTCTTTTTTTATAGCTGGAATTTTTCACAATGTCAGTCTTACATTATTCTTTGGTTGAGTTTTGCAATCATCCTAAATACTTGCTTAACATTTAGTTGACAACTAAAAGAAAACCTTCATTTGATTTTAATTGAATTCTAAAGCAACTTGATTACTGACGTCATTTTTGGAGATGTTAGGTTTGGAGAGTGGGGGCTTTGGGTTAACTCTGGGAAAAGTTTCACAAGCGTTCCCCTTTCAGTGGACTGGTGAGTTTCTCCAGAAGACAGAGGCATTAGTTCTATCCAGAAAGGCAGGTTTACTATAAAAGGGAGAGAAGAGCAAAGGACACTTGCATAGACACAAGTGAACACAAAGGGCTGGCCTCAAAAGGGACAGGTTTGCTAAAAGAGAAGCCTGCATAGGGCAGGCAGGCAACCCTGGGAGAGCTGCCTCTGCTAAGGGAGGTGAGTGAAAGAAGCACCGGAATGGTCACAGGTTATGGGCAGGCAGGAGGGCTGCTGCCCTGTACAGGGAGAAAGTTGGTGGCTCTACAAAAGGAAAGGTTGATGTAAAGAAGCACCTGCATAGGTACAGGTAGGCAGAAGGACTGTATCCCTTGCCAGTGCAGAAATTGCAGATAGAATCTTCTCTTTAGGAGGAGCTCATTCCTATGTGGAGTGATTTGCTTTTGTTGATTTTGAATAACTGTATAGAATTTAAAAAGGACCAGGATGCTATAATGGTCCTCAACTTCCATATCCTCACTTTTATCTGCACTCTCTTTTTTTTTCCATAGAGGAACTGGGGTGTAGGCCAGAGGTACCTGGCTGAGGGGTGGGGAGGAGAGGATGCACCAGAGACAGAGTGGGAAGCAGAATAGGTAGATCTACTGAAATACACTGCTGATGGGTTAGCTTCCTGGCCAGTACAGAACACAGGTAGTAGTGGTGAGAGGATGAGACTTTACCCCTAGGCCACCAGGGAGGCCTCAGTCTGCACTACTAGCCTGAGAGTTGCTTAGATCTGTCCCTTGGTGCCTAAGGATTTTTCATTTCCATATCTAGTTTAGTGATTATGTTAATTACTTCTACCCCAACCTCGAGCTCCCAGCACTGTGTGAGCCAGGTTTCTGGTCTTATGGTGCCTCCTTTCCAACTATTTTACTCTTAAACTCCATCAATTATCATAACTTTATAAAAATTAAATGTATATAAAACTTTATAAAAATTAAACATTTATTTAGTCATACAGTCAATAAATTTTGTTGTCTGCTAAGGTATAAGAAATTGACTTACACTACATGTAAAGAAAACTAGGTTAGACTACATAAAGTAAATGAGGCCCCAAACACCCAAATATCTGTTTGATAGCCCTACTATTTCACATCTGCTGTAAAGTTGTTACTCATTCACAGTTTGGTTGACCTGAAGAATATCACCCACACATGTGTCTTATTCCCTTAAAACACATCTGTTGTTCTCTATGAGACAGAGCAATCCATGTTTCAGAAATAGCTCACCTTCCCCAATGAAACCCTCTGTTCTCACTACTAACGTAGTCAACATTTGTCTATTTTTATTTATCCTCCTAAAGATTCTCTCATATTTTATCTTAACTGCATCATCCACAGTGTCATTGGCTCTCAAAATATAAACCTGGTACTTATTATTTACTTATTTATACTTATTTGGTAGCATACTATCGAAGTCATTTTAGAGAGGCTGGGTTCGGAGAGTGGGGTCCTTGGGTTGACACTGAGAAATGTTTCACTGGAGCTCCCTTTCAACTGCACCAGCGAGTTTCCCTGGTGAGTTTCTCCATGACACAGAGACATTAGTTATGTCCAAAAGGGCAGGTTTACAGGGGGTAGTTTGCTAAGAGGCCTGCAGGATCACAGGCAGACAGCCTTGAGGAGAGCTGCCTCCGCTCATGCAGTCAGTGAAGAGAAGCCCGGGCGGGGTACAGGTCACAGCAGGCAGGAAGCTGCTGCCCTGCAGATGGAAAAGGTTAGTGAAAAGAACCTGTGCATAGTCACAGGTGGGCAGGACTGCTGCCCTGTGCCAATGCAGAGAGTGCTCTGAGAGTCTTTTCTTTGGGAGGGGCTCATTCCTTTGCGGATTGTAACTGCCATAAACGAAATTAATCATCTCTAGGGCTGGGCCTGGGGATTTTTTCTCTATTGGCTTTGAATAGATCAGTTGGGAAAGACTTGATGATTCTTTACAATGGCCCTAGATCTCTATAGCCCCACCTCCAGTCTGTGCCTTGACTATGTTAATTACTTTCATCCCTATCTCCAGCTCTGTGATGCCTCCAGCCTTGTGATGCCTCCTGCCTTGTGATGCCTCCTTTCCAACTTTTCTATTCTTATCCTCCATCAGTATCACTTCCAGGATATGATAAAAGTACCTCAGTGCAGCTTGTATCAGTACTCAGAATATAAAAGACCCTGTGTGATCTGGTCGTTGGTTATGTCCATCGTTTCATCTCTTGCCAAAGTCCCACCATGAGTCGTAATAAAGCACTTCTAACCGTACTTAAAATTTTGCAGCTGGGTTTGCTGTCCTTAGAATTGTTACAAGGCAATCCCGATGTGAAATGGGTTGGCCTGAGTGTGGGTCCTCACCCACGCGTTTAAAATGGACTTATAATGAAACTCAGCTGCTGGCTCACACAAAAAAAGGCTAATAGAGGGTTTACTAAATGGAGAAAATAAAGAACAATAACCCAGGAAGAAAGATATAAATTGGCGAATGTGTCCTACCAGTTCCGCTGCGTTGGGACCCCCAATAGCATGCTGAAGCTTGCGAAAAACCAACAAGCCCCAAGGCCCACATGTCTCTGGTTATATACCAATGCTGGCTGCTTAACTCCACCCTCAGTTCCCAGCAACACCTTCTTCACTATAACGCTAATGGCATTATGGGATTTGCAGTCCTTGGTGCCTTGGCTCTCTTTGACCTGGGTTGTGGGTGGAGTCCATCAAACTTGTGTTTGTAGAAGTCATTTAGGACATCCTCTTCCCCCAACAGAATCTCTTCAACTTAGAAATCTCTAAAACATAGAAAACCTGCCACTTTCAAGACTCACCTTAAGCTAGTTACCCTCTCACTTTGCCATAAATTTCTCTGAACATCCTCAGAACTATCACCAGTTATTATAAGAGCAAAATCTCTTGGAATAAAAATAAATTTCTGCCAAAGCTGTAAGCTAGAATAACAATTCTCTCTGTGATGCCTCCATCTATAACTTTTATTAGTAATTCAATAAACAAATATTTATTGATCTTCCACAATAACCCAGGTGGTTTAGATATTAGGAATTCAGTTGTAAATTAGACCAACAAGTTCCTCTTTAACAAAGTGGATATTCATAGAGAATTCAAACAATCAGCAGATAAACACATACTCCATGAAGTGACATCAGGTAGTGATATGAACAAAATAAACTATCCAAAGAAATGAGAGAGGGGAGGAAGTGGTAACTTTTGATTAGTAAATAAGGAAATTCTTCCTGATGTAAAGATTTAATTGTAATAATAACTTGTGTTTAAAATGTATTATGGGTTAGATATTTCAGGGAATACCCTTTATGTACTGTCAAAGGTCAATTAATATCTATATAGTGCATTTCTACTTAACAGGAGGACAAAACCAGGATGTAAGGTCAAATATACATTATATTACAACCTTCATTTGAGACCAGATCTTTACTGTCAGAGCTGATGTTATAATTTAGTAAGCTCCCATGACATTAAGAGGGGCTTGTCTGTGTTTACGTGTGTCTGTAAATTCCCCCTGCTCAGTCATTTTAAAATACATCTAGTATGAAGCTAAGATGCATTGTTTATTGAGTTGCTGGAATCAAATTGTTAGGGGGGAAAGACCCTCCTGAATAAATTACACAAATAGATTATGAACTTCAACCCCCATTCCAGACCTACAAAATCCAAAAACTAAAAATCACATAAAGTCATTATCAAAGAGCAGATCACTGGGACCTGAGGGTGAAGTTAAGCAACCAAGCTAAGTATAAAAGTAGACATGTGGGCCTTAGGAGTCTCTTTTCCTTAAAAGCTAGCTCTCAGCACGCCACTGAATTCCAGCTCCAAGGAACTGGTAGAACATTTACAGATCTGAATCCCTCTCTTCCCCTTGTGTTATTCACTAAGCTATTTCTCCTTCCCTTGTAAATAAAACCCTTTATCAACCTTTGTTGTGTGTGCCTGCAGTTGGAGTGTTATAAGTTATAAGGACAGCTGGGTTTGCTGTCCTTTTGAATGAGCAGGTGAGGACCAACTCAGGCAAACCCACTTTATTTTAGGGGTGCCCTGTAACAAAACAATGGTAGAAAGAATGCATGATATTTTTGTCCATATTGAGCCAGGCCTTTTCTGGTAAGGTCTAGTAAAATTTACTCTGATTTATTGCTTTTAACTTTGAATACAAACTATTTCTGCTTAATTCCTGGGGAACATTTAGTCTTCTCAGTTGAATTTATTTTTAACAAACTATACCTTAAAACTTGGGATATCAGATATAGGAATGTCAGTTTATTTCCTAATATTTAATCCATCAGCACTTTTATTCTGACTTTCAAGATATATGACAAATCTAATTGTTCGCCACCACTAGTCCAAACCAAAACCATCTCTCTTCTCAACTAATGAAATAGCCTCCTAGTAAACAGATGTTCAAAATTTTTAACAGAAAAGGCTGTCATCAATACAAATAAATGCAACAATTTCAGATATTAATATGCCCATTGAAACTATTTTCCAGATAAGAATTTTAAAAGTCAATTAGGGGAAAGTTTATTGAAGATTATAATATTATAAATTATGTCTAACTCCCAACTAGCAATCATTTTCATTGTTCTTTCAGCTGCTGTTAAGGTTGTGCTCTCCTCAACCACGCTAGCTTTGTCTTAGCTCTTAACACAGTTATATTTTCCCTCTCCCCCAAAAAACACTTCTACTGTGTTCTGTTGATCTCATCCTGCTGTTTGAGTTATTAAGTTAAAAAAAACAGCATTTAAAACTAACTAAAAGTAAGCCTAACAGATTCCAGAAAGTAACTGTAGAAAAATTTTTAGTTTATCTTTTAGCAATAGATATATTTTTAAATATTCTCAGTTACAAAAGGGGCAATCATTCTGAGTTTTATCTCTATCTTCCTGTGCTTTGTACTTTCCAAGACATAAGAAACAAGTAGAATTAGATTTCACTTAGACCCTGAAAAAGTAATTGGAGACACACTTCATTGCTATTCATAATTGTGATAGAAGCTTGTACACTTAGTACCAGAAAAGTTTTTCATTTTTGTACATTTTTTTCCCTGAACTATATCTAATTCTCTCTTGAGAGATGAAGTATCAGGCAGCAGTTTGCCAGGTTCCCAGTAATTCTTTTAGTGTAGAAGTGAAATGCCTTCTTTGTTTCTCAATTAAACCCATCCAGCACCTGCTGAGCTGAAGCTTTAGATCTACAAATTCCAGTAGTATGAGACCAAGATCTCCCTCCTGGAGAGGAGGAGAATGTTTAGCTTTAGATAAAAGACTCCTCTCTCATTTGTTCTCTTTGTATCTCAACTTTGGGGTGAGGACAAAACTCTAAGATTGGATTACTTATCTGGAATGTAAGTTTTGGAAGGGGCCCCTCCTCATCCTGACCCTCCCCTTCCCTCTCCTCCCCTTTCCCCTCCTTTTTCACTTCTTTATTCTCCTCCTCCTCCCTTTCTTCCTTCTCTACCTCCAACAGTAAGGCCATATAGCCATGCTGTGGCAAAAAAAACAAAGCCACCAAAAATCCATAAATGTCAATAAATAAATGTACGCAAACAACCCAGATAAGCTATTAAAATCACCCACACATTTACTTAATATCTTCATATTAGTATCTCCACTAACAGTCACAGAGTGCCATGAGGTAAATCTTATCCCCATTTTCCCTCAGAAAATTTGTGTCTTCCAGCTTAACTTCATAGATCTGTTTTGCAGCTTAGACTTAAACCCAAATCTGTCTCATCCAAATGACTATGAACTTTTCTGTAGATAAGAATACCCATTTTTGAAAAGAAGAAAGGAAGCAGGGTTTCCTGGACACATAGGTGTTTTCATTGGGTGAAAAGAACACACAGCACAGAAGAAACCCGAATAGTTATGACTATATCATTAAGTTTGTTCTGAGTAATTCCTTTTCTGAACTCCAGTATACATAAGTCAAAATAACCAGACTAAGTGAGTATTTGTCTTTTGGGCAGTAAGACTGTGCTTTTTAACTGCTTGAAGACCATATAGCTAGACTTGCAACCATTCTGTATATTAATGGCATGTCTCAGTAGCCATTTATTGGGTCCAAGTAATGAACAGGAAATTCAGGGTCATTACAGGAAAGCCTGGGCCACAGGAGCAAGTTCAGAAAGAAGGGTAGATGACATCTGTCCTGCCGCAAAAGAAGAAAAGTTGCACTTTGGCTCATCATGGGTTCTTGCTACTTTATCTCTACAATCTGAGCTCCAGACTGCTCAGCCCATCTCCAGGGCCTAATCCTAGCTGGCTGCGGCTCAGAGACACTAAGAGAGTCAGCTCAGGTAGAAATAACCCCCCAGGCTCAACCCTATTCTTCTAAAGAAGCAGCCAGATATTCAACTTTATAGCTAGAAATTGGTTCCTTTCTCTCCTTAATTCAGTGACCACGTTCGTACTGCTCACCATTTTACAAGGACCTCCCGCTGCAGAATCTCCTGATTCCCGTAACACACTTTTTCTATTTCACTTGGTCATGTAGGTGATTTTATTATGACTTGAGCTGTCAATAACATTTCCTCCCCTGGGAATATGAAAACTCTAAAAGAAGCCTGGAGATGATTGGGGTTATTACCAGGAAGAAAGGTAAAGATGACACTGTAGTCCTTCATTCCTGGGCAGAGTCTGAGAAGCAATTCTTTCTTTCTTTTTTAAAGATTTATTTATTTATGCATACAAGAGCTGGGGTACAGGCTAGAGTCCAGGGAGGTGAGAGGATTCACCAGAGACAGAGTGGGGAGCAGGGCAGGCAGAATGACTGAAACACACTGCTGAGGGGAGCAGCAGGAGAGGTAGGAGAGGTCTGCTGCACCTTGTGGGTCCCCACCCTGGCTGGAGGCTGGGATCAAACTCATGCTGCAGTGGCTTCCCTTTGCTCCATAGTGCGTTGCTTAACCCACTGCACCACCAGGGAGGCCCGAGAGCATTTCTTCCTTTGTTTTTAACTCCTTAGTTTGGTTTTACATATTTGCTTGTTTTCTCTTCATAACACTATAATCTTTCTAAAGAATCTCCCTCTATGTTGAAATTAGTCATAATTTGATTCTGGTCATAACTGTAAAAAAATAGAGTTTTTACCTCTTTTTCATCCTTATAAAATGTCACCTTGTTCTTACTTTCTTAGCTAACTTTTGAAACCTCTTCAAACAACCGATCATACTCCCTTGCATGTATCATCACCCACCCTAATTATGTCACTATTTATATACTCTTGTTAAATTAATTACTAACAGAATACAAGTTCCATGGAAGCAGAAGTTCATCTTTCATTTCCAATGTCTGTCTTCTGGATCTAAAACAGCTCCTGGCACACATAGATCACAGTGGATATTTGTTGGATTCATGGACATCGACCGGTGGGGTTAAGCTCTTGGAGTATTGTTTATCCCTCTTATTCAGAAGTTTATGTTCCTAGTAAACTCACTTCTTTTCTCTCCCCTCCCCTTCTCTTCCTTTATTTCTTTTCCACTTTTGTTTTTGGTTTGCATTTTTCTTATTTTACAAATTCATAAGATCATACAGAATAAAATTCCACTGGCAGATACAGGGATAGGATTTAGCACTCTCACCCTTACGATCTGTAGAATTTAAAAAAATAAGATTTGGGGTAAAACTCAGGCTGCTTTCAATGTTGCTAGCTTGCTAGACTAATCTAAGAAAATGGTATCTTCCCTGTGGGCCAATATTGTTATAAAGTAACTTGAGAGGGATAAATGTCTCAAATAAATTTTGCCTCTGTATGATCTTAACTTTTGTGCATTTATTCTCCAGATGGAGTGGAGATTAGGAATGGATCCATGGCAGGATGGAGATGGAGTGATCTTTGGTCTTGACTATCACTCAATATGTTTTTCTCCTTGGATATAGGAAATTAAAAAGAGCAAAAACAAATGTCAAGAAATTTCAATAAACAGAAATAACTTGATGAAAGCCAGATTCCTCACTCTTTGTGTAATCCATCAGTTTTTATCATATCATTTTAAAAAAGCATGCTAGAATATTCCATCCAAAGAATTAAGTATACAATTTGTATAAATTAAATATACACAAATTCTAGATGACATAAAACTTCTTTCTTTTGTTTTGGGAGTGTTTTGTAGTGGACTTTCTCCTTTTTATACAGAAACCACAGTACAATCAATGAATTATGACATTTAAGACAGTTTTTCCAAGATATCTATCTCTTGTCCAAAGTTGAATATAATTAAGGGTGGAAAATTCTAACAACTGCAAGTCTCTTTTAAAACCATTTGCTTTGGATTTTAGCTTTGATTTATTTTAGACTTTTGACTAGAGTGAAAAATGATTTGTCACTTTGTGTCTTAAATGACTGGGAAAGAGAAATACACGAAATAAGTTTAGATGTTACCAATGACTCACTGTTTCTTATTAGAAGAACACTTTTTATTATTAGTTTACTCCTTCTGAACTGAAATCTTGATTTCTCAGCACCCTTCTATTCTCTACCTCAGTTCTTGTCTTATTCTGCAAGAAACTGATCCTTAAGGAATCTTCCTTGAAAGGATAGTTTCTAGAATATCAAGACTATATGAAATGATCTATATACATAGTAAAATGTGATCTAATTATACAGATTTTGCAACAATTGCGCATTTTTAGCCATGATTACTAATATTGACAATGCTCTCAAGTTCCCTCCAACCTGATTTCCACATGCTAGAGGACTTCTGTGGAGCTGAATTTCTATTTTTAAATTTACTTATATATATAAAAACTGGGGTGTAGGCCAGAGGTGCAGGAGTGAAGGAATGAGAGGATTCACCAGAGACAGAGTGGGGAGCAGAATAGGAGGAACAACAGAAATATGCTGCTAAGGGGAGCAGCAGGGGAGACAGGAGAGGTTTGCTGTGCCCTATGTGGGTCACCTCCCTGGCTGGGGTTCCAAATCAAGTGACAGTGATGGTGATAGCTTGATAGTGCTGAGACTTTAACCTCTTCATCACCAGAGAAGCCCCCAGCCTAGCTGAATATCTATTAACCATATACAGCATCTGGTATGTGCTTATCAGCAATAATTCTAAAAACACCCCTTCAAGACCAAGTCTCACTACTGTCATCATCACTCCCATGTCCATGACCAAATACTTTTGGGACATTTAAATAACACACTTTCCCCATAAAGTCCTTAGTCTGCAATCAGGAAATAAAATTGCCTTCTGTTGACCTAAACTTATTTCTTAACTTCTTCTCCCTTCTCTCTCCATCTGTCTCTTTTTCTCCATCTCTCCTCCACCAAGCCTCTTCTTTTCACCCTTACTTTCATTCTTTTTCCTTATCTAAACCTTATGAATACTACCACTGTCTCAGGGGACCCAACCATCTGTGTTGTGCCTATCTGTGGTGAGCTTCATTATACACCTCTTAACTAGATCACTGTTCAAACAAGAACTGAGGATACGCTGCCAAAATGTGTGCTAAGTTTGGGGGACACAAAGTGGCTTCCCACCTCCAACTGAACTCTACGAACTATGCCAAAGCATCTGTTGTACTTAACAGGTCAGGAAAATGAAGTTTCCATTCTCTGTGCTGAGGCAATGAGCTCATGATGAGAGGAGAGAGTGATATGAATTATCAATAAAGACTAATTAATATCTTTTGCAGTGAAGTTTGTTTCCCAAGAGATAGATCTTAGAAATAGTGATCCTGCAGACACTGAAATTGAGTTTGTCCACAGAAAACCCCATCCAGCCTGAGGGGCTTTTAAAATGGATTGTTATGATAGAATCCATCTGGTGAAAATGGAAAGAAAAGGATGCAGGGTTTTTGTTACAATCCCCACACTGGCATAGCAACCAGTTGGCAGAGTATATTCAAGGTTGCTCTATTTTTTTCTCCTTCCTCATATGGAAAATTCTAAATTTCAAAGGACAACAAGGCCATATTTCAGAGGTGACAGTGAAATTCTGTGCTGTTCTTCCACTTGTTTAAGTAACATGCAATACAGCAAAAACAAACAAACAAAAAACAACCCAGCTTTGAGTTACCCTGTCATAGACCTTGATGACCCAGGAGCTGGAGGAAAATAAAATGTGGGGATGAGATCAGAAGCCACAGGTTCATTAAAAAATATAGAGCAGATTTGTTACGAATGTTATGCTTGGACAATCTGAATCAATATGTTGGTGAACATGTTCCTAATCTCAGGATTTAGCCTCCAACATACTAAGTCAGATGCTCTAAACTGTGGGCTTACGGAAGTGACATTTTGACAAACTTTCTGAATGATGTTAAGATTCCCTTAGGTAAATGTACTGAAAGTTTCTGGAGTAAATCTTCACTTAAAAATACTCTTTTTATCTTTTTGAATTATTTATATGAGACTTTTTAAAAATATATAAATTTAGGTCACTGTTCAAAGAATTTAGAGAAGGCTAAGTTGTATATTTAAAATTACTTTTGAATACTTTTTTAATATTTACAGTGAAATGTCAAAAAGAAATGCAATTAGTTGACTACTAAAGAACTTACAAAATAATGCACATATTCTTGCATAATCTTATGAAATTCAGCTAAAATCCTAGAAATGAGTGTAGGGAGTGAGTTGTCAACTTATGAAGCCAACAGGTTAGAGGTTTTTTGAACAGTTAAAAATGAATTTAACAGTGAAAACTTTTATAGTCTCTTGGCTGAAAATTATTTGGAAGTAAGTTCTTTGGCTTAGGAGAATTTTGTGAAATGTATAGTGAATTATGTGGCCAGTTCATTTTAGATTACTAGTATTTCAAATAAAATATGCAATTCTCTATCTAAAAATGTTTAGTGGCAAATATTCCTGGCCTAGTTGCTGTAGATTCCAATAACTTTGCTTTGCTTTATTTCTACAAGAATTCTTCTGTACAAAAATGTATGCTTGATCAATTATTTCCTTTTTCCTTCCCTTAATAATTTTTAGTTACATTCTAAACAGATGCAAGAATAATTATGATTATACAAGAAAATATACAAAGATGACAATAACAATGATCATGTCATTTGAGTATAGACCACTATATATATATTAAAAAAATGCTTGAACTCAGTACAAAATTAAAAACACATGTGAACACTGTAACTTGGGGAAGCAAGGTAAAACGTATTTTGAAAACTCAGGGTCTATCAGTTCTTTTGTTAGAATGTTAGTAACTATTTCCAAAGGCTTCAGTCATTTAATAATGTGCTATCTTATGTGGCTCACTTATCATGCTTCTTATTCTGAGGCAGAATAAGAGAACTTTTAAGCAGTATAAGCTTTTCAAAATTTTTTGCTATTGGACATTCCCTTTTCATTTAGTAAGGTATATTTATCTTCAGTAATAGTATTCTCTCTCTCTCTTTCTCTCTCTCTCTCTCTCTCTCTCTCTCTCTCATACACACACACAGAGGATTCTAGATATAACCCTTCAGAATCAGTAAATTTAGTCACCATGATGTGGTAGGTATCATTTCATGGAATCTTCACAGTTTAAATGCCAAATATGAGATAACAAATATTTGCAATGGAGGAAAAGCCTTAATTGTGTGACATTTCAGTCGCATGATGTGGGAGTTATCTCAGAGAGGATGCATCCTAATCTCCTCTTATACCTACCACACATTTTTTATCTATGCATATTATTATTTCATTGTAACTTTGATTACAAATTAAGGAAAGGGCTTCCCCAGTGGCGCAGTGGGTTAAGCAATGCACTATGAAGCAAACCACAGCCACTGCAGCACGACTTCAATCTCTGCCACAGGTCGGGGTGTGACCCACATGGCACAGCAGACCACTCCTGCCTCACCCGTTGCTCCCCTCAGCAGTGTGTTTCAGTCGATATGTCTGTTGTAATTCCCACCCTGTCTCTGGTGAATCCTCTCACCCCTCACCCCTGCACCTCTGGCCTATACCCCAGCTCTTGTATGCATAAATAAAATAAATCTTTAAATAAAATCAAGGAAAGTGGCTTTGATGGAGTTTGTGAGATTGTGTAACAGGAAAATGGGTGGGGAAATGGATTGACATTTCTGCTCTTATGAGTTCTGGGGTAGACTATCTTTGATATAGCCTTATACTTACAACTTTTATAGCACTTAGCAAGGTATAATGTGGCCATTTGTAAATGATTATTAACTTAAATTGATAGTGCTCTAGAATTGAAATATTGTGAAATTTCTCTGCATAAAACTGTTTTCCATTGGTCATATAATTGAAAATATTCCTCAATATTGCTTCCTATTAAAATCTTCAAATTGTTTTTCTTCACCAAACAACATATTATGTGAGGTCATCTGTGATTACCATCAAGTTAGAATTTAATTATAGGCAAAGGAAGTGGCTAAAGACAGTGGCTACTTCAAAATATTTATCCTCCTTCAACTTTCTGAATCATTGAAAGCTGATTGATACTTGGTATTGAAATTTAAGTAAATTAAAATTCTTGTATTTTTATTCGCCTGAATCACATAGGATCTTTTTCCTGTTTGTTTTTTATCTAAATAAAGTAGTAGTTTTATTAATATTTTCAAGTGGAAGAAAACTAAAATACACCATGTCAAAAATGAAAAAAAAATAGTTGAATGGACTGGGAAAAAACTAGTGAAGAGATTATTTTTAATGCAAATAATAGTCGATGATTTATTTTCTTCATGACTAGCAAGTATCTTTAAAAAATTGGATAAAGAATAAAAGGCATCAGTTTGAATCATTTATAATACAACTGCAATCACTTTATTTCTGCTTCCCTAATTTAGCAGCTGGATAGAGAAATGTTGGCTGTATAACTATCAATGCAGATTCAATAAATGAAATTTGCAGTGGTTTCTGTAATTTCCATTACTATAAATTGGCAACAAACAGAATTATAAACACATATTTTTTTTGGTTTTATTCAAGAACTGCATTTTAGAAAAGTAGTATTATGATACAGTTCAGCTATTGTGGTCATAGAACAGCTGTAAATACTTTTTCTTTATGTTTTTTTAATTAACTAATTAATTTTTCTTGCAATGGTTGCTTGCTTTTCTTAGTGTAGTCCCCTTAGAATTTCCATCACCAATTCACCTGTGCACCACCACCACAGTCCTTTGTGTTCCTCTGTCCCTCCCCTGAGTTATAAGTTTTTTAACTACTTTTTTTTTAATACCTTGGTTAGGATTAGTACCATTTTAATAAAAGAATAACACCTTATCTAAAATTATTTGTATGGAAAATGTGGATGTGTGCTCTAGCCAAGAACATGAATATTTATTCCAAGAAGAAAACAAAATGAACATTGTTATACAACATTCTAGCTGCTTCTCAAATAATATCTCCTAAAAGAAAAGTAGGTGCTCCGTTAGCAGTGCTGAAGAAGCCCTCACAGTCTAGAAGTATCAAAACAGTCATAAGTTGTTTTAGTTGAAATTATTTGCATATCTATCATGTACAATACTTTCTACAAGGAACATGAGCTTCTCTCTATGGGTGGAAAATAGGAAATACTGAAAGCTTTTGTGAATAATGTTGCATTGATTATGTTTTGTGGATTAATGGGTAATAAGAGGATGTTTTGTAAAGGAAGAATTTGAGCAAGGCTTAGAGTGAATAAAACAGCAAAAACAGTGTAAATATTCAGGTAAATCGACAACAGTGGACCTGTAAATGCCAGAATGTGGGGGTACTGGAGGAGGCATGAGCCCATCAAGAATATGGGGTAAACAAGGTGCAAATTATGGAAAAGTTTAAAGTGCTGAAAAAAATCTATTTTATTCTCCTATTCAGGCAATTGTGTATTCTTGGGTGAGAAACATTAACTTCATCAGTCCCAACTCCAAACTTTTTATGTATGTATTATAACTGTCCTTGATTGTAACTGTATTGAACTTCACAGGCCACTCACAAAGCCAGTGTGAAGGTTGTGGCAGGCTTACGTAACATGTGCTTGTTCTTGGTTCAGAATTTATCTGCAGTGCTTCTCAAGACTGTTGATGGGACTCTTGTTTCAATAATGTTTAGCAATAAATGGCAGTATTTCTGACCATATTTCTTCTTATTTTCTAAGAGTCTCTTTAACTTACATTTTCCAAGTTCAGTTTTCCAACCTCCTCTCATTTACATGATTCTAACTACCACCATTAATTTTTTTTTTAGGTTAAAACCTTTACAACTGCTATCTAGTGTTTAAATACAAAGATCCTGCTTGACAAGACCAATACTAGAAATCCATCACTCACTTAAGATTATTGGGAAATGTGGGGAATGCAAGATTTGTTATCTCTGTAAATGACAAGAAAGTCAAAACACTAAAATTATTCAAAGATGAAAGTCTGGAAGACAGTGACCTGCAAAAAAATAGTACATATACTTGTAGTTAACTGAAATGTCCTATCTCCTAAGGGTAATGCTTTGAGGGGTAATTATCATATTGTCTGTATGAAAAGTAAGAAGGGCATGAAACAGGATTAAAGAATAGAGTTGCTGTTTTTCAAGTCCCAAGGGGAACTGGAAAACATAAACGGCATGCCCAACTTTCAGCTCAAGTTTAAGGACTTGAAATATAGGGTGTTTATACATTTGTTTTTAAAAGGTAAAGGCCTTATTCCTTTTAAGGTAGACGAGAGAGATAATGTTCAGAAACTTCACTCTGAATCAGAATGAAAGCATTTATCTACCATGTCTCTTTAAAAAATTAGAACATCAGTCTAGAAACATGCCTCTGCATCTCCCAGAATTGGGATAGGGCTTATATAAGAGAATCCAGATAAGTAAGAATGCCTGTTATCCTTAATCCTACTGAACTTCCCTTGCCTGTAAATCCTATCTGTTTGATATTATTGGTATTCTCTCATATCATTAATTTACAAAGAAAATTCATTCTTTTCATGTCCCATTCCCTTTGATTTCCAACCTATAATAAGATGTATCAATACAATCGATTCAGTCAATAGTGAATCAATTAGAAGTGAAATCTGAGAATTAAATTATTGCTCTAAAAAATGAATTCAGAAAATTTCCTTAATCATACTGGCTTCGGAGAGAAAGATGATAGATTCTGAAAATATTCAGCCAAGGGGAGCGAATAATAATATAAGATCAGGTTTACATTAGTTGTTTGAGTTTGCTTCTAGAGGCTCTAGATTCTAAATCAGTTTAAATATCTGGTAGTATTATTGTTAGTTTACTGAAGCATTTACCACCAAATGGAACTCAATGGAAATTCATATTTTATGAAGTTGATCCCCTTGTATGGTACAGACACAAATTCAAAACTTTCACAAAATGGAATTCTTATAGTCTGTGATAGAAATGGATTTACCATGTATCATTTACTGTCCATCTTCACCAAACATTGAGAGATATATTGGGAAAGAAAGTATCAGTATTGTGATAAAACATACAATAAAAATTCATTTTTTGATTTCAATAAGGAAGGGAAAATCCGCAGTGGCAGTGGAGTGGCGTGTCATTTAACTACCAATGAGTGAGATAGATATATTTTACATTAACAGATATCATGAACAGCACATCAGAATGGTCTGACTCAAAGAGAATTTAATAATGGCTGGTTAGTAAAAAAAAATAAAAATAAAAATAAAAAATGGCTGGTTGAGAATGTATTTTCTGAGAATGAAAGAGATGTGAAGTTCTCCATGCAATTATTTGATTTGTAAAATCAAAAACTGCACAAAACTGCACATCAGAGACTTAGATGATATACAATGCTGTTCACTGTGTTTTAAACCTTATTTTAGTCATGCCTAGAATTCTAAGAATGAAAGTGCAGAAAACTTGTCTAACTACTAGCTTGTAATGATAGCATCACACATGTGTGCTATTTTTCTTAAACATAATCTTCCCCTAAAAATACAAAAAAAAAAAAAAACCCAAAAAACAAAATAAGCAGGCCATTACCAAAGTGACTGTGCTTTGAGGAAGAACACCTGGTTTTGAAACAAAATATGAATTTCTGGGGATGAAGATCACTTCTGCAGTCCTCTAGTAAAGGTTTTCTGGTGTTAATGTGCCAATATTCTTCCCGCATATATTTCTAGTTTCTTGATCATAACTGATGACCTTCAAACTGATAAATATCTCATACCAGGTCTGTACTCCATGAAAGAAGGACCATTTTGATTGGAAAGACAAAGTCAAAAATTACAAAGCTCTCCAACCTTATAAAAATATGGACCCACATGGCACAGCAGACCTCTCCTACCTCGCTTGCTGCTTCCCTCAGCAGTGTGTTTCAGTCGATCTGCCTGTTCTACTCCCCACCCTATCTCTGTTATATCCTCCCACCTCCTGTGACTCTGGCCTGTGCCCCAGCTCTTGTACGCATAAATAAATAAATCTTTAAAAAATATGTTAAAAACTCTGTCCATAACAGAATCAGAAATATTAGTGCCACCTTCAATCACTTAAAACTAAGTGTTAATGATTCACAACAGATACTCTTTTTTGTTTGGCAGTGAAAGGCCAGTTTATGATGATAAAAATGGATTTTCCAACGTTTAATTAGATGGCAACTCCTGTTACAAATTCTGCTCCGTATGTGATCTAAATCATTATAGTTCTTAGTATCTTGTATGAAGTAATTGATCTGAGTAATGTCTTTTTCCTGTATTCCAATAAACAAAGTTACTAGAAGCAGTCTGTTTTCTTTCGACAGACAGAAAAAACATACAATTTTGCCATACTGTTTCTGGATTGTGTTAACTCCTTGACTTTGTACCTTATTTAGTCTGCAGGAATACCTTCTAAGACATTGTGTGATTCTATCTACAGGGAAAACTTTATTAGCTAAATACACTGACACATTCAACAATTGAATGTGAAAAAAACAATGGGTACAAATATAATGGAAGATCATAGGATGGTTAAGTTATGGATTTATTATAGAAGTTTAGGGGGTCTAAGGAAAGTTGAGATAGTGATGAACAATTGCTAGATTTGAATTTTGAATGCCACATATAACTTGATGTGAAATCAGTGCTTAAAAGATGTAAGCTTTGGGTTTGTCCTATGGCAAGAGAAAGATTCCCAGATAGTGGTAGCCACATGAACCTATACTTCTCACCCATTAGGCTAAATGACATTTAAGGAGCAAAATGCAGATCAGCATGTTATATGCAGTATGTGATAAACTATCATAAGGAATACAACCTAAAGCGAGGGTACACTACAGTAAACGAATATTTATCCTTTTGAGAAATTAGACCCTAGGGGAAGCTAAACAACAGTATGATATTAACTGCCCATAAAGTATTACTTGATCTACCTATCCTAATTTAAATTGCTAGCAGTGCTGATTTGGCAAGTACAGGCTATGATGAGAATGGGACCAAATAGGTCCTATTCTTGTAGCATATGTTCCTGCATTCAGTCACACTTCTGACTTCATGGGGGCTTTCCTATAACCAGCTGATTGAAGTGTATAAACACAATCAAATGACAACTGACATTTCATCTAATGTGAACTCCTGCAAAAATAGAGCTCCAATTTGGAATGACCTGGAAAGGCAATATGATAAGAGGCAAAGAAAAACAGAAATATATGGAAAATTCAATAAATTTTTCTCAAGAATATGATTTTAATGAATCTCCTGAATATGACTGGAGACATTGTGAGTTAGGTAACATTTTTTTCATTGTAGAATAGTCATCTAGTAAGAGAACACTTCTGAAATGTTTTAGAAATGAAATTTGAACTAGCAGGCTTTCAAGTTACTGAATTTTTTTAAAAATATTTATTTTAATTTATGCATACAGGAGCTAGGTACAGGCCAGAGTCCAGGTAGGTGAGAGGATTCACCAGAGACAGAGCAGGGAGCAGAACAGGCAGATCGACTGAAACACACTACTAAGAGGAGGAGTGGGCGAGGCAGGAGAGGTCTGCCATGCCATGTTGTTCCCCTCCCTGGCCAGGGATCGAACTGTGCCACAGATGCTTCACAGTGCAGTGCTCAACCTGCTGTGCCACCAGGGAGGCACAAGTTGTTCAATGTTTTTTATCTTATTATCCTCTGATGGGTAGTGGTGCTAATGCTATCTTGGTAGCCATGAAGAGGATCTGAATGTCTGGAAAAAAATGCTTCTGGAGAAAAGTGGTTTTAGGTAATTGATAACAGAGCTCACTAAGAACGGCACCGTACTCTTTAGTTTTATATTTTTGATTAGCTAGTGAAAATCTGCTGGTAGAGTTTTGGAACAATGAGTACCAGAGAGTACTAAATTCAAAGTTGAATTAAATCATAAATAGCATAGAAATAACAGGAATTATTACTAGCTTGAGATCAATTTTGTGATATTTTAAAAATCAGTAATGGCTTTTTCCTTTTTTTTAATCGAGGTAATACTGATTTACATTGTATATGATTCAGAGGTAACAGAACAAACCTTTTCAGATATCTGTCACCACACCACACCCAAAACACCATAATCCTCCACTACAACCCATTGGGTTTCCCTCTTCCCCCTTTTTTTCCACTTTCCCATCCTTCTTTTCTTATAACTCAATTCTAGTGTTCTTTATTACTTTGGTTCTGTTTGACCTTTTGTTTTGTTTCTCTGTATTCCACAAATGAATATAATCATCCAGAATTTATCTTTTTTCCCTGCTTTATTTCACTTAACATTATCTCCTCTAGCTCCATCCATATTGTCAAATGGCAAAATTTATCTTTTTGTATAGCTGAGTAGAATTCTGTTGTTTATATATAGTGCATCTTCCTAATGCACTCATCTGCCATAGGACACTAAAGTCATTTCTGTAACTTGGCTACTGCAATGAACACAGGTGTGTGTATACCTTTTGATTTTTTTTTTTTTTCACTCTTCAGTCACACACCCAGGAGAGGAATTGCTGGATAGTATAGAAGGTCTATTTTGGAATCAACATAGCTTCAGGATGCTTCAGACATAGTTAAACTATAAATAGAGGATTTTTCCACTTAATAGCAGACACAATGCATGTTAGCAGTATTAATTATAAAGCATGATATGACCAGTTTACTAGAAGAGTAAGCATTGGAAAAGAAAACCACCCCAAGACTTGGAAAGGGAATCAAGACTATCGAGACTATCGCACTACAAAACCTGAGACTGCGAAGATCTGTGCAGTTACAGGCAGCTCCAGGACTGTTCCTGATACCCCAAAAGGAACACCCACAGAGATGCCTGCCAATACAAGCAACACAGTGTCCCAACAAATACAACAAATTAGAAAGGAGACATCAGGAAGACAAAAAACTACAACTAACCAAGCAAGCCCACAGGGAAAAAATACAACACAAAAAGAAAGCCAAATACAAGAATCTAATACTGACCTAGAAAGAATGTCCAACCTAACAGAAGAGGATTTCAGAACCAGCATGATTGAAAAAATGACTGGTATGTTAAAAAGAATCAATGATCTGGAGAAGGAAATTAAAAAAAAAAAAGTGGAAGACTTGCAGGAAGATGAAAAAAATTATGGGAAACAGATTGGATATGATGGAAGAGCGAATTAGTTCTATAGACGACTCAGAAATAAAATGAATCAAAGCAGAAAAGGACAGAGAAATCCAAAGGATAAAAAATGAGATCGTGCTTCAAGAACTCTCAGACACAATCAAGAAAAGTAATATAAGAGTTATAGGAGTCTCAGAAATTGAAAATGATAATATATTCAAGGAGATAATAGAGGAGAATTTTTCAAGCTTAAAAGATGAAATGAAGGTAGAAATACAAGAAGCAAGACGTACCCCAAATATCTATGATAGAAAAAGAAATACAGCTAGACACATAATAGTAAAACTACCAAGAATACAAGACAAAAAAATAATGAAGCTGTCAAGGGCAAAGAAACAGATAATATACAAAGGAAAACCCATCAGGCAAACATCAGACTTCTCGGAAGATACACTATGGCAAAGGAGGGAGTGGAAGGACATATTCAAAAAACTGCAAGACAACAAATGCCAAGCAAAAATTTTGTATCCAGCAAAACTTTCCTTCATATCTGAAGAAAAAATATGGACCTTTCCCAGACAAACAGAAACTCCAGAAATGAACAAACCTCCTCTCCAAAAAATTCTACAACAAGCACTAAAACCAAAATCATTAGAAAAAATGAAAAAGAGGAACAGTATAAGACAAGGGAAAACATAACACAAAAAGAAAAATGGCAAACACAGATGCCAGCATAACAATTTTTAACTCTAAATGTAAATGGACTAAACTCAGCAATAAAAAGACAGAGTAGCAGGCTGGATTAAAAAGAAAAATCCAACCTTTTGCTGTCTTCAGGAAACACATTTAAACACAAAAGATAGGCATAGACTAAAGTAAAACAGTCCTACAAACTAACAGACCAAAAAAGAAAGCAGGAACAGCCATACTTATATCAGACAAGATAGACTTCAAAATAAAAAAGGTGAAAAAAGACAAAGAAGGGCACTATATAATGGTCAAAGGTACAGTATTTCAAGAAGATATAACACTCATCAACATATATGCTCCAAATGAAGGAGCACCAAAATATATCAGACAAATACTATCAGTCCGGAAAGAAAACACTTATATAGTAGGACACTTCAACACCCCACTCTCATCAGTGGACAGATCAACAAGCAAAAAATAAACAAAGAGACCAGAGCCCTCAATAAAGACCTAGAAGCCATGAATCTAATGGACATCTAAGAACTCTCCACACAAAGAAGTCAGAGTACATGTTTTTTTTTCAAATGCACATGGATCATATTCCAGAGTCGATCACATACTGGGCCACAAGACCAACATAAACAGATACAGCAAGATCAGAATCATCTCAAATGTATTCACTGATCACAAAGGTATCAAATTAGAAGTAAATCATGAAAAGAAAATGAGAAACCCACCCACATCATGGAGATTGAAACTTGCACTACTGGAAAAACAATGGATTATAGAGGAGATCACCTAGGAAATTAAAAAATACTTTGAACTGAATGACAATGAGGACACCCCATTCCAAAATATATGGGATGCAGCAAAAGCAGTTCTAAGAGGGACGTTCATAGAAGCCAGGCTCACATCAACGAACAAGAAAAAAACCCAAAGAAACAATCTACTCTCTCATCAATGACCTAGAAAAAGAGCAGAAAAGGATCCAAAAATCAGCAGAAGATATTATAAAATTAAAGCAGAAATAATATGAAACAGAAATAAAAAAAAATCCAAAAGATCAATGAACCCAAAAGTTGGTTCTTAGAAAAAATAAACAAAATAGATAAACCTTTAGCCAGACTATCAAAGAATAAACAAGATAAAACACAAATAAATAGGATCACAAATGAAAGAGGGGAAATTACAAGATATGCAAGAGATTCAAAGAATAATCAGACAATACTATGAGCAGCTATATGCAAAAAAGCTTTAACAATTTAGAAGAAATGGACCAGTTCTTAGAATGATAAAATGATCCAAAGTTAAACAAAGAAGAAATAGAATACTTAAAGGGACCAATCACAAGTAGTGAAATTGAAGCAGTGATCAAAACATTCCCTAAAAACAAAAGCCCATAACCAACGGCTTCACAAATGAATTCTACCAAGCATTCAGAAATGAGCTAGTACCTATTTTATACAAACTCTTTAAAAAATTGAGGAAGAAGGAACACTGCCAAATATGCTCTATGAAGCCAACATTACACTAATACCAAAACCAAACAAAGACAGCACAAAAAAAGAGAACTACAGACCAATCTCCCTAATAAACACGGATGCAAAAATCCTCAATAAAATTCTTGTCAACAGAATCCAACAATGCATTAAAAGGATAATTCACCACAATCACGTGGGATTTATCCCAGAAGCCCAAGGATGGTGCAATATATGGAAATCAATCAACGTAATCCACGATATCAACAAAAATCATATGATCATATCAATCGACACAGAAAAGGCATTTGACAAAGTCCAACACCCATTCATGATGAAGGCTCTCAAAAACCTCAGAATAGAAGGATCATTCCTCAACATGGTAAAATCTATATACAACAAACCCACAGCCAATATCATCCTCAACAGTGAAAAACTGAAAACATTCCCCCTAAGATCAGGAACAAGACAAGGATGCCCACTTTCCCCACTGCTATTCAACATAGTACTGGAAGTCCTAGCCAAAGCAATAAGACAGGAAAAGGACATATAGGGAATACAAATCAGGAAAGAAGAAGTAAAACTATCATTATTTGCAGATGATATGATAATATACTTGGAAAATCCTAAAAGCTCCACGGAAAAGCTAATTAAAATAATCAACCATTTTAGTAAAGTAGCAGGATACAAAATCAATGCACAAAAGTCAGTAGCCTTCCTATACACAAACAACCAATCTGAAGAAGAAGAAATCAAGAAAAAATATACGTTTTACAATTGAGGTAAAAAAAATCAAATACCTAGGAATCAACCTAACAAAGAAACAAAAGACCCATATAGAGAAAATTATAAAACACTGTTAAAAGAAATGAGGACACAAAGAAATGGAAAGATATCCCCTATTCATGGATAGTAAGAATCAACATTATTGAAATGGCCATCCTACCAAAAGCAATTTACAGATTCAACACAATACCAATAAAAATCTCAATGAAATTCTTTAAGGAATTAGACCAAATGTTGATGAAATTCATATGGAGACACAAAAAAACCCCGATTAGCCAAAGATCTACTAAAAAAAAAAAGGAGAATGGAGGTATCACACTCCCAGACTTCAAATTCTCTACAAAGCAACATTAATTAAAATAGCATGGTACTAGAACAAAAACAGACACACAAACCAATGGAACCGTATAGAAAACACAGAATTAGAACCACACAACTATGGACAACTGATCTTCAACAAAGGAGCAAAGAATCTGCAATGGGACAAAGATAGCTTATTCAATAAATGGTGCTCACAAAACTGGTCCACCATATGTAAAAAAATGAAATTGGACCACTATCTCACACCATGTACAAAAATCAACTCAAAGTAGATAAAATACCTAAATGTAAGACCTGAAACTATAAAACATATAGAAGAAAACATAGGTAAAAATGCTGCAAGACTTAAACCTCAATAGCGCTTTTGAGGTGGCAGTCCCCAAAGCAATAAAAATGAGAGAGAAGATAAACAGACGGGACTACATCAAGATAAAAACCTTCTTTATAGCAAAGGAAACATTAAACAGAACAAAAAGAAACCCAACTGAATGGGAAAAAAATCTTTGTGCTCCACACAATAGATAAGGGTCTGATCACAAAGCTATACAAAGAACTCATAAGACTCAAGAAAAATAAAGTAAAAAACCCAGTCAAAAAATGGGCAGAAGAACTTAAAAGACACTTCTCCAAAGAGGACATACACATGGCCAATAGGACATGAGAAAATGCTCAACATCCCTCATAATCAGGGAAATGCAAATCAAGACCACAATGAGGTACCACCTCACACCGGTAAGAATGGCACACATCAAAAAAACCAACAACAACAAATGCTGGCGAGGATGTGGAGAAAAAGGAACCCTCGTACACTGCTGGTGGGAATACAAGCTAATCCAAAAAACTCAACAAGACCAAAAAGCCAAGTTAAACCAAAGGGACAATGGGGGAGAGGGGAAGGAGAGGAGGACAAAGACGGGGATGAGGGCAGAAAGTGCACAAGGGACTGAGGTGATGGTGCACGGGTGGAATGGTGGTGGGTACTCCCTGGGGAATACAAATGATGTCAAATATAATTAATTAAATAAAAACAAAAATAAAAAAATAGAGTAAACATTAACTTCTTTGTCAATTTGTACCCAGTACACATAATTATGCTGACAGAAAGTTCCCCAGCTATCAAAGTGATAACCTATATGTTTATTCACTTATTGATTTATTAATTAGCTACTATTGTCCAAAGTCCCATAGATTTATAAAATAATAATATATGATTAAAGAGAAATATCTAGGTTACATCACTTATACCTATGGCTAGATTTCTCCCTCTTAAACAAAGTCAAATAAGAAGAGGCAGCATCTTTCATTAATTCTTAGCCAGTAAGTTTCAGATATCCTCATCATCTTTTTTGATTGAATTTATTGAAGTTCCATTTAAGAAGTTTTCATTAAGTAATCTTTCCATGTAAGTAATCTTCCTCCAGGAATAAACATTCAGAGGAGAGTAGAATTGATTATTATAGAAAATAGCATGATCCAGATAGACAAAGATTATATTAAGAGTGGAAAACATCCCATGTTTCAGTCTGGAAACAATGATCTCAAACCTGGGAAGCATTATAGATGGTCATTTTTATTTATGTTTCCTAAAGTCTTTCAAATGTGACAGTTGTCATATGTTCGTATAATGAGAGGCAAAAATTAAGAATGATTTCCAGATTTCTAATTGATTTAGGAGACCAAATAAGATGAGAACATCACTTAAAAGTATAAAATGGCAAGAGCAATTAGAAGAAAAAAGTGGGGAATTTTATTTGGGATATACACCGTCAAAAGGTGTGATGGAGCTTTCTGGAAAGAAAAGATACATATGCATTGGAATGCAGGTCTTCTAGAGGCAAGACTGGTATGGTCAACACATTGGAATTGCATTGGGCATGCACATAGAGTAAGAAGTAGATGGGACATGGGATGCTATGTCTAGGAATTCTAAACACTAGAAACACCTTTAAAAAAAAAGTTAGAGGAAACATTTGGGATATAAATAGGAGACATCACAAAGAGTGAACAAGGGGCAACTGATGTTAGAGAAACATTTAATAAAATCCTGGAAGGTCAACATTACAAATGTAACATGTTAAATAAGCTAACACTAAGAGACTTCAACAGATTAATAAAGATGAAGATCATTGTCGACTTTTGTTAAAGCTTTTTTAGGGAAGTGCAGATATTAGAAGCACTTATTTTGGTGGGTAGATCATGGGTGGAATGGAAACAGGGAATGAACACTGGGGGAAGTCAGTGTGCTCTTCTGATCTTTAGTCTACAATGAACATGAAGAATTTAGAAATGACAGTTTGGCTCAAATAGAAAATTAAGAAAAAGGAATAGCTGAAGGAGGGTGTACAGATTTGAAGGTCACCTGCTGTTGATATCCTGAGGATTTAGGGGAAAAAAGGAAGAGAAAAGGAAAAAATGTAGGAAAGATAGATCACTGTTGTAAGAAGGCAGTAACTTTTTGTTTCATTTCTTTTTTTCTGCAAATACGAATGTGCCTTCAAAGTGACTAGGTGATCATGTTTGAATCAGATCTGGTCTTTAGAAGTCCATAAACTTAAATGTATTTCCCAGGTGAGTGTATAAGTCTAATACTTAAGAAAAGCTAGCATTTCCATAATCATTTATGATAAAGTCAGGTCAGTTGTGAGGTATTCCACTACTGCTTCATAAATGACAGAACTGACCTCTAATTGACCTGCCTAAAGTTAAGAAGGAGGTAGTTCTCACAAAAGACTCTCTAATACATTGCTTTCTTTTCTTCATTGTCTTCTGTATTTACTAATAATGTGTGAACAGTAGTAAATAAGTTATATAATCTTTCTGATCCCAGAACAGAAAAATTTTTAAAAACTAAGTGATTACAATTAATAGTTAAAAAAATAAAATCTTTACTTTTATGTTTTTCCTCAAAAAGCATGACATGTTTCTCAAATAAAAGAACTTAGAAGGGACACATTATCTTGGCTTTGTGTTTTAAAGGGAAAAAAGTAGCCATGCAGCAGAAGGTCTTTAGAGGACTAAATGTAAAACATATGTTCTAATGAGAAAATGGTATTTTAATAATTACCTGCATTAAAGCTCTCAGTAAGATATACAAAAAAATATTTCCATAAAATAAAGCATAATCCCAAGTTTCATGCCAACATCAGGTATAGTTTACCATATTTCATTTAAAGTTTTTCCAATGTCTTTTTCTTTTGTTTCCATAATCAAGCTCACTATACTTAAATACAATTCCAGGATCAGTTTTATATGTGGAATAATATATTTCCATATAAACAAATGGCATTGACCTTTATGTCTTGGCATTTAAATTGTTAAAAAATAACATCTAGAGAAAAATGCTTTGCAATCTCTTGGTGTTATAGGTGAAATCAAAACTGTCTTCAGTTGTCTGCTAGTAGATGAGGTCTAAATATCAGTACAATGCAATATCTTTGGAGACGTGAATTCAGAGAGAAAATTGTGCTGAATTTTTGCTATAGGTTCTTGAGAGACAAGTTAGGATTTTCTGTGCTGGACTGCCTGGTACCAAGGCACAGCAGTTACTGGAGGGGTTAAAGTTGGAGTCACTGATGCATATAGAGTAGGAAGGATTCATAAAAGCCTGGCAGTGGAGCTTGGTTCAACCCATTACCATGAAGGAGCAGTGACCAATAGCAAAGGAAGAAGAAGATCCAAGAGGACTGAGGTAAGCAAACGGGCTTCTGAATCCCTGTCAAAGTGGAAGTCATAGATCAAAACTATTCATGGTGATCGATCAGAGTAGCATTTACTTTTTCTTATAAGAGACTCAAAAGCATAATAGAAAAACAAGTTATTCAAGTTATTTTAAAGTTTTTTTTCTTTAACTGATTTTTAGCAAACGTCAGACCCAGACACAGGATTCAACGGTATATTCCTGGACAGCAAGGTAAACTATTTTGTATTTTTATAAACTCTTAAACAATTCAATGTTCTGATTCATCAGAGGCAGGATGACAGCCTTGATAACTAAAGGAAATTCCTATTTTGAAAAAAAAAAAAAAAAAAGACTGAATGTGGAAGATGACTAGAGCAGAATTCTGAAGCTGTAAAAACTGACAGCTCGCAGAAGCAGCTCAGCATTCATCAGTGATCACAATGTAATGGTAACATCGGAAGATCAGCATTTCATAAATGCAGTGATAGCTTTCTTTACTCAAGGAATCAGTAAAATTTATTGTCATTATCATCAACTGGTTGAACTAAATATGCTGTTATATGTACAGATTATATTGTTCCATTTAGAACAGTTCATTATATTCATAACATTGTTGCTATTTACTGTGGAGGGTTTATGTCTTTTAGAGGTATCATATATCAGTAAGTGTTAGCCCATTTTTGTTAGCTGTCTTGCTGAAAATATGGACTCTACCTGTATTCAAAACATGTTTTGCTTTGTTTTGTTATTTATTAACGATAGTAAAGCCATAGCTGAATACATTACTTACTTCATTGTGAAATATATAGAGTTCATAATTCAAACTTCCTGGATGAGCAACTTCATTCTGTATATATACTAGCATACTTCCCTTGCACCCCAAAATAAAACTTACCTGAGAAGTTGAGCAAAAAAGCAAGAGATTAATCAAAAACTTTTCTTCAAATCTTGAAAGCTTTCCTTCACAACTGCTAAAACGTTCTTTGATCTCTCTATTTCTTTGGTACAGGGGCCAAAGAGCCTGGGAAATCTCATCCAGATGTTCCTCTCAGCTAGGAGGAAAAGTAAAAGCATATGCCTACTTCTCAGCAGCAACACAGACTAAATTTGAGTTATTAAAAGATCACTTTTGGGTACTCATATTCAGCTATGGGTTTTGGTTAGCTTCCTTGCATTAAACAGCTTGAAATGGAAAAAACACTTAGAGTTCCCATAATTTACTTTCCATTTCTCAGTTTTCATTGCAATTCAGTTTGAAATTTAGAAAGCTAAAAGTTGGTGAGTCATTTTCAGTGTTTGCAAAGTACGCTTTTTATGTAGCACCTACTAAATAAAAGTGTGTTCACATATCTATTTATGAAATGTTGACACGTGTTTAATCCCCAAGTGTTATTAATTGATCATTTTGGTGCATACAGTGATCTGGGGGTCACTATTTTCAAACGTCTCACAGTTGTATCCCTTGTCCTAGGTACTATAATGGCAACCACAATCTGTTCCATCATGTGGGTGTTATTCATAACAGATAGTGTATGGACTCGAAGTGTGAGACAGGCCTATGAGGTAAACGACCCAGAGGATTTCGATGAACATGACTTTGATTGTCCTAGGGAATGTTTCTGTCCCCCGAGTTTCCCTACTGCTTTATACTGTGAAAATCGAGGTCTCAAAGAAATCCCTGCTATTCCTTCAAGGATCTGGTACCTTTATCTTGAAAACAACCTGATAGAGACCATTCCTGAGAAGCCATTCGAGAATGCCACCCAACTCAGGTGGATAAATTTAAACAAGAATAAAATAACTAACTATGGAATTGAGAAAGGAGCCCTGAGCCAACTGAAAAAGCTGCTTTTCTTATTTTTGGAAGATAATGAGCTAGAGGAGGTACCTTCTCCTTTGCCAAGAAGTTTAGAACAATTACAATTAGCTAGAAACAAGGTGTCTCGAATCCCCCAAGGAACTTTCAGCAATCTGGAGAACCTGACCCTTCTTGACCTGCAGCACAATAAACTATTGGACAATGCCTTCCAAAGAGACACCTTTAAGGGTCTCAAGAACCTCATGCAGCTAAATATGGCCAAGAATGCACTGAGGAATATGCCACCAAGATTACCAGCCAATACGATGCAACTGTTTCTAGACAACAATTCCATTGAAGAAATACCAGAAAATTATTTCAATGTGATTCCCAAAGTGGCCTTCTTGAGACTAAACCACAACAAATTATCAGATGCAGGTCTCCCTTCAAGAGGTTTTGATGTATCATCGATTCTAGATCTTCAACTGTCTCACAATCGACTCACAAAGGTTCCCCGAATCAGCACTCGCCTGCAGCACCTCCACCTCGATCACAACAGAATTAAAAGTAAGTGACTGTGAGGTTGTGTCTTTGATTGATATACTCACGATCATTGCATTAATTTTATGGTCTCCGTTAGAATAGTAACGGCATTGATTTTCCCCCAACTAACATGAGGATTGGTCTGATTTTTTTATAATGTATTATCAAGTTTTTTTCTCTATTCCAGACAGTCTCAAAGAACTCAAAATTCCAAAACTTCAAATTGCAGATTGAAAAAATGGACAATAACAGAAGGCTATTGGTGAAATTATAGGTCTCTATCTTTTGTTACTTTAAAGAGATACTGGTATGTCTGTCCCTGAGTAGATTTATTTAAAAAAGTGTTCCAGGCATGGTCAACCTCATAAATAGTAATGGGAGGACTGTCATTGAGGTGGTTTCAGAAAGGCATCTCTGTTTTAGAAACTGAGGCATAGCTAATACAGGCACCACCCTATTTAGAGGCTCTGCTATAGATCAGTGGATTTCTCCAGCCTTGGAGCACATTGTTCTCAGGGGTGGGGATTGCTGCCCTAGGGACTTTGCAATGAGAACCAATCCTGTTAAGACTTGGCTCAGGGAACAAATGCCCCTAGAACATGGCAACTCCTCAGAAGTCATGGTAATTAGCTAGATTACCTGCTTCTTTTCTGCAAATAGCTTTTGTGAAGTGAGAGAGAGATGAGAAACCATCAAGGAAAGAAGAGGTTACAGGAAGGGGAAACTGAAGCTCTGGAAAGACAAACTTGGCATCTTCAGAGAGCAGTGGCCTGGGCTGTTCACAGGGGCAATGGGAAATATCTGATAAGGATTCCAAATAGGAAGATAATTTTGAGGAGACTTCTCCTGAACAACCCTGTAAAATACAGTCCTAATGTGAGAACAAGTCAGATGGTTTATAGGAAAATAAGAAAATAGTCAGAAGCTTGTGCTGCCTGGTTATTACTCACTAAAATTCCCTTTAAGCAAATAATCACATAAACATCCCATTTATAGGAATACACAATTTTCCCACTGGATACAACTCAGTTATTCAATATATATATATATATATATTTTTTTTTTTTGGTTTTTCTAACAGCACACTTGAATACAAAATCCAGGACCTAACAAGCCAGTTGCTGCCACTGCAGTTATTTTTCCATGGTAATGAGACACATTATTGAATCCTGTAGTCAAAAGCAAAAGATGCAACAAAGAAAAAAACTGGTAATAGCTCAGTCTGTTTCTCAGAACCAAATAGAACAGCAATCAATATTGATCTAAATACGTGTATTGTTTCCTAATGACAGTTCTGTGTTTCTACAGGTGCCGTCCTTGTTTGACAACAAAAGCCCCATAGACATTTAATGTGTGAAGTTCATTTAAAGTGACTTTACACAAAGGCTATTTGTGGATTAGGGCTTCCTCTGAGAATTTGAGAATGAGACTGTTTTGGGGTGAGGTAGAAAAATTCAGCAGGCAATTGAGCAGATCCTCTGGGCTATTATACAGTTACACAAAGTTACACAAGAAGACTAGATATCCTCCTCCTCTAATCACATTTTAGAGAGTTTTTCAAAGTGTTTTCTCATATCTTTGTGTTTTTCAATTGTTCTCATACCTTTCTGTGCATCGGAATCACTTGGGATCTTCTGCAACGTAGGCTTCTGAACGCAACCCAGAGTTTGACTCAGCTACTCTAAAGAGGGACACAAACATTAAGTTACTGGTATTGTTGGTGCTGCTGGTCCATGGACCACACTTGGAGAACCAAAATTAACCCTCATAAAAGCCATCTATTTAATGATTAGTAGTTTCCAAAGAAAAAGATACTGAGGCTGACCCAGGTGAAGATATTTGCTCAAGGCTTGAGGGTAAATAAACTAGCCAGGGTCTGAGCCCAGGTGGGACTTCCCATTTTAGTGTTTTTTTTTTTTTTTCTCCTTTCTCTTACTCATATATCTTAGCACATTTTTCTTCATTCCTCAGAATCAATACTTCAAAAAATATCCTTTAATAGAGGTAATAGTAATTTAACAGCAGCAACATCAACAAAGGGAAATCAATATATTTCCCTCTTAATAGAGTTATCAAGCACCATCATTTCTATATTGCAAGAAAATAAACATAAAAGAAAAATTTGCCTGGCTAAAATTATTGGCAAACATTCTATCACACTGTGTTATAACTGTTAAAGTGCTTAGTTCTTCTGGCCACATGATCTACACTAGTTAATAAAGTGGTTTCCAAGAAACAGAACTTTTATAGGAGTTCTCAGAATTTAAAGAACAGTGAAATTTCCTAACTCAAATTATGGAAATACATATTTATCTGTCTGAACACCTTAAAGACTTTAAATTTGGCAAAAAAAAATCTTCCAGTTAAATGTTACCTCTTGTTATATTCAAATATCTGTATAAATAAGTTAAAATTTGGTAAAAATGTTATCTTTCCAAATAAGTGACTTCTTGGTACTCTCTCAGGAAAACCATATTTAATTTATGAAAATATTAGATTTGGAACAATTATTTCCATAGTCCATTTATTCAGACAAATTTTGATTATAGAACAGGAAGATAATGAGAGAACACTTCCAAAGGAACAATGTCTCCAGTAGGGAAAGGAAGTTGTGAAATAAGAAAAGTATTAGAATGCTACTCAGTCTTGCCACTTAGCTGTGCACACCAATCTACCTGTCCAACCAACTACCACCACAGTGTACAGGTGGAAGGAGACCAGACTGATAAAGTGTCCAGCCTGATAAAGGCTTTGTGATGTCAAGGGTGATGATGTTTGTGGGAAAGAAAAAAAAAGCTCGATGAATATAAATCTGCTACACAAATGTCATTACTTTTAGTGAATTGAATCCACAAAATGACATCAGATAAGGCTGGCAAAACACCTTTGGTGGAAGCATGAAAACATTCAAGAGAATATGAATCTCCATATACAAAGGAGGGTCATAACCTATGTTTGGTGGGACTTAGCTCCTGAAAGAAGGTCTCTTGCACAAATAAAGTTTAAAATGAGATTTAAAGGCAGTATATGCATTTGTGGGTAAGATCAGCTACTACACACATTTTGCTGAATTTGGCTTTTTTGGCAGGCTGCTCTCCTGAATACCCCTCCTTTTCAGCACAGGCACAATTCCAAAGGCTCTGATCCAAGGCAGGTGCACAATTTCTCACATCTTAACCATCCGAAAAGACTGATGGGATATTTCCTGGCTTACATTCTTTGTAATTCAATCCTTGGCAAATGTTTCCTTTCCAATTAAACACATTTAAATATGGAGATTCAAGCTTGTTTTCTACAAGTATCACACATGTAAAGTTATATTAGTTGTACTTTTTCAAAATCTTGCCATCATACACTGCTAATTTGAAATGTTGCATTTTTAAATATTTTTTCTTGAGTTTACATTCATTTATATTGTATTCTAGAAGTGTAGGATTCCCCTTTCAGGTGCAGTCACCATAACCCACCCACCTTAATTTTCAAACATTTGCTTTAATTATGGATTTTGTACCCATCCATCCATCTACACATTCACCCACCCAGACACCTGCTCATTCATTCATTATCAGTCATGAACTGTTATCTCCAGCTGAAATGCCCTAAATACCACCTGTCTCATCCTGAGTAATATGTGGATGCCTTATCTTTCCTGCAAGTTAGAAGAAAAGTGATATAACTTAGACACATTTACTTCCGCTACAGCATTAAACTATATGTCCTTTCTAATGCTCTGTTCTATATATATTTAAATATGGAGTGAGATGACTAGACATAAATTGCTATTTTTTTTCAGAGTAACTTTTATAAAATAGATTTGCACAACCTCCAAGGTGGACAAAAAGAGTTTTGTTTCTACCAGTTTCACAGACGAGGCTACCAGCCCTCTCACAGAACCATTGCTTATGTTTCTTGGTCTACCAACTCCTAGTCTCTTGTGTTCCAATTCATTCATTCATTCTCCTGTTTTACCTCCATAGGTGTGAACGTCTCTGTAATATGCCCCACCCATGGCACACTGCCCACAGAACAAGATTCCTTCCCTTATGGACCTCATCTTAGCTATCTCCGTCTCGATGGAAACGAGATCAAGCCACCAATCCCAATGGATTTAATGACCTGTTTTAGGTTCCTTCAGGCTGTCATTATTTAAAAACATCTTCAACAATCTCAAATTAGTTTATTGAACAAATAATTCTAACATGAAATTGGAATATTATTCATTGATTTAAGATGAAAATCTTATTTCCAGTTGTTCTTGGCTATCATTTTCACTTGTGCAGCTTATTTTTTCCCACTCAGTGATGGGATGATATGTTTTTTTGCTGATGATATGTAGCAAAGTCTGCTTTTCTTTAATTAATAAAACAGACACAGAGTTAAGATTGTTTATCAACTCAAAGATATCTTTTTTTTCTCTTTCACAGTTTAGTAATACCAAATAATGCAGTTGCATTGTTGTACAGCACAAAGAACATACTTGTTCACATTCAGAGTTGCTTATACAGATACTATATTTACATGATAACTACTAATGTAGCAGGAGCTAAGAAGATCTGAAGAAAATGGAAAAAATGAGATTGTTTTAATCAAAGCTCTTAAAAGAATCAAATGCAGATTATTAAATGGTTTTTGTAAGTACAAATCTGGTGTTTTGCTTAAGACTGAGTATGACATATATCAAATACTTCATGGTAAGAGATTTCTAGTCATTTAACACCAAATGACAATGCAATAGCCACTTATAGCTCACTACTATTTTTATAGCCGTTGTGTTTAGACATAGAGCAATTTTCTCTATCACTTAAACAAGCCCTAAATTTCACACTTGTTATAATACATTACTGACACAATCTAAGTGGCATCCACTTAAATTGCAAATCGTTTAGTTTTTACATTTGCCAGTATTTTGAGACATTTTTCAATAAAAGGAGTGAATTATTTCTATCAAAATGAAGTAAATTATTTCAGGGGAATTACTCATAAGTTTTATTAAAGGTATATTTTAATAAAAAATATGATTAACAGGATCTTCATTTGTGTAGTATGAATATATGCAAATGTTTCCCTACCTTGTTTTTCCTTTTCAGCCAGTAAACATAAAAAAGTTATATTTTCATCACTTGACAATAAACAGCTGTACTTGAGTTAAAAAAAACAGAATTTCATTAACAAAACTTTTAGACTTCTGATTTTGTAAGACATATGAATAATAAATAATGCCTTAGATAATAATACATGTCATGTCTTTTTAAATACTTTCCAATGATATTCTGAAAAACTATAAAATGTGATATATTTTATATATATGGTATATTTCCTTGAGAAAATAGTCTCTAATGCCTTTTGTGAGATACTACATAAAAATCCAATATTCAAGTCCAAGTTCTTCTTGAGAAGTCCAAGGCTTCTCAGAAACTTAGTATGTTACTCTAAGAACTCCCAAAAAGCGAATATAGTGTACATAATTGCCTACTTAAGTTTTATACCAAAATTTATTTGGGGGTGGGAGGGAAGTGACAAATGACATATTTTGAGCATAATTCTAAAAAAAATAATGTTGGCCAAAAGTAATAAATCAAATTAATTGGTTATATGTAAAAACTAATTTCTTACAAAAACTTCAAAGCTCATACAAATTTGTGAAAACAATGTCATAAAATACAGGTAATCAGTTATCTTAATGCTGAGGGAAAAGACTATATTGGAAGAAACATAATAACTTTAAATATTTGAGAACTTGCCATTTGAAAAGGGTCTACAACATATTCAAGGAAGTTTGAAAATGAGGGGTACATATTTGGTGATATTTAATAAGAGCATTATTTTTGCTTTAGCTAAGATAGAATGTTCAAATAGTTGTTCAGAGTCATCCAGCAATGGAGGGAACTTAACTTTAGATACAGTTACCCACTAGAGCTGTTTAGACAGAATGAGTGACAGATTATTCAAGAGAGAGGATATAAAAAGGATAGCTGATCTGAAAGCTAAATTGTGAAATATTGCTTGCAGACCTTTTCAACACTAAGAATTGCCTCCAGTTCATTTAGCACCCTGAGGAGAAGCATCAGGTCAAAATGGTAACAATTTGAAAAATATAAATGCCCGTGTCTTCGTCAAGGGCATATGATTGCTGAAAGCAGACGCGGGATTCAAGTCCCGGTAGCCTGCCTTCGCAGTTCCTGCTTTGAATCAATATGTGAGGGCAATTCTTTTTTTTTTTTTTTTTAAGATTTATTTATTTATGTACACAAGCACTGGGGTACAGGCCAGAGGTGGAGGTAGGGCGAGAGGATTCACCAGAGACAGAGTGGGGAGTAGAACAGGCAGATCGACTGAAATAGGCTGCTGAGGAGAGCAGCTGGCCGAGGCAGGAGAGGTCTGCAGCGCCATGTGGGTCAACCTCCTGGCCGGCAGCAGGGATTGAACTCTTGCTGCAGTGCTGCAGTTTGCTTCAGAGCGCGTTGCTTATTCCATTGTGCCATCAGGGAGGCCCCGTGATAGCAATTCTTATGATAAAAATATGCCATTATAGTTGGAAATTTAGTAAGAGCATTCTGGGGCCTCCCTGGTGATGCAGGGGTTAGTTTCAGTACTATCAAGCTATCAGCAGCCACTGGTAATCCCTGTGTTCAATCCCTGGCCAGCAAGCTAACCTACATGGCATGGGACAACTTACCTGTCTAGTCCACTGCTCCCCTCAGCAGTGTATTTTAGTCAATCCACCTGTTCTGCTCCCCGTTCTGTCTGTGATGAATCCTCTTACCCCTTGCACCTCTAGCCTACATGCCAGCTCTTGTATGCATAAATTAATATATCTTTTTTTTTAAAAAAAGAGTATTCTAGATAATACATATAGACCCATAGCAATTGACTATTAACATACCCAGTTTAAAAATTACTGTGCTCTTTGGAATGATCACTTCTACAATATGTGAAGCAGGGCAGATATTAAAGACACTATACAATTTAGCAAACATTGAAATAAGTGTGTTTACCAAAAGTGTAGGAAAATCTTGTTCTTTATTCATGTGTGAGATATCTCAGAAATATCTTGCTCAGAATATTTCTGCACCAGGAAAGAAAGAAAATGATATATAAGCATATCACAGAATTCAAAACTGTTAAAGCAAATATACAAGGTAATTTGCAAAACTACAGCATTGTTATCTTGAAGTTTGAATTTATTGTTCTATCTTTGGAGAAAGTACTGCTTTCTTTGTGACATTCAGCTGAGTAAACAAAATTCATGTGTAAAGAGAGACTTATTGTCTGAGTTCTTAAAGGTTTCTGAAGACAAGCTAAAATGTCCTGGAAAAAGATCAGAACATTAAAATGACTAGCAGGAATGACTTTTGCAAAACCCATCTGAAAATCTATCCCTAGTGTATGTTACGGAGCCAGGGTTTCCAACAGCACAAGTGCTATGCCATGTATTCCACTCACTGGTCTCCTGCTTACATTAACAGTCACATAACAAAGCTGTTGGTTAGTAGGAAGAAAGACCGAGAACGCTAACCAGAAATTGGCATATAGTCTTCAGAGAAATGGCTAGAACTGAACTATTCCTAGACAGGATTAATTAGTTCTACAAGTTTAGATCATATGAAGTTATATAGTTTGGAGGAAACAGACAGAAAGTGATTTGGATGACTTGGTAGTTATGATGTATTAATATCAAAGGATGGTGTGATACAGTGGTAAAAGCACTGAGGATACTGATTCACATATGAATGATTTTGAATCATAGATCTGCTAAGGGAAACTTAGTATGTCCCTTATTGCAATTTGATCAGTGGTTCTTTATATTTACAGTAGGCAGAGAAAATGCACATTTTTATTTCTCTGAGAATAAAAAAATAGTGTCTTTAAGATGCTTAGAATAGGTGCTCATTAAGTAAATAAGGTTATCATCTTTTTTATCAATGACTTTATTATTATTTGAGATTCTTAAGCAAAAGACATATTGAAGGACTTAGACAACAATGCATCTGGAAGAAACAGGTAATGAATAAAAATAGCATAATGTTAATGATGGACTTCAGGGACTTGACAAAGAAAGACGTTCACTATAAAATTCTTTCAAACTTAAAATAATTTTAAAATAAAATTTTAGAAAAATATCTAGAGATATATAAAAGACTTAACATTAGTTCTTTTTCACTCATAGTACCCTAGTAGTTTGTAGACACTACAAAACACAAGTAACACTGAACTCATCTAAATCATTACTGTGAAGAGAACCTTTGTTAGCTGTACCATTTTCCTCTCTTTCTAGACACACTGAAGATTAAACCTGACCATGCCCTTGAAAGAAAGCAGAGAAGTCTCCGACAAGCTCAGGCTGCTGTGGACTAAATGGAGGTGACAGGAATCATTTCCATGCTAAAGGGTCTTATTGCTAAGATGCAACCCTCTTTGCCATCCCACTTTCATGAAGAAAGTAAGCGTTGGAGTGCCCAAGGTTCCTGATGACAGGGCATCTGCCACTTGTCAGTGTAGGTGTCTGGGAACTACATAGGGGCAGAACTGCCCTTCTAGTTGGTATAGAGGGAGACAGCATTGAGTGAAAATCACATTTTTAAGTAGCTGGCCAGTGAAATGTGTGGTACTTGCTATCATGGCATAGCAGCCAATCCTTAACAATTCATTCATATTTTGCATATTTTTCTAATGATGTGAATTGATAATTGATAATTCTAAAAATTGTTATATATTTTTAATTTAATTTTTAATTTCTAAGTAAAAAATACATGAGCTTGGAAAAATAAAATAAATGAGAAAATCTTCCAATGAAAACAACAATTTCCTACTCCATCCTTTCCACCCCAGTGCAATTCTCTAGGGCAAAAAAAAAGACAAATTTTTAAACATTTACTAATTTTGTTTTTCTTGTAGTGATCTCTGAACTGCTAATAACATGCTTTATACCTTTGATTCATCAACTTTATACTGACTGTAAAAAAGATCATTTAGCACACTCATTCTTAACTATTCCTTTCTTTATATAATTTGACAGCTATCTTATTACTGGTATTTGTTAACTTAGATAATAAACTTAAATAATAAAATTATATTTCTAATTTGAACAAATCTAGATAACCATCTCAATTTTTCTCTAGGTGAAGTGGGTGATTAACATCTTACCCATTCTCTTTGCTTTGTCATTATCCTCTATTAGGTATACCTTTAATTTTGGGGACAATGCTGTTCAAGTTTAACTAGCAGCACAGTGAAACTGTAGGACTCTCTTATATATATGCACAATTAATTTGCAGCAGAAGTCAATGATCCCTAAAAAATAAACAGATGGCTAGATCATACGATGGTCTGGCAGAAAGTACTAGAAAAAATTTAGTTGAACTGTGTTTGAAATCCTACTGGGCCAACAGAACACATGGTTTGGAGGGACCACTGTCTTATGGAGCCATATTTGTTGTTGACTCACGGGCATAGTTCCTGTGACTTTGGAGGCCTAACACTGAACTAGATAAAAGGGGTACACAGAGTTGGCATCCAGGACAAAACATGCACTACTGGAAAACTGTGGGTGAAGAGGTGCGGAATGATAATTACTGGCATGAGCCTGAGGCTTCCAATCTGGTATAGATGGAGCCCTAACTAGTAGGAAGCGCAAGGCTGGCTCAAGCCTTCTCATAAAAGAGGTTATTATTTGCACCCTAAAATGTGCTATTCAAAACACCTCTCACCCAAGCAGGGCCAAAACCAAGACAACTGAGTGAGTTCACTAAGCAGAATAAAAACACCTGGATCTTAATAATAGGTGGAAACACCCCAAGGTAAGGCTCTGCATTGGGAAAACAGAGACTCTTGCTGGTGACTCTGTCTCAACTACCATCTGCACCAGAGCCACAGCTAGTGCCCGGCCACAACCTAGAAGCAAAGACTGTATTAGACAGTTAGGCTTAGGAGTTGGCCTAGAAGAGGGGACCACTGTAGATCCCCACAACATACCCCTAGTACCTCATCACTGAGGAATTTGGAATTCCTCCTGCTCATTGCAGGTGACCCTGGGTTTCTTACTGACCCCTTACAGGTAGCAGTTGTCTGGCTATCTGAACAGGTACAAAGCAGAGGTCTGAAAGTTTATCCCTATTGTAACTTTAAAAAACAAACAAACAAAAACTAAAAATGAAGAGACAGGGGAACCTATCACAAATGTCAGAGAAAATAAAAAGTGGGTGAGGTCTCAATGCAGCAGAACTGTGGAATATGCCTCATGAGGAGTTCAAGTTAACAGTAATAACCATGCTTGCTGAATAAAAACAAAAGCCTTGTATAGTGTAAAACAAACAGAATAAAGACCTAGAAACTACAATAGATGGCCTCAACAACAAACATAAATAATGAAAATGAGTGAGAGTGAAAGCGCCATGTCAAAGTACACACAGAGTAACAATGAGGAAACAGAATAAAAATAATGTAAAATCATTTTGTGATATCTAAGAGAGATATAACATCTGTCTCATTGGGGTAAGAAGGGGGGTATTTCCAGAAGGTGAGTAGAATGACAAAATCATAGAAAATTTATTTAAATAAATAATTGCTGAGAACAATCTTAACCTGGGAATCAAACCAGAAGACCTGATCCAAAGACTGTGTCCCAAACAAAGTTGTTCTACTCTTTCTCAAATGCTAATTATATGTTCCACATGCTGCCTATAGATTGACTCTAAGATGTGAAAGTTAAAAAAAAAGCTAGAGTATGAGTATATAAATATTATATTTTCCATCGCAATAAAAGACCTTTCCTGCACCCATCCCTTACCAAACATGGGCTGTAACTTTGTCCTCTCTGATTCACCAGATAACACATGCTCATTTTATTTTCATTTTTATCCAAAAGAATTTTGAAATCTGCCATCCAAAGTTGGCTACCTCTCCTCCATTCTTTTTGCTGTCATGGACTTAGTCCTCTTGAAAATTCTGCACAGAAATTTCCATTTCAAAGGGATTCTGGGAGGAATGTGGTATCTTAGCCTATCCTCTGTTCAATGTTTAACCATTGAAGATTAGTGTCATAGAGCCGAAAGCTTCTATTGGAATATGTATGTGAGTCTGGAATAAGGTGAAGCTCAGAAGCCAGAACAAGAATTGTGCAGTGTCCAGAAGTGGGGATGAAAGGTAAAGGAGAATGGAGTGGAGTGTCCAACAGGAACCATTATGTATGGTCCCTGGGCAGCTTGACTGAGCGACTTTTGGCTACATGCAGGTTTGCAAGGGTAGAAGTTAGGTGCTCCTTTCACTGTCAGAGGCCAGCACTCTGCTGGAAATGCCAGGGGTGTGTGCTTTCATAATGTGTCATTGTTCCTTTTGGTCTAATAAGTAACTTTGCTCCAATGTCTCACTGATGATAATCCACCAACATCTCTAAACATCCTCTCCAAACATTCTCCCTCCCTATTGTCAGTAAGAGACTTTTTCCATTCACAAATTTTGTTCTTTAGGTAAATATTAAAATTGCCATTTAGTTTTACATTTTCTTTCATATTTACAGACCTTCAGACAACTTATATGCACTTATCACACTTTTTGAATTTACTATTTAATGTGTTTAACTCTTTTTAAAACATTCAATTTCTATTTCTCTGATCAATAGTTGTGTTTGTTTGCTAGGGCTGCCATAACAAAATTCCACAGATTGGGTAGCTTAGACAACAAAAATTTGCTTTCTCACAGCTCTGGAGGCTAGAAGCCCAAGAGCAAGTTGTTGGGAAGTCTGGTTACTCCTGAGTCCTCTGTCTTTGGCTTGTGGAGGGGAGACATCTCTGTGTCCTCACATGGTCCTTCCTCTGTGTCACACAAACTTAGTGTCTCTCACAGGGTTTGAATTTTCTCTACTTATAAAGAGACCACAAAGATTAAAGACTCATTCTAAAGAACAAATTTTAACTTAATCATTCTTCTACAGAATTCATCTCCAAATGCAGTCACATTCCAAGATGGTGGGGATAAGACTGTAACATGGATTTTGGGAGAGAACATAATCAAGATGGTGGGGATAAGGCTGTAACATGGATTTTGGGAGAGAACATAATTCAGACCATAACTGTGTCATCTGGAAACTTAACACTTTCTGTCTTAACTCTTTAAGAACCTTACATTGTAAATGTCAAATACATATAAACAATAGTGGATTATGTGCCTTTTTTACCTTTCTGTATACTAAATATTCTTCACTACTTCACTAATACAGATATTTTTCTTGGTGTTTTTATTGCTTGGTAGAAAATCCAGTCACATTAGTTTCTATAGACTGATCTAGTAGGTTCATTAAAAAAAGTTTAAATGTAAGACAGTCTAGAAAAAAGAAAACACATTTATTACTCCTAGACTTAAACCTCAATTATCAACCCTACAAAATACATCATAAAATAATGGACTTTTTGCAATAAATTTAATGTAGTATTCAAAATGTTTATTCTTAACAGTGAATACCTGAAATTATATAATGCAATGCTATTTTAATTAAAAAGTAAATAAATCACACCCTGTAGCTGGTGACATATATAACAACTCCTGATTAAAAGTAAACTAGGTTGTGAATTGTTATAACACTATTTAATTCCTTATGAAAATAAAAGATTTTACTCTGAGATTCTAAGCAAAGAGATTCTTTACAAAGACTGAATGACCAATCTAAATTCTCAGCAAACTAAATGGCCAACAATTTCTAAATTATCTGACATAATCTTTTGGTGCTGAGTAGTAATTCCAAATGTTTGAGAAAAGATCTCAAGAGAATAAAATGAGAATTGCCACATCAAAGTTTCTATGTTTATAAAAGAAACAGCTGTATCTGAGGAGCCTAAAGGCAATCGATTAATATTCAGTTATCTTTATAAAATGGAGTTATGAATTTGAACATGTTCAAGAAAAAAAAAATCAGCCTACATCCATTTAAAATGATCTTTACAGATGCCATGTAAATATGTACCAATCAACTTTGCAATTTATACACTATATAATTAGTTCAGGCTCTTAATGCCAAAAGTATATTGTAATTCTACTAAATTTAAATTGGGCACAGTGGTAAATTATAATAAATATTCCAAATGATAGCTCATTTAGCACATTCACACATACACAGGCACATACGCAGAGACAACAGAATCAAACTAAGCAAATCTGGAAAGAATTATATCATCTCTTTTTTGGCAACTCCAAAGGAAAAGTTCACAACAAAACTAGTTTTACATGTAATTTTTCATACTAAATGCACATAAGGGAAAAAATATGGCCAAAAATAAAATGTTTTCTATGTATCTTTTGTGGCAATCACATGACTAGTCTTTAACATATTGTAAAGATATCCAAATGTTCTTTATCTACTTTGTTAAATGACCAGTATTTTAATTCCAGCTGGTACATATTACACAATATCATTCATTAAATGTTGTGTAACTCCAAGCACATCAAACTCTTGCAAAAAAATAAGTTGTGCTCTTGAAGTTCCTATTTCCTATTTTGTTGTTGTTTCTTTCACCTCCCCCTTTTTTTCCCCAAAGGGTGATATTAATGCTAATTAAAACCACTGTATCTACTAGTTTCTTTGAAAAGCAACAAAGATTCAGATATCACTAATATTCTTTACAAAATGAAAAGTTAGACTCATGATTCATTTATTGAGCTATGTAGCTAAAATTTTATGCCAGAAATACCAAAGTAACTATATCAGTCTAATGAAGTAGAAAATATTGTGTCAAAAATATTATACTATGTCTATCTGAGATTTTTTTTTTTTAAAATAAGAAACAAGAACTAGAAATCCTACCAGAGTCTTATCTTAGGAATCAGGTTCCTTTAAAATGAGCTCATTGTTTAAGCAAGGATAATATAGTCACTAAGGTTATGGCTGAGATTAAGAAGAAAAAGAGTTAAATAAAAAAGTTAAAAAAAATAGTTTATTACTTTGAATCACTAAAAGTTACTAAAAAACACTGATAACATTATGCATATACTGTATACAAATAGTAAAATTGTAAACAGATGTTTCAACTATACTAACAAATCACTCAAATACATAGTAAGTAAAAATCAAAGATGTTATTTTTTAGTCTGGAAAGCAGAGAGATTACAGAATCAACTAAGACAAAAGAAATTCAGTCTGCTTCTGACTTATTTCAGTCACATCAAACAATCAAACAAGCTCTCACATCCTGTAGCTGGTGACAAGAAAATAACATTATTATTTTTTTTTTTGCCACATCACTGGCTTTTTGCATAATTTCAACCAGCAGCAACATATCTAGATTTTAACTTTCTCTAATTTTAACTTTTTTTTCTGTTAGAGTGTAGTAATGGTTGCTAAAACAGAAAAGGTTATGTGAAGTTGAAAGCCATTCCCAATCCAGTTTTCTAATTTCCAATTCTTTCTAGAAACTGGAAAGTCTGAACACTTGCTGTTCTTTTTTTTTTTTGTCCTAATTTTAGTTGTTCTTACAACAAATTTTAAGACAAGGATTTTGGTGTGACTCATTAGAAGTGATTTCAGGCAAGACTTTAGGGAAGAAGTGAATTAAGACAACAAAGGACACACTATGAGGAATTACAATGATGGCATTAGGGGATCAAACACTGTGAGAAGACCTCTGGGAATTTTAAGGCAAAGAGAGAGGATACTAGTTACATAACTACTCCCACTCTGACAAATTCAATCCTCCTTTTCTGTGAATTGGGCAAGTGAACATTGTAAATGATTTTTGATGGCATAATTTGAAAACTGTCACTAACATTTTAGCACTGTTTATTACATGCGTTTTTTTGTGTATTATTGAAAATTTGTCCTGGTTGTAAAAAGAGTATAGAATTGATCAGGAGAAATGGATTTTATCTCATTCTGCCTTTGCCCTCCAGCTGACAACAAAATAGAATAGCCTTTCTGTCTGGGCCTTACAGTTTTGTCATTTGAGAAATGATAAGCTAAATTATTGATGAGACTGTTTTTCCAGTTCTAAGTTCCAAGAATATGTGATTAAGTACATTTTTATCATGTTTACAATAACTTTACTCTTTTCCCTGTCAGGCACTAAAAGCCTTCATTGCCACATTTATCACTTTTCATTAAATAGAAAATAGAATGCCTTTCCAATGCCAGAAAGCCATTTGTAAAGTGAATAAATTAACATGGCTAAAACAAAATCGTTCCTTAGGAGAAATCAAATTATCTGTTAAAGTAATTGCATATAGTTCACACAAATTTTCATGATAGGCCATGTACTACAAACAACATAACTTCAATATGTGAAGTCAGTCAGTGTGTAATTCTGAATTTTAAAGAGACTCCATGTGTAAGTAATAAACCGAGAATTCCAAACAAACCAAATCCTAAAAATAAGGGGAAAAAAAGCCAACAAACCCTTATGGTTAAAATTGTTTCCTAAATAACCATATTATTGATACCAGATGTTAATGAAAACAGAAGATAAAGAATTTTTGCAGGGAGAATGTCTCATTTTAAACAGTAGGAACTTAATTTATGAAAATAAAGTCAATAAAAGCCTGGTTAGCCAATAAGCCTTCTGTAACATATTAAAATATTTTCCATTCACAATCAACATTTATATAGTCAAAATCTTTTTCACAGGAAGAAATAGGTAGCTTTCTTGGATGAAAATTGGCTAGAGGTTAGAAATTTTGTAATTAATGGACAAAAAGGTTGCAGTTGAGAGATTCCTGGGAGCTTTTCCAATTTCAAACTTGCTTTTTCCACCATGAGATTAGAGTCTCACTTATAATTTGTATACTTACAGTGCCAAATCTTTCTCATTGAATCCAAATCATATTTCATAGCTTTTATAGCATTTTTATCTGAGTGTCACTTTATAAACACAAACTTCATAGTCCCTAACTTATTTTTAGTACACCTTCTTTACTGATTTCTTCCTCATCATCAACATATTCTCTCACTCAATCATTCCTTCGTTCATCCATCATCTTTTATTCAGTACATGTTTAAATGTTTACCAGGAAGTAATTACATTGATTGAAATTAAGAGATATAAAGAAAAATACAGTGCCTGTTCTTGAGGATGTCTATCTGTATTTTCATGTAGGGTAGTCATAATAAATTAGAGTAATGCTATAATTGCTATTAATGAAACCCAGAGTACTTCTTTCAATTTGAAAATACTTAAAAAAGCTGCCACAGTTAGAAATACTTGACTTGAAATTTGAAGGTATGAACTTTTTTCTAACGTTTTAGCTTTAAGTTTTTACTACAGTCTAAAGGATTTCCTTTTATACTTCTTATAGTTCTGTGATATACTTATTTTTCACTTATTGAGATGATCATCATTTTCTCTTTAATTTTGAAGAATTTATTTTTCTGATTATAAACCTCATGGCAGACATCCTTTTACCACTTAAAAAATAGCACCCCACTATCATCTAACTTCTACTGTTTTTGATGAGAAGTCAGCTGGTATTTGTATTGTTAATCCCATATGGTTATTGTCTTGTTATTCTCTGACTACTTTCTAAGATTGTCTGCTTACTTTTGGAATTGAAATTCAGCATGAAATTTGATTTTTCTCTACATTTATCTTGCTTGAGTTTTGCTGAGAATCTTGTATTAGTACATTTTTGTTAGCACATAGAAGTTTGGTATTATTCCCTTGTTATAGACTGAATTGTGTCCCCTCCAAAATTTAGTACATTGAAGTACTAATTCCCATTGTGAAAAAAATTAGAAATAGGGTCTTTAAGAAGGTGACAAGTAGGTAACAGACACTGAATTATGTCACAAAGGTGAGACTTTAATTGTCTCTTGTGCCCTTTTTTAATTCCCTCTTGTTTCTTTGCTATGATTATCATGATTCAGAACTTCCATATTAAAATTTTACTCTATACATAGCCATTAAATAAAATCTTCGGATGAAAATGGCAATTTTCTTATTTTAAACGCTCCTGTAACTGGCAGCATGCTGTGCTGGTGGAGAAGTTTTGGAAATTTGACTATTCCATTTAGAGCTTTTAATAGTTTGTTTCATCTCTGGCAGATGCAAGTGAAACAAAATTATTCAGGTTATCACAAGTTAACATGGGGTATATTGTATAGCTACAAGTGGACCTGAGTAGTCTGACACTCAGTCTTACAACTGCAGCTGAGGAACAATGGAAGCATGCCGGGCCCAGCACCACAGCTGGAACTGGAGTCTAAAGAGCACTGGATGACTTAAGTGTAACCAGCAGTTTACAAGCCTCCAAACATCTGTTATTCATTCTTTTCCCCAAATCAATATGTTTCCTTGCAGCTTTTGTTCGCTCATATCTTTGATTTCTTTATAGTTCTTCATACTTTTCTCTGATTTAGGGGTGTCTTCTCTGTTAAGATAAGGTTCAGATTTCTTATAATTTTTTAGTATTTTTTCTATATTAATTGGTATATCTTAAGTTACGGAGAAATTTGAACTAAATTTGTATAAAACAATTTATTGGTATAAAAAACTGATAGTAGGAGTTCACCATTGAATTCAGGAATGGTTGGTACAGGAATTCAAATATTGATCTATCCATCATCTGTCATGTATCTCTATTTCAGACCAGATTATTCCACCTGATGGGCCACGCTGCTATTACCAGTCTTAGAGTTGTATCATAGTTTAAAAATGCATAACATAATAATTCCAACACAATAGCCACAAGGAGTATTCTGACTAATTTACATGATACTCCCATCTCTGTACCAAACATGTGTCACATCTATGGACACAAATGTGCCAGTGGAGGCAGGGACAGTATCAAACCTCCCTCACACACACTAATCCTGTTAGAAGGGGAAAGGTCCCCCTAAATGCAGTACACAAATAAGTTATAGACTCCAACTCCCACTCCAGACCTACAATACCCAAAAACTACAAATCCCAGAAGGCCATTATCAAAGAGAGGATTACTGGGAAAATAAGGGTGAAGTAAGCAGTCAGACATGTTGACCTTGGAGTAGTCTTTTCTTTCAGTCATCTCTCAGTCTGCTGTGGGGTTCCAGCTCCAAAAAACTGGTAGGATATTTACGGATCTGTATCCCTCTCTTCTCCTTATTCATTTTTCTTCTCTTGTAAACAAAACCCTTTATTAACTTTCATTGTGTGTGCCTGCAGTTGGGGCTTATTATAAAAGCCTTTCAAGCACGTAGGTGAGAACTCAGTCAGGCAAACCTATTTTATACAAGTAGCCCTGTAACAATCCCAGTTGATTTCTCATAAGTAAACTTATTATACTTCTAGAAGAAATGTGGGAAAAGTATTGGACAAAGTAGGTTAACAGTTCCTAGTTCACATTTTTGACGATAATTACTTCTTCGCTTAAACCTTAGTCTGGTGCAAATATATTTTTCCTGACATGCAGCATTTAGTCATAGTCTACTAAGAGGTACTAAGAGAGTAATATTGCACTGCCCAACACTAGGTTACAGAAAAGTCTTGTGATAAAAGCTCTAAGTGGAATTGTTTTTATCTTAGAAGTGTTTGGGGGTGGCACATAGCATAATTGTCATATCTAGTTAAAATTAACTTATTTCAATTGAAGAAAATCAGTTGGTTACACTTATTTTATAAACTTCAAACTTTTTCATTTTTATCAAATACATGTATAAAAATATATGCCTTAATAGTTATTACAATGATGGAAATTACAAAATGTGGCTATTTTTGTAAATATGTTGGTACATCCTGTGTTTAATATTCAGGTGGGTTAAAATAGCAGAAAGATAGTTGTAATCAGCAAATTGTCTCTTTTAAAGGAAATATTTGGAGACCTGGGTTAACAGTATTGATGTCATAAAATTAAACTACCCAGAAGTTATAAATCTTTATTGAATTTAAAGATAATAATTATACAAAAGTTATCATCAGACATGGAAAGCTGTAGAAGACATTGCATCCAGAATGGTGCCTATGTTATTGTACTAAACCTCAGTGTGTATTTAAATTTTAAATGTCCTTATACTTAATCTTGTATTGTTCAAAACAAAATGTGTCAAGAAAAATTGCATAGAAAATTTTAAAAAGGCGAAAAAAAAACCACCTTGTGAAACTTTATTCTTGTTTTAATATAAAATAGGGTATAAACTGGCATAGACTTCATAGCTGTATTTTCAATAACATAACTGGAGCATGCATAACTTAAATTCCAAGAGGAAAACTAAGCACAAAGGAGTGACTGTTCCTTTCATGTTTATGTCTTAGGAAAATGTTTAACTTTGAAGAAATTCTAAATTAAGTATTGACAATTCTAAAGGTTTTGCAGTAAAATTAAAAAGAAATTCCCTTTCCTCAGTTGAAATTCCCACATGCATTCCTCACAATAAGAAGGCCTCCCTGGTGGCATAAGGTGTTAACTTGCAGCACCATGAAGCTATCAGCAGCCACTGCAGAAGGAATTCAATCCCAGGCCAGAGAACTGACCCACATAGCACAGCAGACCTCCCCTGTCTCACCCGCTGCTTGCCTCAGCAGTGTATTTCAGTCAATCCACCTGTTCTGTTTCCCACTGTCACTGGTGAATCCACTCACCCCTACACCTCTAGCCTACATCCCAGCTCTTGTACGCATAAATGAATCTTTCAAAAAATAAGAGCTAATTGGACTCATCTACTTAATATAGACACTGTAAACACAATTTTCCCATGAAGTTCATAAAAAGTTTACCCTACTTTGCAGTCCATCCGCACAAGTTTGAAATATTCCACAACCCTTCCCTTCATTGAGAAAAAGCAACAGAAGACACAGACTGTCACTACAAACTTCCCCTCAGTGTTTTTAACTTGGCTGTGTTCCATGCAAGTCCTTTTAAACAGCAGTGAAGCCAAATTCATCATTTAGTTTACCAGATATAATCTATGCCAACTATTCATCTAGGATTTCGTAAGTGAGAAGTAAAAAGGAAGCTCAGGTAAGTGCTTGTTCCTGTGAGTGCATAGGTAGGCTGGTGACACGCATACTTGGGGTCCTCCCTGATGTTTAATCAGTTTCTACGGAACACACAAGCCTGAATCTAGAAATCAGGTGACCTTTCCTTAAGTCTTCACAATGCAAACCAGCCTTGCTGCTCTTACCTCTGCCCGCAGTCCAGAGAGTGACACATCTTTGACTTAAAAAGGAGATGCAGAGAAAATGGCAGGTGGTATGTTTGCTTGTTTTAAGTGTGTTTATTTTAAAGGGAATAGTGAGCTTGCGAAAGGCATAGATGAGTTGGATTTTGAATGTTTCTACTTTTGTTGTTGGTTGTTTACCTTCGGCATAGTTTTTCTCTAGATGAAACCCACTCTCAGGTACCTATTCTTAAGACAAGTGTTTGAAGCTTCTTGTGTACTTTCTTAAACCCCTTCTTCCATTCCTTCCAAGGAGTAACTTGTTTATCTGAACAGTCTCATTTCAGGATCTCAACTGAGTTTACCCACTAAAGAGCTCTGTTTTAACATGTCAGCAATTGGCATGGTTAATAGCAAAGGAGTAATTCATTTCTTACATTTTGATAGTCTTAGTATTGGAACTTGGAAAATGTACCAAGAATAGCAATAATGGTCAAGAAGGAATTCATTGCAGGGATATCTAGTAAATAACCCAGGAAAGAGCATCAATTCTAGTAAGAATCATGGCAAGGTACAGAATAATAATTAAAGATTTTAGTATTTGGTTCTCCCTGGTGGTGCAAGGGGTTAAGTCTTAGCACTATGATGCTATCATCAGCCACTGCAGCATGAGTTCGATCCCATGCCAGGGAGCTGAACCACATGACACAGCAGACCTCTGCTGCCTTGCCTGCTGCTCCCCTCAGCAGTGTATTTCAGTCAAACTGCCTGTTCTGCTCTCCACTGTCTCTGGTGAATCCTCTCACCCCCTGCACCTCTGGCCTACACACCAGCACTTGTATGCATAAATAAATCTTTTAAAAAAGATACTAGTATTTATCAAATGTTTCAGGTACATTAGAAATTATGCTTATAACAATGTATGCAATGTATCACTTAACTGTAAATTCTTTATATTCATTCTTTTAAAGGATTTTTTTTTCCTGTTTCACAGAATAACAAGCTGAGTTAAGGAGAGTAATGAGGTTTGCAAGGTTACCTAGTCAATGAACATTGAATTCAGGAGCTTTTCACCCTGTGTGAAAAATTTTAACACTTGGAAGTCTTTAGATAAATATGAGTTATAAGAGGTTGTGATAGTCAACAATATGCATCCACTATTAGGCAACGGTTTGCATTTGTTTGACAAACAAGTCTATATGTCTATATGTCACTGTAGAGGCAAGCCCACATGCCAGCAAGGCAAGGAGGCTGGCGGACTGGAGGGGTGATGCTTTATTACCTGGATCTCTCTGGCCTTCTCTCTCACACATCAACTTGTGGTCTTGCCTCTTCTGTAGTTATTCTGCTCGTCCTCTAATGGCTGTCCTCCTGTAGCCAAGTGTCTCTGAGTGATGCCGCCCTTATAGCCCTGGCCTCTAGGCTCAGGTGTGCACACTTACGCATGCGTGCAAATCCATGCACCAGGTGTTCACAATCAGGCACAAGTGCCCCACACCCATATTCCCAAACGCCTTCTGCATAAACATGATCAGGGCTGCAGGTGAGGGCCACAGAGGAGAGAGGTGTAAAAAGCCTGATTAATTCATTAACCTACAGTAGCTTCGAAAGTTCTTTGTAAAAGAGATCACTTGACTATATCGAATCAGTTAAAAGTCTTCATGGGGAAATGAAGAGTTTTATCCAGTCACAAGGCTATAATATAGAATCCTCTCTGAGTTTTCAACTTGTCATCCTAGCCTACAAATTTCAGACACAGCATCAACTACTGCCTGAATTTCCAGTGGTTCCTTAAAATAAATCTTTATAGGATATATACATTATTTTGTTTCTGTTTCCCTGTGGAATCCTGGCTGATATAGGCTCATACCTGCCTACACTTTCATTATATGTATGTCTAACACTTCAGGCTAGGTCTTGGCTACATGCATGCTTAAAATAGACTTAAGACAAAACTCATAAATAAAGGCTTCTTAAATTACGTGCTGACTCTTCATGTGTACTTCTAGTAATCGTAATCCAAAAAAATTCTTCATGTGTACTTGCAGTAATCATAGACTCTGTTAATGTTTGAAACTACACATACCTTTAAAATTTTGGGCAATTTCCAAAAGTAGATGACTGGATCAAGAAGATGTGGTACATATACACAATGGAATATTATTCAGCAATCAAAAATGAGAAACTAGGACATTTATAGAAACATAGATGGAACTAGAAGGAATTATACTCAGTGAAACAAGTCAGAAGGCAAGAGAAAAATATCAGATGGCTTCACTATTAGGAGGAATATGAAAGAGCAACAACAGCAACAAAAAAAGAAGAAGCAGCTCAAGGAATTGGGCAATTATAACCAAAAGCAAACAAAAAACTCAACAAGACCAAAAAGCCAAGATAAACCCAAAGGGACAATGGAGGAGAGGGGAGGGAGAGGAAGACAAAGAGGAGGATGAGGGCAGAAAGAGCACAAGGGACTGAGGTGATGGTGCTTGGGTGGAATGGTTGTGGGTACTTCCTGGGGAATACAAACAATGTCAAATATAATTAATTAATTAAATTAACAAAAATAAAAATTAAAAAAATTTTGGGCAATTTTAAGAAAATCACATTAGATGTCAGAAGATAAATAAACCTCACCTGATCCCATCATATTGCCCCAAAACTCCACACACATGCTCCCAAATTCTTCTTGATTGAGGTGGAGTTAGTTGCCTTCAATGAACACCCCTTCAGAGGTGTTTAAGAATCATGCATTTTCTTTCCTAGGAGACTTTTAAATTCCTGGTCATTCTGGAGATTCTGAGGTTCTGGGTGAAATCTTTGTAATGATTTGTTCAGGTTTAAAGCGAGTCACTCTTAAAGTTCTTGCTCAAGTTCTGAATAACTAGGGTTGACAGCAAAAACACATTAATTAATTTGAATGTTTGGTGAACAATGAATTTTTTGTTTTTATTTTTTAATCTTTTTAATAAGTCAATATCAGTTTACATTGTTGTTTCCATTATAGAAGTGTAGGCTTCTATAGTGCCCCATTCCCTTTCAGGCATCGCTGCCCCTGTATGCGCACCACCAGAGAACCCATGTTTTTAGTATATCTGGGATATATTTATCCCAAATATTGCATAAGACATACTTGGGGTAGTGAAACCAAAGTGACCACATTTTGTATTGATCCCATCTTACCCATGGCCTATGATTATCCTTCCTGGGCAGACAGCCAGTTTCCCCCTTGTTCCTTTCATTTGTATCAAGCTAAATTCATGATCAGTACATAACTTTACGCATCTCAGAGACCCAACCATGCTTGACATTATCCCCAGGCCCTAGGTGTTAACAGTCTTACATTAAAGTGCCCACTCATGCTAAGCACTATGCATGGTACAGGAAGATCCCTGTTTGTGGGGTGCACTCTTCCTTGACTCAATTTCTGTCCAATAGCTGGTGTCAGGGACAGCTGTAGGAAAGTTGCCTTTAATAAGCTTTAGTGATGGTTAAGAGATGTGCCTGCTTTTTCCTTCAAACTCAAATTAGCTTCTCAATTTAGAGAAACTTACTCATTCCATAGCTTCCCAGACCTCTATAATTGGGGGGTGAGGAGGAGGTTAAGACAAGGAAAGAAAAACTTAGTAGCCACTTTTAAAAGGTGTCTGCTGTCTTAAGCTGCAAGCACCAAGTGAAATAAATAGTTGAGGCATAGAAAGAGTGAAGGTTGGATGGTATTTTGGGATCAAACTCAAACTTAGAGCAGAAAAGCCCATTCACCTACACCAGCTGTGAAAGCCAAGATGGAGGACACATCATCTTGTAAACAAATAAATGAATTAACTTATTCAGTTCAGAACAAGTGATTTAAACAAGTTAGACACCATAAAGTAACCTCAGCCAAGAGAAGACTGGATGTTAAATGTATCTGAGCCAATAAACATTAGAGTTAGGAAATTTGGGAGCAAGGTGTTAAGACTACTGGCATTTATATGCATGTGTAAACCTTAAAAGTCAGAAATCAGATGATATGCTGTACTAAGAATATTATAAATATAAGACCATAAATATAAATACTGTGTAATATGGTTTCTTGTTCTAATAAAAAAACTTTTAATTTCACATGTGTTCCTTTAGCAACAAATATTTGCTAAAGGAACAAACTTTCTCAAGCATGTACATAATCTATACAGTGTGTGGGTTATTCCTACAGGTTAAAGCAGGAACCCATTCATAATTAGAAATTGTGACACAGAAGTGGTAGAACTTATAATAAAAATCACCTCATTCTAAAATGTGCTCTATCCTTGATCCAGTATGATATTGTTATTTTTGTCTAGGTTCTTATCTAATCAGAATTCTATAAAGACATATGAAGTCAAAATGTAGGTACATAAAAATGAAGCAAGCTAGTGAATAAAGGATAATTTTAATCTTTATTCTTGGTGAACATGAAAAGAGTGAATATTTGTTTTGTAGAACAACTTTTGATGTACAGAAAAACTGAGAGATAATACAGAAATTTCCGTATTACCCTCCTCCCTACCCTGTACATGTTTCTTCTCTCATTATTTTGTGGGATATTTGTTAGACTTAATCAACTAATATTAATATATTATTAAGTAAATATATATTATTTTTATATTATATAAGTTCAAATATTAAATTATAGTTTATATTTTATATTATATAGATATTAAGGTTTACTATGTATCACAGCTCTGTGGATTTTTGTCAAAAGCATGTCATATAGCTAACATTACAGTTTTATATAGAATAGCTTTTCTACTCTAAGGATCTGTGTGCTTCATCTATTTCACCTCTACCCTTCCCTCTATACTCACAGCAACTGTTGAATTTTTTTTTTTTAACAGCTCTCTACAATTTTTTTTCTAGAATGTCATGTTTGGAATAATACGACATGTAGACTTTCAAGACTGTCTTCTTCCATTTAACAATGTGTATTCAATTCTCTTCCAAGTGTTTTGAGGCTTGATAACTTATTAAAATATCTAACTAATACCTCAGTACATTGCTATATTATTGTAAGTTGATCCACTCATTTTTGAAGGATATCTTGATTACTTCCAGTTCTTGGTGATAGTGGACAAATTGCTGCAGTGTTTTCCCAACTCATTGTTGCCACTTTTCCAGTGAAATGTTAGTGTCTGAAAACAATAAAACTTTAAGAGAAAGAATTGGCTTACCTAGTATAGGTGTATAATCACATCTTAATTTTTTCAGAAAACGGTGAACTGGGAATATCTTTTCCTTAGAATAAAAGATTACAGATATATTCAAACCTTCAAGGACTCCGAAAATATTTCACATGTGATATAATTTTTAAAATAATCTAGAAATAAATATAGGTAAAAAAGAGAACTGTATTAAAATTGAAAATTCAAAAAATAAATCATTACTATTAAATACCATTGTGTGTTTACCTATGGTCAAACATCAATGGTACAGTATTGAATAATGGAAAGAGAATGGTCTACATTCAGTTTTTTATATTATAATTTCAATGCTGAAACATTTTAGGTGTATAATCATAGATAAATTAATGACAGTAATTATTTCATAAGGTTGTTGTGAAAGTAATTTTAAACCAGTATTTCTGAGATGAAATCTCCATCTGACTTTCACCTAGTCTTTCTCTTAAAGTTTAGTACTCTTTTTCCTCATATTAAAGATAAGTAAAATGTTCTAAAGAAAAGGTATCATATTATTATATAATTTTATTTACATCTCTTTCATCTCTTTTTATCTGTAGAGATTAGAGGTGATTTGGGGTAGCAAGCTTTTGTATGACTTAGTTTATTTTAATAATGATGATTATAACATACCCAAAATAGTAAACTTTAAAAAAACAGAAAAGCATATCAAAAGTAACTATTCAGAATTCAAATTTCAATGAAAAATAAACATTAATAATGTCTATAATTGTCTTAATCCCTTGTGCCACCAGGGATGTCCCTTATTCAGAAACTTAAAGTGTTTAAAAAGTGAACCAAGGGCCTCCCTGGTGACGCAGTGGGTTAAGCAACACACTGTGAGGCAAACCGCAGCCACTGCAGCGCGAGTTTGATCCCTGCTGCTGGCCAGGCGGGGGACCCACATGGCGTGGCAGACCTCTCCTGCTGTGCCCACTGCTCTCCTCAGCAGTGTACTTCTGTTGATCTGCCTGTTCTGCTTCCCGCTCTCTGTGGTGAGTCCTCTCACCCCCCCCCCCACACCTCTGGCCTGTACCCCAGTGCTTGTATGCATAAATAA
>JAGFMF010011752.1:21365416-21390708 GCA_019455555.1 Galemys pyrenaicus | reverse complement strand
CCCCCCCCCCCACACCTCTGGCCTGTACCCCAGTGCTTGTATGCATAAATAAAAAAAAAAAAAAAAAGATTAAAAAAAAGTGAACCAAGCCTTCAGAGTGAGGGATGAAAATCTTAAGTGCGGCACTTAGAGCAAACAATGATTTGGCCTGTTCCCACAACAGAAAGGCAGCAGGGTGGGTGGCTTTGAGCTGTCCTCAAAGCAACTTCTCTGTCTGTACTCACCACTGCTCCAGAAGGAGAGAAGCAATTGTTAAGAGCCTATTCTGTTTTGAAGTAATTGTTTAAGTAAATAGGATGGTGTAAATTTTGTAAAGGGTTGCAATTAAAAGGACTTGTAAAAGCCTTTGTAAAAAATTGTAAGAATGTTTGGGGGTTTATGGGGTCAGAACATAAAACCTCTGATACTAACTAGGTAATATAACTAGTCGTGATAACTGATTCCCTGAGGGTTTCTGATAACCAAGCTCAAGCTCTATTAAAATTATCATGAAACTATAAGAAACTTATCCAGGATAAGAAAGGCTGGAACTGGTAATCAATCCTTACTCTCTGTTAAATGGAGATGAGGTCCTCACAAGATTGTTATATATTGAACGGGCCAAAATAGATTTTGAAATACTGGAGGAACAAATAATACCAGGAAAAATGGTCTCAAACAATTGTCCAGTCTTATAAGGAAATATAAAAGTTGTATTTATTTTCAAAAAGAGAATGATCAGGAATGATCATTTCTGCTTTCAAATCCTATATTAAGACAGGCAAATTGGTATTTAAATTGTTACAAATCAACTGCATTTAAGATAGTGTTCTGAAGCTTAAGGGAGACATTTATTTAATCATTCATAGTTCTGGGGCCTCCCTGGTGGCAAAATGGGTAAAGCAACACACTATGAAGCCAACGCAGCCACTGCAGCACAAGTTCGATCCCTGCCTCTGACCAGGGAGGTGACCCACATGGCACAGCAGACCTCTCCTGTCTCGCCCACTGCTTCCTTCAGCAGTGTGTTTCGGTTAATCTGCCTGTTCTATTCCCTGTTTCTGGTGGATCCCTGATCCCCCACACCTCTGGCTTGTACCTCAGTGCTTGTATGCATAAATAAATCTTTTAAAAAATCACCAAAATGTAATGTTAAAATGTTACTTCTGGAAATATTATTTCATAGGGTTAGTAAGAATCCTCCAGAAGTAAAGGCAGATCTCACCTTTCTTCACCTGACAGTGTGTGTAAGTAAATAGATTAAATAACTCAGGAAAAGGAAGAAATGTTAGGTGTTTTTATGGACAATCTATCCATCTTTGTTCTAAAGAATCTGAAAAAGCCTAAAAACCAGTGACAAATAACAGCCTTGAAATATATTCTAAATCACTGAGAGATAACATTGCCTGTGAGTCAGATGGGCTTGGTAACATCTGGGAATTTGACCCAATTTGGTTTTCTCTGGGCTGTGTCTCCCCAGTGGTACTGGATAACTTAATGTCTGAGTGTCAGTTTTCCCATCTGTGAAGTTGATAACTACTCTGGTTGCGATGTGTTGAGAGAGTTAAGATACGACCTCATTTAACACACAGCGTGGGACGTGCTGCATCATAGGGACTCAGATTCAGCTCTCTTTCCAGAAATGCTTCTGGAAGTGGCCTCTATGTGTTCGGATTGCTAGGATACAGGGTGACCTCTCGTCTGTTTGACAGGTCTTGGTCATCCTACCCTGTATCACTGTTTTCATCACAAATGAAAATGGTTCAGTACTGAGAATAAATTATTGGGAAGCAGGTAAAGATGGGAAAATGAATGACCATGCCCTGAACAGATGCACAAAGAACTTTTGAGGGGATAAAAGTGGGAGGGAAAGCAAAAAGGAGTATGAAAGTCTTGAATACAGACCCTCTTCTCTAGTTTGCCCAGGACCAAAGTCACTTCAAAATTCAATACAGTTATTCATGTCTCATTGTGAGGAAAAATTCCTGATGCACAGATTAGAAACAGACTCCTAAATTTATGTAAAACATACAACACACAAGTTTCATCTTTCTACAGAATTCTTACACTATGAATAGAGGTGAAGAATATCACAAATATATTTTTCCACACCTGTAATAAAGCTCAATTTCACAAATCATGTTAGGAACCAAGCACCTAAAACAAATCTTCTGTTCTGGGGAAATTTTTTTTTTATGTAATTTGATTTGCTTGGCTCTGATAGATAAAAGAGTGAGGAAGGAGTGTTATTTATTATAAAACATTCATCATATTTATGCAATATTTCTGGACATAGTTTTGCAGATATTCATGCACAAAGTTCATTACTTCATTACTCTCAAAGCATTCCAGCAATCAAAATAATTTGACTTTTTTTCTTTTATTGACCCAATATTAAGGAGGTAAGGTTTTACCATGATTACTGAACTTCAGTTAACAGTTGTGAAAAAGGAAGAAAGAAAGTCAAGCCATGCAAGATTTAGGAAAATTTTTGCTTACTAGAACATGTCTGAAATATCCAACTCTACTGTTACCAACATTATTTTTTTCTTAATTGGTAATTTGTTCTAGAAGAGATATGCTAATCTTGAATTATTTATTGAAAAATTTCAAGGTGACACACTGGCAATTAAAAATTTTTTTTACATGATTTCAAGAACTTCTGATACATGTAGTTTGGATTCTACTGTTTAGGTTGGATGACTATAAAGCAATTTGGGGTTTTTAAAGACTGAGAAACATTTCTCAAGGTTAGCTTTTCCAAACAGAAAATTGAGTGTTGTAAATTCCACCTCCCACAGACCAGAATTCACAACCATTGGTCAGGGGCAAATACCACTGGCTCTGCGTCCTCAGTCATTTTGTGCCATTTCATCAAGTAGGAGCCAAAGGTAAGTTTTTACACTTGCTTTCTTCTTTCGTTAGAGGCTTTTTATCCTACTATAGCAACCTTTAAAACAATAATTCAACTTGTTTTAATATCTCATGGTGAACTTAGATTAAATGGACTCAGCTTAATTTTGCTGCTTATATTTATGTTATTCTTGGAAAATCCCAAACTCTGAATTAACTTAGGAATTAATAACATGCAACAAATAGTTGGTCTTTATAGTCATGACAGATGCCAATAAAACTATAATCATTTCCAATATATTCCTCAAATCAAGTACCCTGAACCAGACCATGTTGTTTCCCAGTATAGATGGACACCATTGATTGATATTGGTTGGAATATTATCAAAGGAAGAAAATGGTGAGATCTCAGGTATTTAAAAAATATATTGATGATGATATGGACTATGCATTTATAAAGTCTCTTTAAGCTATATATTTTATATAAGCATATATTTTCAAAACATCATTAAATGATACAAATAACAAATTTGAAGTTTCAACAGACACTGCATTAAATATTAATATAATCGCTTGAAGAAAGGAAATGCATGCTTTAAAACTAAAACTTAGATAAATGTTCTTCATATATCTAGGGTTTGCACACAGACTGCCTTATTGCTGATATCTAGAGAGCATATACCAAATGCAAATAAACTCTAATTTGTAGACCAAATGCAAATAAACTCTAATTTGTAGACATTTGTAAGTAACTAGAGAGTATGGAATTTAAAAAAAAAGAATTTAAAAATGCATAAATTCTTTGAACACTGAAAGATCCAAGAATGGACAAAGAGAATATGTTTTAAGGAAACAAAAAATGTTAGTGGTTGACACTATTAATGCTTCCCACTTGAATAGGGGAGAATGGTTTCTGGAAGATTTGTAAATCGTGCTCTTTTATTAAGTAGGACTTTGTTGGTAACTGAGTAGAACAGTTCCAAATCTGCAATCCTGCAAAGACCTCTGCAAAGGCAGGAAAAATAGAGGCTCACTTTATCCAGTGTGAATAAAAAAGTTATTTGAAGAAAGCATAGGAGGGGATAAAAAGGAACTCCTTGTACTGCTACTTATTCTCAGGGGAATTTCACATCCTTCTGCCTAAACCTGCTTCATAAAGACTTTCTTTCAAGGAACTGAAGGTCGGTTTGCCTGCCAGAGCATTCAAGTTTGAAAGTAGTATTTATCATGAATTCCCTTTTATATGTATGCCTAAGGACAAACACCACAGGTACTGTTCTTAAAGAAAGCCCAAGAAGTAGATCCAAAATGCTAAAAGCTTTAAAATTAGATATGCTTGATAAAAAGTTTTATAAATATTTTACTTCCTAATGAATGATGGTAGCATTTTTCATAGGTCCCAAATGGTTAAAATTAAACGAGGTTTTTTTTTTCTCTACACTAAAATGAAAGGAATACTTACAAAACTAAAGTAAAATTATAAGCTCTTGATTAAATCCCACCCCCTTAAAAAATGTTTGGTGTTATCACAGAAAACAAGTAAAGATCATGCTTATTAAAGAATTAGAAAACAGAAGAATTCTCTAATTCCACATGTAGCCATTCTTTCTCTCAGGGAATCTAGCCAAATATTCCCTTCAACATTTATTCTACTGATTCTGAGTTTAAACTTTAGATGGTTGTTAACAATTGAGAAATTGTTAACTAGGGACTAGAGAGAAAATATTTTTCTTTTCTGCTCCATTTAGTTAAGAATATTTTGAAAAATATTGCATGAAATAATAATTTATTACATATTGCACTGTGCATGTGTTCATGTTACTCAGGTAACAAAGCAGTACAAGAAAAAATATCATTATTTTTGTCTGGTAAAAGCACTAGGCTTGAATGTATAGGAACAGTTATGAGTCCTCTTTGTATCAATGTGTTTTGATTTTCTTATTTAAAAATTGTTGTGACAGTTAAAATAGTCTTTGTCATCATCATCATCATCATCATCATTCCTATATCCCAATGTTGACAAAAGAATCAAAATGTTTAGTAAATGGCAAAACTCTTAGGTAAAGACTTTCATGTAAATAAATGCACTGTGTCCCACTTTCTGCATGTTTCTATACAATATAAAGTCAATTTTACTTTAATAATAACATCTATTAAAATGTGGATAGATTTGTGAATGAATTTGAACAGCAGATATATTTGGTCATCAGAAACCATACAATTTCTTGTCTTAATGTTTATAAATTATCCATGTAAGGAAAGCTACCAGTTTGAGTTTCTCAGTGTGTGTTGACATTGATTGATCATTGCTATTTAATGCAAACTATTCATAACTTGTTATCAATTAAATATTTATGCATGTTAATATTTTATGATTAGGAATATTTAAAAAATGAAAACTTTAGCAAGATTTGTTCTGGGACTTGTCATCTTTGATGCTGCTATGGCAGCTCCAACTCCGGAGCTCATCAACTATGACTCAGAAACCTACGACACCACCTTGGAAGACCTGGATAATTTATACAACTATGAAAACCTACCCATTGATCAATCCGAGGTAACTGATCCCTTCTGCCCTTGAGACTCTTAAAAACAATGTATGAAAGATTATTAGGATTTGTTCTCTTCAAATAGATTTTGCTTCTGTTTAAGTTCTAAATAATTTCATTGGAACATTTTCTCCAGCATATGTTCAACCATTTTGGAGGTTAACACTGGGATTCCTTCCATATAGTTTGCTTCATTTCCTACATATGTCCTCATCAAATTAATTTTTTTCTATCATGTTAGTACACACAGAATGAAGAATAAAAGCAATCAGCAAAGAAAACAGAAGTTAAAATAATGTGCAGGTAATCATGAAGAAGTCTGGGGTAAAGAAAAAAGAAGTGAGGTTCAAATAAAGTAGAAGAAAATAAAAAGCTTACAAAGAGAGGACTGTGGTTTTGAAAGCCCTGTATTCCAAGAGCAACAGTGTTTTTATAAATGACTGATTATCTCTCAGAAGCAATGTAGGTATTGGCAAGGTTACAGCCCATTACATAAATCTGATATGACATGTCCCTAATTAAATGCTAGGCTTTTTACATAACTAAAGGATACAGAATAATTTTTCGAATCAGAAAACAAACAGACCCTGAAATACTGGAATGTAATTGATGCGCAATAGTGACAAAAACTAATTAAGTATAAATAAACCAAAAGGGAATTCACATCACCTTTACAGGATCATAAAATATTTTGGCAGTCTTTCCAATGTAAATCTCAAAATAACTACTTTTGATAAGCAGAAAAATGAAATATTTTGAAGAACAGCATATATTTAAATTAATGGGACTTAGATATATCTTTATTAAGATGATAAAAAATCTCACTTTTGTTTATTTTTGTAGGAAATACAAGAATAAGTACAATAGTTTTACACTTCTCCTCCCCACTCATTTTTCTTCCCATGATTCTCTCCTCTTGTCCTCTCTCACCCTTGCTCTCTTCCTCTTTTTAGTAAGACTTCAGACTGAACAGCAGATCACTTTTCTTCTGGACATTTAGTTGTGACTCTGTTTTCTAAATATTTATTAGTATTCATGATCTGATTCATTTCATTGTATGTTTCTGTTCTGTTAAGGGAGATTTCCTATTGATAATTTGTGGTCATGAATACCAATCTTAATATATATGCTTTATCGCTCCATTCTAATACATCAATATAGAGTATAAGAAGAAATTTTCCAGTTCTTCATTCGTTTTCTCTTACTTTAGCTACTTTTCATAAATACAAAGCTACATAAGTAAATATATTAAATATGAATAAATACACAAATATGCAAAAGACTCACTATGTCATTATTTATGTACCAAATCCAATATTTAAATTTAAACCTGTCATTTTCAAACAAATATTTCATACATAATATAAAATGTTATTGTAGATATATTCTGGATATAAAACATCTATAATATAGAAAACATTTTATAGGATCAGATATTTAATAATTATAAAAGTGAATACTTTATTTTGAGCAGGGTCAGGGAATGAACTCAAAAGGAATGTTTATCCACTTTGGAAGACCAAATGCACAACAAAAAGAATGCAGTTTGAACCGAGGTACCTCTAGGCAAAATTGTGAAGAAGGTGAGGTTTATTAGAAAGAAACTTTTTTAGCCATTTCTTGCTCTCAGGATCTTTTTTGCTACTTAGGAAGCCCTAGGCATTTTCATGAGATTCTGAAGATCTGCCTGCCATCAAGGAATGAAAGCTAGCAAATATATCTTTATACAGATGATATTATTTACCATCTTTCCTCAGTATTAGATATTCTAGAATAGCAGCTTTCTTACATATAACCAAATATGTGGCATTGTATATTTACGCATCTTAGTCTTTAAATGATGCAAGCGCCTCTAATTTTCCACAGAATTCCTTAACACTGGCCTAGCCAAACTCAGAACCCTTAACAACCCAGAGCTTCAGAGAGTTCCTAAAGATACCTTGTAGTTAGTTGATATATGTCACTCTTGATTTAACAATCCTTTGTAGTCATCATCACAAAAGCAGTTGACTAACACACCTATGAAAAGAGAAATATAAAACACCCCAAAATAATGATAGAGTAAATAATATGCTGAGAAACAAAATTCAGAAGATATTTAGCTGAGATCCTAACAAATTATTAATAAAAACTGCTTTGCAAGGAACTAGTATATAATTCGTTTTGAGAAGATATGAAATAAAATCAATAGATCTAATCTTATGAAGAATTTTAGAATTTCTTGAATACAGTTTTGAAAGTTCAGATTCCAGTGACTTTTTGTAAGCTTATTTATCTCATCCTTATAAATTAAAGTCAGTTGGTCCAGACATTCTTAATCCTCTGAGATACTTTCTGAGTGAACGCTGGTAACACACCCATAGCCTGCACAGTTGAAAAAATAAAGTATGATGGTGGAATTAGAGTCTTCAGTATTTTATCCTCAGTGCCAATAGTATGGTTCTGTCTAAAGTGGAAAACATATATCATGATTAGAAAAAGCAATCTCATATGCTAAAATTGAAAATTTATGGCATAATGATACTTCTAAAAGACACGCCAACTTCTTATGAATTCCAAGATTTGGCATCTTAGGCCAATATAGTACAACACTTGGTCTATGTTTTGTCCAGTTAAACTTTAAGTTTTTGACATATGTAGTAGGCAGAATTCTAAGATGGCCCATTCCCTGTAATGCCCTTTCTCTTCATAATCGTTAGCATCATGAATATGTTGGGATATCACTTTTATAATTAGATAATGCTAAACAGCACATTTAACATTTAATAAAGAAGACAGTTTCAACTGGCATTACCTACACTTAAATCAGTGTTTTTAGATTAGGGTCAAATGTTATGCACAAGAGACATTTAATGTGAGGAAAGATGTCCGTGGTTGACTTTCAAGATGTATTGAGGAATGCAGGAAGACTGTAGATGCTGAGGTAAGTTAACATTCAGGAGACTCATGAGGACCTCAGTGCCCTAGGCACGGGAACTCTGAGTTCCACCCAAGATCACAATCCTGACCATCACTTTGATTTTGGTCTTGTGAGAACTTGCACAGTGAACTCAGGCAATCCCTAGGCTTCTCACAAAACTATAAGCTAAAAAATGGGACCAGTTTTATGCAGCAGTTGATTAAATTAATATTAATGTATAATAACAAACTTTCTTTCTGAACATTAAATTCCATTGATGCTGCTGCAAAACTTGCATTTATGCTTCCAATGATTTATCTAGTCAATGAACCAAACCACCTCCAATTTCAGAGTTACAATCTCAATAGAGCTTTATTGATTTTTACTAGTGGTAACACTTTCATTATGTCCCCAGTGATTGGAAAAGGATCATCAAAGTATTTCTGTTTTTGAAAATTGTACGCAGTAATAGTATCCCAGACTGATGACTGATACAATTTTTGATGGTCTAGAATATTCAGGACACACTGAATTTTATGTTAAGAGCAGATTTTAGGGCAGCAATTCCACCATAATGGTCTGTATTAGTCAAAAGACAAATTTGTTGTTATAACATAAACTCATTGGGATTTTTACTGAGCTTTTATTTTCCTTTAGCTATTTAGTAAGAATTGGTTATAGGCTATCAGACCAAAATGAAAATTTTTTTGTTTCCTGATGAATAGTATCTCACCCTACATGAGCACTTACTACATACCAGGTACTGTCCTAGGCATATTATATTCATTCCCTCACTTATTTCTCACAACAAAATGGTGTAGTACCGTTATCATCACCATTGACTAGATAAGGATATGTAGACAAAGAACAGTAACTTGACTACAATTACAGTTATTAATATAACCACGATGATACTATCTTCTCATATCAGAAAATAATTCCCCTCAGATTAGTAAAAGTTTGTATCATACTCTCCACATTTTCTACCATTTTCCAAATTATCCTTTTAACTTGGTAAGAGTTTTAGTGAAACTGAATGCCAGGTTCCTCAAAGCTCTTAAAGAAATAATTATTCTTATGAGTGAACACAAACAAGAAGTAACCTTTATAGATAAGTGATTCTGTTATCTAATTACTGCAAGTGAGAACTGTTTAAGACTAGCACTTCAAAGAATAATTGTGACGAGGCATTTCCCAACATGTAGCACATCTGACACAACATGACTGGGCATCTGTGATCCAAGAAAACATTTTGTTATTTGCCTTACAGGGCTTGTGGGAAGATTACATAATTCAAAATTTGGTACACTTAGAGTGGCTTAAATTGAGATTGTTTTGCATCAAGGCATTTGATTCTGATTTTTCCACTTTAATGGTACTGTTTTAGGGTCATTGATGATCTATTTCTATAAGGTCTAGGAAAGACCTGGACCCTGCTCATGGGTAAGTTATTTTGCCCAGAGAAGTAGTCAGTGCTATATTAATATTTGTAGAGACTCTGCTGAGAGATAATGAGCTTTTGTTCCTCCAGTAAAATTTCCTGGACTTCACTCAGACAATTAGACTTCTCACTTATACTGTGTTATTTTATTCTTATATAATGACTTTTATTCAATTGCACCTGCAGTGTCTCTGCATCTTCAGTGAGCGCCAAGAATGTTATTTCTTGGTGGTATTTACTGTAGGGTGGTGTGGGTGGAGCATTACAGTGACACCGCACAGACTCTACTCAGAGATGTGGGGAAGAATTTTTCTCAGGCCTAAGTAGCATATCAAAATGGGTTGCAACCTTTTAAAAATTGCTTAATTTCCAGCTTCTATGACTTATAATCACTTTTCCAAATTGTTTGTGAGGTATAGTCAGTTTACAACTTTTACCTACTGCAGGGGTTCTAAGTCTGAGCCCATGTGAATGTACAGTTTCATACCCTGCCCACCACCAGGGCCCAAACATTCCTCTACCATGTTCTGTGAATTTGTCATTTTGCTCAGATAATTGGAGTTTAATTATTTATTTATGCATACAAGCACTAGGGTGTGGGCCATAGGTGTGGGGGATGGGGGTGGGTGAGAGGAGTCACCAGAGACAGAGTGGGGAGCAGAACAGGCAGATTGAGTGAAATCACTGTTGAGGGGAGCAGCAGGTGAGATAGGAGAAGTCTGCTGCACCGTGTGGGTCCCCTCCCTAGCTGGGGATCAAATTCAGGGCGCAGTGGCTGCACATAGCTTGATAGCACTGAAAATTTAGGTGAGGCCCCTGTGCCACCGGGGAGACCCTGGAGTTTAATTTTTGCCTAACTCTTCTTTAGATTCCTATTATTTTTCCTTCCTAAATTCTGTGTCATCTTAATTTTCTTGTGTAGATTTTTTTGGGGTATTAGCTTGTATGTTTTAGATATATACACACACACACACACACACACACGCATACATCATGTATATTTAGACTCTGTCTCATATCCTTTTTAGAAAGAGATGGAACATACGTCCACTGAGTTCATAACAATTAATAATGGAATATCAGTGATAACTGACAGAATGGTACTTTCTTACATGAAGCATCCTTTACTTGCTGTTACTCTCCACTGATCTTAAAATTAGGTCAATTTTTTCCCTTTCAGAGACAGAAACAAATGCATCTTCAAAGTTAGCATTTGTAGGTGAAGAAAATACGAAATATCAAATTCATTAAAGAAATGAAAATTAAAAGTAGTGGAGTGGTGGAATGGAGATGAATCATTGCAGGTCATTGTATCAATTAACAATTGGGCATGGATGATTCTCTTTAGTCATTATGATACTATCATGTCATGTAAATTAATTTTAGAATATATGTTGATACCCTATAAACTAGAAATTGCTTAAGTGAATCAGTATAAGTTCAAACTACATACATAGTCAGTTTCTACTTTAGATAATGATTTATAAAATGATCTTAGATTTTTGTAACTATGATTACTTGCTGTAGAATGCTAATGGGCAGTTTATCTCAAAAATAATCTCTGTATTTTCTCAACAAAAAGTAGTTAATTTAGTGATAGCACTATTATTTATTTTTGTAGAATATAGAGCTATAGTACTGTTTTTAAAAAATGAAATTCCTTGAGTTTTATTTGGATGTGTTTTTTCTTTTACTTTTTCTAGCAACACTGCTTTGCAACTTTGTATGCTACCATACCACATCCTGAAATACTGAACCTTTTATCTTTATATTTGAAATTATGCCTCAATTTGGCCAATGATTACAATATGTTTTAAACTTTCAAAAATATGATTCATATAAAAAACACCTCTAATTGAAGAAGTAACTTTAACTCAGTCAGTCTGAATTAAATTTTCTTTTCAGGATAGAGAAAAAAGTGCTATTTTTTCTCTTCATCCTTTTTCACCCTTCTTTCTCAGTGACATTGCCTATGCTTCTTTCAAAAACAAGGCTGAATCACTTGAGTCTTAAGCTATTTGGGAACCTTAAAAAATGAAGCAACAAAATATACAATCATGATGGCTCATCAGGAAATAAAGAGAAGACTGGTAGTCTTTACCAGTACTTCATTTGTATTTGAATTTGTGTTACACATTATTTATGAGACCATAAATATAAGTTAATTCTCATGACTTTCCCTTGAAATAGAATATTTTATTATTATTGTTTATTATCAACATCATCATTCATAAAAACAACCAAGGATAAGAATTTTGCCCAAGGTTTTTCAGTTAGTAATTCCCAGAGTAAAATTTGAATCATGTCTTTAATGCCAAACCCAAAAGTCTTTGGCACTTAAAGTCTCCATTACATATCCGCCTTTTCTCTTTAATCTTTATTTCTTTTAGCTGTGTCCAATACTGAGGTTTCTTTTCCCTGAAATTTGATAATTTGATTATTAGGTATCAGAAAAACAAGAATTTTCAAGTGATTATAATTAAGACACTATCTAAGCATCTCTTAGCTGTAAAAGTATTATAGGGAGTGAGAAGTAAAATGATCTTCTGAACTGAGAGCTTGCTTGGCCAGAAATATGGGGACTGAATAATCTTTGCCAAAAACATTTCTTCCTCATCCATTTCAAGATAAAATAGAAAATAAGACACTTTTTCAGTGCCAGCACTCATGATTACATTCTTCTAGATAATTAATACATATCACTCAAATCAATATGAGCACCAGACTCACATCCAGACCAAATTCCAGGACACTGAACATATCAGCCTGCCAGTATGTGAGGCCCAGAATACTTTTTAGTAATCCAGGCTGAACGGTTCAGAGGTTTTTCACACCTTTGTAAGCCAACTGCTGACAAATGTTAAGAATGAATCATCGCTTGAAGGATTATTATCAAAATTGTGGGACAATTTGGGAGAAAGAAAAAAATCAATATCAGTTTTGTTTAACAAAAACTATATTATGAGTTATGGTAAATATCCAAATAGCATTATGGATTTCAAATATTTTTTTAATGGGAGGCTGACCTATGGTTTAAATATCATCTGCTACAGCACTGGGCTTACTGGGTAGGAATAACTAGCAGAGTGAGGCCCCAAACAAAGCAAATAAATAGAAAATAGATGAAGATATTTACCAGGATTTTCCTGGACATTTAATCCATGAATGTACACACTATGAAAAATGGTGAGAAAATCCATTGATTTTGGTTGCTGCTCACATGTCTGCCTGTCTCATCCTTAGTAGGCAGTTTGTCATAGGTTAACAAATTTGGGTAACACAGGCTCTGGAGTCAGACTCCTTGTGTGAGAGACACATGTCTGTCACAAAATCTGCATGGCCTTCGTATACAACCCCTCTGAACCTCGGCTTCTGACTTACGAGGTTCCTTGTGAGCCATAAACATGATAAACTTGTTTAGCTTAAAGCCTAGACCATAGAAAACGCTCAATAGATGTTAGACTTACCATCATGTCACTCATTCAATCAACAGCCAAGGAAGCTTATGCACTGGTGATCAAAGAAGGGATGGAATTGGAACTGTTATGAAGGCTAATTCCATTGGGTCTGGGTTCACTATAGACTTACTAGCCTTTTGAATGGCATAAGGTAAGTTAGAGCAAATCACTTCTTGTCCCTCAGTACCTCCTCACCTAGTAGCCCTATAAACACATAAATATAACTCAGAAGGAGTGAAAAAAGATAACTATAAACACCATCTATTGTTATGTATTGGAACATAAGAGTTCTGTGAGTTCAATCACTACTACTTTTTGTAGTAGTGGGCGCCCAGACATGGCCGCCCAGCGGATCTCTTGGCAACAAGAGCCCCGCGCACCGCACCCTGCGAGATTTCACCACGCCACGGAGAGCTCGTGCGACCTTGGCCTGAAGGCCCCCTTTTTGTAGAATATAGAGCTGTAGTACTGTTTTTAAAAAATGAAATTCCTTGAGTTTTATTTGGATGTGTTTTTCACTAACTACTTATAATAATAGTAACTAACTACTTATGTTGAAAAATGATGTCTCTAATTCTCTCATGATTTACAGTCCTAAGAGCAAATCTGAGGTATAAATTATTTTACTTGAGTGTTTGTCCACTGCCTTTTCTGATGGTACTTTTGCCACTTACATGAATACATGCTACATAATGTCCAGAAATAGACACCTTATATAAATATAGATTGAAATATCTTGCATATATTATCTCATAATTTATAAAAAATATAGTTATTTGGATTTTCCACAATATCACAGCATGTATTATTTGTTATTGATTATGCGTTGTACTACTTCATTGTATGTAATATAACAACATAAATGAAGTAAGGCAAAGGAAAAACAGGAGTTGAGAATATGACATGAGACCAGATGTCAGGTATGTATATAAAAATGCATGCTTTTTTTGTATTATAACACATGTAGATACATGAAATATAGATACAAGAAATGCAGATACACTGAAGTTTGTCTGTACAGTAAGTGTTAAGTTTTAAGAGAAACCTTCTGTTTATCCTATGCTCTACCTAACGTTAGAATTCATTGAGAAATTAAAATGGGACCAGAGTTCAAAACATTCTCTTCCTTCATGATGAAGACAAAGTTGAATTATATGACATAGATGTGCAGCCACTATGGGTTTCCCAATACAAAACTCCAGAAATAGACTATTCCGGGATAGTCAGATGATGGTTGACCGCAAACTGCCAGAGTCCCTGCTCCAGTAATCTCACTACCTGGAGGGGCAAAGCAGAGTAAACGCTCTGGACAGGCAAGCAGCTCTCCCCAAAAGGGAAGCTGAATTATCAGGCCTAGTTCCTTCTCCTACTCACCAATTACCCTATTCATTTATTCTTCCTCAGGAGGGGTGATAAAAGGGCCACAAGGCAGTTCTACTTCAAAGGACAGGGCCTCTTGCATCATTAAGCTGACCATTAACTCCAATATGGCTGCCACTCTATGAGAGAAAAGCAGTCCATTTGCAGGATGGTCATTTTTCCATCTTCATGAAACGTAGCCCCGGGGCAACCACTACCTCATGGTGTCCATGGCACACACTGGCCATTTGTGATTTCTGAATCCAGAAGGCTCTGTAATGAAGAGCATCAATAAATTTACCTCAACAGCCTCTCTATACTCAAGATTGAAATTTCACTCTCAGGTCTGTGTTCTATCTCAAATTACACACAGTCCCATTACCTATGATAGCATTTAAGAGATGTTTTGCAATGAAATGAAATGTTAAGTAAGTATACTTCAATTGTACAATGAAAAAAACTTAAATCACATGAGTGTGTATACAACTCCTTTATGTCTATGAAGTGTTGGAGGAAAAATAAAAGACTACAGATTAGCACAATTTGCTAATGAAAATATAAACCTGTTCAATCCAGACTTGCACTATGAAGTCAGAATCCTTGCTTTGTAATTTAAAGTCTGAAGACTCCCATTCCTCAATTCCTTGTCCTTCCTCTGGATTTCTGCCCTCAGGTGTGGGCACCATGGTTTTCCCAGTGATTTTCAACCTTGGCCACATATTTGAATCACTCAGAGAACCTTTAAAAATCCTAATGTCTCGGTTCTACCCTGTGCTCTTGTGTTAGAATCTCTGGGGGTGGGACTCGGGTTCAATGTTTGACTTCCTTGTACTGTTCTTTCAGTATGGATCGATTGCTATGTTCTTTTAAGGAATTTAATTTAATTCCTTTACTTCTCTAGCATTCTGTACTAGATGAGTGCCTTCTTTTTTCTTCCTTGTCCATACTTTTGTTTCTCTAATACAGCCCTCTAGATTTTCTTTTGTGACTCTTTCACAGACACAGACTAAAGAGATAAGATTATAGATATGTTTCAAAAACATTCATGTGTTTTTCATATTTCATATGAATATGGAAATATTCATACTTAATAGTCAGATAATCACATGTTGGGTATGTTTTCCCATCATACTCATTTATAAATCAGGGTTGGACTTGAACTCTTATTGTCCTGCCTTCTTCAATATGCCTAATTTTTCCTGACTCTTCCCTAATTTTATCAATTTCTCATTGTAACACTCCTAGATCAAGTTTCAGTAAACTGTCTAGCATTTGTTAGGAACAGAGGGACTTATCCTGTATTCACTGAGGTTCCTGTACACGTATATTGAAATGATTCGATTATTGCATAGTAATGTTGTCATTCATCATATTGTGAAATCGTTGACTTTAACGTCCATGCAGACAAAATGAGAGCCAGGTGGGTGGACACTGAAAGCCAGTCCAATGAGATCATGCCAAGCACATTGCTAATATGCAGTATGAGATTTAAAGACATAAACAGTATGTACACAGAGATATATATTATACACCCTATTTCTTAGCAAAGATCAAATATATCCATAAGATATTGAGGTTGCATCAAATCTTTTTGTAAGAGTGTTCTCTTTGGAGCTATTAATTCAAAACTCAGACTGAAGGCATAAGTATGAAAGAAATCAAATTCAGAACATTTCAGATTTTAAAAAAAGTATATACTATACTTATACATATATATATATATGTACTATATACAACACACATAAAGAGAGAATGTTGGGTAAGTGGATCAGCACATTCTGAATCTAAGAGAAGAAAAAGATAATAAAGTCAAAAATTTATCGAAGTCAATTACCACAACACAGCTTATACTCCTATTGGCAGGATGACTTTGCTTTCATTTTAATGACTTTGAAATTTATATTCATCAACAAATGTAAAGATTCTGAACTCTTGGAAAACAGCTCCTCCTTTGATGCATACTATTATAGCATTGACTGACATAGATAGAGTCCTTTGTCCTCAGTCTGTGGTCCTGGACACTCCAAGGTAGGGCAGCATATAGAGAATATATTGGTGGCAATAAGAACACTCAGGCCAGTATTCTGGTTTAATACATTCTTGAACTTGTTTCAAGTAACTCTGCCCCTAAGAAATAAAGACAGTCTTCTCAATATGTAGAATTTTGCAAGGCTTTTCACTGACAGAAGAAAAAATGTTGCTGTTCTAATCATCTCTTTGAAAGGAACTTGGCTATTAACTGGTCCTGTGTGGGAGATCTTCTATAATGTAATTTTTTTTCCTATTCAAATGTCTATAATTACCTTGGGATAATATACAAATCATACCATCATCCTCATCACCATCATCAGTGAAATAGCAGTTTTACATAGAAAGTTCTACATCTGAAAAGACATGATTTATTATTCTTTGTGCTTCAACTAAAGCTGCATTAGAAGGAACAATTTGCTTTGTGCTGGATAGGAAAGACTGAAACTAGAAAAAAACACTAAATTATTCCTTCATAAAATAAAGAGCTGGAGTCTGAAAGATTCCAAATCTCTTGGTTTTCAGTCCAACTTCTTTGTTTCCAATTACTGTGACTGACTCCTTCTCCTCCCTCCATTCTCATGAGATTACTGTTTTCAGCCTACACAAAATTGTCTTTCTGGCATCCTTATTTGGGGAACAGGGCAGTGAGGGAACAGGAATATGAACTGAATTTGTTATTAGATAATGTTTCTCAAGTCTTTGCCAAAGTTCCCTACCAATATCATTTGGAGACATTCAATTAGAACTAGATGATACATTTAGTGAAAACTAAGATATTGAAAGGAATAAGTTTCTGGAGCCTAAGGGGAGAATGGTGAATGGAGTATGGTGAATGGATTCCTGAATAAACTGGGGTAACACTGAAGCAAAAAAAAAGCAACTTTCCTGGCAAGAGAAAATGGAATATTGCCATTTTTGAACGATAAGTAATGAAAATGAGAAAATAAATATGTAAACAAAAATGAATGTAAATACAGGCACAAACTAGAGAGGCTATTAATAAGAAAAACCTTCAAATAATCTCTTATTTCTTTTTCATTGCTTTAGATCGAAAGAAGCATTACCATTTGAAGTTATGAATTTATGAAAACTATTCATCTAGTAGAGTAGATTTAAAAAAATAAGAAAACATTCATGTTTTCATAAATGCATGCATAGTACTCTAGCAAGTCAAATAAAATGTTTTGATTACTGCATGTCATTTTGACATAAACAAAGTCATTTACTAAATTCGATATTTGACTTGCACTACATAGATTAATTTTGACTTAAGTTAATAAAATCCCACTATTTTAAAATAAATCAAACTTACGGTCAATTCACTTAAATTTGGTGGTATAAAACTTCAGTAAGAACTCCACCAAATAACCAACACCAAAGGACAACTGTTGAAAAAAGAAAAATCAAAGAAGATAGAAAGACAAAAGAAAAATGTGCATTCGTTTTTTTCTGAAGTGGATGATATGTGTGAGATAACCCACAAAAATATTAAAAGTTGTTTCCTCAATTTACTTAGGAAATGGTTAAAAATACAAAAACTGAAAAAGTTCCTATTAGCCCGTTACCTTAGCAGTTATAACAAACAATTCTAAAATCCCAGTGATTTAACACAATAAAAATTTATATCTTGCTGACAGACTGTGCATGTGAGCCAACAAGCTGACTGTCCTCCAAATTGTTACGCAGGAATTTAAACTTCTTTAATGCTAGAACTTCCCCAACTTCACTGGGGGGAGGGGAGATTACTGATTTAGATCTGTTGTAGCAATCACCTCCCCTCCCATTCAGTTGGCCAGAACTAACCACATTACCTGATTGAGAGTCAAAGAAAATGAAAAATGTATTTTAGCTGAATGCCCAGGACAAAAATGAAACTGGTGAATACAGATTTTCTCAGCCATTGTGTTTAACCAGATTAAAATTTCATCCTGATATAATCTTATTTCTCACAAAAGTGAGAGAATATTATAATAAATGCCACTTGAGTTTTATAGTCCACCTACATGAATGTCATATGGTCGTGTTCATAGTTGTCAATTTCAGGGGTTGCCTACTAGACTCCAAAGGCTCCCAGAGACAATTTAGCTTGGGGTGATCTGTAGCCTTGAGGTTCTGCAACTAACCAACATAATCAGTTGTGATCAGAGCAGAATGTAGGTTGATGAATGATGACAAGTAAAAGTCACCTGAAGCCTAAAATATGTGCAAGAAAGCCAATTCCTGGATTAATAATGTAAGATCAGTTTCTCATAAGGATAATCCTTACTTCTCCCTAAAAGTTCATAATTCCCTGAGAGCCATGGATATGTTTGTCTCAGTCAAATGGATCATTCCTTGCACATTTCCCTGTGGAATTAAGACTTGTACTGGTCATAAGGGATATATAGTTAATCATCAAGACCCTTTGGGAGGTGTTGGCTATGTCTCTTAATTGTAGTGATGACATCAGAGGTGATTGCATACATACAAATCTACCAAATTGCACATATTAAAGCTGTGCACTTTCACCTTTGAAAAAGCTGCTAACAAATGAAATATATTTGGAAAAAGGTATGGGGCGAAGAGGAGCTCCAAACAAAATATCTAGTGCATGCAATGTCCTATAGAAGAACAAATGATAATATGAGAAACTAAAGATCACCAGTACAGCAAAAGTATAATTGGTGTGAAGGGGACACTAGAAGGGCTAAGCCATATAAGACCCTAGAAGCCAAAGAGTTTTGAATTTTCTGTAATAATAACAGCAACCATTTGCATGGCACTTACTATGTGTTTGGTATTATTCTAAGAGTTTTATATGCATTCACATTTTTAGCCTTACAGCTGTACTATTTATCCTAGCATTTCACAAATAAAGAAAACAAGATTAAAGCAGTCAATGTAACTTGCCACATTCTCAGAGTGGATTCAAACATGTCTAGACTGAATCCTTCTTTTTTTTAAAATTTATTTATTTATGCATACAAGCACTGGGGTACAGGCCAGAGGTGTTGGGGGGTGAGAGGATTCACCACAGACAGCGGGGAGCAGAACAGGCAGATCAACAGAAGTACACTGCTGAGGGGAGCAGCGGGCACAGCAGGAGAGGTCTGCCTCGCTATGTGGGTCCCCTCCCTGGCTGGCAGCAGGGATCGAACTCGTGCTGCTTTGGCTGCAGTTTGCTTCACAGTGCATTGCTTAACCCACTGCGCCACTAGGGAGGCCCTAGACTGAATCCTTCTTAATCAACATATGGCAGTTCTTCTGTTATGTCACTGTGTTATTAAAAATACTGAAAAGCCAAAGATTTTAAGAGAAGTTACCATATTCAACCTTGTCTTTTTATGACTTTGTTCTCACTGTGAAGATACACATAAGAGGTGATTTCAACATCCTGTAATTAGACTATTGTTGTATTCCAGACAAGAGATTGTGATCTACATTACTTATCTCTCTGAGACACTTCCAGTTCATTTCAGCCCCCTTGATGCTGAGATTGTATTGAGGGGTTGGGTTGCTTAGCGGAATCAAGGCTGTGCAGGGTACGGAGGTGAAGGCACATGTGAGGATTGCTTCAGGCACTTTTATGGCTCTGGGTGAATATCTGCTGTGACCTCAATCTACCTCCATCACTGTGGGCTCTGGTGGAAACTCTTATAGAGATATACTCTTTCATGGACATCGAAGGTACTCCTAAGACATCTATCCTGACACAAGTTATTTTATAGTCCTAAGGCCTTGTGAACAAGAGCATAGCAACAGACAACTTGCTGCACATCAGTCAGCCCCAAGATTTGTCCTGCTACTACCACGTCAAGAAGATCTTCAAGTGCAGTGATGGCTAAGTTCAAGGTCATATGTAGGCATGAACCTTGGTATTGTGTTTTTAAATTTTACATGAATATAATGAATGTATTAAACAATTTAGTTGGAAGCAAATCAGAATAAAGCAAGGTGATGGAAAAATTGAATGGAAGAAAAAAACGAAACTGAATATTAACAACAGAAGTTCTATTATATTTGCATTTGAGTGTTATTAATTATAGTTTGAATGGAAGGAGGCAGGGATATTTTCTGGCCATTTGTGTTTATACCCAGACTGAGGTTTCTGCAGCTGAACCACAAAAGTCTGTCCCAGCTCAGGTGAAGTGGTCATGTTACCCCAGTTTCATTTCTTTGATGCATTGTCTCACAACTTCATTTCACAGTCTGAATATTTTTAGAAAAGGAAAAAAGACAGAAGCTTCAACCACTTTGTTTCAATAGCATAAATAAATGCAATTGTAAAGGCAAAAGATTCTCAAGGCACTCTGAATATCAATTCTATGACTTTTCTGAAAGGATTGAAAACTTGGTTTCAAAGGTATTCATCATTCACATTTTATTAGCAAGTAAACATGAACAAAACAGCTTCTGATAAGCGAAAATGCTGGTTTGCCTCATTATATTGGATGACAAGCGAGATCCTACAGCTTCCATCAAATCAGTGGAAAAACAATTATCTGTAAAAAGTATGTGCAAACATTTTTCCTACAAAGCTAAAGATTCAAGGCAACGTGTCTGGAATGTGTTTCTCCCTTTAGGCTGCCTCTGTTCCATGAAACATCTGTCTCAATTTCCTTTCTTCCTGGAGCCTCCTTTTGGTCTCTGTGCAAATCCATTCCTTCTGAATCTGCCTCACTCTGACTCTACAGATGGAAACCTTATGTCTCTCTGTTTAAGGAAATGTGCCCAACCAGAGACTTCTAAGTTTTATGATATTTTCATATATGGCTTCTTAAAGCACCCAATATAGTATGATTTGCTTTGGGTTTAATATTATGATTTAAATGCACTAAAGTAAGCACTACAATCAGTGATACTTTTCAGCAAAATCTCTAAGCATAGAGATGTGAATTAAATGCATTCTGGACAAGCAATATTTTAAATCATACTTCAGTCAGTGATAGTTGATCACCCTATTCTGCTACAGCCTAGAAATACAAAGATAAAAGATAACTTGAGTTCACCATCTAATAAGTCTGGAGAGGCAGAGATTTCATGGGGCCTCTTAGGTGTCAATTATTTTTCAATAAGGCAGGTGGGAAAGGGATAATTTTTATATGTGAAGAAAAGAATTCAAACTTATCAAAAGTAATATTAAATAAGAACATCTTTAAAATGTTTTATTAAAACATCTATCTGTAACATCCACAAAATATGTACATAATTATGTACTTATTTTACATATAAAAGTATTATAGTGGGTATTATTTTGGTGTTAATACAAGTTAGAAAGCAATTTTCCTGTTTTTTTTTTTGATAAGGGTAAATAATGTAAAAGTGTAGAAGGGATCATGTGGTCATATCAGCATGATCAAAGGAGAATCTGGTATTAAATAAGAAATCTGTGCGCCAAAAGTGGGGTCTGCTTGTTTACAACCCAACTGCCTGGTACATAACTCTTGCCAAAGCTTATAAGGTCATCCTAGAGGTAGACATTTACTGAGTAATAAGAGAAATAGACATCAAGACAGGGAAGGGTGTTTAGAGTGAAGGGGTTGTTATAAATGCACGCTGTTGTTAGGGAAAATAGCACAGTACTTAAAATATGCACAAAAAATGAATATAATCTAAAATATAATCCCAGAAAAAAATCTCTGAGTTTTCTTTTTCTAGTGTATAATGGCCTCCTATTTTTTAAAAGTTCTCAAAAAGGTCAATTCTAATATGTTCAAGTGTTGTTGGTAGTCTCTGTTACTCAAAAAATATTGAAAATATATGAGAAATGGCATATCATAATCAAAGTATAGTTTCTATTTCTACATACATTGTATTTTTGTAGAAAGGGCTTTTCAGTAAAATACAATTGGGGGAAGTAAATATTATTGGAACAGAAATTTGAATCTAGGACACCAAAGATTAAAGTACTGGAACATAAACATCAATTTCTTACTGGATAATATATTCGAAAGGAACAGAATTTTGGCCTGAAGGGCCTTTGTATTATATTGTGCACACTTCTGGGTTAATTTTAATCTTTTACAGTCATGCACTCTTATAATGTGCATTTCCAAATGTTTGTAAACCCTACAAGAAATGATAAGATTTTTCTAAATCTAAGAAATGAACAAACATATAAAGATGCATAAGAGAGCAAGAGGAGTTTTTAAAGAGCAGTGGAAACTATTACTAAGATTTGAAAAACGAATTTAAAACAAAAAGGATAAGTGGAACCATGTGTACCTTCCTAAGCGAGCAGGCAGGCTTACTGGTTAAATTTTAGAACACGAGCGGCCTCTTGTGGCCATGGTGGGTAAATTTTAAATTCGGGCTGCTGCCATGCAGGGTATGATTGAGAGGACTGCCCTATAAAATTCTGCTGCCTTTTCAGATTGAAATAGCGACCATGATGCCATCTGGGAACAGAGAGCTCCTCACCCCGTCCCCACAGCTAGAGGAGGATGAAGAAGAAGAGGAGTCTACGCCCAGGCTGATTGATGGCTCTTCCCCACAGGAACCTGAATTCACTGGGGTTCTGGGCCCACACACCAACGAAGGTCAGGTCCATCCAACATGAACTGTAATTAACGTCACAAGCTAAAGTTCCATAGGGGACCTACATGGCCCAAAGAGAAAGTTTTGGAATAGGTTAGATTAGAATATGTCAGTTTTAATAATTCAACTTTGGACTGGTAGAAATAATCAAATAACCAAAGATTTAGCATGGCATTTTAACGCAGAGACTTTGTGGTAGAAAGCCTTTCTAGAAAAAAGAATACAATATTATCTAGAACAGAAAATACGGTATTAGCAAGATCAGGGTCTGTGTATAAGATCAGGCCACAGCAGTTCCAGGTGACATACATGGTGATGACGATAATACTACTCTGCCCTGAATGAGCATTTATGATCTGTGTTCCATAATGGCCAACACTTGACTATGGCAACCTCCTTGTGCAGAGGAAATTAGATCAAAATGAATCTAACTCACTATAGGACATATTGTTAGAGTTCTCAACGCTGGTTTGAAGTGGCCCTTTTCTGCTTCTTGTCTGTGCATTTGATGGAAAACAGCCTTCCCCTCAGTCCTCCACAGCAGGAATGTCTTTTGTTACTTATCTGTACTTATTTGCCTCCCACACTTTAGTCAGTTTCCCTCATTACACATGCCATTACACAAACCACACCTTTCTTATAGTTATCGCCAATATTTTCCTTCATCACTGCCAAGCATCCAGTACCATAGTCTGTATTTACTGTAACAATTTTCTTACCTATAACTTTCTCCTTCACTGACTATAATCTCACTCTGTCCCTATCAGGCCCACAGTTATCAAGGAAGTTTCTTATTATCACTATCACAACTAATTCAAGCGCCACTTTTAAGTCCCTAATTTACATGCTATTTCTGCAAAATTACGTTGTTTTCTGTTCCCTTCTTCTCCAAACTCATTGTCCACCAAGTCTCCATGATATCGCCCCACCTTGCTTGCTTCCTTCCTTCTGGTCATTGTTTCTCTTTCTCTGTCCTCTACATGACCACTAAGCAAGAGGGAAGGAAGAGGTGCTGTGTGCTTATGTGTATGTGAGAGAGCAAGAGCCAGAGATCAATATGTTTAGATATAATCCAGCCTCACAAATACCTTTAGATCTGTTGCTTTTTCTATTAGTACGATGTAACCAAGCTACTGCCATCTTTAATGTAGACTACAGTTCATTTCCACTCTCCCCAGAGGTCCTCCTCAGTCTCCATCACACCTTTCAGCAGATCAATCGTTTAACATGCAAGTCTGACTGCACAGTAGCTATTCCCAACCTTAAATAAGGAGCAGAAGCCGTAGCACAGAGGAGGGCGGCTGTGTGTAATGTGCACACCCCATGCTCTCTGAGCAGGAGCACAGGGACTTCTGCCTGTTCCTCCAAAGTGAAGGCACTTGGTACACAGAGCTGCTGCTTCTTTCTGTATACTCCACCCTCCCAAGTGCACGGCCAACCTTTCTCTTGTTAAATATCTCCTGTGGATCTCAACTCATTGATCACGTCCTCAAATAATCATGACTGACTCTGAGTGAGTCAGATTCCCCTATTTATGCTGATGTGATAGTTTGTTGCATATGCCGTAGATACTGTTTATTGTGTGATTACCGTTCATTTTGCATAGCAGATCATAACATTGAACTTGTCTGTGCGTGCCACTTTTTCATTTGTTAGCATAGTGTTATTTACATAGAAAGGATTGAAAAAATACAGAGTGAATTAATATTAATGATTATTAATCTGATTTTTTTTGTTGAAGCAGATTTTGTTTCGTGGGTTGTTTAAATATTGAACTAAAGACCTAGTGAAAATATGATGCAATATTTTAACTTTATAACAACCACAATTTAATATTTACCTTTGAAAATAGAATTTCTAACAGGTATAAAAATAACAACCATGCTGTATTCATTCAGTACTTTACACTAAAAATTTAAAACATTATAGAGGATATATTACTTATTGGGACAACTTTATTTGGCATGTTTGACTCATTATGGCCTCATAATTATTTCAATCATTTGAAAATTCCTGTAGATGTTTGTGTATTTTGATGCTTGTGCATCTTTTGGGTGAAAATACACACTCTCCCATCATGGAGGAAGAACTTTTAAAGAGTAAAATCTAGGGCCTCCCCTGGTGGCGCAGTGGGTTAAGCAGCGCACTATGAAGCAAACCGCAGCCACTGCAGCACGAGTTCGATCCCTGCTGCCGGCCAGGGGGGG
>JAGFMF010011752.1:21267450-21365366 GCA_019455555.1 Galemys pyrenaicus | reverse complement strand
TCTGCTCCCCGCTCTCTGTGGTGAATCCTCTCACCCCCCACACCTCTGGTCTGTGCCCCAGTGCTTGTATGCATAAATAAATAAATCTTAAAAAAAAAAGAAAAAAAAGAGTAAAATCTAAATGAAATGTATAAAGAATATAGGAAAATGGAAAAAGTTATTTTAAATACAGGAAATGATAGACGAGAAGGTGAAGTTGTTAAAAAACTTGACTAATCACATTTCCTAGAAATGTCTTTTGTTGTTACATGTACTTATTTGCTCTATATTTTAGACTTTCCAACCTGCCTTCTGTGTACTTGTCTAAGTACCACTGTGTACTGTGATGACCATGAACTTGACGCTATTCCACCACTGCCCAAGAACACTGCTTATTTCTATTCCCGCTTTAACAGAATTAAGAAGATCAACAAGGATGATTTTGCAAGCCTAAGTATGAAAGACAGCATCCATGCTCTTTTTTTCTTAGCAGTATCTTAAACTATTTGCCACTGTCAAATATTGGCACTGAAAATGATTATTAAAATAGGGCTCATAAATCAATGATTTTTTTTCTTGTTTACATACCTGAAGATTTTTATGAGAAAATAATGAAACATGAAAGGTCATTGTGAGACTCAGTTGTTGAAGTTTTCAACAAACTAGTTTCATTAAAGAGAAATCATAAATATATTTTACATGTTAGAATGCATTAATATGCTATGATATTTACTAGGATTTGGCTCATGTGAATAAGCTTCATTAAAGCAGAGTCCTTTCTGATTAATGAATCCAATCCTAAATTCTGACTCTATAATTATTGCTAACTTAGAAGATTTTTGGTAATTGTCCTCATAATTATTTCAATCATTTGAAAATTCCCTTAAATGTTTGTATATTTTGATGCTTATGGAATCTTGGGTTTTAGAAAATACGCAATCTCCCATTATGAAGGAAGAACTCTTAAAAAGTAAAATCTAAATGAAATGTATAAAGAATATAGGAAGATGGAAAAACAGTTATTTTCAATATATGTGCCAGTTGCTAAAGTTACACTTTCCTATAACTATGAGGACTATCTGAAAGAATCAAATTTTTATAGAGTTGTTAGAAATATTTCACTAACTTTCCATTGCTAATTAAATTCATATTTATATGTGCTTATATGTAGTAAAATTTATGATCTTAGATTTATGTGAGCAAACATGATCATGAGCACACTTTTATTTTCTAGATGATTTAAAAAGAATTGATCTAACATCAAATTTAATATCTGAGATTGATGAAGATGCATTTAGAAAGCTGCCTCAGCTTCGAGAACTTGTCCTGCGTGACAACAAAATAAGGCAGCTCCCAGAATTGCCAAACACCCTGACATTTATAGATATTAGCAACAATAGACTTGGAAGGAAAGGCATAAAGCAAGAAGCATTTAAAGTAAGTTTTCAGTTTGTATATGAAAGACTTTCATCTTCCCATTCCATTTGTTGTCAATTCTAGTCTTTTTTATTCCTCTAAAGGGATTCAACTTGATAAAATGTTAACTGCTACAATCGACCTTACAGTATAATTAGTCATACTTTGGTGAAGTACTGTTTTTTTGTCAATTCTGAACGTGATAAAGCACCAAGAACAGAAAGCAGAACTGGGATAAGAAGGGGTGGGTGCCCTGGATCACTAATAGTCCATAAAGCTTGATGATTTTATATTTTCCAAGAAATCCACTTAAGGAGATCATTTATTTTGTGGTTAAGATAACTACTTGTGCAGGGTACAGGTGATGCTTGAGGATTCTAAATTATTTTGTAAGGAGAAAGGATTCACTTCAATTTAAGAATTTTGTTTTTAGAGGGAAGAAAGAAAGTTGGGGGCAGAATGACTTGCTTGAAGTAAACAGCATTGAGTCTGTCAAGAGTAAGCAACCAGCTTCCTTGTGCACTCCAGCTCCACGAGGCTATTCCTCTAAATACATGTTGAACAAATTTAACAACCTGTTTGAAAGGACAACATAGTACTCTCAGGGAGCTCACAGGGGATTTCATAAACCCATTAATACTGGTCTCCAGGGAAAGTCCTCCCTCTCACTAGCCTTCCCGAGACACCATCTTGATGGGCTCAAGGGAGCCAGTCACCTCATTGTAGCCTTTGAGGGGCTAAGTCCATTTTCCCCACCCAGCTGAGGTCACCATGGTGACAGTGAATCAGTTTGTTCTGTATATTTGTCTGGAGTAGATCTCTGTTTTTGAAAATGTTTTCTGTCTTGTGAGGCTTCCCTTTTCCTAGTACTTGGGCTAGAGAGCAGTGTTTTTGATGGGGAGAAACTCATATTTCTCCATCCTTATAACAGGAAAACAAGTTTTACTGTGCCTCAGCAAAGTCCTCGAAATCTTATTGCAGAATGCTTTCCATGGGAAGTAGCTACTTTACTTAAATCAAGAAACTTGAGTTGACAAAGGTTCTTCCTAGAAATTGAGTATGACTGTTCATTTTATCCAGAAATATTTGGTTCCAGTCAATTCCTCCAAAGTTCATTTGAAGTGTGTTATTAACTTCGAAAACAGGTCTTCAACGTCATAAAACAAAGCCTAGACAGGAATGTATTCTTTTATAAATAGTTGAACAGGTGATGGACAGGTGATGGAAACACATCAACTATTTGTGGAACAAAATACTTTCTATTAAGTCCCTGTATCTGGAATATTTACAGGATATGTATGATCTACATCATCTTTACCTCACTGATAACAACTTGGATCACATCCCTCTGCCACTCCCAGAAAACTTAAGGGCGCTTCACCTCCAGGTAGGCTTCCTTATTAGGGTATGCCCTACCAGCCTGATGGGAAATAAAAGCAAACTGGTAAACCAGGAAGCTGAAAGCTCCTTGCTCTCTCTTGCTCTCATTCTCTCAATCTGAGTACAAAATACGTGTAAATTTATGATCCTGTTGATCCTAATTTATTTCTCATAAGCTTAGTTTTACTTTCCTTCTTTGCCAATTCAAAATGCCTCATTTTATCACACAACTCAAGAAACTTTTCCAAAGACTCTTTTTCAAAAAGACTGAAAAAAATTGAAAACGTCATCTGCTGAAGAAATATGTAAAGATTGGAAAGAGAAAGAAAAGGAGGAAAGGAAGAAAAGACAATTTGATTTCTAGCTTCAAAGGAGAAAAACATCCATTTTAAATTTGATGTTATGTTTGATGTTATGTTTTATCATCCTAGGACTTCCTATCTGCTGAGAAATAACAGACTTTCATATCTCTGGATTAATATAGTGTTTTTCCCCCAAACCAATATTACTTAAAAGTTCACATAATTTTAAATTCCATTAAGCTATGTTTTATCTTCAGAAGAAATGAGTGAAAATACACTTTCAAATATGGCATGATCTAACATTTTCTAAACATATTTTACTTTAATATACTAAATGTGTTCAATTAAATGCAGTAATATATGTGATACCATGTATGAAACTTCAAAATACGTTTCTAGCAGGAAGAACAAGGATGATATTAGACTCCACTTATGCAAAATGTCCAGAATAGAAAAGTCCATATAAATAAAATTAAATTAGAAGTTGCCAGGGACTAGGGAATATGGGGAATTATTTTTAATAACTGGGTTTGGCAGATGTTTAAAATGTTTTAAAATTAAATTGTGGTGATGATTGCAGAACTTTGTGAGTATATTAAAAAACACTGAACTTAAAATGGGTGTTTTTATGGAATGGGAAATATATTCAATGTATTTTAAAAAATCATGTTCTGAACCCTGTTTATTTTCCTGATAAATACTTATGCTTCCTCAATTCAATTCAGCCTTGTTGACCTTCTTCCCATTCTTGAACATTCCCCAATAATTACTCAGAATTTGGACTTGGTGGTCTTGCTGGAATTTTCTTACTTTGGCTCTTTCATGCCATGTCTTCTTATTCTTCCAGTCTCAGCTTCAGAGCTAGCTCTTACGATAACTTTTCAGTCACTGTACTTTCTTCATAGTAGTCATCATTTTTGAAAATAAATTTTATTTTTTCATCTCCCTGTCTTATTTTTCCATTATTGAAATAAAAGTTTCCTAAGGGCAAGAGAAGGTTCATTTTTTAATGAACCTTAGAAAGTGCTTGATGCATAATAAAATACATATGTAATCATCATGCAACATGAACTTTGGGATGAGTTTGAACCAAAATGAACTAAGTTATCAATCAACACTAAGGGTATTTTATCTCCTGTCTTATTATTTTTTAGAATAACAACATTTTGGAGATGCATGAAGATACTTTCTGCAACGTCAAAAATTTGACTTATATTCGAAAGGCTCTAGAAGATATTCGATTGGATGGAAATCCTATCAATCTCAGCAAAACTCCTCAAGCATACATGTGCCTACCTCGTTTGCCTATCGGGAGTCTTGTCTAATTTCATGTAACAGTAACCATGATGGTGGCAACTATACTAATACAATTCTTGCTACCTTCTTCAAAATCAAAACTCAGCATGATGTTTTCAATTTGTGTTCTAAAAGATGACATTACATACAATAAAACTAAAATTTTAAGATACAATAGCAATTTAGTAATCTACAAAAAAGACATAAAAGTCAGGAATTATCTAAAATATGTACAGAAAAAGCAAAACAAAATGATAGAAAATATTTTTCACAAATGTTCCTGTAAATCACATGTAACTTGTAAATTTAGGTATCCGTAGCCTATATAATTTTAAATTAAGTAGAAAATAAGAAAAATTAAAAATGATCACTAGGTAAATTGCCAAGATTTAGATGTTTTAATTAAGTTTTCTACTTCTTTTTTTCCACCATAGCATGTTTCTGTTCCCAAATCCACTAAAGAGATTTAAGAAAATAATAAAAGTATTTAAAAATTAAAATGACCTTGTGGGAATGTATTAATTATAGTCACAACATGCAAATAATCATATTCAACAGTAATATACCTAGCTTCAGTTTTTGAATCATATTTTATCATCAGAAAACACATTTCAACTTATTTTAGACCTTTGCTTAGCTATTGGTATATTTATGTGCTTGTGAAAAAAAATATTGAAAATGGAAAATGTAGACAATAATACAATAACCACACTAGGGTAGAAATGAAAGAATATCTTTTAGAAAATGTATGATCATCATACAGAAACATGGTGAAAACTGAAAGGCAAACAAAGAATACACAATAAAAATTAAATTTGATCTAGTTGTAATCCACGAACTCCAGTTTTAGAACTAACTAGAAAATGACTTCTTGTCTAGATATATGAACTTTTTCACGAGTAACAAAACTGCCAAAAATAATTTCCCATTTTTATATATATTGATATGTGTACGTTCTACATGAGTATAAATGTGTATGTTTGTGTAAACATGGATTATAAAGTACAAAATATTACTATTCTGAACCTAACTTGTTTCACTCAAAACATATCTTGATGATTTTTCCATACCAGCACATACAACTGTTTCTGAAAAATATATACCTGATTATTACATAGATGTACATTTTATTTTTTGTAGTTATAGCAATATTGCAAAGAGTGTCTTTGTATGTACACAAATATATTTTTTGGATATGGAGAGTATATCTATGGATAAATTCATAGAAGTGAAATTCTATTCAAAGAGTATTATTTTAAATATTAATGTTATTAAATTGCTTTCAAAGATTTATACCCACTTATATTTTCTCCAGGAAAATGGGGAACATTGCATTCTCTTTTCCCATCATGACTGTATTTTAAAACTATTGATAACAAACCTTTGCATGCTAACGCTTCATAGCTAGTCACTATGATTACTCAAGATTTTTAGATGTGGCTATAATATGAATATGATGTACTAATCCTCTGACAATGCTGAGTTGTGATAGGGTTAATAATATTTTCAAAAAGTGGTAGATAATAATACCTAAACTTGGTACTATCAAGAATATGAAATCCTCATATTTAATTCTCTTTAAATGTTGAAACATATGTGTAGTTGCCTTGTTAGAACATTAACTTTCTTTTCATAATTTGCTTAAATGATACAAGGACTTATAAGTAGAAAAGTAGCATTATGGTATTCTCTGATGCACAGAACACCTCAATTTACAAACCACACACCTTTCCAACAGTAAGAGAAAGCAATGAATAATTTAGAGTCCCTTATCTCACTTTTGAAAAATTGGAAAAAATACTTTTAATGTAGCTTTGGTGATCACTTTCGGTTTTACACTAGCAAATATGGGTATTATATCTGTAGGATAGAAAAAATCACATCATTGAGAGTGCAAAAAATATGATTTATTAATATTATTTCCATAGCAATATATTGATTGAAATGTACTTTTAAGGTATTTGTTAAATTTCATTTCTCTGATCAAATGTATCAGGTATTTCCAATTTTTAAAAAGACTTTATTTCTATTTAATTACCTGAGGTTTGGTTTCTAAAAGCTAATTGAAAAAGTGCTAAAAATTAATCAATATATGTAATTGCAATGCACCAGAACAAAGAATAATTAATATTGGCAAGTCTCGATAGTTTAAATGTGGTATTCATGATGAATTATAAAAACCAAATGTCTAACTTCTCCTAGTTTGTTTTGTTTAGGGATTCCTTCAGACTGAATCTTGAATGAGTTACTACTGCCATCAAGTGTTAGAATTTATTCTTTTCAAGTCACATAAATGTACAAAATAAACCACTAAGATTGCCATTGCAATCTCAACATAATATTTTCCATAACATAAAGCAATGTATAACCTACATCACCATATGGCACATCAGAATTTCAAAATGCAACAATGTTATTAAAATCAGCCAATGTCATTACTAGTTAATAAGGCATATTTTACTAAATTTACAGATATATGTGGCAAACGGAATTTCAGGTCATGTCTCCATGACTTCCCAGCTCCTGGTGGTCATGCTTTTGCATAATGCTGTCCTTTGAAACAATTTAGGACCTGGGCCTAAGATTGATGTATGTTGCAAATGTCCACTGCAAAGTTTATGACTATAATACAGGCGTGTGTGTGTGTGTGTGTGTGTGTGTGTGGTTCATTGTGCTAGAAAGCACTAAGAGGACCTCTTGGCTGGCCTGAGCAGTCATGTTGAAGGAGCCCATGGCACAGAAGGGAAGTCAGTCTCTAAGAATTGCTCTCAGCACCTAGAACCTGTGGGTGATCTCTAAACACTGAAGATATTCTCCAGGCAACAGGCAGAGCCTGTTGGATTCTGTCACAAGGAAATGGTTTCTGTCAATAATATGAATAGTCTTAGGAAGAGAGCTTTTTGAATTATGTCCCTGGATGAGAATGTAAACCAGCTAGAGGCCTTGATCACAGCCTCAAGAGACTGAGAAAAGGACCCAACTAGAGCTGTTCCTGGACCTCTGACACCTGGAAACTCTGAGATCACTAAGTTAGTGGGGGTTTGTTGTGCAAAAATAGAAAACAAATACAATAAGGTGGTAAGTATGTCGTATTAAACTTTGCATCAGAACACTTTTTTCTGCAGTTTTTAAAAACTATAGGCCAATTAAAAATTATTTTAAAACCCTTCATTGCATTTCTGATGGCTATGTTTAACACAAGATTTACCATAGGTGAACAAATTCACTGATTCATTGGTAAAATTAAAAATCAAAAATCATACTTTTCAGCTTAAGAAGAGGAAGGGTAGGGCAAGATAATACATTGTCAATGAATTTAGTAGGAAGGATGAATGTGAAAGATATATATCTCAGCATCGAAAAAGCATATGAATGCAAAATCACTTGTGTAAAGTTCACATCAACAGATCAAAAAATGATGTCCTTAATTATCTGTGAGTTGATCTTTTTTTTAAAACAAAGAAGAAACTGAGGCGAATTTCACTACTACAATCTCGTAAATTTCTACAGCTCTCAACTAAAATCCAATCGTGTAAACCACTAATGTCCTTAAAAGAAAAATAAATCTGGAATATCATCTTGATATTTTGAATGAAGCAGAGTTGGAGGAGAATAACCACCCTATGTGTGAGTCTAAATCCAGAAAAGGACAGTGGAGACAAAGAGTCAGCAGCCTATGCTTTGAGTCAAGCTGGCTTGTCTACAGGAAACCACAAAGCAAATGAAAGTGAATGAAGTCAGTGGAGTCCACAGGTGCCCAAGTTGTGGCTGCCAATTCCGATCCAAGTAGGCATGCTGTTCTCAGTTTGCAACTACGAATGCATAAATGGTCTCTGCAAGCTTCAGGCTGCCTCCCATTTGCTTCTGCTATTTAATGGAGGATTAGGTAAACTCAGGGTCCTGGAGAGCAGAGTTCCTTTTCTGCACAATTCCACTCACTACAGGAAAATAATAAAGGGATGTGCTCTGAGGTACTTTGCTCTAGGATCAAAGGAGATAGTGCTTTCTGACTTTCCTAAAAAGTGGGACCAGATACATGTGCTGTATTGACAGCTGACTGTTTACAGGGTAGCTTCACCAAGGGCTTTCCTATAGTATCTTACTTAATCCTTAAGGCAACTCCATGGAACAGAAAATGCTGCAGCAACAAAGGCTATTATTCTTTGTGTTACCAGATATTAAACCCTATAGGTTTAATAAGGTGTGTGTGTGTGTGTGTCCCAAAGAGCCTTCCTAACCCTATAGGTTTAATAAGGTGTGTGTGTGTGTGTCCCAAAGAGCCTTCCTACAAAGGTAACATCAGAATTGCAGAATGACTGACGACCAGATGATGGCACAAGCAAGCTGGTGAGCCTCAACCAGAATACAAGGCCAATATGCTGATCCTGTCTAATCCCTCCTTCTCTTCCCTTGTTATTCTAAACAGCCCAGCGCTTGGCCAAATAGCAGGAGGGTGGTCTTTCAGACACTAGTCTGTTCCTCTCCCCAATTTGTAGATAAATTAAAATATTTTACTCCTCTTTAAACTGTTTCCTTTTTTTGACCAAAGGAACAGAAACTGGACAGCATTTGGGTATCAGTATTATAACTGTATTCAAGAGAAGTATAAGGAACTGAAGCCTTGCTGAGGTTAACTAATGAGTTGAAACTGATGCAAGTCTATTTTTTAAGACTACGTTTTAGAGCATTTTTAGGTTTAAAACAAAATTGAGTGGAATTTACAGAGCTTTCCCATATACTCTTTCATACACATCCCCCTCCCCATATAATATCACCTACCAGAATGGGATATTCATGGCAACTAATGAAACTGTGTTGACACATTATCACCCAACATATGTAGTTTTCACTGGAGTTCTCTCTTGAGGTACAGTCTATGGATGTGGATAAATACATAATGACATGTGTCTACCATATAATATTATTTAGGGTAGATTTGTGTTTATGAAAATTAAAGTCTGAATGTTTAACCATAATGCTATACAGGCTCCCAATGTCTGTACCATCTGGTTAACAAAGGGACCAAAGGAAGAACATTATTACCACGTTGACATTCTCAAGAAAGTACGGTAATATTAGCTCCATCCTGGTAATGTTTGTGTGGTGGTTGGACATTTGCATGAAATATTTTAATTAGAAAACTCTTTTCCACACACCCCCCTCCACACACACAGATTTCATTTATTCATTTCTGAGTCCTGTTTAGAGAGACTAGTCAGTAGAGTGTAGCGACGCTATTAAAAATTTGGGCTCTGGAGTCAAACATGTCTAGGCTTAAATACTAGCCCTGAAATTCATCAGCCCCACGATTTTGGCATGTTACCCTTTTAGCGTCCCAACCTGAGAGGCAGAAACGATCCCTACCCCCGGAGAATGCGTGAGCATTAGGTGCCAGTAGTGTACTGCCCATCAGGCACACGCAGTAAGCCTCCACGTCCTGGTTCACGATTCACCTGTGACACATGTTCCCAGCAGTTCCAGAGCTCACTGGACATAAGCTAAGGCATGGGGCCCACTTCTCTGACTCTAGAAGCTTCCCTCCAGCTCCCCAAAGGTGTAGGCTCTGTGTTTGTTTTTCAGTATCTCAGTTCTCCTATCTCCCCACTCCCACGAGGCGTTCTGGGAGTGAATCTACCCCATTCAACGGGTTTAGATTGAAGGGCCATCTCCTATATTCTCACTGGTATATTAAACTGGTACAGAGGGTTCAAATAAACTATCTCAAGTACTGCTTGTATTGGGTAGCATAAAGCCAGTATCCCCTCGCTTGGCCTCTCTCAAAAACTGCGTCATAAGCCCCCTGCGAACGTTCACGGGGTACCTCGTTCTGCCTGGAACCTGGCCCCCACGCACAGGGAGAACGATCTCTATCCTAATTGGCTGTAGCCCTGGGCAACCCAGGACGCGGTGGGCACGCGGTGGCTCAGGCCAGTATTTAAAGGCTGCGGCTGCCCACGCCACCTCAGTCGGGCCAGGACGGCGACGGTGAAGCACCTAGGTTGTGAAAAGGGAGCAGCAAGGTAACGCGCGACCCCTGCCGCCCCGCCACAGCCCGCGCCTCCGCCGAGGCGGGTGTGTGTGTGGGACCTGGGACGGGTCTCACTGCGCGTCTTCCACCAACACCTTCCTCCCGCACCATCCTTACCCAGCCCTAGTTCCACACAGCCCACCTGGGCGAGACAACCCTGGTGCGAAGGACAGAGATTCCGACGGAAGAGCGAGTGAGCAAGGGAGCGGAGAAAAGGGGGCATCCTGGAGCGGAGGGCGCCGCCCCAGCGGCATACACGTGGCGCTGCATGCACTCAAAGGGTGACCAAGTTCTTCAGGCCGTCAGATCTGACCAAAGTTGAGGACAGCTTCTAGAACATTTAGATCTCTCGGGGCTCGCTAAACCATGACCCAGACCCTAGACAAAAGGGAGGACCCTCTTAACCTGGGCGGCGGTTGGGCATCCTCAGCCCGGCTAGGCGCCTGGTCTTCCTGCCACCGAAGGCGCAGAGGCGCCCCAATTTACAAACGGCGGTACCGCTATGGCCCCAAAGTCGACTATGAGCCTCCAAGGAAGCAGCCAAGGCAACAGCACGGCCCAGGCCCTTGGTTCCAACCACCCCGATGGCCCTCTTGGGCCATGTACTCGAATTGGAGCCACTGGGGAGGGCCCTGGGGCCCCCCACCATTGGGATTCCAGAAGCCCCCCGGCCGGGTGCAACTAATCCGGGTGTACGGCCTGCACCCACTCTGCCTCTGCTGCTGCTCCTGCTCTCGCGGGCCCTGGAACCCTGGCTGGGCGAGGTCCCCCGGGTGGAAGAAGCGCTGGGGCCGCAGGGGCCGCGGTCTGCGCCGCCACCCTCGCCGCTCCTTCCCGAGGAGCCCGCCTGTGGATCTGAGCACGCTGCTGAGGCCGGTCAACCTGTACGGCTGGCGGGCGCCGGGCATGCGGGCACCGCGGAACACCACCCAATTCATCATGAACCAGATCTACGAGGACATGCGACAGCAAGAGAAGCTGGAGCGCCAGCAGGAGGCGCTGCGGGAACAGCAGGCCCAGGATGGCGGGGTCTCCCCGAGAACCGGCTTTCCGGAAAACGAGTCCCCCAGTGGCTGCGAGGAAGATGCGGAGCTCCCGGAAACTTTGTACAGCTTTGTACAGAATCCCTCTCTAGTCTTCAGCCCTGACCCTGAAGAGGAAAACCCGTCTCCCAGCCCACAGCTGGTGGAGGAAGAGGAGAAAAATGAGGAGGAAGGAGAGGAAGAGGAGTGTGAGGTGGAGGAAAATGGCGTGGAGGAGAGTGAGGAGGAGGAAGAAGAGGAGGAGGAAGGCGAGGAGGAGGAAGAGGAGGAGGAGGAGGAAGAGGAGGAGGAGGAGGAAGAGGAGGAGGAGGAAGAGGAGGAGGAAGAGGCAGAGGTTGATGAAGAGCTAGAAGAGGCTGACTATGTGGAGGAAGGGGAGGAAGGAGAGGAAGATGAAGAGGAGATAGAAGAGGGGCTGGAGGAGGAAGAACAAAGAGAAGAAGAAAATCATTTACCTCTGGAAATGCCTTTGTCCTTCCTTGTTGGGGCTGACGAAGAGAGAGAGAACTTTATAAACTGTACTTATTTAAGCCCAGAACAGATAATTCCCAAAGTGTCACAGGAAGCTCTCCTCATGGTACAGGACCTTAACTGTTAGACGTCAGAAAAGGGACTGAGGAATGGGATGGAACTGATTTGAGGCAAAAATAGATTATCAACTTATTAAAAAGTGAGTTCCATGAATAAACCTATGTCAGCCCCTTCTTTGGCCATTATAAAAAAATTTAAAAATTGCTGTGTTTGTGTGTGACTATGGGTGGGGAAGAGGACGCTTTCAAACTCAAATATAAGTGGAAATGATTAAATACCAAATATTTTATTACTACAGTTTGACTATTTTCATTTGGTGTTTTGTCCTCTAAACACTGGGGAATTTTTTTTTCTGGTAATGCTGAAACATATTTTTTTATAACAAATGTATACAATCTACTTGTATTTTTGACATCAACATATTTTGACTGTTCCATGCTTGAGTGTTTGCCATGGATATGGATTGTCCACCAGTGCTCTTTACCTGACGGTTTTAAAATGCCTCTTTTTATTTTTATGTTTTTAAAGGATTTACTTATTTATGCATACAATAACAAGAGCATAGGCCAGAGGTGCAGAGGGTGAGAGGATTCACCAGAGACGGAGTGGGGAGCAGACAGGTGGATCTACTAAAATACACTGCTGAGGGGAGCAGTGGGCCAGCCAGGAGAGTCTGCTGCACCATGTGGGTTATTTCCCTGGCTGAGGATCAAACTGATGCTGGAGGGGCTGGCAGTCACTTGATAGCACTGTGTCTTTAACCCTTGTGCCACCAGAGAGGCCCTAAATGCCTCTTTTTAAATGATCTTTTTCCTTGTAGATGTTCCACCTTCAGAGTTAATTTTTGAGAGTTGTATTTGGTAACCCCACTTGCAGTCTCTTGTGGCATCTCTCATTTATATTCCTTGTTCCACAGTGCTATGGATCTTCCTCAGAACATGAAGTTGCTTCTGTGGAACTGGTTATCTGCCATGGCCTCAACAATCCATAAATTCATGCATGGAGAGGATTCCCCATGGGCAGAAGTCAACTTGCACAGCTAGTTAAAATCCAAGGTAACTGCAAACAATGGAACATAGCTTAGATTTTGAAGCCTTGTTCCTAAACATATTCCTTGTCATAAGGTCACAGGAATCATACAAATGGTTTTTGCAGGATGGATTTTTAAAAAAAGATTATTTGCCTTTGGGGGTTGGATATTTTCTTTCCCAGTTTGTCTTCCTTGTAAAGGACAGTAAAGAAATATGTGTAACTGCAAGCCTGGGTGAGCTACTTTCTAATGTCAAAATAATAAACAATTGCATATGAAGAATACATCATTCTAATATGTAATAATATATTTTTCCTGGGCACCTAATTTTCATAACTTAAAGGTTTATAGCATTTATAGCATTTTCCCAGAATATCCCCAGATGGAGAATTTAAACCTGCCTTCACAAAAATTACATCTTTAACAAACTTTACTTCTAAGTACAGTTTGAACCACAATTTAGTATTTCTTTGTTGAAGTCTATCTAGTGATACCTAAGCTGGAGGTTGATTTTACTCCTGTATTCCAGTGCCTTCAAGCTTAATTGCAGTGATAAACTTGAGCTATTAAAATTAAAGTGTTAAATGAAAATAGTCTTTTTCCTTTCTTATCTAAATAACAAGAAATATATTAATATTTCAGTGACCAACAGAATGAAAAGAAAAAGAAAATGCAAACATTGTAGGAATTTTAAAATGACACCACTCCAAACTCTAGCAGTGACTATCAAACATTTAACTATAGCCTAAGAAATTATTTTCTACAAGATGCAGTTTCTAGTGACTTCGTAAAAATTCTTTAAAATTGGCTCCCCATAAGACAATTGTCAGTAAGTCCTTGAAAATGATAACCTATATGTCCTTTATCTAAAGACACTTCATCAATAAATCTCAAGTATGTTCTCATTTGAAAAATCATTTCATCGAGGATTGAATTTCTCTATAATCATGTCTGGATAATTTTTATTTTTGCAGAAGATTCTACTTTTACATAAAAATAACTCTGTACATTGATTCCCCCCACATAACAATTTAGCCATTAGTCATTTAAGGTCTGTGAAGATGAACAGAACCTCAGGAGTTAGTTCATGAACCATTCACTATTCAACAACTTTTTACTGAACTACCAGGGGTCAAGGAGTATGAATACTGCTTAGGATATTTGGTCAACTGTTTGGGAAGCTCTAAGGATACTTGGTGATTAAGCAAAATCCCTTTTTTCATGTTGCTTTTGAGTATAATAGAAAAGACATTCAAAAAAGAGGTAGAGAAGTTAGGCACAACAAACATTCTCAAGGAAATGCGCCACTGTGAAAGTGTGTATCATGAGAGCACTCCACAGTGATGCTGGAGATGTTTGCTATGGGCAGAGCTGTGACACAGAAGGCTGAGAGCTGGAAGGAGCTTAGCATCTTTGAAGAACTGAAAACAAAAGGATCAGAGTGTCCTGAAGGAGCAACCAATCAGAAATGAGAGAGGTTGGCAGAAACCATGTTATCTGCTCACTTCTAAGCAATCCCTGCCTTCTGAAGGAGGCACCAGCAAAAATAAATTTTTTGAAAGGAACAAATTAGTCATTGATTCTCCACCTGACCTCATTTATTTTTTTTTAAACCAGCTTGTGTGATGGTTCTTTCACTAATCCCGAAGGCCAAAATAAAATGATTAAATCCTGTCAGTGGTTCGTGGGTGGGCTGGACACCCCAGCTCACCCTTTTTGCTTTTCCAGAGACCTCCCCACCCACCACATGTCATGGAGTGGTTCTTGGCACTGCTGTCCAGCGTGCCTGGAGCTCAGAGGTTCTCTGTTCCCATGGAGACAGCTCTGCAACTTGTTCAGCACAACCTGACGATGACGCAATAGCGTCAGTGCCAACAGCTCAGAATAAACTCAATCTTTGGTTTTAAAGGTAAGTGTACACTTGACAAAAACACACAACTTTATAAAATTAGTTCATTATTATTCCTCAATACATGCCAAATTTGATGACTGAGCCCGGTGACATGAAGCACCACAGCCAATTCTAGAATGATTATCTTCTTTGTGAATTGTCAGAAAAATATCAGTGTAAATTATAAATTTATTTAGAAAGCCTATGCTTGATAAGCACCTTTGCTGTCTATTCTCAGATGTTTAACATGCAGAGATCCTGGGATTTTCCTTTCTGTGACTGTGACATCATTTTTTGGTTTATTGTCATTACTTTGTCTCCACAATAACATAAAGGATTTTTTTCCTTATGAAAATAGGAGCCCTTTAAGGTGAAATACATTTAGAAGATCAACTCTGAATTCTGTTTTCATAAAAGTCTATAACATGTACATACAAAGAAGACGCTAATTCCAACTTATTAGTTCCATTAAATACAAGAAATGACCAGTCTTTTCCCAGCTACACTAAATCTCTGGAGCCTGTGAAGAAAATGATACAAATTTCACCCTGTTGGTAGTCTTGCCAGGAGGGAGTGAAAAGAAAAACAATTTCTTTAATCTTGGCTTTTCTCCATCTATTTACCTTTAGCCAGTTGATGAGACAGAGTCTGACATCAGAGTCAGCTGATAGAGAAGAAAAATGTGGGCATCTGTGTCTTGTCTCTGCCTAGAACCTGTGGTAGAAGCCACTTGTTTTTTCTTTTTAAAGTTTTTTTTTCTTTTTTCCTTTAATGCATATAAGATCTGGGGTATAGACGTGTGTGGGGAGGAACATGTGAGAGGATTCACCAGAGACACAGTGAGAAACAGGACAGGCAGATCTACTGAAATATACTGCTGAGGGGAATAGTGGGTGAGGCAGAAGAAGTCTGCCAATTCATGTGGGTCCCCTTCCAGGCTAGGGATCAAACTCATGCTGCAGTGGCTGCAGAAGCCCCATAGTGTGGCACTCAACCCCTTGCGCCCCCAGGGAGGGCCCACCACTTGTTTTCTTAAACACAGTTGTCAGGCTCAACCATTATTCAGACCTATTCTGAAGATCAAGTAACCTAATACTCAGGAAGAATCGCCATGTCTACGATATATCACTCTATCCCAAATTGCATGTTACAGTTAAAATCATCTCAATTTCTGAACATGAAATTAGAGGCATTCACAAAACTAGGGAAATTTCATTTGCATTTGGTGTACTGAGATACTGCAGTTATGATCACAGAAACTCACTTGCCCTTAAAATTTAATTTTGGCTTCTGGAAAAAAATAGTAAAAATGGTGCAAATCCATTGATCTAGTGCCTTGATGTTGAAAGTGGGGTCCAGGGATTGGCTCCACCCAGACTCACTGAGTTAGAACCTTTGTAGCAAGACATCTGAGTGAACTTCACACAGAGTAAAGATTAGGAAGCTCTATGGTTTAGGGGTTAGACCTATTGTAGAGTACTCCTGGGAATTTAGTGATGAAGATATTGACTTGTGGAATCAGAAGTTCTATTAATTTCTACTTGTGTAACATACCTGAGGCATGTTACTGATATTTTGGTTTCTCATTTTCCTCTTCTGTAGACCTGACCTCATGAGTCTATGAGGCAATAAAGACTTAACGTAACAATACTTACCAAGCATATAATAGTAATATTATACTTAATAGTTACAATTATTATTTAATACATGCAGATAAAACCCTTGATCTAAAATCAATTGTTAGTGATTATAGGAATATACATGTAAAATGAACATGTCTTATCAGATACATTGCTTTTAGCTACACCTACCACTGTATAGACTGTGAAGGAATCTACAGCTGATTCATTGCCAAAATGTACTTTCTTGCTCTTCCCTCACTGCCCAGTTGATGTTTCTTTTTTTATGGCTGACATTAATAGCCTAATGGCTAGTGCTGGGAGTACCCACTCAAGTCAGGATCAGTCTTTCCCATCCAAGCACTGGATATTAGAATGTGTTTTTTCAAAAGCAAAATGTATGCATCATAATGCTTACATAAAAGGTTCTGCTTTATGCTACACCTAGAGACTGTGGAAGTTCCTATATATATTATATAGTTGAAATAAGCCAGATATGTATAGACATAACTCAGAACAGAGAACTAAGCTTTCAAAATATGTGAGCATATGCAAAATTCTTAACACAGCATCACATTAAACATATAACATCCCATAAACTAATGCTTTATTTTCCTTTTATAAATAAAAGACCTGCAATTTTAATAAGTAGATTGTTATAAGACCTTAGAGCTCTACTTGAGTTCAATGTTGTTTATCCACTGCACATCTCCCCATTGTCTTATGTAGAATAATCTGTGTGGGAACACAATTTCCTTCAGTATGTTTGGCCTGAGTTCCAAGGAATTTCTTTTATATGTGGCTGATAACAGTAGCAAGTGATGAAGAGGTTCTTTTTTCCAGTCTCAATTGTAATTCTTAGTAGAACATTAATAGTTTATTCCAGTTATAGGATGGCAATCTAAACAAAGGTTGGTCAATATTTTAATGTATTTGTGGAAATACATATACATGTATAGTGGAAAAATAAGGGTAAGATAATGTGTTGCTTCTAATTTATAATTAAAATCAAAACTTGACTTTGAAAAAAATAAGATTTATAGATAAGTTTAAAGGTGTGAAAGATAAATGGGCATCATTTATAATACTTTCACATTATTGAAGGTTTTGTCCCACAATATGCAAAAACAAGATATTAATATTGACATCTTCTAATGATTTCATATCTCATTTGAATACTTTTTTATGCTTAAACTTATATATTGGGCCAGATTTATAATATTACATGCAGTATGTGTGTACATAGAATAATGTGCTTGAGAACTTTCTATTAGTTTTGAGATCAGAATGGTAAAAAATGCACAGGAGACAGATTATTTCATTGTCTTCCTTGCTATAGGCATTAACTAACCACTGGTTTGCTTCCATTGATCTGTATCTTAAGGACAGGTATTCTATTTGGAGGTCTTAATAGTTTCTATACAACATTTAGAGCGACTATATGCATTGGCTAGGGATTGTCTGCAATACCTGAATTTTGTACTTACTTTTAATGTACTCACAATGATTAAGTAAAAAACAATGCCTAAATATAACACTTTGTGTTTCAGTATGGACATATGCATTATTCCATTTCAGAACAGATTTGTAAATTTAGATATTAAAGTTAACAAATCTTGAGGAAAATTCTGAGGGAGAAATTTAAATAAGTCATTTCACAGGCAACTTTAACTAAAACTGATGATATTACTTAAAAAATATTTTCATTGGCACTTGAATGTTTTGTAATATTGACATTTCTATTATAAAATATTTGAGTATTCTCTCCTATGAATAACTTTGATTTTTAATGTGTGTCATTTTCAGTTCTCATAATTTAATATTTTAACTGGTATTAATTTATGGTGGATTTTACCAAAGTCATTATTAGATTAAAAATTTCATATGGCATTTGCCATCAAATAACTTCACCAAAAGCAAAAAAATTTTAATGCTATTATGTATTGTAAATTTTGTTAATTCTCTATTGATTGTACAGTTCTCTTGAACTGACCTATTCTCTTACAAAATGGAAATCTGAGTTCAATACGTGCTAACTCTTATGTAAATCTCTCAGGAGATTTTTCTATCAATGTTTATCTTTTTTTTTCTTTAAGAAAGGAATATTAACCTTTTCCCTTTCCTAAAAATTCACTAAAACATTCCACATTTATTCCGCTTTATGCAGTTAAACCCATAACCTCAAGATATGTACTAACACACATACTTAAATACAAGACAATAGATAATAAACTATCTTTACTTGCCTGTACTCACTCTCTTTTGCCTTGTGCAGAATGTTTGCGCTACAACTACTAACATGCTGGCGCCACCTGGTGGCAAAGGTAAAACATTCACATGTGAACCAAAATTTTGGCAATTTATGGCCATTCTGTTGTACTTACAGATGCATTTTTGGGGGGTATTAATATATTAATAATACATTAATACATAAAAAAGGAGTACTTCAAATGTGTTTCACTAAGAACCATATTAAGATAATTGCTTATTTTAATATGTCACCATATACCTGAGTGTTTAATAATTAGTATTTATTTGACCTAGAAGACGAAGCCATAAACACAAACTACTTAAGTTTATAAAGAGGAAAAACATGGTGCCACAAGAGTCCTTGGAATTCTATAGATTATTAACTTTATGCCGTTATAATAATTTTATACTATTAATAAAAGCTATCTAAAGGCAATACTGTAATAAATCTATTTTGAGTTCCTTTTGACATTAGCACCGCTAATTAACATTAGCAATCTCCACTGGCAGTACATCTGTTTTGTTTTTCTTTTGATGCTGACAGCAGAGAAGACAATTAACAAATTTAGAATTTATCTTTGTGTGTTTAAATTGTATGTCCAAATAGCCCAACTAAATCATTCATACTATTTTAATCCTGAGAAATAAAAATAAGAATACATGTCCATTGGTAGAACTTGTGATATAGTCAATTACCTCCTGAGACTTGAGTATCATTTAATTTATTAATGGTCACAGACACTAATGAGAGCACAGCATGTTACAGGAAGAGAAAAACCTGCTTATTTGTTGGTCTGGCATCCAGAGGATAATTAATATTTTTATTACTCTCCTATTTCCAGCCCTTTCCAGCTGCTTAACCACTTCTATTGGAAACATAAATCAGCAATAAGGATTGGTTCTACCTTAGCCTGAGAGGCAGTTTCCACATTTACAGCTTTCTTAGTAATGCACTCATTATTTGCTCCATTGCACATCTGGAAGTAGTGGGTATTTCTGCTTTACCTCCTTAACATTTTATCTCCACTATTCATTTTAAGTGATAGTTAGCTATCTAGGATTCTCATCTGTCTGACACATCCTATACAGCTAGGAACTGATTTTCTATTTCCATTGCAGAGTCCTGTACATAAGAACCTCTTTATGGAATATTTCAAATGACATAAAAAATAAAATGATGTATGAAGGAACAGAGATAACTAGTTATACCAGGGAACTACAGCAGCTTACTTGCAATATTTGCACTAAAGCTGCTTTTGGTATGAGAACATATAGAAGACTATGCAAGGAAGGAACTGTTAGATTAGCAAATACTTAACTATATCACTTGTACCCCGAAGTGCACCCTATGTCATATCAGAGACACAATACAGCCTCATCGGTAGGTAGATCCTCATAAGAACTGCATACAAAATCCTTTTACAAAGAAGCTCTTGGACCAATTAACTGGGTCACAGAATCATGAGTATGAACTACTTTGATAATGTTCACATCAGTGATTCTTAATGCAGCTGAAAATGCATTTTCTTATTATTTTACAATTTAATGTGACTGGTTTAGAAATTAAAAACAACCAACTCGTATTTCATTCCTTGCTTAATTTTTGTGAGCCCTTACCCTGTGCCAGGGCCTGTGTGAGCCCATGCACTTGATTTACCATTGAGAAAGTTGAAGCTAAGTGCTGCTGAGGAACTCAAGCTCACTCAGCTTGGAGGTGACAGAGGTTGGAGGTCACACAGTCTGTTTCTTTATAGCATTAACTCTACTCCGTGACATGGAGAGGCGTAGGATGAAATTGAAATTCAGCTTAAATTATTCAAGGACATAACTTTGTGTTAATAACCAAAGTCAAACTTTTACCGTCGTGCTGCATATTGTAATACTACTGGAAAATGCTGAGTCTCAGTAATGGATGTTCAAATGTTCTGTGATACATAATTTATGGGATGGGAAGTTTTAAACGGAGAAAAGAAATCAAGTGCAAAATTGTGCGGGAATATGCTTGTCATTCGAGTGACTTGCTGGTCCCTTTTGCCTTTCTTCTAAGGTGAAAGTATTAACTTTGCTCTGATTACAGAGTTCTTAATTCTCTATATTAGGAATCAGCTGTCATTAATGGAAGTAGGTGGAAATGGAAAATTGCAAGCGACTGGCAGGAGGTGAGCCCGAGGGCTGGGACATGGCAGTCACAGTTTGGGGGCAGGGACACAGTATAAAAACTAAAACAGTGGTCAACATCAAGAGGTCAGTTGAAAGCATACAGGTATAATGAAGAGTTGAAGTGTAAAAATTGTGAAAGGTTCACCATAAGGAAAGTATCAGGAATTAGAGCAGGCAAGAAATCTAAACAGCAAATGTGGATGAAACTTTAAAGGAAATGTAATTAGAGATAGTATCATGTAAACTATTGAATTCCTATGTCACTAGAGCAAGCTCAGAATCAGTGATACATATGAACCAAAAAAAACCCAAGGAGTTTAAATTTTTGGTATACCGTAAAGCTGTATTTCCTTCAAAACAATTCCTACTGGTTAACAGCATGTTTATATCTAACTTAAACACCCCACTATAAGCCTCTCCACTCATTTAGTTTGACAGTTTTTTTTTAATCCCCCTGTAAATCTACTATTAAATTCCACATTTTTCAGAAGAGTCAACAATTAGTTGACAATTAGTAAATATTTTTAACATGGGTTAATCTACCCAGTTTAGCAAAGTTGTAGACTTAGGGGGAAAGAGGTATTGTAGAAAATAAAACAAGTTAGGATTTGATGGGGATTTAAATGTGGTGACACATTGTTGATGGAAACTAGGCAGAGATGTGGATTCATCTAGATTATACATACTCAGATCCTCGAGGATAAAATTCTTGAGGTCAAATATGTTTCAGGATGTAGTTTTATCAGCATTTAGAAACTCCATTATTATTCATTTTTGTGCAATATGATAGAAAAAAGTTTCTACTTAAACTTTTATTTTGCAAAATGAAGATAATGAGTGCTAGTTGAATTTAACATAGCTTGCAAGTATTACCTGTGCACTGCCAGGTAATTTAAATAACTACTCAGTGGTTGAACATCAAGTTCACTAATCCAGGAAGGTAAATTTATAATTCATCTTAATGCATCCAAAAATCTTTTCTATTAGCAAATTTACTTATTTCTAAGGTATAGTTAAATATATAATTTGAAATGAAAAATTAGCTATATTTGTGTGTCAGTATTGATTACCTATAAAGATGTTGAGGCTAGTGATAATCTAAAAAGCAATGAGAGTAATTTATGTTTGCCTTTGCCTCTAATAGTAGATTAGCACCTTTATTTATTTGGTGGGAGAGAGTTATAGTTCATACACATACATAGGAAGCAGAGGGCAGATCCAACTTAACAGATCTTTCAGTCACTCATCCGTTATGTTTTGTTTCCCTCCTAAATGTCAAGCATTATTCTTTGTGCTATAGATACATGTAAGGATATAGTCAAAATACTTAACCATTAGTTCCATGGGTACCAATTAATCAGATCAAACATTGACCAAATAAAAACTTGAAAATGACTGAATATCATATAAGGCATAGTATCTTCCCCCAAGGAATTTTATCATATATTTAGAAAGACTGATGGGTTAATAGGCAATCACCAAATAGTATGACAACTGATTTAATAATTGTAGACACAGAACAACAACACTTCTTCAAACAATCCATAAAATTGTTTTCCATTTATGTTCTTACCTACTTTATAATTCTTGACATGCTAAAAATTCATAGTACAGTGGCATATAATTAAGCAAAAACTTTTATCTTCATAACACATAATTTTAGGGACTTTTTAAAGAGAGCTAACTTTTGAATTTAGTAACTTTAAAATATATATTTATATATAAATTTCTCATGAATGCTAAATCATATATTTAAACTTACCTTAAAGATGTCTTGCTTTCTTTCAAGCTCCCATATCTGCAACATGTCTGTAAAAGACATAATTTATAAAGATCCCTACATAGATCATATAACATGTTAAATATGCTTTCAGAAAATGCAGTGATTCTCTAAGACATTTATCCAAAAATAGCCCATTTTTACCTGAACCAACCAACCAAATTATCCTCCAAGCCCATGCTCAACTGAGACCTTTAAAATATTTTGTTAATTTCAAAGACAATTTAAACAAAAGTGTGTATACCTGTTGGGCTCTTAAACATTTTCAGGGTACTAAATAAAGTTGCTGATTATTTTCAAATAGCACAATTTTCACAAAATGTAATTTTTATCCCTTTAATCCAGTCTAAGGATATATGTCCTAAAAATATTTCTGGATATGGAGAAAAAAATTAAAGTCAAGTCCAAATGTAAAAGCAAGAACTATATACAATTCTAGTGCTAATTAGGAATGAAAACAAAATTGTACACAGATGCACATGCTAGGCACAATAGTATGTGTCTCCTAGGTGGCCTACCTCATTACTGACATATGAGAACATTTTACATGGCTTTCTTCTTAAATTTGTCATTTGGTATTATGCAGCATGTGTGGTGCATTGCAGATGTTGCATTGACTAATAATTTCCTCTAGGTGGCGATCTTTTCAAAGAAGCAAGGCACTTCCTAGGAGAATTGACCAAGTGTTAACACCTGGTATTTCTCCTCGATTCTAGTTCCAGTTTTCATCTCCAGAAAGGGAGTGGTGGGGTGGAGGGATACAATTGTTACACAATGTGATTTTAAGGTCTGTTGCTAAAATCTCACGAATTGGGTAGTGGGTATATTAACATTTTAAAAACATATTTGAGAAAACAAGTACCCAAAAACATTGATTTGAAATATGCTGGGGTTTCAGTTAGTAATGGAAGGGACTGAAACATTTTTCTGAAATTTTAGTTTCTCAACTGTCTATCGTTTCTTTCCTAAAATTCTGACATCATTATTTAATAATGTTGTTTCATTCCTCTCTTTAATTTGATACTTATTTTTTTTTTAAAGATTTATTTATTTATGCATACAAGCACTGGGGTACAGGCCAGAGGTGTGGGGGGTGAGAGGCTTCACCACAGAGAGCAGGGAGCAGAACAGGCAGACCAACAGAAGTACACTGCTGAGGGGAGCAGCGGGCACAGCAGGAGAGGTCTGCTGGGCCATGTGGGTCCCCTCCCTGGCCTGCAGCAGGGATCGAACTCGTGCTGCAGTGGCTGCGGTTTGCTTCATAGTGCATTGATTAACCCACTGCGCCACCAGGGAGGCCCTGATACTTATTCTTTTTGCACAGTCCACGATAGTGATTCTGTCAATATCCCAGTAGTAATTGAAGAAAGGTGGGTAAGTAGAGATCAGCCCACTAACATTTTAAACCCTAAGAGATTGAAAGAGAAAGAAAATAAAATAAAAAAGGAATTTCTTAGTTGTATCTTAAGTAATAGATTTAAAAAATGTAAAATTCAGAAAATAAGAACTTTCGTTAATCTGTTCTCATATTTTAAAGATATATCTTCTAGGATACTCGCCCATTCACACTTGATATTTTAATATATAAACTTGGCTTTCCTGTGCTTGAAACGTCACCTTTTGTTTTGATTGTATTTACATTTATCATTTCTCCACCCTTAAGACTTAACCCTCAAGAAATGTGGCACTGGCAGAGATGAAGCACAATTCAAATTACAGAATAATTTGAAGTATCATGCCATCCTTAAAAAATACAGAATTAAATGTTAATGTTAATCTAACAATTTGAAAGGCAATTTCACATTTACTCTATATTTTGACAATGAAGTATCTTGAGCAGTGAAAATAACACAGGCATAATCATCCTCCCCATTTTACAGACACACCTCAAAGAAATTAAAGTCTTCACTCGTTCACTGAAAAGTCAGGAATCAAAGCGTTTTCTTCTTTCTTTGTTAGTTCAACAGGTTTTGACTGTATACTGCTTTTAGAATGAGATACACTTCTGTCTCCACTGCTTACCTTGGTCTTCACCGGCTCCACATGCCAGGAGTGTTCATCTGTATTCAACATGAGGAGCTTTTTCAAACCTGAAGTGGAATCTTTCAGTAAATAGCCCCTAGAATGGGATTTAGCGAACCATCTAATGAGAACATTTCACCTTTCTGTTTGGTAGTTGGGGCAGAGGCCGGCAGCTGTAGTTAAGTATTGCAATTCAGGGCTCACACCAAAACTTTTGCCAGAGTTCCACTTGGATCTTTGACAGGGTAACGTCACCCTCTCATCCCTGACCACTGCTCGAAGCGTAAACATTTTCTACCCGTTATTATGGATTGGTCAATGCATCTTTCCCTAAGTTCTCCTTGATGTACATCTCCGAACCGAACCCTCTTCTCAACATTATCTTCCCATACTCTTTGCCCCTTTTATCTTTAGTAGCTTCCAGTCAGGGCCAGCTACATGATTTATAAGCCCCAGTGTGACATGTGGGGCCCTTTGTGCAAGAAAGCAGGGGAAACGGAATTTTCTTGTGTGTTCTCTTTGTAAACCAGTCACACTGTTTTGTTGTGTTTGAAATGGCCTGCTCTTTCAAGCCAGGGGGAAGTGCAAATCTTTACAAGAGCCCAGGCCCCACCCCCAGCTCCCACTGGGACTCACCTTCCTCCTTCCTCTTTTCTCCTCAAGCACAGGCCTCTAGCCCCTCTGTAGCGACAGGAATGGAGGTGGCACTGGAGGCAGGGTTCAGGATGTTCTGGGTAGACGGGTCAAGGAAGGAGTCTCTTGAAGCCCTCGGTGGCTTTTCATACTTTATTTAGTAGAGGTGGCCAGGTACATGGCAGGCAGGGGTGCCAGGGGGCCAGGAGGCTGGCAGGCTTCCCAGCCCCCAGCGCATCTCACCCTCTCCGCTGCTTCTTCCCTCTCTCTGCTGCTGCTGCTCGTCAGTACTGTTGGTCCTGTCGGTTGGTCCTTGCAGTTCGTCCTCACAGTTCTGGCGTCCTCATGACGCCGCCCACTTATGCCTGTGTCCAACACAGGTGCGCCCACTTGAGCATGGCGCATGCCCACCCTCGAATGCTCGCAGCACCACAGGTGTCCATCATCAGTGGTGGGAGGGTGGAAAGACCTGATCAACCTTTACCCTACACCCTCCTGGAGGGGTAACTGCAGTTGCTGGATAGTGAGAGAAAGGGGAGCAGGTAACTCAAGTGTGGTCCAGGGAGGCAGGACAGCAGATAAGCCTTCAGGAATTCTCCATCTTCCAAACAGATTGCACTTAGAAAACAAATTTTAAGAAAAAACTGGTAAGAGGTAGGTGTTGTACACAGAGAATTAACCCCACATGCACGGTCCCCTTTGAGAGCAATGCTCTGTTTGAGGGCACTGAGTGCACTTTGAGGTCTCCCTCTCACCCCACCCTCCACAACTGTAAATGCTTTCCCAGAATGCTCAACCTTTTTATAGAATGAACCTTCTGTCTTCCTGAAATCTGGTGCTGTTCTGAGGAATGTGGCTTCCTTCGAAGCCACCTGAGCATATACTGATTATTCTTGTGCTCAAGGAACTGGGCGAGGGTGGGAGGGACAAGAATCAGCTACATTTTTCTGTGCTTTTATCAGCCTCCTGGCTGCTATCAACTTTCCACTGATTGCTTCACTGTCTCTGCAGCACAACCTCCTTCTCCACCTTTAAACTCTGCATTTGCTCCAGCTGTGTTGAGAATTCACACCACACTCACTATTTCACAGGCCCTTGAACTTAACCCCACTGGCCTACAACTCTATCTCAAATACTTCATTTTGTGATCCCATTCTGGCTCTTGTAACTGGGACTCAAGTTTCTCTGGTCCCTTTTGTTTCTTATTCTGTGTTCTAACCCCTTACTCTCATGAAGAGCAACATGTCATCTCTGGGAAGAGGAATAGATGTTTTTGGATGCAGACACAGGTTTCGATTTTGTCTTGAGAGTTTTAAATGACCCTGTGCCTATGTTTCTCCATTCTTGTAGTAGATCTCATGTACTTTTGATAATATTACACAATCCAAAAATTTTACACACACACACATTTTGTTCTTGAAATTTGAGGAAAGTGGACACAGCTTCTTTTTCTACTCTGTATTCTGCCAACACTGCAGGGAGGTTCGTGACACATTTTTCTTTGTATTAAGATGCCCAGACACTCCAACACTCATTTTTCTTTCATTCTGCGAAGATTTTTCTAATTTCATTTTAATCAGTAATATGTCTGTATTTCATAATCTATTAAACATACATGTTCTTAAAAATATCTTCAAATCTTTGTTTCTCTATTGAACCAGCTCAGGAAACCATGGAGACTGGTAAATAATAATGAGAAACAACATTGCATGATTCATATGATTCATTTTCTTTTATACTTAGCAGTTGCAACCTTTACAATGACCTTGAGAGTAATGTCATGATTCCTAATTTACATATAAGGTAGACCAAAGTCAGCAAGTCTAAACAGCTTGTTCATGTCATTCCCAAAGTTAAAGTTTGAGGTTCCCAAACATTAGTTTGTGAAAACACTATCTAGAGAAAATACCATCTTGTTGCATAAGTTTTAAGTTTTGGGGGGGTCTTTTCTCAGATATTCTGAGAGTTTGCAAGCGGAGTATGAACCAGAGGATTAAACAGGCTCCCCTGATGATTCTGACCCTGAAACTCAGTAGAGGTTCCCATACCATCCTCTGGGGAGGTCTTCATATGTTCCTCACCTGGTAGAGGGGAGACTATCTGGGGGAAGAAGGCAGGGGAGTGGGCCTCCCTGGTGGAGCAAGCAGTTGAGAGCCACACTGTGGAGTTTCCACAGCCAGTGCGCTCGAGTTTGATCCCAGCTAGAGAAGGGACCCACAGGAAGCCACAGACCTCTCCTGCCTTGCCTACTGCTCCCTTCAGCAGTGTATTTTGGTCGATTTGCCTGTTCTGCTCCCAGCTCTATCTCTGGTGAATCCTCTTACCCTCCACTCTGGCCTGTACCCCAGCTCTTGTTTGCATAAAAAAAAAATCTTAAGGAAAATATAAAAGTAGGGAGGTAAGCCCTGTTATTTCCTTTGAGCTCCATTACCCTCGGTGGGCACAGTGAGATTAGTCCAAAACCATTTTGGTTTTCAAAACTCATTAACAACATAAAATATCAGTTCAGTCAATTATAGGAAAAATAGTTCAAGTCATTGACTCAAAAGTGTAGTGTAACTATTAGCAACTTAGTACTTTGTTTTCTTATTGATTTCTTGTCTTTGCCGATTTTGACCCTTAAGCTTTTTAATAAAACTTTCAACAGCACCTATAAACTGCTGAAATATTTCTACTTTCGATTATGAAGAAGTAAAACATGAAGAGACAAGTACTGACTACTCTGTATAATTATTCACATGATTATGAGTTAGAACAACATTATGAATATTGTTACAAATAAATCTTATTTTTAATATCCTATAAATAATCATGTGATTTCATATATATCAATAACAGAAATAGCATTTTGTTCCTCTTTAATAACCTGTGTTTGTCAGACTGGTTAATAATGTCTGTTGTAAATAGTATTGCCTTCAAAAGCCTGGCATTCTCCAAGCATTATACAGCCCCTCACTCTTCTGCAATTTCTCTCCTTGTGTGCTAACCTGATTTAACTAGATTCACATTATTCAAAACTCTCAGCGCATCTGAAGAACCCCTGAAATGTTATATTCCATTCCTTTATTTTCCTTAAGTCAGTGTCTGATTTATTAAATGCAGACAGCTGGGGTAGCATATGTTTCTTTAAAAGAAACCTTTCCAATTGGAAATTTGGAGAGCATACTTTTTTAATTCACCAAAAAGTAGGATGATTTTTGCTTTTTGTGAGACTTAGGCAATATCTGGAAGGGTTCAAACAGCTCATGTAAGAAGCCTTGCTCTACACTTGAGGTAAACTGCAATTGGAGTTACGTTCACAGATGTTTTCATGGACCTGGGTGGAGTTTCATGTAAATAAAATGTAAATGATGGCATTATATGCAAATCACTTAAATGAATCTTCATTTATCAGTCCAAGTTAGTAATGCTTGTTCTGCTACATTACAGTATATTTTGTAGGACCAAATGTAGTGATGAAAGTAAAAGCACATTGATAAAGGTAGGAGGCGAGGGAGGGAGCAGGCACAGTGTGTGGGGGGTACCCTTGTGTTCCCCGCACTGTGCCAAGCACATCACATGCATTTTTTCATTAATCCTCACAAGCTGCTCAACGGAACAGATTTTTTCTCCCCTATTTTAAGAAAGGACAATAAGGCTATAAGAAATAAAATGTTTGCTGAAGGGCAAATTGTTACACTATAGATTAACAAATTCTTCTAGTTCCATCTTTCACATGCATCCTGAATCCAAGCTACCCCCAATTTTTGCCTGGACTACATGCAATAAACTTAACTCTTATCCTACTTTTTGCCTCTGTCTCCCTACAGTCTGTTCTTAACACAGAAGAGGGAGCCTTTTAAAATTTGTCATTCACACCTCTCTTCAAAACCTCCAAACACTCTTCTAAGTCATTCAGAATAAATACCAAAGTCTGTACTGAATCACAGAGGCCCTGCATTATCTGGGTCCCTATGTCCTCATTTCTTTAACTTTACTGTCATCCTCCTAGTCTTTGAAGCTCATGGTTCCCTTCTTTATTTTTCTCCTTATCACGCATCATGACTTGCAGCAGGAAAAAATATCATTGATTGATAGTTTCTCCCATCTCCATGCATGAATTAAAAAGCACCATGAGGTGATATTCCTATGAGTGTCACACTGCAGTGTTCCATGTGGGGTCGGCCCAAAGCTGAGACCCTTTCCAGAAGGTGCCCTTGGAGAAAGATCTGCCTCATCAAGGTAGGCATCTTCCTGGGAGATCATTCATGACTGTTGGGTGAGGGTGAAGGCCCAGGTCCCTTGTCACTATGAAAAGAGCATATAGTTTCAGAGTTTTCTAGAGATAAGCAAATGTCATTCTATTTCAACTGTGTTACAATTCGGTTTCTTTCACCACCAATTCTGCTTTGTTCACTCCTGTAAAATATTGTTCCTGAGAGCACACCCCAATAATATTCCTGCAAGCAAACTTCCATATCCTTTTTATTTCCACAGAAAGCCAATCCATGCCCCTCATCAACAAAAATCATAGCATACAATAGGAGCTTCAACAAATATATTTTGAAGAACGAATGAATGAACAGATAGAATAGCATAATGGTAAAGAATCTGTGTTCCTGAGTCAGAAAGATCTGTATTTAAACCCCCACTATATCTCATAATTCTTGTGACTTAATGCCATTTACCTATTTGACTAAATGGTGAAATTTCATCATCCATGAAAGACATTATAATAGTATCTTCTTCAGAGAACTGCATTTGGGATAAATGAGATAAAGCATATAAAATTTCCATCCTAGTTTTGGGACATTTAAGTTCTTAATAGATGTTATAAAAATAATTATTACTGTTACTCTATATTCAAGAAAGGTAGCCAACTCCCTAACTCGAGATTTCTTTTGTTATGTACCTTAGATCAAATCTATTACCAGGTGAGAATAATAAAGAAGAAATAAATGGAAATTCCTTGATTCATTATACTGAAAATAAATGTGAAAGTGAAAGTGAGAAATATGAAAATAACCATAATGGATAAAGGTTAAATTGATTAAATAAAACTATATTCACAGATTTCTAGATTTAAAAAAGTAAGTAATAGAATTCTGTTAGTGTTGTTAAAATAGCAATTAACAGCCTCCCTGTAGCTACGCAGGTTAAGTCTCTGTACTATCAAGCTATCACCAGTCACTGTGGCATGAGTTTGGATCTGGGCCATGTTGCTAACACACATGGTGCAGCAGACCTCTCCTGCCTCTCCCACTGCTCCCCTCAGCAGTGTATTCAGTTGATCTGCCTGTATTGCTCCCCACTCTGTCTCTGGTGAATCCTCTCACCTCCCACGACTCTTGCCTGTGCCCCCAGCTTTGTATACATATATAAATTTAAAAATCCTAAAAATAAATAAATGAATGAATAAATGAATGAATGAATGAACGAACAAACAAATAACTAGAAGAGCAATTAATCCAGTCCTCTGTTTGTAGGCTGAACTTCAAGAAGCAACCAAAGCAGTTTATCATATAAGAATACTAACAGATACCCATGAAGGAACATTTCAGTGTCTCCTGCTGAAGTTCACTCCCATGTTTAATCACTTGGTACGATGAGATTCACCTTCAAATCACTTTTCATCTATTTCTAGAATTTTAATCCATTTCGTTCAGTCTTGGCTTCTGTATGAATACAGGACCATGGATCTCTGCCCTTTAGGCCTCAACTTCAGTATTTTAATTAATCAAAAAGTTATTTATTGAACCTTGTGCCAAGTACTGGGCTGGGCTTGATGACAAGTTCTTATTCATGATCCTCCTTGCTATCCTCTGAACTCCTTGGAGTCCTGAAGTCCTTTATTTTTTTCTACAGCCTTATTTTCACTTCTAATGGTCTTCATTGAATGAGGTCCAATTTTCCCTACAAGTCTCATAAATACTTCAAGAAGGACACGATTATTGCCAAATATGGAAGAAAGATTACTACTCATGATAAGCTTGTCATTCTCCTATTAATATACTCCAGCATAATGATAGCTTTCTAAATAATTGTTTTATGTTGCTGAATCATCTAATTCACATTGTATGAGTTTTAAGCCATTTTCCCCCTTATTATGTAAACCCACAAAGTCCTTCCTTTCTCAAGTCAAATGAATTTATTTTTTGTTCCTCAGTGTACAATCTTTCATTTAAACATATTCAACTTGTGTTTGCTTCAGCAGCACATATACTAAAATTGGAACGATACAGAGATTAGCATGGCCCCCTGCACAAGGATGACACGCAAATTCATGAAGCGTTCCATATTTCTAAGAAAAATACCAGATGGTTCCTCCCCTAGGAGGAATATAAGGGAACTAAATAAGGATCAAGGAAAGGAATAAGAACAACAACAATAATAATAACAATAAAGACACAACAAAAACCAAAAATGAAAAGTCAAGGGCAAATTGGGGACACTTGGTGGGGATAGGGGAGGGGGAGGGCTGAGGGCAGACGGGAGCACTAGGGACTGAGGTGATGGTGCACTGGCGATATGGTGATGGGGAATACATGAGGATTATAACTGATGTCAAATATATATAAATAAAGGAAAAAAAACAGCTTGTCAAAAATAAATAAATATATTCAACTTGGTCTGAACTTTTTAAAAAGTTTTCTTAAATATTCAATGACTTTTAAAAGTAACTGCTCCATAACTTTACTAATTCAATTTAAATCAACACAATATTTGGTGATTATTACAAGCCAAGAATAGTGCTAGCCATTAAGGCTACAATAGGAATACAAGAGGGCCTTATTATGACATTCCCAAGATAGACAGAACATGTATTAAATTTCAAGTACCAACATAAAGAAACGCATAATATCAGAGGGAGCTTACTTGGTTAACACAGAGATAGGAGTAAGGTGGAAATGCTGCTAACTTGAGCTATGAAGATTGAGTTGGAATTAGGTAATGAAGAAGAAAAAATGCAGAGGAAAGTATGCAATCAAAATGTATGCTTATAATAATTATTTAGAGGGTAATAAGCAGTTTTTTATCACTAGTATAAAATTAATGATGATGAATAATGGAAAAATACATAACTCAACCTCACGCTAAGTAATAAAATATTATATAATTTTTGATTATTTGGTGATTGAATCATCCATTGTACAGTTTATCATCATTATATTCAGATTCCAAACTTGTCAATTTGCCATCATGTCATCAAATCAATATTCATAATGTTTTTCCAGTCATTTGAAGACATGCACAGAACAGTAAAATCAACCATTTCAATCCCAGCTAAGATCAAACAAGTCCACTTATTTCAGTTCCTTCAATGCCTTCTTATTTCAGTTCCCATACTGGAACAGGTATCCTTTTCAAAGTTTATTTAGTATCATGTGCTTTTTGTAATTTTGTTTATTAAAGTGACCCTAAAGCGTCAAGCTGAAGTGCTGCCCGGAGTTTCTGAGTGCAAGAAGTCTATGATGTACTTATGGAAAAGATGCGTATTAGGTAAGTTTTGCAATTAACATGATTACGTTAACAAAAACTGAACTCCATCTCCAAACAAAACGGTGGCAAAGCCAAAGAGTCTAAATTTCATCACTATGATCAGTAGATGCAGGTGCTTCTTCTCATGATTTAAATGTATGGTCAGTACCGCCATGCTCTGCTGAACCCCAAGAAGTGCTGGGGTGAAATGCCTACTTTTGAGTCTGTGCTGACTACATTCAATTCTGCTGAACTAGACTGCTGTTGCTGTTTTTGTCCTCAAGTGCACCTCCTCCAAAATACACCGAGAGAGATCTTATCTAACCTACACCTTCCAGACCTAATGGAATATCCTGAGTCTCTTTCCTGAGTCCACCACAAGCAAATGTTCAATCTTTTGTTGCCCTAGTAGCTGGCCCAGGCTAATCTTTAATTAACAACTTCAGCTAAATTTCTGAGCACATGGGAACCTGGCAGGACAGGTTCCTTAGAAGTTAATGCAAAAAATATATATCTATAAAATATATATATATTAGCAAACAGTCATGGACTAACTCTGGGCTTATTTATTTTTAGCAAAAGTATTAGGGCACTTGTAAATTTGAAGTCCTATCTATGTTAATATCATCAAAGTAAATTTAGTTGACACTTGCTTTGGATATATATGAAACCTACCAAGATGCAAGCAGTATTTTTGTATACTGTATGATATAGATCTGCTTGGACATGCAAAGTGTCAAGAAGTTTGACAACTTCAGCAAGTATTCACTGCGCACCAGGTTCTGATTTAATGTCTTGCCTGCGGTGGAAAGATTGTGAAGTACAGTCTCTCAAACAGACCTTCTTCATTGCATATACACAATCAAATTATAAACTTTGTCCATAAGTCCACACACTTTACTAAAAAAGTTAATTAATTTAAGAACATTGAAAGCGTTTTGATAAACAGTAATGCTACATCAGAAAATGGTCACAACTCAGACCTTAATAGAAATGTATCTTTTGTTTGTTTCCAAACAAAACCTCCCCCACTTCACGTTGTGTTACACTTGCATTTCAATAACTGTATGGCTATGATTTGATCAAATAACGGTGTTTACTTAGATGCTTTTGGGACATAGCTCATTATGCAGTTCAGAAGCACAAACTGAACTTCTAACTACTACTCAAAGTGTATGATCCTGAAGTCCATTTGCTCACTGGTTATGAATTGAATTTGTAAGTTGATAAAGGAGTGCTACATGGATGAGGCAACAGAAGTTTTCAGAGTTTTAAGTCATTAAAATTATACTTCACTTTTGTCCTTTTGAAAATGGAGATGAGAGTCAACACCTATCACCTCATCTCAGAGTCAGTGAGACTTTCCAAGCTCCACAACCCACAACCCAGCAAGACTTACATGCTTTTGGTAAATTGTACGGCATTTCTATATAAAAAAATAGTTAAACTTCTGGAGATGAGTTGCATCTTTCACTTTCCAAACATTTTTCCAAGATAATATTTTTTTTTCTTTTGTGTTGTCATTACAGAATTGGGGAAATTCAAAAAAATATGACAGCTAGGTCAATAAACTTTCCTTAAAAAGTTAATTCAAAACTAGATGAGTATTGAAAGGATTTTGATAGCCATTATTTCTGCACTGAACAAATGTCACAAATGAGACCTTAAAGCAATTCTACTTCATTTTTAATTTCTCCCACTATTCAGACCTTCCGATCTTCCACATTGTGGTGTGTTTCCAGTCACCCCAACATAATTATTGCTTTTGTCTCATACTATGCATTCACCTCAATTCTTTTGTCATTTCTGTTACAAAGATAAGCAATTGCAATTACAGAATTGCTAAATAATCCATTCTGCAGTGATTAATCTCACCTTTTTCCTATTCTCACTGCTGCACTATGGGTAAAAATAATCTCATCTCTCCCAAACATACTTTTTTGAGTCCTCACCCTTTGTCATCTTTATCTTACATAGATGAATTGTTCTATTTTGCTATTTTTTTTCATAATGCCAAGGAAGAGCATCAAATTTCTCATTGTTTCATATTCTCATTTTTAAGGACATTTAAAGTCCTTAAAAAACACATACATATTTATCAGATCAAGTTTCTGCCTCCCTCCCCCCACCCCATATCTGTATTTTAGAATTAACCTTGATATTATCCCTTCATGTATTTCTCTTTCAGACAATTCACTGCATTATTATCCATTTTAGTGGCCTAGTTCTTTAACACTGCTTAACCTCCACAGATTGCCTTCTTGCCACTTCTCATGCTGGAAGTAACCACTTCATGATGTTATATCTTCTCAGAAACCTCCAATTCAGAACCTTGTCTCTTCACCTACAAATTATATTTTTATAATAGAATATAATAGAATGCCCCCACTCAGCTTCACCATCACCTAATGCGCCATAAAAATATAATTAAAACATTTAGAGTCATAGACTGATTGCAATCCCCTGCCTATTTCAGTCTTTTGGGTCAATTACTACTCTATTTCTAGGACAATTGATGACATCACCTTCATGAAACTTTTCAAGTCCTCTATGTCAACCCCAAGCCAGTATCCCTTCACATAAACACTGCCTAAACTTCCCTAGCAAGTCCGTGGAGCAAGTCATAGTGAAGATACAGGATCAAGGAGGAATAAAACCATTAAAAATTCTTGCCTCCCATACTGCTTCACACTGTTTTATTCATGACTTGTTACTTCCTGAGTGGATTCTTCATACTTAGCATTCTTAGCTCGCCAAATCTATGTCCGTGAGATTGGAGTCCTTATTCTAATGTTTCCTTTGATCCTTATAGTTGACATTTAGATTTATTTTACAGTTGACATTTTGATGAGACTATTTGTCATAATCCATCAACACTAGCCTTGGGATGCTATTGTATGCAACTGCAGGCAGCTAGGACTGGAAAATAGTTGACAGAAGATTCTAACACATGATCAAAGCAAAATCAAAAAGGGTCATGGCTGGGATGCAGTTTTAAAGGCTAATAACTTGAGAACTTTCCACTTGAGGAGTAAGAGAATAGAATTAAGAGAATAGAACTATTCTAGGTATCAGTGCAAGGAAGGAAGTTTAGGAAGGTAAAGAACTACTTTGAGGAACTTGGTAAGAATCTGAAAACCCATAGCATGGGGATCTGAAATATTGGCTTGGAAAGATGTGATAGGGACCAAGGTAAAAAAGCTTCAGACTCGATTTCAAAGAAAGGAATGCAATATTAACCACAACTTAAGCAGTAGCTATAGAGCCCTGAACAAGAATGATCTTAATGCCAACTGTCATTTTGAAGTCAGGAGTCTAGAGCTAAAGCAATCTTAGGAGGCAAGGGATGATTAGTTCTGAATAACAGCAAAGCTAGCTCAATGGTGGTAACAGTATAGAGGATAAGACTAAAGAAATGAGGAGAATTAAGATAAACAACATCTTGGCGCACAATCTTTTATCCCCTTCCCCCTGAGACATCTGTTCAAATACTTATTTAAATTATTCAAAATTACTTCTAACTGCTACTGTCATAATTAACATTCGTAACTCATATCATCAATTCTCAAATTATCATATTTATTGACCTAGGATGAGTGAATGATGGTCTCAGTTTAGTCATTGAGTAGCTCTTATCCTAAGATTAGCTGTGGTTTCATATGAGTTCCTCTTTTTATTCATTTGAATTTTAACACTTCACACCCTTTACTTAGATCAGAATATTAAGATCACTGAAAAATTTGACATATTTGTTGGAAGATAATAGCAAAAAAGGATCAAATTTATAAGATATACTTGTGCGTCTAGCAAATGAGCCCCCCCAAATTGTACTGAACTAATGTTTATTTGTGTAACCCACAGTATTTTATTAGAAAAAACTGAAGGTCACAATTCCACCAGGACTGTAAACCACACCTCTTTCTAGAAGCTTGTACTTACAATGCTTTTTCTAGCAATCTCATATGATTTCCAGACCTTCTGCTTTCAATTTCCTCTTTGTCCTTCTTAAAAATTAAATAAAACCTATTATTTTACTTGACCGTGTTTCCATTTTAACTCTCTCCTTCCTCTTTCTGGCAGTTTTAAAGTCAGATTCCTGACAATGTCACAAAGATCCTGAGGATATCATACTAATTCACTGGGACCTCTATCTTTAATATAAAACAAAATTGGCCTTCTTGAAACAAAGCTCTATACTAAAAATAAAAGCTTTTGAAGAGCTACAATTTTAGACTATTTTTTAGAACCAAGATCTATGTAAGAGTTAACTTGGTTAAACTCCCTATTTTACAATGAAAAAAGTAGTTATTGCCTAGAATACAGAATGTGTTTGAATAGTATATTTTATTCCTTATTGATTTATGCCTTTCCAATTCATAACATCAATACACACTAGCATATAAGGGCTTAGTATATGGGGATCAGCAGCTATTATTCTTTAGATGATGAATTATAGTTCTACAAGCATTTATGCTATAATACCACTCTATCAATATTATACTTTCCTTAAAATTATCTTACATTTAATAAATAGCCAATGATTGTTGTACAGAAGCTTTAGCTTGAGCAGTATGCATATTATAATATATGCATACTAATATATATAATATATGCATAATACTTATATTAGTAGCAGATATAAGTTGTTTTGACCTATATATTCATTTTACTGGAACAAGGGACCAAAAAATGTCACAAAATCATCCAATATGTATACAACATTTACTACGCGTCAGATACACATGAGTATATGTAACTATGTGTATATACACACATTGATCTGCTCGTTCAGTCCTCACAACAACCCTAACAGATGTTTTAGAGATGAACAGCCTGGATTACAAAGAGGTCAAGTAACTCGCCCAAGATGTGGAAATTTTTGCAATTCAAATACAGGCTATGAGTCCAGGGATTTTGTTTCTAAGACTGATTTCTTCTGCCTCTCCTTAGGATCCTCAATCTCAATCTATCTCCCAATTTTGCTTGATTCTTAACTTAAATAGCATCTGTCTCTTACTTCAGCAAGATGGTGACGCACAATCTGGATGGAAAGATACTCTTGCTTCCAGGTGAGAAATCCCAGGAGGGAATATCATTAGGTTAAAACAATTAGTATAACCCAAGGGAATGTGATACTGGGATTGATCACAGCAGACTTTCACCAGAAATTATCAGTCTCACTAAAAAACTACCTTAAGAGAGATATTATGATTTCCCCCCCATTTTTTGAAAAAGCATCTTTGAAGTACTGATAGATTCTGAGTTGAGCTACATGAGAAGTGAGGGGTCTTAAAAGTGATTTACCTTTATTTGCTGCTGTTTTCTTTTGGTGAATGCAGTTGAAAGATAAGTCTTTACAAACAAGTAAAGGCCAACCAGTTTCCTTGGATTCTCAATGAATGGGCTAACAAGCTTTTTCTGTTTCTTCCCAGGAGTTCTTGTAGCCCTAATCTTTAATAGTCTTAAATAAAAGTTTTAGGATGGTGTATGTGTTTTTGAAATATATTGAAAGAGAGATAGAGAGCTGAGTAGGAAAATTGTGTGGTATGTTTTATGAGTAGTTTTCATATTTTGGTGTTTTCAAAAAAAGTTAATGAAAGATTGCATTTTTACCTGTCTTCAGAGACACCAAACTAATATTTCCTTGAATGGAGAATAATCAAGGGACAAAGCCACAGGTTGCTTGGGCTGTATACATTTAATTATTTATAGTTTCCATTTATATTTCCTTTTACTGAATTGTTTCTTTTACTGAATTGTTTGCTCAAGAATATGGGACTATTAAATGAGATAATTTATGTAAACAAACTCCAAGGTAGAAAAGAGACCATTTAGCCCTTTTTCCTTTCCTGTAAGGTTAGAAGCAGGCAGAGAAAGGATAGGAATCTCCTAGTAGACAATACAAACATCTGGATACCATCCACGATAACTAGTTCTTCCATGCATAAAAAGTATCTAGAATCAACATATCACAAGGTCTCCAGTACACAGACAGGCCTTCTTGATTTAAGTAGGTCGGTTATAACATTAAATTTATACTGATCTCTAATTTAAAGAATGAGTTCATACTTACTCATCTAAGTAACTCAGTAGCTTGACAATTTGCAGGTGAGCTCTTCAACTATAGACTTTTCTGCTGTAAAGTTCAGCATGAGCTTCATGTGACATTGTCAATAGGTACCTGGAAAATGACTTTAAGCAAAACAACATAAATGAAGCAGCTCTTTAAATAAATTTCCTTTTTTTAATATTAGCCAGTATTTTTTTTCTCATTAATGTTAAAAAGACATTGATCAAACGAACATTAATAGAGTACCTACTGTATTTGCATCGGGTCTATATATGAGGTCTACTTTACCTAACTATTTAGGTTTCAAACAATAATGCTCAGTCAAGTTACTCCAAGAAAACTATCTATTGTAAGTATAACACAGGAATCCATTTTCCAATGTCTTGTTTAGAACATTGTACTATTTGTATTGTATGCTTCCAATGTAGAAGTTCCCATCAACCATTTATTGTACTTAGTGTCTAGAGGTTTCTATTGATGTTAAAGTTCATGAAACCAACTCCTGAGCACATCATTTTGTTCCACTTATTGATTACAGAACTGAGGAGAAACTGTGAAGAAGCATCTGTGGGAAAACTTGGAGGTGGTTTGGCATGCTACCAGACACGCATTTGAGTGCAAAAGGTTCAAATACTAAAAATGCTTGGCCCCTTTGTACAGTGATCCCATTCAAGTGATGACTATGCAGACAGTCTTCTAAGGAGGACTTGCAACCTCCCTCCCCCCATTTCTTACACACACAGCACCAGGTATTCGGGCAGTTCTTCACTCCCTGATACCTGATACTCGTGTTTGCTCTCAAGCTCAGGGCTTCTGTTGCTTAGGCTTTCCTCCTTGGTCTTCCTTTCTGTCCAGATTCTTTGGCATTCTACACACACTCCTTGGCCCCTATACTCCTTTTTGAGGAGGAAGCACCTCTTCCTCCCTTTCTTTCACAGTGATTCTTTTCGGACAATGAGGATACTGCATATTCATTCAACCTTGAACCCTAATTCTTATTTAGCAGCCAATCTGCTTTCTCCACTCCCACTAGAGGGCAGTAAAAGATCAGTCTTCTTAAAGACAATCACTTAGTAACCTCTTTAGGGTCTCAGCCTTCCTGGTGGCTTATTCTAGAAAGGGTTCCAGGAGTGTGTTTGGGAGGAAGGATCAGATACATTATAAATGCCCCCTCTTTTTGAATACTTCCTTCTTAAGATCAACCAATTGGCTTTCTACCTACAAAGCCTGGAGTATGAGCAAATGAATTTATGGATGGATTGCACATACTCTCAAAGAGTTCTGAGTAAATTATCTGAACATTCAACTGGTGTGATACCTAGAAATTGCTTGCAACACCTTCCCTGACCACACTTACTTCTAATAGAATCTAAGTCTGTGACAACACAGGATACCTCAGCTTCATATAAGGAACACCTGTTCCCTCGATGACCCATGATCAGACAGCAGTGATCTCTGTGGTCTGACTTGACAAGATGATACCTGGAAGGCAAATTACTGTGTCTATAAACAAATTTTGAATAAGAAACACATGAAACATATTTCAGTTGTCAGATAGAATTTAAGGTAAAATTAAAAAAAAAGGCATAAGCTAACTCAAGTCATGCATGAGCATAAATTGAGAAAGTTGCTGTGTTGTAGAGAAGATATACCTAAGGAAGGAGAAAATAAGTGATCTACAAGCATGTATACGTTCAGATAGCAAGATATGCATTCTCCATTTTGATTAAAAAAGTTATATTTTTAAATAATAATTTTATACATCTGAAGTGTTTTTTTCCCCCCAGGTTCCTTTTGTTCTATACAGTGTGTGGAATCTTCCTGGTGTTTCAACGTGACAGAGGTCAGTCCCTCTAGCTAAAGACTCTTGAAGACATCTGTCTTAGACTGATAACAGCACTCTGCTCCTGTCTTTGTCAAATGCCCTTGTCAAGAAAGACTTGGAAAGACTCTTTTGACCCAAAACAAGATAACCCTCTTTCTTGGTGATATCCAAATTAGGATTCTCTTAGTTCATCTTTCTCTCTTTGATGCCAGCCTCCTGGGATAGTCTTCTCTTTAAGACTGGCTTGCTCTGTGGAGTCCATCAGCAACCTGTCTTCTTGGATGTTTCAAGAACTGGCTAAGAGTTACAGTTCATTTCACCCCACTTATTTCCATAGGAAGAGAGATTAGCTCACTTATTACAGATTCAAGATTCACACAATACACCTACTTCCTTAACTTTGAATATTAACTAGCTAAGCTTAAACAAAGAGTCCCATAGGCATTTGTGATACAAACATAGTATTGTACTTACTCCCAAAACACAGAGGGGTCCAGGCCAGTTCCTTTTTCAAGAACCTGCAGTGGTTTCTTTAACCAAGCAATGCTGTCATATGAATCAAGAGCATTTTGACTAATCTGTTCTCTAGACTGTACCCACCAGGACTCTTTAAAATGAAAACCCTGCCATTTATTACCAGTTTGAGCTAATTCTTTAATTACTGCCAACATCTCTTAGTAATGACACTGAAGTCCATGCAAAACTATGCACCACAAAGTGAGATATCTTAGGACACACCTCTCACAAGAGGTTTTATGTCTATTTTCATGATGAACTCTAATTAGAAATATTTTCCCTATTTTGCATAATTCCTTTTTGTTCCTCAATATTTAAGCTCAGGATGACCCCCTCAGGATGACCCACTCACACACTTGTGTTTAATTTAATCATCACTCTGATGTCATCACTCTGATATCTTCCTCCCAAAGAGCCTGAAATTCTTATTCACCTTAGTGCTCTTGTGAGCTTACATGCTTCATTGAAGGACTTGTGCTGGAGTAAAAGAGTTCAGTTTTCAGCCCTTTCAGAAATTAATTCAGATACATAAAGCCACCTTTACTAAGGTCATACCCTTTCAGGGATTCCTCATAAAATAAATATTCAATGAAAGGGGACAAAGACCTGGCCATCTTGCTTCCCTTTGGGACAAATCTAAAGTCCTGTCTAGGTTAGAGCATCCTGTTGGAATAACCAAGACAGTTGTTGGGCATACAATGTATCTTGAGTTTTCTTAGCCTAACCCCTTCTCCTGCCCCACAATGCCATGGGCGTTCACATCTAGGCACAGCCTAATGATCTGGATGAAATACTCCATCTCAGAGTCTACTTACTGGGAAAACTATCACCAGGAGTAATCCAAGGATGTAGGAGAAACATAAGAGTTTGACAACTGGATCATTCACCAACCCTCCTTTTTTCCCCCTCTCCTTCTGGACACTTCAGATCTATGGTCAACTTTCAAGGGTCGTTTTTAAAGTTTGTGGTTTCTTATCACTTTTGGACATGTAGATAATGGAGCCTCTAACCTCTATGGCCTCCTCCCTGGTGATCATGTGACAAGACCTGTCCAATGAGTGCCAAAAGAAACAAACTAAATGAAACTTACTAGAAGATTTTTACTTATCCAGTAAAAGGGTTCTTGCTCATTTACCCTGCATTCTTTTAGAAGATCATTTAAGTCTTAGGTTTAAGATGAGGAGAAATTGGGGGAAAGCCAAGAGAATCATGGAATTATGGATATTGCTAAGCTGAAGACCATCACAAATATTTGTTAACCTTCAGATGTCATATTGCATATAAACAAAAGAGAACTTTATTTAAACTGTTATTATTACCCAGGTCTGTTACTTGCAGATGAAACATTCCTAACTTATACAAGTATGTGCTTTGTTCTGACCTTGATTACTTTCTATGGCTTCTATTCATTGTTGGCTGGCCCTTACTTTCATCAAAAACTTCTTTACTAACGGGGAATTGCATCTTAGGGAAAAATATTTAACTCTATGTTTTTTGGATACTCTGATTTTATAGATAATGCTGTTTCTTTGTGGATGATTTTATTAAAATGTTTTCTATAAGTATTTTTATTCTACAAAGAAACATATAAGAATAATGTTAATTTTAGATTTTTTCCTTATATCTATATCATCATTTGAAATATCACAGATTATAAATTTGGATCTCAGAAAAAAATTTCTCTAAAATTTATGAAAAAATGATTTAGATTAGGTTTCTCATATTACTTGGGATGAGTCTGCTTTCACACAAATTGTTGTTCAAGAAGGATGACTGAGCCTAGGAAGTGAAGGGGGAGGTGAGTCATTCTATCTGCGCAGAATAAGTCACTGAATTTAGCATCTTGATTTGGTTTTCCCAAAGTTTAAAACTTTCTGAGTGCTTTTCATATTGAAATTTGGATATTAAACCAAATAGCCAGTATTAACATACGTCTTCACTGTACTTGTAATATTATATAAAAGTATAAAATTATTCAATACCAGTTTATTCAGATTTAATTATTTAACATTTCTTTTTCATGGGAATTATTGTTAATAAGTGTTATCAAAACCAAATATTTCAGACACATTTTTGAATTATAAAATTGTTGGATAAAGAAAAAGGTCACCCAGTGGTGACAGAATAATGCCTTGGTGAGTCAGAAATCTGAAGGTTGGTCTCTTTCAATTTCTTTTCTAATAACCTCAACAAAATGATTTCATCCTCAGTTAAATTTGTGTTAAATATGGTTATTTGATTTGTTTTTCACCAGATGTACTCATTCAATGACTTATCTATTTTGAACCTAAAAAGTGCGATGCCAGTATCTATAGAAGAATTTTTTTTAAAAAATACAGTCACTTCACTTAAGCATTTTGCAATCTAATCTAGCTGAGTGAATAAAGTATATGTGAGTCAGTCCATGCTGTTTCATGAATGCTGCATACCAAAATAACCAGAAAAAAAGTTTTCTTCTAGTCAGGAGACTAGGAAAGTGTTCACAGAAGAGGTTTTGAATTTTGACCTTGATGTTTTTAAGGTGTTAAGAGCATGGGTTCCAGATAAAGCCTGTTTCTGATCAGATTTGAAATCATCTGGAATGTATGCCACTTATATATAGACACAACAATATGTATTTTATAGGACTGATGAAAACTTAAAAATTTAATGTATCGGAATTTTAGATAGTGTCTTATATTTATGTGCTTTAAAATGCTAACTAATATTTTAGTTAGTAGAGTTGTGTCATGTGGTCACCTCTGGGAGAAGGCCATAGAAGGTAGGAGTTGTATCATCCAAACATTCCAGATAATTTCTGCTACAAAATCACAATGGAAACCAATAGGTCTTACTGAGAATCATTTAATGTAACTTAGTTGGTGTTAGCGTAATGAAAAATTATTAGCTATCAAATCTCAATATGCACAAAAAACATACCACATGCACTTAACTGTCACGCCACTTCCTGCGGAGTCTGCGTGAGCAATCATGCAAGACTTGGCAAATGCTTCAAGGAATTGTATACGCGGGAGGAGGTGGTGCACTGTCAGCCCCTTACGTTCTTGGCTGTTTTTTCTTTCTGCTTATTTGTTTGATTCTCTTGGTAATTTGTATTTGGCATTAACATATTGTATCCTTTTAGAACACCAGGTGCTCTAACAACAGCACCCGTGACCACTGAATACACAGAGTCGGTCACTCACGAAAACACCTGGTCCTGAAGTCACTTTGCCCTCAGCTGTTCCTTTGCTGCTCAAGCTTATAGTTAAGGCGGCCAGACAAAATGCACACAATCCTGGGGATTTTGTAATAACTTGCAACAAGAAGAATTACTTAGTCAGATAGAAAGTAAAACAGAATTACCATAAGTAGATAGGATTATAGGAAAAGGCTCAGGAGAAACAGATAGTAAAAGGCAATTGCCCCCCACAATTGTGACTCAGTTTGGTCCAGCATATGTCATAGGAGGCAGGCTGTGGAGACCACCTAAGGGAGGTTACATGGGAAAATCCCCAGAGCCAACAGACACATCCACATCATATACAGGAGTGTATGTTGGGGAAGACAGTCGTGAATATAGATGGGAAAAGAGTATCATGATATTCTCCAGGTTTATGGATAAATTATCTAGGTCAAGGTCACCTTGGTGTTTCCTCAGTAAAGAGCAGGAAGAGTCGCTAAGTAAACAGCTAGAAAACGCCTTTAAATATTATAAAAAATGGTCCCCAGAGGTGAGTGGCCTCGGGATGGATTGAGAGAGTCTGAGCAGTAAGGATAACATTGAAAGATACAGAAGAACAAATCTGGCAGAGAGAAGGATGGATGAGAGCTACGTAGGCCTAAAGGCAGTATTAATGCTAGGTAGTGGCCATAGTGGCAAAGCCTGAAAGTATCAGAGGTTAATAAGTAATCTGGTAAGGTCACTAAGGAAACCACAGTCTTACACCAGGTAATCAGGATATGATCTAATCTATCTGTTCTAAGAAATCTGATACTGAGCAAAAAACAATGTAACTACAAGATGAAAAACAATTGTACTAATACCAATATATTCTGTATAAATGCATGATGGTCACTGCTGCAAAATACATTCAGATGCTAATCCCTTGAGATTGTGTCTGTCTGTCATTTCGCCGAATCCTTGTCCCCCCTTCCCTGGGTCCTGGTCCCAGTGATCTCCGTGCTCCGGCTGCGCTGGTCCATCGCACTTAACATTCTAAACTATCATGTAATATGGTGACTATCCCAAGCAAGATAAACTTCAAGAGCAGATACTTTCAGGAGGACAAAGTTTACCTATTCTATTTGTTTTTAATGCAGCTCTTTACCCCAAAGTACATGGCTTAAAGTAAGGGATAATTCTTTGGTAACAGTTTTGGAGACCCTAAATCCAATCAAGGGGTCTGCAGGACCATCCATGCTTCCTTCCTCCCTCTGAAGGCTTTATGGGGAATCCTTCCTTACCTTGTCCATCCTCTGGTGGCTCTTAGTGTTTCCTGGTTTAGGTCATGCTGATGTCTGCCTATATTTTCACATGACCTTTCCCTCTTCCCCTCCATGTTTTATCCCCTTTAAGGGCATATGTCATTATACATTATATACCACTTGTTATATACCTTGTATCTGTGGTGGCACAGGTCTTCACAATGATGTAGTAAATGGGAGGGTAAGCTTTCTTCAGTTAAAAAAAAATACTATTCTATAGGCAAAGCACATCCCCAGGCTGCGTATATACGAAAGAGTTCGAAAAGTGGTATCAGTGGTCATAGTAGTGTGGCAAATCAATGTAAATTCGTATGGCAAATCAAGGTGTAAACTCACCTTATCCCACAATGATCTCATCTGTAAATCTTTAACTTAAGCACATCTTTAAAAATCCTTTTCCAAATAAGTTTCCATTTACAGTTTGCAGGCAGACATCTCTTTTATGCACTCTCCATTCAACCTAGTATATCTACATACAAGGAAGCTCAAGAATAAAGTTGGGATAGTAGGATAGTAGGGAGTAGCTTTCAATATCTGGGAACAAGGCTAATAATTTATTTTATAGACATTGGCAAGTCATCAAAAATTTCAGTGACAAGATAAGGACTGTGATTTAGAAAATTTAATCTGGTGACAGAATAGAGAATTTGCTATCAGAAAGGAACTGGAAAAAAAATCTGTAATATGTGTAGAAATTGACAGTGAAGTTAAGGTTGGTTTAGGATCATGAAATCAGAAAAATATTATGAGGCAAAACATTAATAACTTGATGAACAATTAGATGTGTGTGATTATTAATGTAGGGCAAGTTAAGCATTCCCCTCAGATTTTAAATATTAGTTACTGTGAAAATGTTAGCAGCCTTTTCAGAATTAAGTCCAGAGAGGGAGTTATTGTGAGAAGGCAATTAATTATTTTGTGGAATATATTATATTTGTCTTGGAGATTAAGGATTATCCTCAGAAAATATTAAGGATTTAAAATATAAATTAGAGAGTCTTCTTTTTTTTTTTTCTAATTATGTTTAGTGAGTTAAAGTTGGTTGACATGATTGTAGTATTTTTTAGGAGCTATTCAAGAAACAAGGTAAAGTTCCTGAGAGAGTTTATAGTCCAATGTTTTGAAAGGCTCCACTCAGAGATCTTAAAATGCCATATATGGTAATGTTTTTATTTGGAAAACTAGCTAATAAAAGAGGGAAATGGTAATTTAACTCATTCAACCATTCTTCCAAAACTCATCCATATAAGATAAAATAAATATAAAAATGTTCCTCCCATCCCATCTTTATTAGGGAAATGGCCTAACTTCAATCAGCTTCGGTTCTGAGCTGTAATTACTTCTATTACTGTGGTATCTGGTCATCTCAACAAAAGTATTCTGTTAACATTTTGGGTCATTTCAATCCATCATCTTGATAAAGGTCAAGCCTGACCAAAAAAAAATTGTTTTTCTGTTCTCTCTGCCAACAGACTTGCTTTCTGTTTCTTGCAGATCGAAAATATTGATTTGCCATATTAATAAGACAACTGATACCACCTTTAGAACCTCTTTCGGTATAAATAACCTGAGGATGTGATTTGTCTAGAGAGTAATACTTTTTTTTTTTTTTTTACTTAAGAAAGCCTACCCTCCTATTTACTACATTGCTGTAAAGACCTGTATCACCACAGATATATATATATATAAAAATAGTATACAATGTATAGGGAGGATATACAGATAAATAGTAAATAACATCTATTAATAATATATTGCTAAATTAATGTCAATGGATAGACAAAGAGGGAAGGGAAAGTAGGGGGAAGCGTAGCAAAAAGAGATGAAAGGAAATCTGCACAAAGGACATTTGTCAGCCAGTGTACAGTTAGAAAGGACTGTCTCTTCCAAGTTAGGTTTTCTCGACGTGTGCTTCTTGGGTCACAATTATCAAAATCAACTCGGGGCTTAATCAAGAAGATACTTATCTGAACCCTTATTCTGAGGATTATTTGTTTTTCTGGGAGATTTCAATCTGTTCTGCAACAGTGGAAAGATACCTTTAAAGTCCTTTAGAGAAGCTGGAGAAGAAAGGGCCAGATCCTCTGTAGCTTATCAGAAGTCTGAAATTCCTTCACTAAATTGGAATTCTTTAAGTCTTTCAGATTACAGGGAGATAGGAAACTTAAAATGAGCATGTCTTGTCTCAATCAAATGTTATGAAATTATTTTAGTAAAAGTATGAATTAGATTTTGTGAAATCCAGGAAAAATTTGCTTGCATTTTGATGGAAAGGGCAGTAAAGAAACCCAGAAGACAATCGGTGACAAACTTGGCCGAACATGGAGAAAAGGGACACTGGATTGAGATGTGGATTCAAATCTGGAATTTGATACTGATTTCATTTGGACTCTCAGTTTCCTGCCCTATGAAATGGAGATTATCAACTTCATCTTCAATGATGCTGCAAAGATTAAAATGTGACAATGTTGTTCTGGTTCACTCCTGGTGTCAATTAAAAATATTTTATCTTTTCTGAATTTGAGAAATGTTTTATTTTTGGGGGAAATGGAGGGCAAACTGTTCAGAAAATAGAGATGAATATAATGCAGTCACACTAAAGTCACATTTTGCTCAAGATAGTATTGCAACTACAACTTAGAAAACTAGGTGGCAAAATATGAATGGCACTTTAACTAGCTCACATACATTAGCATCATAATCTGGCTCTCCTGTATCTCCCAGTAGGAAATATTCAGTATTCAGCATTCAGTATTCAGTAGGGATATTCAGTTTTAGGAAGAAGTCCTGACTAAGGTAGTTTTAAAGGCCAGATTCAACATTTTGTTTTTGTTTTTATTCCTGTTCTATGACTTTTAAATCATGCTCCTCACCTAAATACTAGACTACTTCTAGGTTATTTTTTCTGTACCCAGATTCTCTAAATTCCTTGCCTCTTCCCCTCAGTTTTAGCAATTATTTTCCACCTGCCATAGTTTGACCTTCCTCCATATGTAGGGAAGATGTGTTGGTATCAAATGAAATACCTTATAAACAAACCAAATGTCTATAAACAAGTCAATAAATGTATTCCTGGCAATGACTGGTTGCCAGTTTTTGGTGGTTGTTTTTTTCCCTTGATATTTAAATTCTGAATATTTGTCTCACGTGATTTATGATTTGTACTTTACAAGGCTGGTGTTATGAAAGCTTTAATCTATAGGATAGATTAATAATGGCGCATCTCTGTAAACTAAATGAGATATGTAGGTAAGATACTCTTACCTTATCTCCAGACACGTGCAGTACTTAAAATAAAATGCTTTAGCCACTAAAGATCATTAAAATCAAATAAGAGTTACAAAACTTTTAGTTGATAATAAATATAATAAAACAAAAATATTCCAGATATATTTAATTTTATTCTTATATGCAGTGGAGTCATAAAATTAAATGCATTTAATGATCAACTGGTGGATTATTTAGATATGAAGGAAAAAAGCAGTGTTAAGAGAATTTATAACAGGAAATGTAGATTTAAAACAAGTCTTCACAAAGAAGTGATAATTGAACAGATATCTGAAAGTGAAGTTACAACAGACATCTCCAAAGAGCAGAGGGTGCTAAGAAACTATTGTGGACATCATTTTTCCAATAAATTGGATAATCTCAAAGAAAGAGAATAAATGTGAGAAGCATACAGTCTTCCAAGGCTGAATCAGGAAGAAATAGCAAACTTGAAAGACCACTTACAAGCAAGGAAATTGAAAGGGTAACCAGTATCCCACAAAATAAAAGTTCTGGACCACATGGTTTCACTAATTAGTGAGTTCTACAAAACCTTCAAAGACAAACTAATACCTCTACTTCTCAAATTCTTCCAAATTTTGAAGAAGAGGGAATGCCTCCAAACACATGAGGACAGTACCCTTATACCAAAAGCAGAAATTAACATCACACAAAAACTGTAGACCAATATCCTTGATGAACATTACATTAAAAGAATCACACACCATGACCAAGTCGGATGGTTCAAAATATGCAAATCAGCTAATGCAATTCACCACTTCAACAAACAGAAAGACAAAAATCACAAGATCATATCAATAGATTCAGAGAAAACATTTCACAAGATTCAACAGCTATTTCTGATAAAAAAATCTCTTATACTTTAGACTATAATATAATACTGCTATATTTTGTTGTTCAAATTACAGATTTGACCATTGAGAAATCTCATTTTCTATGCCCCTTTGAAATTCTCCATCTAAATGGGAGTTTTGTTTGTTTTTAGCATTTCCTTACTTTCTGGCATTATGAGATATTGTGGACTCACTTTTCCTGTCTGGGGTCTAGCATCAGTTGCATCTCTGAGGGTTCTTGTTTCCTTTTATTGGGAAATGGTATTAAAAACTAAGATCTCTGTGCAAACAGTGCTCATTGCTTTTGTAGTGTCATTTCTGTAGTTATTGTCAGTCAACAGAGCAAGGGATGATAAATATTTATCCTAACCCATGTACATATACACATACAGAAGTATTTTCATGCATGACATACATAATATAGATATACTATCTATGGTTTCTTATTGGTGCTCCAATTCTAATATATGACTGCATGTATAGAATATATTCTAGCTTCTTCTGCCTTCCTATAGATTCCCACTCCAATACTGAGAAAACTGGTACCTACCATTCACCACTGATTTACTGAATTATTCAACACCAGTGTTATTGTATAGCAGTATCAGAACTGGTAACCTGTATCTCCCCTTCTACATTTTCTCTACAAACTTCTCAGGTGCTTCTGGTACATATCAAAGTGATAAAATGGGTTAAAACATATTCTAAATAATTTCTGAATTTAATCATATTCATTTTTTTCTTCCTTTATAAGATTAAAATATCTGTCTTCTTAAGAGGGTCATAATTTTATGGGTTTTGTATCTTAAATATTTAATACTTAGTATTAAAATTAAATGAAGTTTATATTAACTTTAATTTTGAGACTGATATGTAATAAAAGGATGTAAATAGCATTGCAACAACACAATAATATCTTTCTGCATTTCATTTCTTTTTGTTAATAAAAAGTAATAAATTTCTCACTTAGAATGTAAGTAGGTTATATTGTCCACCTCTGCAGACTCTACTTATTAAAACTAGTAAATATAATTCATTAGGATATATACAATTCAGAACAGTTAATTGTCTAGCAGAAGACATACTTGAATTATGCTTTAGGATTTAGCTGGCAGTGACCTACATAAACAAGCTTGAGGGGAGGGAGGTAAGTTAGAGGTGGCTTAGATCAGGGCAGTCTCACAGGAAGCCGGAGAAATTCAAGGGAGTATGTTCAGCAACAGACCAAAATGAAGATCTGCTGTGCCATCTTGATGTGCATTTTCACGTCTGTTTTCTGTGAGCCTTCCTTAGTTTCCCCATTTGATTTTTTAATTTATATGAACGATAATAGATGTTTATTTTATGCTTCCTGAACTTGTGGTTTACTGGCTCAGTCACTTAAATTAACAATTTTTTCCACATATAGATTCTCAAAGACTCAGATAGAATCAACTGAATCTATAGGTCAAGGAAGAGCCTTGATCTAAATTTCTGTCAAGTCTGATCATTGTGGAGGAATCACTCAGTAAAGAAATTATGGTTATGACTGAGCATTATCTCCAAAAGTGAGCTCTATGAAAATTAAGAAGACACTGAACATGGATTTCTGTTCATCAATAAAGTAGCGTTTCACTGGTTTCTATTTTTCTGTTATCACCATATCTATGATACATTATTTTCTCCAATACTTTTTGTTTAATTCCTCTAATGTTACACAAATTAATTCTTTATTCATCATGTCCAGAGTTACTCTCTCCATATTCACTGAATATAAGGTAGGATAGAAGAGTATAACTTAAAGAATCATACTTCTCAATCATGTATCTTAGAGAATTGTTCCTTTCAAAATTTCTATACATTAATAACATTTACCCACAGGGAGTCTTCATTATATGTCTTAACCTTGCTTCTCAAAGCTCATATTCTTCATTCCTGGAACATTTACTGATCATTAAATTATCGCCATACCTTAGAAACCTAGAGCACCTCCCTAAATTCAGTGAACATCTAAAATGAATAAAATAAAGGTCAACACAGATACAACACAATACTTATGCAAGTAGTATACTTTTAAAAATACTCCTCTCACTTGGAGCAATGTTTTCTAATTGAAGTCTTCAAGTAAGAGAAGAATTAGCCCAAGTGGTTTACAAGTTAACGTACGCACTTCAGAAGTTAATGAAATGTGAGGAATATGTAAACTTTTCCATGAGGTGAATTTTTAAAATTACATCATTTTATCTCATCAAAAGACAACAGAAACTTATTTATCTCCCACTTGACTTAAAAAATTGAGATGCTGTAGAAGTTATATGTGTTCCTTTAGACCTAAAAAAGATATCCCCTCACTTTCCCCCATATTTATTTTGATTTCCACTTTACCTAGTTCCAAATAAAGTGAGATGGTATACTTTCTGCCAAACAATGGAGCTATTTTGTTTTCTTGATGTCAGATACATGGTATACAGTAATATACTCATAAAAAGTATGCTGGCTATAGAAGGCTTTATCAGTGAATCTTCCCAAGTTGCCAACATTCCCTTTTAGTCCTGATATAGTACCAAGACTCATCCATTTAATGTCAAGTTAATTTACCAATTTCATAATCTGTTCTTAAGAACAGGACTCCCTAAGGATGATGCTCTCTTGAAAATAACAGTAGGATACTATATAAATATACAGTTGTCAAAACTGGAGCAGCTTGATACCAAGTAGAGTCTTCCTCCAGAGAGCAGAGGGAGAATGGAGAGAGGGAAAATGAGAGGAAGGGAAGGGGGGAAATCAAGGAAAAGGAGGAAAGAGGATAGGAGGGGAAGGTGAGAGAAAGAGAGAGAGAGAGAGAGAGAGAGAGAGAGAGAGAGAGAGAGAGAGAGAGAGAGAGAGAGAGAGAGAGCAATNGTGAGAGACAGAGAGAGAGAGAGAGAGAGAGAGAGAGAGAGAGAGAGAGAGAGAGAGAGAGAGAGAGAGAGACTGAGCAATTTCCTTTCTGAATTAATAGAAATTAAAAAGCTGCGTAGTTGCACATGGCATACATTACTTACATCCATTTTTAAATCTGAGTAAAGTGAGTCATATGGATGGACAGTTTTTCTGGCAACAAACACAGAGAAGCTTTAAGGCATCAAGTATATGCTAAATATTAGGTCCTATGGGAACACAGTATACATATGGGCACCAGTCTTAAGAATGTTACAATGATACTGAAAATATCAATTTCTTTAATTAATACTTGTTAAGTTGAACATATTTTATAAAATATTTTTTACTGTGAGAGCCAAAATATTATGTATTCATTGGTATTGGCAACCATGACAAGAGAAATTTAAAACAAGCATACCAACAAAAAGAAATAAAGATGTAAATGTATTTCTAATTGTATATATAAGGTTCCTGAGCATTACAGAAAGGAAAGGTGGTGAAAAGTGGGGAAATCTCTATTTTAGGCATATAGGAATACATTATGTAACTCTTGCAGCACTAAATTTTTTTTTAAATTTGCATATAGTGCCACTTGCCAGAAGCAGATATTTTATGCATAACCACAGATGGAAGCTGTTAGCTGGGGTTTTGTCTTTAGTTTATCATCATTAGATATTAATTGGAATGGATCAGTACCTACCTGCAGGCTTCACAAGAAGAAAAGGGCAAACTTTATCAGTTTGAAGATCACAATTCAACTGGGTATAAGGAGAACATCACAATTTATGGGAAATACTTGGCATGTGCTCTTCAAAATTAAATTGGTTATGCTTGATTAGTTTCAGAGTGTTTTAAAAGAAATCTGATATTCAAAGAAGCTGAAGTCATGAGTGTGGACAAGATGGGAGTCACTGTCCTTTTGTTCCAGTTCCGGGATAAAATCCTTGAAAACTTACCAAAATGGAAGAAAGACAAAAATTGCCTCCCTCATTTCAAAAATAAGCTTCCTTCCTAAGTAGGTTACCAATTTAGGGGATACTTGTATCGATGAAATCCACCAACATTCTTTTTAAGGTATCATTCACAGTATGAAACACAGGTACATTCATTTTGTTCACATAATGAGAATTTTGTGTGTGTGTAGGATTAGTATGTAGGCCAGAGTTGCGGTGGGTGAGAGGATTCACCAGAGACAGAGTGGGGAGCAGAACAGTTGGATTTCCTAAAATACACTGCTGAGGGGAGCAGGGGGAAAGATAAGAGAGGTCTATTGTGTCATGTGGATCAAACTCATGTGGTAATGGTGAGACGTAACCTCTATACTACCAGGGAGGCCTGAACATAAATTTTTTAAAGCTGTCTCTATGTCTTAATTTGTTTGTCCTCAGTGTTTAGTGTCTCCTATTTATTGTCATAAAATTAAACTCAGGGGAATGGAAAGGGGATTTCAAGTAAAAAAAAAAAAATAAAAAGAAAGAAAAAATCAGATTCAAGTGGGGAAGGATGACATGTTACTATTATTTGACTCTCATTTTTATATAGTTACTTCAAGGACTCTGCCTCAGGAGGTCTGGTTTCTCTCCTCAGTTCCCTCACAGTCACTCCAACTCTCAATTATCTCACTTTACACCAGAGCCTCAATTTTGAACTCCACAAAGTTCTTAGGAGGATCTGTTAAGACCATAAACTCAGAAATGTTAGTCAGATTTCCATTAAAAATCATTTCTGAAACTTCTGCAGATTTTGGGAAAAAAACTAAGAGAGAAAGACATAAACATATGAGGAAATCTAAGCCAGATTAATTGGTAGGGAGAAGGAGAGGTGGCATAAAGAGAACACTCACACACCATTTGTTGTTAAATTACCATTTCCCCCAATTGTTTTCTTCTGTCTCCTTCTGGCTCTGGTGAACTCAGTTGAATGCAAAAAAGCAATGGAAAGTTTTGATGACTCCACACACCTCTCAAATATTGGTCCTTTACAGCTCTAAGAGGGTAGACAACAGAAATTTTAGTAGCCTTAGAATCAGTATTTTTGACTGAGAAAGAGATTGTGAGTTACATGTTTGAAGACTGAATTTCTAAACCTCAGTCTACCACAAAGTAGTTGCATGACTTTAACAATCTCATCAGGAAAGCAGAGGTAGGTAAATGCCAGATTCCCTTTCTGAGTCATGTTTCGCACTTTATGAATGAAAATCTTTTGGATGATGGACAAGCATCATTTGAGAGCTAATATTTGATGAAACTACAATAAAATTGACATCTTCAGTACTTATTTTAGATACTTGTGGCTAGATTTTTTTTCTTTGGTTTCTAATTGTGTAAATTCTTATCATAATTCAGATACCCCTTTAAATGATTTTTATTGATTCATGCATTGCTTTTCATTTATTTATCACATATATAAACATGTGGTTCAGGGAACTAAGCACCTAAAATATGGTGATGAAAAGTAGTTCCTTATTTAAATAGATTAGAGATAATTAAGGTATAAAAATAAGTCATCTTTTAGGAGATATACAAAGAACTCATAAGACTCAAGAAAAATAAAGTAAAAAACCCAATCAAAAAATGGGCAGAAGAACTTAAAGACACTTCTCCAAGAGGACATACACATGGCCAATAGACACATGAGGAAATGCTCAACATCCCTCATAATCAGGGAAATGCAAATCAAGACCACAATGAGGTACCACCTCATACCGGTAAGAATGGCACACATCAAAAAAACCACCAACAACAAATGCTGGCGAGGATGTGGAGAAAAAGGAACCCTGGTACACTGCTGGTGGGAATGCAAGCTAATCCAACCATTATGGAAGACTGTATGGAGGTTCCTCAGTCTACTAGAAATGGAACTACCATATGATCCAGCAATCCCGCTCCTAGGAATCTATCCAAAGGACACAAAAACACTGATTCAAAAGAGCACCTGTACTCCTGTTTATTGCAGCACTATTTATAATTGGTAAGACCTGGAAACAACCCAAATGCCTAAAAGCAGAGGACTGGGTCAAGAAGATGTGGTACATATACACAACGGAATATTATTCAGCAATCAAAAATGAGAAATTAGGGGCATTTATAGAAACATGGATGGAACTAGAAGGAATTATACTTAGTGAAACAAGTCAGAAGGCAAGAGAAAAATATTGGATGACTTCACTATTAGGAGGAATATGAAAGAACAACAACAACAACAAAGAATAAGCTTAAGGAATTGGGCAATTATAACCAAAAGCAAACAAAAACTCAACAAGACCAAAAAGCCAAGATAAACCAAAGAGACAATGGGGGAAGGGGAAGGAGGGGAGGGCAAAAATGGAGATGAGGGCAGAAAGTGCACAAGGGACTGAGGTGAGGTGATGGTGCATGGGTGGAATGGTGGTGGGTACTACCTGGGGAATACAAATGATGTCAAATATAATTAATAATAAAAAAATAAGGCATCTTTTAGGACCCATTATATTCAAAGTACTTTAAATGTTACTTAATGCTCATAAAAATTTATAAATTATTATTCCATTTATAGATGAGCAACTGAAATAATGCCTGATATAGAGTAAAACCCACAACAAAATCATATAGAAAAGAATGTATAATTCCTTGTATAATAAACAGAGAAATATTTTTTAAAAACCATGTTCGAAAATGGTCATTTTTATTGTCCCACTTTCTATTGAATTTAAACTTATAAAATTTACAAACGCAATGAAAATTTTTCAAAACACTCACTGGAAATGGTACACACACTGAAATGATTTCTTTTAAATGAATTACCTAAAAATAAACAAATACGTTTTATTGATTGTCCCAATTGTTTTTGTGGAGACTTCTGTTTGGGGAAGTGAGTAAGCTTTTACAGTGCAGTGAATAATAGATTTTTTCCCTTATGTATTTAAAAAAAACACAAAGGAAAATAAAATAGTGATTGCAAGTTTAATTAGCATGCAAGCTGTTAAGTATTTGATCCTGTGCTCTGACTGGCAAACTCTTAGTCATCCTTTAGAACCTCTCTCCATGTCCCTCCTATTCAATTGTTAACATATTTTATTATGAATCATATACTCTGTCATATGTTGAAAAAAGACAAGATGAAAATACAAGGTCCTTTATCTCATAATACTACTGATCTCTTAAAAAGATAGCTATCAAGGAAATAATCAATATATAACGAGAAAGTTTCTTACGTTGTATGTGCCATTCAGGTTAAAAAAAACAATTTGAATTATCCAACAATGAAGGTTTAATATAAGGAAAGAGAAGCTTACAAAATCATGGTGAGGCAATTCAAAGAACTGATAGTGTGGTCAGCAAACAACTTCCAGCAGTTAGTTCTTTTAAGGTCTGTTTCAGTTATGAGCCCCCTCCCCATCCTTCTCCACGGTATTGCCATACACCCACATCTGGTGACTGAGCTGAGAGTGGTTAGTAAGTTCAACTATTTTAACCCAATGGAGAACAACCTTAATAGTCAATAATCCCTTCACATCTCCCTATGGGGTTGGATAAGACTGTTCTAGTTCTGCTTCGAAATTTGATTTCTTTTTCCCACGATAGTGCTTTTTCCCTCCTCCATGCACAGTGACTCTGTGATAAACAGCCTGCATCCTAAATATAGACTCAGTATCTGAGTGTGGAAAGTCCCTACCTGGATAGAGGAACTAGGAGATTCCAAGTCAGAAATGTTGCCAGAGAAGATACTGGCAGGCAATGCCAAAGCTTGTTTTTTGTTTTGATCTCCCCATTGAAACTGCTCTATCAAAAAATATTAATGATTTCCTGTTGCTGAAACCAATGAGCTTCTTTCAGTCCTTCATTTAACCGTGGTAATTGATCTTAAAGATCTTAAATAGATGATGATAATCATTATATTCACTTTACAAGGCTCTTTTCATGATTAAATATTTACATTTATAAAGTATTTAGAAGAGTGCTTGTCACATAATGATCACTATATGTGCACCTTCTATTTTATCCTATTCTATGTCTCCTTCTGCCTCTCAGATAGTCCTTTCTCTCTCTTCCTTTGTTCCCTAACCCCCTGCTCAAATCTTGATGTTCTCTTTCCTTGATTCCTTGCCTTTCCAAACTAAATGACCTGACCAATATCTAATTGAAATCCAGTCTTTCTCCTAAATAATAAATCCGTATTTTCAAGTCTCGATTAAATACCTAATCTTATTATCTCATTAGACATCAAAGCAATATATCTCAATATGGGTTAATTTTTCCTTCTTTGTCCCTTAAAAAAAGGATTACAAAACCAAACACAGTGAGTGCATGGCACACTGAAGATAAGCATACTTAGATACCTAAGTCAAAGTATTTTTTGACATCTATGTTCATATTTGTCATTCATTAAAGAATACAGAATACAGAGTAAGATGCATTCCCCAACATCCTTTGGATTTCTCCCCTGCTTTCCACAACCATTAACAACTGCCTTAATATATATAATTTTTGTATATTTATATACTATCTATATTATATATAGATTCAAAATTCTTCACAGTGTTACCCATATTATCTCCAGGTCACTTTTTCAAGCTAGAATATTTGTTTCTGGGCTTCCATAATTTTTTTCCCCAGCATTCAAGGCTGACCTCTATCTTCTGCTACCATCTTCCAAGGAATTCATCTCTTACCTATTTCCTATTCTATATAGGATGAATTTACAATTAGAAATTACAAGTATCTTCAATTTTGTTGCATAGTTGATCTTTCTAATGTAATCACTAAAATTTTTTCATGACTTTAAGGGTTATAAGAAATTGGGGGCTTCTTTGAAATTCAGTATAGAAGGAGGACTGTAAGACAGGAAATTAGAAAAGTTTAAAATGAATGTTTTCAAATTAGAATACATTTGGCAAAGAAAGAATATGCTTAAATCAGAGGTATCTCATAATAATACTTATTACTCAGATAGCATGTTATTATAAATTTTTGGTGGGTTGGAGGTAAATAGCATGATCTTGTCAAAGAAACATTTTACTTTAAATTACCTTGTCACTCTGAGTCAGATAAATGGTTGAGCCAATAGTTTATTGATTTTCATTCCCCACACTGGGTCTTAGGTGGAAATAAGTCAATGAAAAATAAACTTCTACTTATTTGGAAAAACATCTTCCAAACAAAATATATTTTTAGAAGAGAAATATACAGGGAAAAAGACAATTGTACCTCAGTGGACAGGAAAATGAGTGAGGCACTGCAGGAGTACCCAAAAGAATACTGAATCAGAGCCAGGGAGTAGGGAGGATATGGGATAAGGCTGTCTCCATTACATCATCTTTTGAAGTCAAATCTATCATTCAATCCTTTCCCCTGTAAGAACAAACCCCAAATAAAAGTGGATCCCCAATTATTCAAGTACTGTCACAAGAAAGTCACTGTTCATGTTTCTTTTCCAATAGGGTCCACCTTGACTACAAATGCCTGGATAGGGAAAATCTCCCATTTGAAACCACAGACGGCTGTCTCATGTGTTTGATATCAAAATTTTGAATGTTTTCCTTGTATTCTATTTCACCCAAATGAATAAGCCTTCATATCTTGTAGGGACAAACTTTTTAATAATTTGAATTTTGCCTGTGAAACTGAGGTGGAGATTCAAACAGAGAATTAAATATTTGCATCTTGAACTCAGGAGTGTCAGAACAAAAGAGAAATATTTAGAAGCAGCAAATCAATAGACAGTGGTTGAAACCATATATAGATGAAAAGGCAGATCAGCCATGAGTCTGTGTGAAGAAGAATGCTCAGACTCTCAGACAATTATTCCTCTTATAGGTTGCTCTGAAGCTTTGTCTAAACAACTATTAAAGCAGGTATGTACTGTTTACTTCTCCCATTGAAGCAGGGGCTCCTTTTGGGTATAGAACACTGTGTAGCTGACTTGATGTTCCCAGGCCTTGTGCCATGAGCGCATGAGAGAGAAACTCATTGCTGTTAGATGAATGGATTACTATGCCCATGGTAATACTACTGGCATTAAAAACTGAATTTTTGATGTCGAATCTACCATTCAATACTCCTTTATCCTGCAAGAACAAACCTCACATAAAAGTGAAACTTTATGTGAAACTTTATGAACATATTGAGCCAATTCTTTTACCCAGAGTTATGGTGGATTTTCATCTGCATCCACACATTCCTCTTCACTACTACTTAATTAAAAGAAAGAGCATTAACATAAGAATCTATGTTTTCAGAAGAGTTTTCTTCGTATACCACTCTCAAATATGTCTGTGAGCTGTGCACTGTTTTCAATATCTGAATAGGTAACATGAGTGAAATATGACTCATGCATAAGCAATATTTTTAAAATTTTGAATTTGAATAAGTTCTACTTTCAAAATGTTGAACACATAAAACAGAAAAAACTTTCATCATGTTAGTGAGAGAAGAGTATTATTAAAAAGTAGCATTTGGTAGTGAAGAATATTTGAGGGACAAAATTCTAAGACAATTTTAATAAAATATTGGGAAATATTTAACACAGCTTTTAATAACTTTTTCTTCCCAGTTTTCATTTCCCTCACATGCAGAAATAAAATAAATGTGGTAAAATTTCTGTCTTGATGACATGGTTTGTGCTTGTTTTGTTCTGACAGTCTTTCAAGCAACTGCAAAATAATTATTGTAATTAAAGAAGTAGGAGAATGTAGTAGAAGAAAAGATGATAGACTTAGAAAATACAGTTTCAGAGAACTCGACAAATACTACAAAACTTACTAAACCCTTTAAAGCAACATTCACTTGCAAAATCTCATCATGTACTACAGTTTCTGCAGAACCCTTAAATAAACCATCTCTTATATTACTAAAGTAATGCATTTGACCATAATCTTCTTTTAAGAAAATCAGTATCAGGTTAATCTCTGCATATTTATTTCAATGAAATGCAGTGTTGCAAATATCCACTTTATGTATCTTTGACCTTGAAGTTGTGAATTGTGGACTCAAGCACTGGAATTTATTTCTTTGCCTCAAACTTGATAGCCCTACTATGCAGGCAAGGTTTTGCTTTCAAAACATATTTAATACTCCAAGGGGAATTATTAACAACTTGGAAATAATTTTATGATCTTAACTGCATACATTATTGCTCAATTTAGATTGGAGTGTTCCATCTTAATTAACTTCTGTCAGGATAATAAAGAAGCAGGTACAGGGAGTAGTGGGCAATTTCAAGGTTGCAGGACTTCAAGTTTTGTTTACCTGACTTCCTATATTTAATGAAATCAGCTTGAAATTCTGCTCATTGATGGATTCTTAGATCTATGAAGAGAAAAAATTTAGAGATATTTGAAATCAATTCCTGTTTTTTCTAAGGTAGATATATTGAAGGGATGCAGCAGCAGAAAGATAATAGAATCTTTTCATCTTCTGTATCATGTTGGCAGAATCATTCTAGAACCAAATGTTTGCTTCATTCTAAAAATTGATAATTATAATTCATTCTTAATGCAGCTGAATTTATAAATATAGCAAATTCCATTCCAAGTTGCATTCTGTATCTCTCATGATTGAGAGCTTAAGATTCAAATAAATTTTTAGTCTCTTATTAATCATTTTACTTAAATTTAAGCCTCCCTCACTGTAGTCTTTTGAGAGTAAGGCTTAGCCTTAAACAAAACAAAAAATACCACAAGCTGTGACCAAATATGCCAAGTAAAATGGAAAACTGAGAAATTACTCAGTGAATTCAATTCCCCCCAAATACACCATTGCTTCACAAAGCCAGAATCCAGACCGCCTGCTTCTTTCCCCCTCATCTTTCATTTCCCTGCTGATGTCTTTGCACCAAATTATTTTATTGTCATACTCATTCTTCCTGTGTAATAATAGTGATAATAATCTTGATTATGAAGAAGGAGGAGGAGGTGGTGGAGGATGCATCACCCTTCACCAAGCTCTTATAATGTGGTCTTCTCTACAAAATCACTTGCTATGTTTTGTCTCTAATCCTTTGCATACCCTGGGAGTTAGTTTCAGGTTTTTTTTTGTTTGTTTGTTTGTTTTATTTTTATTTTTTCAGAATTAAGGTACTAGATAGCAGGTCTAGGATTCAAATTAAATAGATCTGTCTGCTTCATGTTTCATGGACTTAACCACCAAATATATAAGACATCCCTGAAGACTCAGGACCCACTGAAAGTTTCAATAAAATATTCAACTTAAAATGTCACAGTTTAAATGAATGCATCACTTTTCTCTATCGAAAGCACCCTTGTGCATCAATATTGTGGTGTTTTATTATAGTCATGATCATAACCATGACACTCCTGATTTTACCAAATATTTTAAGGACTAAAATAATTTCTCATTGCACAATGATATTACATTAGACAGCAAGAAAAATCTGATTTATTACTTAGTTTGTATGTAGTATATTCATGTTCTCTCAATTTTCTCTCTTCAAACTTTATCATATTTCTAAACATTCTAAACATTACTTTTCTAAAACACCAGATATCTCAGGTGTAGTTAAGACTCATGACTGTATGTGTGTGTACCCATGTATATATGCATTTACACATATATAGGACATGCATATAAGTACATTACATACACATTTATGGACTTATTACACATATATGTGCATGTCATATTTTCTTTAACAAACATCTTAAAAATCAAGAGTATTAAATATTATAAAATAGAAAATCAATATTTTAGCACCATCCTAGACATTAAAATAAAGGAAAATGACACTGGAAAAAATAAAGTTATAATGTAGATGCTATTATCCTGAATTTCAAGTGAATACAACTTGTCTTTATCTACAGATGTCAATGATGTTTCTTTGTTTTTATAGTAAGGCAGAATAATTAACATAGCACTTTTCTGTGCTCTCAGTGAAGGAAATTTTGGTTGAAAATGAATCATCTAATTTTATATTTGGCTTTTACAACCTAGCAGTATTTTAATCCTATCAACAACCTGGTTTTTCTCCTTATAAAAAGAAAGAATAAAAGATCTTAATGCTTCAGAGCAAATGGCTGGAAAGTGATTTGTGTTTTGTTTGCCCTGTGTTCTAAAAATTTGTCATGTAAATGGATAAATAGATCTTTGCCTTCCTCTCTCTCTCTCCTTCTCCCTCTCCATTTCTTTCTTCCATTTCCTTTTGGAATAACCTTGTTGGAAGAGGTCATCAAAAGGATGTGTCTGCTGTTTGACCTCCGAGCTGAACCTGGACAACTGGGGCCTTCTCATCTGATTGCCTCTCGGTGGAATGGCCTCTCTACCCACCATTCCCATAGCTGGAGTATTTCAGGGAACACAGTTCTAATAGATTTATTAATTGGCTGTTGAGGCCATCGGAACAGCATCTGAGACTGTACTCTGTGAAGGCCTTTAAGATCGTGGCCAGCAGGTGTGGAGATAGTCTCATCTTGTGGTTTCCGAAGGCAGCCCTTCAAGCCCAACTGCTTACCAGACCTTCCTTCCACATATCTGGAGTGACTTGCCTCTTACTTAGGTCTTCCCTTACCCTTCCCACATGGCGGTCAGTTTCAGATTTCACCTGGGGAACTGCAAGGTTGCAAACCAAAAAATCCTAACTTGTTTGTTGAGACTCATCACTGCCCACTGCAACTGCCTTGGTTTTGCCGAAGGACACTGGGGGGTTGAATGAGCACACAGGATTTCCACTCCTTCTCAAAATCACAGATACCAGAGCTCTGGAAATTATCATTTTGACTAAAGCTGAATTGATTGAATGCTGGTTTTAGTTTTTAGGTGATTATAGATTATTTGTGATATAGCAAAGACATTGATTTTGTTTTATGTTTAAGACAAATTGGGGGGAGGAGTTTCTAAATGCTGATGAGTCATTTTGCATTATTGTGTTCTAACTTACAAAAATGATTTCATGAAACTCCTTATTGTCAATGGAGATTTGCCCTCCTTCTGCCCCTGGCCTCTGTTTATTTTGGCCAAGAATCAAATGATGCCCCACGCATGGTATCAAATGTATATATTTTTAAAAGATTTATTTATTTATGCATACAAGAACTGGGGTACAGGCCAGAGATGTGGAGTGTGAGAGGATTCACCAGAGACAGAGCTGGGAACAGAACAGGCAGATCTACTGAAACACAATGCTGAGGGAAACAGCAGGTGAGACAGGAGAGGTCTGCTGTGCCATGTGGGTCACCTCCCTGGCCAGGGATCAAACTCATGCTGCAGTGGCTGCAGATGCTTCATAGTGCGGTGCTTAGCCCCTTGCACCACTCCCAAATGTATTTTTGTAATTTGTTTAATGTTGGAGAGCTTTCTTAGGAATGGTTTTGTGCAGAAATATTGGTAAGCTTTGCTAGGAGTCAGGCAAGGCAGGAGGTGAATGCCCTTGGCTTTCTGTCTGAAAAGTCAGAGTCATTTCTGTACATCATAGAAACATTAAAACAACTGACAGTTCCTCTGAAGAAAAAGCCAGGGTTCCTGACAGAGAAGTCTTGCTGTAAAGAATCGAGGTGCAATAGAGAGAGATGAGATGGCTCTTGCAGAACTTTGTGCTATGACTCATCTGCAACCTTTTGCAAAATTTAATGTGGCAAAAGTACTGCGTTATTATGATGTACCATGTGGTATCCCAATTTGTCATCTTCACTTGACATATCTTTTATTGAGGGGTACAAGAAGAAACCCCACATTGGCTGAGGAAATTTTTTCTACTTACAACCCACACGGAGACTTAAAAATATATTCCTAGAATTTGGCATTTACAAGAACATATTTCACTTCAGTAGCTCTGAAAGAAGATAGCTTTTTTACCATTTGAGTGTAAGAATCTAGAATCTGAACATGTCACCACTAGAGGGCCAGTGGCACTTGTCTTAAATTGATTAATGCTGGTGTGAGGGAGGGGCGGAGGGGGAGCAAACAAATTATTGAATTTATACTATATTGGCTGTTTTTTTTTTTTTTTTCTTTAAAAGCTACATTTTGGGGCCTCCCTGGTGGCACAGTGGGTTAAGCAACGCACTATGAAGCAGACCGCAGTCACTGCAGCACGAGTTCGATCCCTGCTGCTGGCCAGGTGGGGGACCCACATGGTGAGGCAGACATCTCCTGTGCCCGCTGCTCCCCTCAGCAGTGTACTTCTGTTGATCTGCCTGTTCTGCTCCCTGCTCTCTGTGGTGAATCCTCTCACCCCACCACCACACCTCTGGCCTGTACCCCAGTGCTTGTATGCATAAATAAATAAATCTTTAAAAAAATAAAAAAAATATAAAAGCTACATTTTGAATTTTCTTCCCTTTATTTTTGTTATTGTTTTGAGACTTCATAACATTATTTTTATATGCACTGAATCAGATCCAAATTAGAATCTTTTCTTTCACAAAGCTTCATTAGAAAACATTACATTCCAGACCCCATCATTTTGCTCTATGGTTATGTAAAACATTTTACAAAATATTTGTTGTTGGCACCTGTGCCAGGTTATGCAGTAGAAAAAGTAAAGACTTGTTTGATGTAACAATGATTGGAGAAAGGTATCACATTGATTTTATGGTAAATAATAGAGTAATTTCCATAGAATGACTTTGTGGATGGGACTGACTTTTAATGAACTTATTTTGATTTGTATAGCACTTGAAGTTTAAAAAAAATGAGTACATCTCAGGCAAAATCGCTGCTAAAGTTATCATTAGAAAATATGTACACAAATTAATTACTATGTTGTCTCTAACTCTAGATAGAATACTGAATATTATAAGACTGGAATTTCTACTCTCATGGACTAGTTCTTGTTAAATACATTGTATGTAGGTAAGATAAATCACGAATCATTTTCTAATACAACATTTGTAACTAACATCAGTTTTTTCTAAAAAGCTTCTGCACAGATGAAATAAACTATCATGAAAATAAAAAGGCACCCTACTGAATAAGAGAAAATATTTGCACACCATAGATATGACAAGATATTGATAATCAAGATTTATAAAGTACTCACACAACTCAACAAAATGAAAAAAAAATTATCCAATGAAGGAAAATGGGCAGAAAAGCTAACTAGACACTTCTCCAAATAGGATATATGAATGTTCAACAGGCACAAGAAAAAATGCTCATCATTACTTATCATCGGGGAAGCCAAAACCGCAAGGAGACACCATCTCATACTTGTAGGGATGGTCTATATCAAAAAGTCCAGGAGGAAGAATTGTTGGTGAGGATGTGGCGAACAAAGACCTTCCTACTACACTATTGGTGGAAATGCAAACTGGTATAGCCCTTTTGGAAAACAGTGTGGAGATTTCTAAAAATATTACCATGTGATACAGCAATTTTATTCCTGGGTATGTAGTCAAAGAATACAAAAACACCAAATTACATGATTATATGCTCCCTATGTTCATTATAGTGTGTACAATAACCTAGTTATAGAAATGACTTGTGTGCCCGAGGAAGATGACTGGATTAAGAAGATGTGGTATATATACACAATGGGACACTATTGTGTGATAAAAATGATGAACCCCTTGCCATTTGTAATATCATGACTGGAGCTGGAGGGTATTATGCTAAGCAAAATAAGTCAGGAGAAAGACAAACACGGTATAATTTTACTGCTATGTGGAATATAAGGAAACAAAGGGTCAATCAAAAACAATTCAACCATGAACACTGGAAATCTGTCTAAAGAATTAAAGTCTCAAGTGATGGAGAACAAAGTGTGAAAGGGGCCCATTGAAGTATAGTGGAAGAATATGGGTACCTTGGTGGTAGGGGTGGTGTGGTCACATGTATCTGAGGCGGTGTGATCCTATGTTGCTGAAACACATGCAGTCACATCTACTTGACAGGCAGGTAAGCAATTGCCTGTGTCTGGATTTCAGGAGGGAAACTAGGCTAGAAAGAAATAATTTGGGAAATTGTATCAGGACAGTATCTGAGACCCATAGGACTTGAAGCGATCACCCATGGAGTCAGTGAACATGGGAAAATAAGCAAGCAAGGACTAAGGGAAGGGGAGACAAAGAATGGTAACCAGAAGTAGTTTCTTAGATTAAGTTCATTTGGGAAAAGGAGGGTAGGCTGAAAAGTCCATTACTTTAAATAAAGTTCTTGGCCCTTGACTGTGAAGATGTCGGAAAGTAAAGATTTATCCTGGACAGTGCAGGCAAAACAAAGCTCAGACCAGAGGTTATCGCGAAATCATAGTGATGATGCTGGTAAAGAAAAAAAAAATGGAAAAAAAAGGGCATGAAATGAGAAGGATTTGGTGGGGAGAACAAACTTTTGGTACCCCTGTCTGGTTCCCAAATCTATCTTAGTTTCTTGTATGCCCTTCCAGAAATATTCAAAGCACAAAGAGATCTATTCTTTTAAAAAAGCTGGACTCCCACTGTACAGTTCTCACATTGTAATTTCTCTTTTTCTTCTTACTCTAGTATATCTTTCATTTTGATGGTGAGATATAGTTATGATTATTTATATATTTCCCTTTTTAATGTGTTACATAAAATAATCAGCCACACTGTTTTCAATGTACACTGTAATACAGTTTTTCATGCTGTGCATCTAGTCCTGGGGCCCAAAAGCAGGGGACATAAGAGTCAAGATTCTTGGAGCAGAAATCCTCTCTTACGTACCCCTTGAGGATTGCTGTTCTACTGGAACATTAGACTCATAATCTCATTCCAGTTGGGACCGTTTATTAAGTCAAAATCAGACTCCCCATAAGTATGCATCAGCAGCAATTGTGTATTCTAGTACTTCATAGAAAACATCTAAGCCTTCATACAGAAAAGATTAAGCACTTAAATTTAGTTCATAAAAACATCTCACTTTTGAATATATGCATTAGGTCATATATCTTTGCCTAATAATCACTATTTATAATTAGATATTGCCCTTTTTAATGAGTTATATAAAATAATTTGTAGTTAAATATGAAGAAAATACTGGCTATTTCTGTGCAATTTTAGTTATTTTAGAATGTTCCAAGACTGTTTTGTGAAATACGATTTTGGTAATCATACTCAAAAGCTCACTCACTGTGGGCCTCATGCAGCCAGAAAAATAAGCTTTGTAATTATGAGGAGTATGGTCTCAAAACCCAGGTGGCTCAAATCCTAGTTACTTAACAATTCTCTCATAAGGAACGTGTTACTTAAAATCATTCTTCCTCAACTGTTTTATTTTTAAAATAGAGATAATAAATATACCTATCATCTATATTTTTTTCATGCATATTTGAGATAATCGTAGAGTCATGTGGAATTTTAATAACTAACACAGAGAGATGCACATGCACTTGACTCAGTTTGCTCTCATAATATCTTGTAAATTTTTGCAGACCAGGGATACAGTCAAGAGGGAGAATGTGTCCATTGGGACCCTTCATGCTACATGTCTATAGTCATCTCCAACTCCCTTCCCAACACCTTCTTCAACTGCTTCCAGTCATGGATCTTTTCTTTATTTATATAGCTTGTCATTTCAAATATAATATTTAAATGAGGTCATGTAGTACTTAATCTTTTTTGATTTTTCTTTTTAAACTGAGCATAATTCTTTGGAGATTGCCCTAAATGGTTGACAGTAAATATATTTTTAAACTTTATTTTTAAAAAAAGTATTAACTATATACATAATGGAATGCTTACTACTCAGCTATATTTAAAAAAAATGACATCTCGCCATTTGTACCAACATGGGTGAGATTGGAAAGGATTAATTTGACAAAGAATTTAAACTGACTTCTATGTCCAAAATTGCTATTAAGACAAAGGTTCCAGGTTTTCAACCACAGATGTTTATTACAGAGTGTAGGACCATTTGAAAAGAAACTAGTAGAGAGGAAACATCATCTGTTATTCTAGAAGTATCTACATAGATTGAAACAATACATATTGTGCCTACTTATTTAATGGTATTGAATAGTTATGATAACAATGTGAAAATAACCAAATTTATTTCAGAGACTACATTTTATTTCATGGAGGTAACACCAGTTTATGGTAGTGCATACGATTTAGAGGTGGGGACGACACCATTCAGCCATATGTTACCACACCACACCTACTAACAAGGAACTGAAAATCTTCACCATAGTCCACTGTGATCCCCACTCCCCACTTGCTCTTCCTCTCTTCCTCCCCATCCAGTAGCCTTAATTCTACAGTGTTATCATAGAAGATGATAAGTTAACTGTAAAGGAAACCAAAGGGTTTTTAATAGCATAAAGAAATTTCTCTGGGGGTTGTTTCTACTGCCATTGGTCAGCTATCCTCACATAAACTTCACATAAGTACATAAATCTTTCTTCTTCTCTCATTTCACTGAGAGTGAACTCACATCCTTATAGAATAAGATTTCTGAAGAGCGTTCTTCAGAGGCCTTAAAGCCTTATTAATATTTCCTCTGTATTCCATGCTTTCATGAACTCTCTCCATCTTCTGAAATTGAAAGCAGATGAGGATTTCTAACTATTATGGAGTCTTTGAGTTTGTCTCTGGGTATGTGCCTGTGTGTATGTCAGTGTCGTTCATTATCAAGGGCAAAGTGACCTTATTGTATATGATAGGTTCTAGAAGGGGTTTAGGAAATGTGGTGAGCAGTTACAATCAGTAGAGAAAAAAAAAAATGAGCACAAATATAGATCAACAAATTCAACCTCTCCTGTTCTCATATTTCTCTTTCCACAATATGTTCTCACAATCTTTTCTCACCAAGGATACATTAGATATATTCATAAGTCTTTCTCAAGCAGTGTTTTCTGGAAATGTTCTTCCTTTCAAGCCCCACAAAGATTTATCTCACTTTGATGGCAAACTGCAGAAGCTTTTCTTCAAAGGTAAAAGGAATTTTCATTTTAATTTCCATCTTGTTTACAACATCTCAGGAAAATTGGATTTGAAACTTTACAGCCTCAGTCTTATGATAGGTGTTGCTTTTTATTTGTTCTATATTCCACCCCTATCATTCCTCCTCAACAATGGCACTTTATAAAGAGTAAATTAAATTGACTCAGTTATTTTTGAGCTATGAGACAGCAGAAAATGATTATTTTTTTTCTCCTTTTAAAAATCGTTCAAAGTTTTATTTGTGCTGGTTTAACTTAAAAGTAGATTAAGATTTCACACTTGGCAATATTATAAGGGGAAAGAAAATCAAGCCAAATTTAAAAAGAACTTACACAATATAAGGCTTAACACATAACAACTGTTTTGTTCTGAAATTTTAATCCAAATTATGTGCATTTCATGTAAAAAGACAGGTGCATGAGAATATTATAATTTTGTTTATTTTTATAAAATAATTGTTGAGTATCTACTCTATAGAAACCAGGAGAAAAAAAAATGGAAATGAGTAACATTTAGTTTCTGCCACCAGAAGAGTCTAAATTTAGAGTATAAGATTGTTACAGTACATATCAGAAGTATAAATCCAATTTTATGGGAGTTCAGAAGAGAAATCCATCCCAGTCAGCGGGCAGTTCCACCAGAACCATCCGGTTCTGGCTGCCATCCTCATCTAGTTTGGACCAATGACATAGTTTCTTGGCTTATTTGTTTTGGTTAAAGTATGCTTGTCTTTGCATTTGAGGGAGTACTGGCTTTTGCTACCAGTTTGGACTGGTTGAGGAAAGACTCTACATGTGGCTGTAGGTACCTGCTGGGCACAGCACAGCATCTGTGGTTCCAAACACAGTGCACAGTGATCATTCCAGCGCAGCTTCACTGTGACGCCTGCAGCTGTCCTTCCTTGCTGCTGTGTCTGTGTCGGCCGTGGTGGCTGAGGCTGTGGGGATATTCCTGTTCTCTTTTTCCCCCATGGAAGAAAGGTCTAGCCAAGAAGCTCCCTCCAGTCAGCAGTCTGGAACACATACACACATGCCTGTCTGGCGGCACCTGGCACTAGTATGCAAGCATGCTTGTGTTCCCACTGCCACTGATGATTTTGGACTCAGCAGCACTTTCAGGGTCCTGGGTTCAGGGGCACAGATGCACTAGCTTGTGTGCTATGGCCTCGGAGGTACAGGAGTATGCACATTCACCACGGAGCTGGGATTCACGGCTCAGAGGCAACCTGCCACGGTTGTCAGGCCCACAGGTCTGAGGACACATTGGCGCACAATCTCAGGGATGACAGGTGACCGTGGTGAATGGGGTTCCAGAGCTGGTGAATCACAACAACGCATCAGGCCCCAGAGAATGGGGTGCTGAGCAGTAGCATTGTGTGCCTGGTGATGGCAGGCCAGTCCTGCCAGCTCTGTCTCAGTCGACTGCACCTGAGATGGAGCACAGTGCGGGGCAGCTTTGGTTCCACACATGAGGAAGTAAAGTGACGTGACTCAGACCCGTGGGCTGAGCAGCTTCAGGTCTGGCGAGGAGGCACAGTGGCAGCTTCTCTACCAGGGCAGGTCCGCAGCATGGACTTTGGGCTTTTGGGTCAGTTAGGTTCAGGGTAAGTGAAGACGGTGGGGTCCTCAATAGTGAAAGTTGCAGATGCCTGCAGTGGGGTGAGAACTGATGGAGCATTCCTGCTCTCCTTCCCCATGGGGAGAAGTCCCTCCAGGAGATCCCGCTGGGGCAGAACTGCTCTGGAGTGGGACATGGAGGACAGCAGGTGACCGCCTCCTATTCTTTACTGTGCAACTATCTGAGGTTTGTGTTCTCCACGGGACTTCTGATATTTCTTCACTCTTGTCTTGAGCTTCCCCAAGCTCAATTTTGTCAATTTCATTTGTTTATTTTGTTGTGTTATTTACGTTGAGAAATCGGGACCTCCTCACTTACCATCTTGCTGGTCTCATAGATTTTAACTCATGTAAATTCCATAATGCCAGGAGTTTGGATTTTCTTATTGACCACTAAATGATTTTTAGCACTTAAGGCAATGCCAGAAACATAATGACAGCTCAATAAAGATTTGTGCACTAATTGAAGCAACAGCACTTGGGTGAGATTATAACAAGTATTAAATATCTCTGAAAATAACCAGGCAATAGACTTCTTCATCCTAACGATAAACACTTTTTTTTTCCCATGGGAAAATGTAATTACAAAATATTTCAGCCTGAAGAGCATAGTGAATTAACCACCAGCTTGGATGACAAACAAAATAGCATATAAGATCATTTTTTGTCATGTATGACATTGGAGAAGTTACTATAATATCTGAGTTTGGGGACAACTAGGTCCTGATTTGGGCAGTGGGCACACTCTCAGCTGGCTTCAATAGCTTTTTAGAAATGGCTAACCATGTGTACATATTGATTTTAGTGGTTGCTGCATTGATTACAATATACATCCCTAACTTTTCAGAGTCTACATAGTGTTAGTATTGTATTGATGCAAAATAGAACAAATCTGCCACCACATAACTCTGTCTATACCAACCTCTGTCCTTATAATTGTCTTATTTCATCTATACGTATTATAAATCCACAAAACAAATTTATATATGTATGCATAACTTCAATTAATTCTATGTACTTTAAAAAATGAAAAAATAATATATTTACTCAGTATTTCCTCTTGCTGATGCTCCTTATTTTTCCATGAAGACACAAGTTTTCCTTTAGTGCAATGTTTCTTCCAACTAAGTCACTTCCTTTATGCATCTCTTACTAGTATTATGAATCTGCTAATGATTAATTTTATAAGCTTGCTTTTATCCAAAAAACATATCTTTATGCTGCTTTCACTCCTTTTGTGGACTGAATGTGTCATTCGAGATTCACACTTTGAAACACCAATCCCCTCTTTGTCTGTATTTAGAATAAAGAGTGGTTAAGATTTTATGAATGGAGTTATAAGGATGATCCTATCTCACAGGATCTGTGTCTCTATCAGAGAATCACCAACGGACTTTGTTCTCTCCCTCCCCAAACATGCAACAAGAAAAGCCCATGTCAGCACATAGCAAACAGGCTTCGGTTTGCAACTCAAGCGGTGGTCCCTCACTAGACACCCACCCTGCTGGCACTTGACCTTGGACTTTCCAGTGCCCAGAACTGAGAGAAAATAATTTTCTGTTATTTAAACCATTCAGTCCGTGGTATTTTGTTATGCTCACGCACGCAGACTAATATAATTCTTAACGGATTTTTTTTATTGAATATGGATTTTTGAATTTTTTTTTACAACACTTTAACTATGTTCTGCTTTTGGGAATAGAGTGATCCAATTCCCTTTTAATGACCTGAGCTAGAACGAATATAAATATATATTGAGAACTATAAGCATACATATATATGTTACTAGAAGAGAGAAGATGTAATCACTTCACTCCTCCCTCTTAGAAGACCAGACCTCTCCTGCTCACCAGCTGCTCCCCTCAGCAGTGTATTTCAGTATCTGCCAGTTCTGCTCCCCACTCTGTCTTTGGTGAATCCTCTCACCCTCCTCCCACATGCCTCTGACCTGTACCCCAGCTCTTGTATGCATCAATAAATAAAAATCTTATTAAAATAAAAAGATGTTTGACTCCCTGGTTAGAGAGCTCTGAGATTTTAAGGCCAAATGGAAAGATAGAATAACCCAGCTGAACCCAGGTTCCCATCATCTCCTTCAAGGTGCTAGGCATTTCAGTAAAACCATCATGTGCCTGCTGACCAGCCCACTCATTAACATGACTCACATCTCCCATTAGCATCATGTGTCACCAAATTATAGGTCTAGCAGAATTCATGCCTGAAAGAGTGATAAAACGGTGGTAGAAGTTTTACCACTAAGGTCTGGGCTACTGTTTTATGTAGCGATTCCTAATAAGACAGATTTTGAAATGTATTAAGGTTAAGAAATGTTATTTATTCATACTTTTAAATGACAGTTCATAATTGTAGATATAATGAAAAACATAAAAACATAAACATTTAAGGAAATGCAGAGTGAGTAAGAGGTTTGGTTTACTGGAAAGTGTTAAGGGCTAGCGTGTGCCTGTGTGGATGAGGACGACTGCTGCAACCTTCTTGGAGATGAGTGGAATAACCATGTTCAGTGTTCATTTTCCTGGCCTTGAATGGGACCTGCTATATTTCAGCAGCGGTCACGCACAAGGAAATACTGTCAAACAGAATGTCTAGGAAGCAGGCGTGTTGATAAGAGGCAGATATTCTTCCACTGGCTCTGTGCAGCTGTACTGCTGAACTTCAGATAACATTCCTGTCAACCATCTTGAGAAGGGCCATGTTGTAACCTCCCAAAAAATTTCAGTAGAATCTAATATCCAATACATATGCAACGAGTTTTTTAGTCTTTAGAATTTGGTTCATGGGATTCACTATGTATCACAGTGCTCCACAGTCTGACAGTTTTGTCTATATTTGTAGGTTACATAGAGAGGGACTCAGCATTGTGACAAAGGAACAAGGACATAGGACTCAGAAGGACTAAACTAATGATTGATTTCCACAATTAACTGAAATTTTTTTAATCTAAAGTTTTCTTAACTGTAAAATAGGAAGAAAACCTGTCTTTAGGGCTAGGGGGCAAGTGAGTTCTACATGCAGGTGTTTAATTGAAAGAAAATAAGGTAACACGCAATTTATTTTCCAATATGCCAAAGCTCTTTAGCCTTTAGTCTTACAGGTAATATGATAGCTGTGCTTTCAGAAAGTCAGTCTAAAGTATAATTGCCCAGTTTAATAAATAGTAATTTTGCAATAATTTCCCTTTGCTACCAAAAGTTCATCTTGATGGCTTTGCTTGCCTTTTTAATTAGAAGAATGTCTTTTAAAGTGAGGGAAAGCATTTTGTTTCTGAAAATAAAAACCTTGGTTCCCTGAAAGCTATTCAATGGTTTGAAAAATACATTTAAATGTTCACAAAGTAAAATACTAAGAATCAAATGCTATGGCACTTCATTAAGATACTTTAAAATCAAGCTCATAGAATCACAGTTAGTTTACAGCTAATTTTTGCATTAATTTTTTAATATGAATTTTTAGATTCTAAGGGGCAGAAAAATTTATAGCACAGGGAAATGTTTGTTCATTATCATTTTTAACAGAAAGTTTAGGTTATTTACTATAAGCTACATAATATAAAGTTTTTGGTTTACTGACAGCATAACATAAAAAGCTTGTGTAATAATTTCACCAGGCTCACAATGGTTAAAGTTATAAATTTCACTTTCTTAAAATATTGTATTTTTAAAGTGAGGTCTATAGTGAAAGTTTACAATGATTTAACTTAAAATATCAATGACTTTTTCTAATTATTGGAAAGATAACTTATTTTAAAGCAAAACTTCAAGAGTATATTCACTGTATTTTTTAATGTCTTTCAGTAGTTGATATTAATATATGATCATAGTGTTCTAATGACAAACACATAATTTATCAAAAATGTATCTTATGTCCACTAAGCATAAGGGCATAATTATACTTAAGTAAATTTTACAAGCAAAAAATGTGTTCCTAAAATCAAAGGTAATAATTACAATTGTTGGAAATTATATTAAAATTCTTGAGAGAGGTAAAAATGAAATGTAAATCAAGCTGTTTAATACTAAAGTTAATCAAAAGACAATTTTTAAAAATGCTTCAGAATTTCAGATAACATTTATAAAATGATCAAATCAGTTTGAAAATGTCCTTACTAGTATTTGTCTTTTATAAGTCTGCAGGAACAGGGTACTCTGAACATATCATAGTTAAGTCATTCTAAAAATATTTGTATTGAGGATTTTACACATTTTGCTCATTTATTGTACATGCTTATGGAATGTTGGTGTTCCTTGTGCAAGAATGGTTAAGGGACAGAGTTCTAAAGGGGTTGAATTAGAAGTAATCCAGGAGTTAAAGTTGGGACAAAAAGTAACTTGAAACTTTAGGGAAAGAGTCATTTCCATAAATAAGTTATCTCTGATATGGTGTCAAGTTCAATTCCTGTGATGAAACAGATGGTTTCCCCATCTTGCCACATTCTTCTTCCTTCTTATTTCTTTTTAGCTCCAAGAATGTGTTTGATTTGTAGAGAATCTAGTGGCAAAGAATTTATACAAAACTGCTTGCAGTACTTTAGTTGCTAAAAGTTCTGATAGGGACCATTTGGTAGAAAGAAATCAATCTTTGAGAAATCTTGGTTTTTCTCACAAACTTCTTTGGACTGTGTAAAATATTCAAAAAGAGCAAGGAAGACAAATATAGATGGCAGATACCATAATACACTTCATATTTTATTTCAACTTAAATCTGTAGTCTGATATGAGAATGTTCTATCCTAAACTCCCTCCTGAACCTAAAATATTATCATACCAAGATTGAAAACAGAGAATATTAGACTGATGTCTTAAAATTATTATTTTCATATACACAACTTAGGATAATTTAAAATTGATAATATAGTTTCTGTTATGACTAAACTTGTTTTAAAAAGTTAATTTATAAAAATGTTTTGAGACCTCCCTGGTGGCGTGGGGTTAAAGTCTCGACACTAAGATATCACCAGTCACTGCAGCACGAGTTTGATCCCGGCCAGGGAGCTACCCATATATGCACAGCAAACCTGTCTTCCCCACTGCTCCCCTCAGCAGTATATTTCAGTAGATCTGCCTGGTCTGCTCCCCACTCTGTCTTGTAAATCTTCTCACCCCCACCTCTGACCCTACACCCCAGCTCTTGTATGCATAAATAATCTTTTAAAAAAAAATAAAGAGGGAATTCCTTCTAAAACCCTACTGCCCTGTCCTTTTGAACTGGATATTTGTAATCAGTGGGCTTTTTTAAACCTTAGTCTCTTCTCAGATTATTCCCTTCACATCTGTATTTTTATTGAAACAGAGCTGTCCCCTGAGGAAACTGCTTCTCTTCAAATGGAATCACTGCTGTTTTTCTTTTCTCTCATACCATCTTCCTTAGGGTTAGGAGGGGAAGTGGACATTTTTCTTGCTCTACACTGACAGTTTCCAAACATAACAACCTCTTCCTCCTGCAGACTTTACTCATCTGAAACATGTGTGATCAGGTTCTATCACCCACTCCCGCATCTCACTGCTTCATCCACCAATCTATTATCAAGCTCTCCATTCATTCAAAGTTTAAGCTCTGACCTACTTGGTCAAGGTCCTCAGTATAACTATATTTGTTTTCATCAAGATCTCTAGTTCCATTAATCTGCTACTTTCCTATTCAAAAGACATGGCATTTCAATTTATTAAGTCATCCAAATTACTTTCAGTAAAGATACAGAAGGATTTGAATTTTTAGCTCATCTAAACCAAACATTTCATCACTTAAATGAAGTGTTAACATTTAACAAATGAGAAATGAGATTATTTTACTAACTGGGGTATGCTTCATAGGACCAAATATTACCAAATCAGAAAAAAAAATCATTAACTTGACATATGGTATATTATGCCTGTGGTTATAAAAATTATACTGATTTGATGTCAGTTCAAACATTGGGTTTGATCTTAGATCCATAGGTAGCTAAATGATGTAATTTATGTCAGCAGTGTTATTTTCTCCTTTTTAAAGTGAGAATCATTGTATACATTGAATACTCCTCAGAAGTGCTGCAAGATTAAAAATGAGACCATAGATATAGAAGTCACTGTCAAACATTAAAGTATCACATGGATTGATTTTCTTACATATATTAACTTTGTTATATTGAGGGGGATACAAGTATTATGAATTATCCAAAGGAAGTGACTTTCTAGCATATTTATTCTCTAAACCCATTCACCAACACGTCCCTTGAGTTGAATTTCTTTAAAATGAAGAAATGCCATTATGTTTTTTTGTAAATCCTGAGTGCCATTGTTATCTCCACTGTACCTTGGTCTTCTCTATTCAGTTTAAGTAGAAAAAAATAGAAGAGGTAGGAATCTTTAACTTCCCATTTATTTCTTTTTTATTGTGGAAGAAAAAAAAAACTTGAATTAAAAAAAGGGCAAATTCTGTGATTGAAAAATAAGAGGAAAGTTCTAAGACTATTCTTGGCACCAACAAGTCAGAGAAGGAGAGAAATGAAAAGAAAATAAGCACAGGCTGCCTCCCATGTCTATCGTGATGCATTCATGGTGAAGATAAGGAGTGAGGCCTAACTGGGAGTCACCATAAGAAGCTACATTAGCAAAAAGTTCAGGATGCCACATAACCACACTCTTGAATTCTTTTGAGTCTTTAGAGCAAACGAACCTCTGCTTGAACAGATGTCTTCTTATAGTGCACTGTTTTTGTATGTGCAGAACATTTTTCTTTTATGAAAGCGTTTCTGAATGCTTTGAAGGTCACTTACATGGTGGGGGAATGGGAGGAGTCTCAGTCATCAATGGAACTTAGGAAAGTGTGCAGAGAAAGTAGGCCAAGCCCAGCTGTTTTGATTCTTTACTAGGTTTAGAGCCTGTCATAGGAGGTCTAACAGGAGACTTTATTTTGTTTAGTTATTTATTTTATTTTATTTTTTTGCTTAACATTGCATGGAAATATATGTTTCTGTTGTGTGTGATTGAGAATCAACAGGCACATACACTCATTAAGTTTACCACTAAAAGTGCAATTCTATTCTCCCCCATTCCATTTTACCCATCCTTTTCCCCTCTTCCCTTCTGTTAACCACTAATTGGTCTTATAGTCCAAAAGTTTATTTTTGTTTTATTTAGTTCATCTGTTTGTTTTCTCTCTATATAACATATGAGTGAAATCATATGGTGTTTGTCTTTCTCCATCTGGCTTATTTCACTAATCATAATTCTCTCCAGGTCCATCCATGTTATTGCAAATGAGAGGGTTTTATCTTTTGTTGTCGATGGGTAGTATTCTGTTGTGTATATATACTACATCTTCTTTACTCATTCATTAGTTGATAGGCTCTTTGGTTGTTTCCAGTCTTGGTTATTATAACAGTATCATGATGAACATGGAGTGCTTATATCTCTTAGAATTAGTGTTATTGTAATTTTGAGGTAAATACTCAGAAGTGGGATAACTGGATCATATGGAGTTCCTGTTTTTAATTTTTGAAGAATATTCATATTGCTCTCCATAATTACTATATTATTTACATTATCACCAACAGTTTATAAATGTTCCCTTCTCTTCACATCTTCTTTAACATTTGTTTCTTGTCTTCTGGATAATAGTTATTCTCAAGGTGTAAGGAAATATTTCAGTGTTGCTTTGATTTGCATTTCTTTAATTAAAAGAGACAAACATTTTTCCACATATTTCCATATGACTATCTGTATGTCTTCTTTTTGAAAACTTTCTACTCAGATCCTCTGTTCATTTTATAATAAGGTTTAGCTTTTTAATTGTTGAGTTTTGATTCCTTTGTATATTTTATGTTATGCCCTTGTCAGGTATATAACATGCAAATATCTTCTATTCAGTAGAATGTCTTTAAATTTTAACTGAAATCTATTTTACTATACAGAAGCTATTTATCTTGACATAGTCCCATTTGCTTATTTTTGCTTTGATTTCTATTGCCTTTTGGGTAGAGTCTCCAAACATCTCTCTAAAGCTGCTATCAAGAAGCATATCACCTATATTTTCTTTATAGTTTCAGGTCTTATATCCATATCTTTATTCATTTTGAATTAATGTTTGTGTATAGTGTTAGACTAATTTCATTATTTTAACAAATTCCAGGCGCATAGACAAAGATGAGTTTCAGAGATCTAAGACAGATGTAAGAAATATTGACATGTCAGTTTTGCAAAGTAATGTTTCTAATTAGAGATGACTACCATATAGGTAAATACCAATCCCAGTGGTGATATTCTAACCTGTCTACCTCTTGACAGATCACTCAAGTTCATAGCCACTAACTTGGATCCAGACCATTCGGATCCACATTACACATCTTGTGCATATTAGATACTATATGTCACTCATTGAATCGACCTCTCTTTCCCTTCTCATTTGCCCTACCTACAAGAATAGGTACCTTGACTGATCATTTATGTAAGTAGTATTTATCTGAGATCCCATTAACATTCATTCTATTTAGCATCTGCTAAACTTGTTGCAAGTATGTAATAGTTACCAATCATGATTTGAGCAAGTTCCATGAAGGTAAGGAAAAAGCCTATATTTTTAGCTGTATGATCCCCACCAGGAACATATTAAAGAACGAATGATTAATTGAATGAATAAGTAAATGAACCAGGCTTATAGGAGACATTTCTGATTACCTTTTAAATAGACATATTGATATAAGTGATGGATTTAATATCTTTTGTATATTATTATATATACATATATCAGGAACATTCTTGATTAATTAGGATTTTATGGCCTAACCTGGGAACACAACTAACAAGTAAGGCATCATCATTATAGAGAAATGTGTTCCTAAAAAATCGGTCTGGGAATGATAGAACCCAAGCCATCTGTACGTTGAGCACTCTCTTTAAATTTATTTATTGAGTCATTTTTTTCCCATCTCAAAATTTTTGCCTCACAGGATGTGTCTTAACATGTTGCTTTGAGCTTTTTCTTTCCTTTTGTTACTTTTCTCCTTTAGAAATGAATCCTCCTAAGGCCTTGGCCACGTGTCAATGCTGTATTCACAAGGATTAAGGATCAGCAGGACTGCTGTGCAGCAATTCAGAAACTGAGTACATCCTGCGGATTGGCAGCACATAGCCTGCTATTGTGCAGGAGGCGCCGGGTTCCAGTAAAGGCATGTTAAATTTAGCAGCTGTCTTGTATTTGTCACTGGGGATGGGGTGGAGGCGGCTGGCTGTAATCTAGATCCATTTAGGAGTTTTACTTGAAAGTTTAAAGGATTTATCTAAAAGGAAGCATGTTTCACATATTCTTATTTTCTTAAATTCAAGCAACTTTGTTATGAAAACAAAAGCACTCATATGCATATACTGCCCAGTTTCTATTCTTTATGACTGACATCTCCTTTGCTATAGGATTCTACTTAATTCTGTAAGCTTAAACAAGCTATGGAGGTGATCAGTTTGTTTTTTTAATTCATTATTTTAGATAAGTTTATAATAAAGAAATAAATCATTTTGGAAGGAAATGGAAGAAGGCAATGAAGAAAACAAATTGGACCATTTGTTGTGATGACATGCAGAAGGTTGTGTTTTTTTTTTCTTAATAGACTTTCATGCAAGTGGGTGAATACAGCTAAACTCCTTTATTTCATATTTCTTCTTCATCCCACCCATAACCTAACCATGCAAACGATGACAGAATCAAGGAAATTTCAAGATGGAAGTAGCTTTGGAAACAATGTAGATCAAGTTCTCTAACAAAAGAAAATTGAAGTACAAAGAAATGATGAACAAATTAGAAAAAGATACTGATAGTATAAGTGAGAATAAGACAATTGTCTTTCAGTCTATTGCTTACTTTACTGCTTTATGATAATTTCTCACCACAGAGATGTAATATAAAACCCTATTCTATATCCAGGCCTGAAAATTGGATTTCTTATATTCTGAAGCTAGAGAGGCACAGGGAGTACTTTCAAAATTTCCAGAACTTTTCAAGGTGATAGAAAGAGATGCTAACCCTAAGCATCATCCTCTTAGTGTTCAAGTCCTTGGAGTCAACCCTATAAACAGAGTGAGGAAGGATGAATGTGAAACTGAAGAGACATGAATCCATAACCCTAGCAACAGCCCAAGGATTAGACTGTGTTCTGTTCTGTGTACAACAGTTGAAAAGGTGATTTACAAAGCAATTTGGAAAATTCAGTCTGTTGCTTCAGTCACACCATTAGATCCTTTAGTGGGAATTGAGCAGGCATTCTGAGGAAGCATAATGTGAATGACCAGTCTCTGCCTGTGTGGAAGAATGAATGGTGGAGCAGTTAATGCCCTCCAAACATTTAAACATCACCAATCTATTTTATCAACTAATAAAAGTCATTATGCATTATAAGCTCCTCTTTTAAAACACATCTGTTCTGAAAAAACTATTTTCATAGATTGACTATTTCACTCTTTGGGAAGATTTATTATGCCACATAATCTACCTTAAATGAGACAAAATATTCAGAGTTCAAAGAAATGTAAAAAGCATGTGTTAATTATGAAGCCCAGGGGATCCAAAGATGAATAAGGCACATCTCTTGTCTTAATGAGACATAGCTTTCTCATCTCATCTGTAGTATTTGAAATTTTATTTATTTTAGGTTTTCTTTAAATCAGCTCATTTTTTAAAACAGTTTAATCCTAAGCAATGATCCTGCAAGTCATGTATTTCAAATGCATATTATAGTTTTCTGATCATCCATTAGTGCAAAATTCATACATCATTAGCATAAAATTGAATGTTTTTTGATGTCTCATCTGAAGTCACTCACATATCACCTGTGTTAAACAAATAATGTTTAGGGAAATATGCTCTTGAGGTACAAAGCCAAGGACCAAACATTATGTTCTTCCTATCCCATAACAAAATTGAAAAGAAGTCAATGGTTGCCTCAATAAAGTTTAAAAATTTTAAGAAGTGTGGGGAAGAAACCCAATTGATACAGTAGCATCATTTAGAGGACCTAAACAAAATGTTAGTACATCAATAATATACATCCAATATAAGAAGTCGATTCAGAAAGTAGTAAATGAAAAAATGTATATTTTAGACTCAATGAGATTCTATGATAGAAATAGGCATGGACCAGATATAGTAATATCACAAAAGAGGAATAATTTATTTCCAAAACTAGTATTTTGATTTTAAGGAGAATTAGAAAAGGAAGAGTAATTTTGAAGTTGGGGATTTGCCATACAGGAAGATCCTAGAGATACCTTGTCCTGGTGACTGAAAATGTAAGAAAGCAGATAAAGTATAAAAGGTACATAGATGATTCCAGAACGTTGGGAAGGTGAAAAGTACATTTTCAAGGACCCTGTAGTCCTAGATGCTGTCGTACTGTTGTGTGCTGTCGTACTGTTGTGTGCTGTCACTACTACCATTCATTCAACTTGCAGAATTGCTGGTAGTATTCTGATTTATTCAACAAAGAAGCAGGGAACTTCAATTACTTTTTCAGAAAAGAAAAAAAAATGTTTTTTCTTGCTTTTACAATGAGTTTTATTTTTGTAGTTGATTTCATGCTTTTCTAATGGTTAAAGTATGTATGTCTATGGTATCAAAGTTAAATAAAACAGTGAGATATAAATATAGTTCCAGCTTATGATATAGCTAAGGAAAGTCTAGAGCTCACCCGTCACCACTGAAATTCTACACCTGATCAAACCCTTGTCTAAATTACCTTGTCACCCATCCAATAGGAAGTCTTTGTTGCTCTGATTTGGTTTTCCTTTTGCATTTTTAGAGTTTCCATTGATAAAGTATAATTTAGGTGGTGAAAACCAGAAAAATCCCAATGTGTTTTTCCTAGTTGGAAATTGTAATAGCCTTTAAATTGGAGGGAATTAGAAAAGTCAAACAGCTTTATAGTTAATTTTTGAGTAAAAGCTGGACCATAGCTAAATAAATTGGAAATTCAAAGACTATAGCTAAAAGGACAAATTCTTAATTAGATGTAAACTTGAGCAACACCATTATATGTTAAGTTCTAAAGTCTAATAAATTTATTTAAAGATCTAATTTATTTTATAGAATTCAATTTGGGGTAATTTTTACTTCCATTTAGGAAAATACTTAGCAATCAATTTGAAAGAAAAATTTAAAGTGCTAAAATTCAGTATCCGTGTATACTGTGATGTTAAAATATATATCCTTCTGACTTTCAAGAGCTTTATGAGCTACCTCTCATTCATGTTATTCTGTCCAGTAAAGTGCAAATTACATGATTCTTAAAAGATAATTAAAAGCATTTACTAATTTGATACTTGCCTTAATTGGCAGCAACTGATTGTTAATTTTGGCTGCCTCCTATCGTAATAATCCATATTAAACCATCTAGAGTATGACTTGACTTGATTGCAAGAAGGTCATCAAAGATATATTGATACAATAATTAGAATCTCAAAGAATAAATAAAATAACAAGTGAAATGTAATCAAATAGAAACTTTTTCTTACAAAAATAATTCAGAATAATCTTACATATTCAGTATAACAACAAACTGTAGGAAGGCATTTGAGGTCATTTGGCTTAGAAAGGTAAATCTAAGATGGAAACACTTAAATTATAAGAGAAATAATTAAAAGAACATTTGGGCCTCAACAACCTTAAGTATAAATATAAATGATCAAGAGTATATTGCTCTTACTTTTTTAATCTATGTAGTGCCAAAGATATTCTTTAGTTAGTCTTTGATCAAGTTGTAGTCCATCTTTATTATACATGTGAATGGAGTTATTTGACTCTCTTTGATTAAGGAAATGCCATTGATTTTGTTAATTTTACACTATTATGATTGTGACTCCTCCCCATGTATTCACGCTCACTGATGAATCTTCTTCTTTTTCAGTTTTGACCTATTTTTCCTCTTCCTCATTCATGGCATAAAATAAAGTATTATATCTATTATGTGTAATGATATCACGGTGTCTGACTGTCTCTCATATGCAAAAGTCAATATAACGGACTTCAATAAGACTTGAAAGCAAAAAGAAGTTGAAAGCGAGGAGTAGTCAGATGGATTTGCATGCATGGCAGTTTCACTTATCCCCACTAATTTTCAGTGCAAGGAGAATATGCAACTCAGTTAACTGTATTATGAATATTCATGTTGGATAGTCTGTATTTAGAATCCAAAGAACTATGTGCATATTTTCACATAATGTTACATTAGCATATGTTTGTTTATATAATTTTGTTTTCCTTTGAATAAAAATAAATAAGTGAATACATTACAATATTGGCAAGATGGGAATAGTAACGGGGTTTTAGCTGAGAGCCTATAGTTCTTAAAACTGATTAGTGATCAGATAGTCCAAAAAATAAGATCTCCCATTTGTACACCAGGAGAATAACTACAGAACATTAGTTCTTTCTCTGCTCTAGCTACCTCTTCACAGCATTAGTGACATAGCTCCAAAATTCTCATGAACATATTTTCCAATCAGCAAAACTGCCTTTAGGTTATCAGAATCTTACTATCTTTGCCTGTTAAGGCGCAGGGTCAAAATAGGACTATCTCAATAGGCATATACACAGCTAGCAGGTAACAAGAGTTTATGAAATAATGAAGAGAATTAATACATTTGTGTCTGACACATTTACAATCTTAATCTGTGGACACCGTATTTCAGATTTAAAGAAAATGCATACTTTTGATTCATATAAACATTATTTCCATCTAAGAAGTTCCATAAGTTAGCTTGATTAGAATGTCCACATTACTAAGAGAAAGTAACTATCCAGGGGCATTCATCAGAAAATAATATACACTTAAGGATCAGGACCTTGGAAATCAGGGGGAAAGTGCTGATGCAGAAAGATATAACTGTATACAGGGATTTATTTCTTATGTATAGCGTTCCTTCCATTCCTTTTCCTTTTATTTGTCATCAATTTTTTGCCCTGTGTTTTTCTTTTTTTCACCATCTTCAATTTATCCATATAAATCACTAGAAGAAATCTAACTTCTAACTCCAAACTTAACCAAAGAAAACTAGTTTCCCTCATACACATTTTTAATCCTCAACAATACTAACATATGTACATGTGTCATATGCACAAACACACACATAGTTGATAAACTTTGTACTTTTAAGAGATTAAAAACAAAACAGAACAAAGATGCAGAGGAAGTCAGTCAAGAGAGCCAAGAAAAGTTTGTCTAAAACCATGAAAGGTCTCTAGACTTATTGGAAATCTTTATGAGTTTCCATGCAGACTCTCGTATAGCTGGATGAATTATGGGTTACATAATGCAACTAGGCTCACTATATTTTAAATGCAGCATTCCTAGTTAAAGAAATGGTCCATGCATAAGTTTGCTTTTGGAAGATTGAGCAAATTGGTTTTAACCAAAAAGCTTCCTCAATATCTGGATGGAGTATAAATTCTTGTTGTTTTGTTCAACTCTAGGGATAAACTACATAATACTCAGATTAAATAGCCAACAATATGGGCATTCTGGGCAATTAAGTGACTCAGATTTAAAATAGAATTTAAAAAATGAATTAATTAGTGATAAACTAACAACAAGTTTGTAATATGTATATGGTTATGACTTTAAAACATTGATACATGAAAGTAAATAACAAGTAATTAAATTAAAAGATAACATAATTATGGGTTAGAATAACTGAGCTTAGCTGTCAATTCCATTCAAACTGATCTTCAAATCCCAATAAAAATCCCAGAAGCTTTTGGTAGAAATTATCGTACTCTACCTAAAATGTGTATGACAAAGCAAAGAACCTAGAATATTCAAATGATTTTTAGAAAAATATGAGAGGATTCATACTATTTGATTTTAAAATAGATTACAAAGTTCCTATAATGGTATCAATATGACTGTAGTGTCATAAAGTTCAAAAAAACGAAGAGAGCACCCAGAAATAAATCCCCACACAGAATGGTCAATTGATGTTAAAGTAATTGAGAGAGCATAGTCTTTAAAAAAGAAATAATTCCTGAAAAATTGGATATTTTTATGCCTCACTCCCTGGCAAATTGGAATGTACCTTAGATCTAAAATCTAATAGAAGAAAAGATAAGAGAAATTTCTAGTGATACTGGGTGGGTGAAGTCAGAACTTCTTATATAGCATATAAGAACCAAGAACTACAAATAAAATTAAAACCCACTTAATTTCAGAAAAAAACAAAACAAACAAAAAAAAAACACTTCTACTCTCAGACAGGGTTAAGAATACAAAAGTTATGACATATGCTAAGAGAAAATATTTGCAAAATATTTTCAATAGAGGATTTGAATTAGAATACATAAAGACTCTCAAAACCTGTACTCACAAATATCCCAATTTAAATGCACAAAATTTTGAAAAGTCACTTCATCAAAGGTGGAGAAAATGATATCATATAAGAGTATTAAAAATGCCCAATATCAGTAATCATTAGGGGAAAGCAAATTAAAACCAAAGTTCACTACATATCTACTGGGATAAAAAATGTTAAAAAAATTTCTAAAGAGACATCAAAATAGTGAATTTTAATGTAGTACTTTAAAACAAAACAAAAGCAATGACTCAGAGAATGAAAAAAAGAATGTGAATCACTTTGAAAGTAAATCCATAAGAGAGACAACTTTAAATTTCTCTTCTCTAACCCAACACATTCATAAAGACTACCAAAAATATATAAAACTGCAGCCAGGTTGGGAATTGGAGGTGATTCCAAGGTGGTAGAACAGCACAAGGTCTAGTTCAATCTTAAACAAACTTCATTTGGAGGGCTGTGTTTTTGGATTGAATTCTAGAGCAATTCATGGAAAACTAATGGAACAAAAAGGCTCCTTGCCTTGGAACTCACCCAGTCAGGTCTGCCATTTCTCTGATCTTGACACCCTGTATTAAAATGAAATATAGAAAGGGAGTAATGAGAACAAGGAAATGAGAGAACTGCCTGCTGTTCTTCATATTCATTATATAAATCGGTTAAGTTTTCTTAGCATTTTTCCTAGGTATGAATTTTATCTTACCTATAAAAGCAAGTTGCTAGAACCCAACTCATAGAGTTGTCTAATAAGTGATACAAAGTACCTGGAAGCATTTTACATGTTTCACATCCCTATTCTAATACCATTTAGAGCAGCAGTCTGCGACCTGCCTTACACGGACCTGGAATCATTCTGTTGTGTTCCATATTAGTAAGAGCAGATTATTGTGACTATTTTCAATAGTTTTAAGATGATGAAAAGAATCCGGTGAATAATAATGAGTCAAGGGATGGTAAAGAGGCACTCTGAAAAAAAAAAAAAAAGGTTAAAGTAGTGGGAGGGAGTTAATCTGAAAGAAACAAAAGTGATTGGAGTTTGTTCCATTGCTGTTTTCATGTGGAGATTGAGGTCAGTTAGTCATCAGCAGAATCATTAACAAAATGTAATAGGCACACAATTATAAATTAGAGAAACACAGTAGAATTTGAGGAAACATAGAAACTTCTCAACTGCAAGAGGATATATGTTATATATCCAGTTACATATTGGAAGAGACTTCAAGACGAAGGTTTCTTTGTCTTGAAGTAAGTTAGAGAAAACATTCGGGCTAAGACACTTGGTGAGATGGTGTCCACTCGACATTTTTGACAGTGAGCACAGATATTGTGTTAATTTTCAAAGGAAAACTACATAGGAATCTGAGAGCTCAAACTTGGCCCCATTTTCAAAGTTGTATCTTCTGATGTGGTCCATTAAGTACTTTGCTGAAATCATTCTATTCTTTTGTCAAAAATAGTTGTGAATGCAAAGTAGTATATACATATGTTGGTTCTCAATGATAAACACCTTAAATTTATATGTTATAATGAAATATCAATTCAATAATAAATAAATAAAATGGGCAAGATAGCATATATCTAGATGCATGATATAAACAATACAGTTGCCTGAGAATTTCAAAATCTAGATTTACTGAGGTGATTTTATATACAATAAAGATTGAGAAGCACTGTATTAAATGCATGGCCTAATAATCTGAGTCACTGTTCAATTCTTGTAAAACTGTATCTGTGCTTAATATGCTTTGTATTTCTCAGATATGAATTTCCTGGTTTGGTTAGCCTCCATAATAGTTTAATTGCTAATTGTTATTTTTAATCATCTTTTGATCAATCAATAAGGTTTACTTATTTGTCATTTGGTTATTTACCAAGTTTTAAGGGATTAACAAATACCCCCCCCATCCTAGGTATAAATACACTTGTCCATACATATCATATCTCATTGACTGGTCTATAGGTAGGGGAGAGAACAGCATGAGTAAAAATAAATATTTAATAACTGTATAATAAAATTATTAAGAGGACATACAGTTTATTTTTAAAGCAAGACTATAGTCAGGCTAAACATGATTTTTAAGGTAGTGAAAATGTTCTATAATGGTGAATACATGTCATTATACATTTGTTATAATCCATAAAATGGGTTAATGATGTTCTCAATAAATATTTGTTAATTGAGAAGCACTTCTTTAAATTAATGATATGTCTCCATAAAGAAATGAGATATTTTATCATAATTTAATCATTGGAGACTTTTATTTTAGAAAAAGTTATACCTTCAGAATGTTTTTATATCATTCAGTATATTATTGACATTAAAATATTTTGACATGTCTCCAGGGATTTAAATATAATTTGGATGTATAGTAAGCAAAATTAGCTGCTACTTCATTTTAACAAGACTATACTAACAGGTTTTTGTTCTTCCTGACTGAATATACTGATTTGAAATGCTTTAGTATATTTGTTCTTCTCTTAGGCTTATTTTATCCTTAAATTTTCTAACATTTGAGAAGCTTATACAAATATCACTGGCATTTACTTAGAGATTCGCTAGAATTCCTAGAAATATTCTCTGAATTTTTATTTCACATTAGAAGTATAAGCTGCAGTGAAAAAAAAATGACCCAGTGTTTACAAAATTAAAACAATCCTATAAGTATATTTTCAAATCTTAAGTTTCCTAATTTGTTAGAGAATGAAAATATTCACAAAACAGGAATATTTCTTTTTCTGATTTGTTTTCCTGCCTCGGTATTCCTTTTCTAAGCAATATGACTGAGAACAAGAAACACAAGCTATAAAGTAAGAGTTCACCAATTTTGATCGTTACACCTTTCAAGTGTGATATTGAACAATAACTCCGAGTTCCAGTACATAAATCACAAATAGACCCAACTCACATATTTGTAAAGCTTAGATGAGTTAAGGTATACAAAATGCTCTTTAAATTTCCAAGTGATAATGAAATAGAATTTATTACTACTAAGTAGCCAAGAAGACATGAACATAGAAGAAGAATGCTTACTAATGTCCCAGTATGTTCTTTAATAAATTAGGATTCTGGATTGTAATAATTTCCACTTTTACCATTACTTTACTAGTTTCTTTGAATCATTTCTATGATAAACACAAGAAACCTGAAAATTAAAAAAAAAAAACTTTCTTTCACAGCAATGAAAATTTATGAATGAAAATTTTAGTACAGGCATGTAATAAAAAAATTTCAAGTCTAATGTCAGATTGTCTCATTAAATCTGTAACTAATAATTATAACCAAATCTTGATCATTAGCAAATATAACCTCTTCCCAAATTAATTCTGAGGGTAATGACTAAAAAAAGAGTATTATTAAACTGAGCCATTATGTAGGGTTCATTTCAAGATGCAATAATTTTTTTAGGTACAATAGTAATTTTTCTTGAAATTCAAAGAATTTTTTATGGACATGTGTTATTTGTAGTAATAAATGTGTACCAAGGATACTGAAATTTTAAAACGATTATGAATTAAGAAAATTATTTCTTTTCTAACAGTAATAACTAAAGACAATGATTCCACTTGAATTAAACATCCAATGGCTTTTGTAGTTGGGTGGGTGGATACTTCCTTAAAGAGAAAATAACTCATCTGTTTTTATCTATAATAACCATGTAATCTTTATAACTAATGGTCTTCTTATCAACCTATTATTTACTCATAAGTAATAATTTTATAATATGAATTATACAAGTCAGTTACCTGGTGTCAAATTATATATATAGCAGCAGTGGATAAAAATACTGGCTTGCAAACAAATCCATGGGTACAAGTTCTTGAAAAAGCTACAATTAAAACTAAATCTTAAGTGTCAGAAAAACTAATGTGAATAATAATTACTAAAATAGAAAGGCTCTATGATGTTATCAAATTACTTTGGCAACTGATATTCTTTTTGATTTATGATGAAAGTCTGAAATGCCCAAAGAATCAAGTAAAGAGCTACATAATGTGGAAACTTATTTTTCAATTAAATGAACTAATTCACTAATGTGATAATGGCTCATAAATTTCTTTGCCTGCATTCTCAAATCAAAATGTCAGTATTTGTATAAACAATTGAGACAGTTCTTTGAACAGTGTTTGTATAAAAAAGTGAGAGAATTTTTGAGCAAGTTTCTGTAGAGGATTAAAATAAAACAAAATCATTGCCTAACTTCATATGGGACAATTGATGAATAAACAAGTCAAATAACAAAAAAATCAGATGCTACAATAACAATGACTACACCTGTCTTTTTCCTCACACAAAAAGTTTATTCTATAGTTAGGATCAGCAACAACATTTTTCCAGGGGAATCTACAAAATAATTTTTTTCTTCTTCTAAACACTATTTTGTTTTTGTTTTGGGTTCAGTTTTGCTTTTTACTAACCCAAACCACCTTTGCTTATTCCTTATTTGTCTCCCTCCTAATCCTTTCCATCCTTTCCCCTTATTCCCTCTGGTTACCATTGTCTTGCTGAGGGTATATTTTTATTCCTTCCGATAATAAAAAAAAGTATTTTTTGATATGTATATTCTGCAGATGAGTAGAACCATCTGAAATCTGCCTTTCACTTATGAGAGATTTATATTTAATATAATAACCTCAAGATCCATTCATTTGTCTCAAGCACCACCATTTAATTTTTTCTACATAACTGTGTAATTAATATTCCACAGAATATATTTTTCAGTTTTTTTATCCATTTTTCTGTTGAAGGACAATTGGGTTGGTTGTATGATTTGACAATTGTAAATAGTGCTGCTATATATATAGGTGAGATAGATCTTTTTATATTAGAGTTTTCTTGTTATATGGATAAATACCTAAGAGTGGTATTGTTGAGTCATACAGAATTTCCATTTTCATTTCCTTGAGAAATCTCCATTTTTTTCACAGGGACTCTACTAGCTTATATTCCCACAAACAGTAGATGAGACTTTCTTTTTCTCTGCAACTTCGCCAACAAGTATTAATTCTTTTGTATACAGACCATTCTTACAGGGTGAGGTGATATCTAAGTGTAGTTTTAATTTGTATTTTTATTTGCTTAACATGAATGCCTAATTTATTCAATTGTTCATTTACTAAATATATATCTATTGAGCATTTACTCTGTGCCAGTCATTGCTCTAGACACTGAGTCTGGAACTAGGAAGAACACATATCAAAAATCTAAACTTCATGTAGCTTACAGGGATGAGAATATTTTAAGGGACACATTCTTTCCAAAAACAATACAATAAAATAAAATCATTTCTTCCCTTTAGACTGCTTGTATTTTTTCCTCTACATTTGATGTTCACTATGTAGTTATTTCTATGCCTGCAAGGGTTTTTCATATTTTTTTAGATCATTTAACTTGCTATAAGAGTCCTGAGGGTTAGAAAGATGTGAAACTATTATTTTCATACCGATGCACTTGGTTTTTACCATTTTATCTGTGCACCTTGTATCATGTCTGATCCTGTGGAGTCTTTCAAGTCTTGACTTCGAAGTTCACTTTGTATGCTACTGTGCTTGGTTTAAAACAACACACTGTAACACTAAAGCAAAGCAGATATTAAACATAATAGAGATATGTTTTAAAAGAACAATTTAAATTCCTATGATGCCATTCTGTTTCCCATACTTTTAGCTTCTGAAGAAATGCACAGATGGATGAGACAAAAAAAAACCATTGGCAACTAAGCAGCTGTGTATTCAAAACTTATGAAAAGTTTTGTTTCTTTGGTCTCTTGTCAACCTTAAATCCTAAGTAGAAATGCGAAATAGTGACCATTATTAGAAGCCATAAGATAAAGGATTAAGGCTTATTAATACAGTTCTACTTAGAAGTGAAAGGTGGAAAAACAGGAGCAGTCAAAATCAAGACTTCCTAAAAGACCGCCCAGAATTATTACATATAGGAGACAATAATCTTTCACACTTCAGTAACTCTTGAGGACATTATTCTATTGTAGAGAAAATTCAATAACACAGTATTGTGCACTCTGTAAATATTCAAAAAAGTGAGATGCAGAGTTCTAATATCAGTACAGATATAATGTTTTGTGATATTAATTAAAAATATATAGTATAGATTATAAGCTGAAAGACTACTTAAATTGAAGGACAGGTCTGCAAGGTTGTTATGATTATCTTGTGCTCTCATAATGATGTAACACATATTTCTAATGTATCAATCTCACCAAGTCAGACAGAAACTACATCCATGTTAAGATAGTTCTTTATAACCAGAAAACATTATGATTCATACTGATTTGTTTGATTTGATAAGTAGATAAACAAAAGTTTTTGGGTGAGACTACTGTTATTATACCATTCAAAATTATGCCTGATATTAAATTTCAAAGTGAATTATCTTCTGAGATGATTAGATAGGATTTGTGATAAAAAGAATGTTGATTTATATCATATTCTAGTTAATATCTCAAAATGGAAATGCAATTTAGCAGTTTAGAGCTAAATGTCAAACCAATCTATATTTTATCCCACAGAATATTTTATAAGTAAGAATTTATAATATTAACCTATGAATTTTAGATTTTTCCCTCACTCTTTTTTCATCAATAAACAAATTGATAAAAAAACCTTAAATTATAAAATTGTTGGTTTCTAACATCAAATCATTTATTTTACTATAGATTATCACTCTCATATATATATGATTTGGATTTTTAACACTTGGTGTATCTAATTGTAGCCACCGTCCATTCTTCCACTATCAAAAATATAACCTTAACACTGTGATTTTATAAGATTATTAGAATGTGTTATTTGGAACAGTTACTTGGACATCTGAATGAAGGCAGAAAATTAAAAAGCATGTGATCCTATTGAATAAAATATATATCAGCTGTGTGTACAGCTAATAAGCAATGTAATTATTAATACTCAAAAGATTCTTAAGCATAAAGAAAATGAATAAACTATATTATAATTTGCATCATTTTCCTGTTGTTAAAAATGACTATTTTTGCAAAAAGGAGATGTTGGTACTGCCCATTTTAGGGATTGTTACTTCAAGGAAAAAAGGATAAAAATTCAGGAATGCTTTAAGCAATATTTATACCAACAAAATACTAAAGGTATGTCTATTTAGTGGTAAATTTTGCTTGTAAAATCAATGACACTTTCATTTTCTTAGAACATTTTAGGTACTTACCAATATAAGTAATGACATCTGGAAGCTATAGTGACATAATAGTCAGCAACTCCATAATGGAAAAGGCCTTTTTTAAAACAATTATGCTGGAATAAACCTAAAAAAAATACTACTTTGTTGAAAGCATTTCTTAACACTAATTTCATTGATTGATTATAAATGAATTGGGTTTGTACTCTACCATAACCTTTTCAGAAAAATCTCCTGTATTATTAGTTACAACTAATTAAAGGTCCAATTCCTACATGCTTCCCATACTTCTCTAATTGTATAGTCTCTTGTGCTTGATAATTAGTTTTTTTTTTTTTTCAATTTCCATCCCTAAAGGTGTATCTTTGGACAGAGGCACTGTTTAAAGTCTTCTGTTAATATCAACAAAAGTCCAGTCAAATTCCAGGAAGTATTTAGATATTTATAAATGAATGCAAAACTGATACTGAAAGCAAAGGAGTTAGCAGTTTTTCAGTTGGTTCAGAATTGTGTCACAACGATTATTTGAAACAATCTCTTCAACAGCCCAGCCCTTAAGGTAGGAAAATTAGTTCCATGTTTCCTGAACTCTCTCTATATGCAGTGTAAATAATTTTTAAAAAATCATTAAAATAATTTAATTAATCTTTAAACTAACATTACGATGTCAGGACTGGGTTTCTGACTCTTCACATCAAGAAGTGTTATTTCTATTATGGGAACTGCTAGGGAGGAGGAGGGTTGTAGGTAAAATAGTTCCATGAGCTTGGTCTTTTCAGTACATAAACAATTCAACAAAGCTAGAACCAGTATCAGGATAGTAGGCCAAGGTCAGAAATTCTAAAGTAAATCTGGAATAGGTGAGAAAACAGAAAGTAGAAAAAAACTCTAAAGGTATAATAAATTGAGAGGTAAAGTACACTATAGAAATAAGACATCTTGAACTCCAGGCTGACTGTGGACTGGAATCTAAACTTGACTGTAGAGTTAATTTTTGTATTTTCAGGTTGACTGAATCCCAGATTCAACACATTTGACCATTTGTTTCTCCTGTTTTTATCCCCCCCATATCCATTTGATCCTATGATATTATTACCAGTCTTTCCTATATACCCCAAATATACACGCAAACACACATCCCTGAGATTAATTCTTTCTTTTTTTTTGGGGGGGGGGGTCTCATAATATCAATTTAACAAGGCAGTCTTTCTTATCTTTTTTTGCCTTTAGGGAAAATACAGCCCTAGTATCTTTCTATAAAAACACACACTGTGTGGCTTCCTGTTACAAAAATTGCAAGTTGCTTACATTTTTCCACTGACGGTCCTTCAGTTTTTCTTGAAAGAGAATCTCTTATTAAGATGAAAAGTTGTTACAGAAATGAAATAAAGATAAATTGCTACTCTTAGAAGATAATATGAGCCACAGAGCATGGTGTGGATGTTTCTGGATGTTTCAGACTAGATCTTCTAACCATCTTCCCCAGGAGAAAACATCCTTAATAGTGTTTGTTTTAGAAGGTTTTAGAGGTGTGTGTGTGTATGTGTGTGTGTGTGTTTTGTTCTATAAAAAATAAGGGAACCAAATAAGGATCAAGGAAAAGAATAATAACAATAATAGTAATAATAATAAAAACACAACAAAAAGACAAGGACAAATTGGGGACACTTGGTAGGGAGGGGGGTGGGAGAGGGTTGAGGGTAAATAAGAGCACAAGGGACTGAGGTGATGGTGCACTGGTGAAATGGTGATGGGGAATACATGGGGATTATAATTGATATCAAATATATATAAATAAAGAAAAGCAAAAAATGGACCTGGGATTGCTCCGGCTAAGCAGTTAGGAATTGAGGCCAGTGATAGTGACCTGACATTTAATAACCCTAAGGATTAGGTATTTTCAAAAGGCTCAGAGAATGACACTTCTGCCAGTTGCAACAGTCCTGGGAATTGAAACCCTACTCAAAGTTGGTACCTCTCTGATGCTGATTCTAGACTTTAGATTAGAAACAGTAGAGAGAGGCCTTGGCAAGGAACCTGTTGAGCAGGGGATAGAGAAGTTGAAGAGAGGATCTTTGAGTAGACCATGCGTGCACACACAGGAACAATAGCAGAGACAGTCATGACAGACTGATAATAAGACAAGTGTAAGTGATGGTAAAGTGATAAGAAAATCAAAGAAAGTGACATTTTCAACTTCAAGAGTTGGTATATTTCTAGACTGTTACAATGGCAGTACAGTCATAATTACTAGAGTCATTAAAAATATATCTGTAACTATAGTGAACCTCTTATAATCTTAATTTGTAAATATTAAATAATTGTCTATTTTAGAGCTCCGAAGGAAAGCTAACCAATTGTAGAAACCAACAGCAAGGCAAATAATGTCCTGTAGAAATAAAATGACTCTTGCTTCATATTTTTTAAGTTAATTTTCTTTGGTTGAGATTTAAATACTATCACAAAACTATAGTTTTGAAATCCTATAAGACATTAATAAATTTTGCATCTAAATTAGCAGTCTAATTAAAGCATCCTGTCTTTCTGCCATAATAAATACTTGTGCTCTCTCCAGTTCACTTTGGACCTGTCTTCCCAAGTTGCTAGTTTCCTCATTAATGAACTAAGTAAATCTTTGACATATGCTAACCTTGTATTCATAGGACAGTAAGACTTTGAATTTTTGCAAATTATACATGTTATGAAGAGAACTTCTTGTTAGTTGCATCTTGAGATGGGAATGAGAACTTTATTTCCTGCTAAATTGATCACTAGGATTTATCACTCCTAGAGGAATACTATTCATTTTTCCTTGTAGACCCAGGCCTCCACAACTATTGTAATGAAATATCTGTTAATGGAAAGGAAAAGTGGGAAACTGTATAAATAAAACAGATAATGAATAATATTATTGATATTCTCCGTTAGATATTTAGAAAATTAAAGGTGGTAAGGGAAAGCATAGGGATGATCACTTATTTATTCAAAATATATAACTAGGAAATATATGTGATAGTACCTCTGAATGTGTTGATTTTTTGGAAGAAATGCTTTTATTAATCACAATAAGAAATTGGTAAGACATCCCATTAGAACTAAACCAGTATAAACAATACTGTTATAAAAATTTGCATTTCTCACATCAATTATGGAGCAACATAATATGCATTAGGATTCTTCTTGGTCTTATGGACTGATTTCAGTCAACTTTCTGTGTAGAACGTGAGTGAAGCATGTTCACAGATTTAAGTGTGAAAAATCACAAAGATATGACTAGGGAAAAACACAAACAACTGGTAATTCTGATCCTTGTACTAATCTTGCAACTCTTGTTTAAATTAGAAATCATTATCAAAATAAAAAGTCACAAAATAAGTGAACAAGTGAAATATTAAATATGGAAAAGTAAGAGCCAGACGATCAGGGCATTTTAAATTTTTTGAAGGATGATGTGGATGAATTTATTTAGTGCTTTTATGTTAGAATCTAATTAATATCTTTATGGAAATATTTAAATTCAGAATTGAAGATTTACTGAGTACATTTTAAAAAGAAAAGTAGTACCTGTACTTGTCTGCACATCTCTACTTGCTGTCACTATAGTTCTGTAACACTGGATGGTGCCTGATGACTGTTTTGTTTTTTGTCTCCAAACTGGAACACTGGAAAGAACTGCCACCTGAGGCTTCACCCCAGCATCCACACCTTTGACCTTCATCATCATAGAAATAGTGCCAAAAACTGAAAAGGGGGAGTTGTTGGGGGAGAAGATGTCCTGAACGAACTCCACAAACACAGGCTTTATGGACTCCATTCCCAAGCCAGACCAGAGGTCCACATCACTAAAGACTGCAAGTCCCATAATGCATCACTGTTATGGTGAAGGGAGGGTTACTGGGAACTAAGGGTGGAGTTAAGCAGCCAGGCTTGGTATATAACCAGAGACTGGTGGGCCATGGAGGGGGGTTGTTGGTTTTCTTTAGCCTTCAGAGTGCAATTGAGTCCTAGCCTGGTGGAATAGGTAAGATACACTCACCAGTTTCTCTCTCTTTCTTTCTCCCCAGTTATTACTCTTTTCATTTCCCCTTTTTGTAAATAAACCCTTCATTAACCTTTTTTGTGTGTGCCTGCCTTTGAGTCTCATTATAAGTCTCTGTAGATAACTGGATCAAGAAGATGTGGTACATATACACAATGGAATATTATTCAGCAATCAGAAATGAGAAACTAGGGGCATTTATAGAAACATGGATGGAACTA